>CM077086.1:171843252-172528252 GCA_039513925.1 Platanthera zijinensis
TTATGGATTATCGTTCATGCTCTGTATGGAAAGTTTCTACATCTCGTTATGATTGCAATGATCTTAAAGAAAAATTCAAGGATTTGAAAAAAGTCTTTAATTTCAAAATAGCATAATGAAAATTTGATAAAAGGTAACATTACTATAATAAATAAACTAGAATCTAATAATATTTGAAAAAAATTTTAGTAATAAAAAATCATTTATTTCTAATATACTTTCAAAATTATATAAACTTCTACTAGTGAGTAAATAAAAATTTAAAAAGAATAGTGAAAATGAAAAACAACTCAATATTGTTCGAAAAATAATTTTCAAAACACATTCTCCTAACTCTAAAGTAAGATGCTCACAAATTTCCTATTTACAATATTTTAAAAATCATACAATTATAAGCATCATTTTCATGACTATGGAAATTTAAACATGTCAACTAAAGTATGAATGAGAAACCCAAAATTAAAAATGAAACATAACTCCACTTGAAATGATCCATTCATCACTTTCTCCTCATAAGCCAACACATATGTTTGGGTACCCAAAAGAACCATCACACTTGGTTCACTTTGGATACCTAAATCTCTTATTCATTAGTACCCAATCAAACGTGTGAAGTAGAAATAAATCAAAATAGAAGACACAATAATCTACTTCACGACATCTTAATGTATTTTTATTTTTGTTATTTTTTCTTTTCTTTTGGCCAACACGTATTTGGTCACTTTATATATTTTGATATATGACTTTCACATATTAAGCCTAAATTATCTAATAAATCAAATTGAATAAAATTGAATAAAAAGTCATATTATTTTCAAGTGGCCTAACAATCTTATGTCTCTAGCACGCATACTTATTAAATTCATTGCCTATAATTGTCTTATAATATCATTATAAATAAAACATTGAATCTCTTAAGTGATATTATCAAGATATATTAATAAAATTATTTTCAAAAATGGATTTAATTGAGCTAAAAAGAAATTATACATATTATTCACCTTACAAGCTTTCACTTAAAATTAATTAAAAAGAATGAATATGAACTTCATGTACACCACTATGATCGATTATGACTAGCTGATATCCTATTCTTAAATACATTCTATTCATAAATCAAAATTCATGATAAATCAAGAATTAATCTAAAATTGATTATTTCAACCACACTTAGGAATTATGAATCATATGTTTGGATATTGGTATTATGTTTGGTGTATTGGTATGTTTAACTATTGTTTGCATGCTTCTTATTTTTATCTAAACCTTAGAATTAATAATTTTAAAAAAGAATTTTAAAAGTTGAAAGAAAAAATTTTAATTCATAATAACTATGTGACTTTAAAATTAACTATAATTAAAAATATATATCATTCTTACATAAAAGTCATAGTTTATGAATTCATCCTTAGACCTAAAGCTTAGTATATCCATGATTATTTACACCTAGTTTGTGTCTCATATTAGCGAGGGCGAAGGATTGTGTGCATTAGAGACCTAACTTCTAAGTCATGTCTTGTCGATAACCGGGGAGGGTTCCAGTTAGGCCTTGCAAGGCACTGAGGGGAAAGAGTGTTATGTTGAGAGTCATCTTTTGTATGCATATGGGATTAACACCCCAACTTACGGCGTGTATGTAGCTCCTCATGTCCATCTGCCACTTAGTACGAGGCTAGGGTGTAGACATATAGTTAGGGTATTTTAATGTAGGGCATACTACATCACTATCACTGCATGAACATTATTATAAAATCTATTATTTTTTTGTCATGCATATTAATTTTGTATTTTTTTAAAAACAAAAAATTATAAAAAACTGTTTGTTATTCATTGTCATTGTCAAGGATGATTAATTATTTTCATTAAAGATTAAATACAATGTTTAATTTTGTTTTCACGTTTCTTAAAATAATGTTTTGATTTTATCATGCCTTGAATATTATCTTGTTATGTGCAATGAAAATTGATTGTAGAAAACATGTGTAGAATTGTTTAGCATGCCTCTAAGTATGAGTAATATTTTTTGTTTGATAATGACTTTACACACTCACTTATTTTGATAACCTACATGTGTTTTTAATCTTATATTTGCATGATTGTTTAGTGTAATAACATAATAATTAAAATGCATAAATAGATTACCTACACTACATTGAATTGTTTATTTCAATTCTTTGTTTTCATGCACTTATTCATCAGAGAAAAGTGGTTTAAAAAATTTAAATGATATTGTTTGCAAAACAAGTGAATTCGGAGTCCTTGGTCACATGCATAAAAACATATAATAAATGACACGAAAAACTCCACCAAGCACTACTCGCCCTCCTAATAAGTCTTAATGAGAATTGTGGGATTGAGCACCTTGGAAAGGATTGTAAAGTATCTTGTAGCAAACAAAAATATTCACCACTTCTCTTAGTACACTGGATCACAAAAATAAAAACAAAGTTAAAAGAATAAAAGTGATCCCCCAAGCACTACTTCGCTCCCTGATAAGTCTTCATGAGCATTGTGTGTGCGCCTTGGTAGTTGTACTTTTTTATGTATGTGCATTGAAATATCGTGGATGTAATTTTATTTGTGTTTTTTAATGTTGTATTATTTCATTATATATGTCATTCGTTTTGATTAATACATTTGTATACTTTATCGAATCACTTTTGTACACATTATTATCACATATAAAACTTCTACTCATGAGAATTGGCTCCTAATACATATCCTACACAATTCTCTACAAACTTAAGTAAATGCACTAGATAGCAAAGCATGACCACTTAAATATTTTTGTTTACATGAAATGCAAATTTATTATATTGTAGTTTTGTATATTTTCTTGATATTTTTATATCATGCTTGCAATTATATCTCAATGAAATAGCATTTCTTGGAACTTATTAACTCAAAAATCTAATTTTCATTTTAAAACTCATTATCTTTTATATATTCTCTATTTCTAAAAAGATGTTTATTTATAAGAATGTTTATTATACTTTTCGATTTGATTACTACTTGCGCTTATTCATGATTTCTTTTTTAACAAGTGGTATCTTGAAGTAAAAATGTTTACACTATCATTTCATTTATGTTCCTTACTACTTTAGGTTCTACCATGCTTATTTTAACAAGTGGTATACCCTCACCTCTACCCAGTTTTGATACAATAAAAAGGGAGAATAACTTGCATGAACTTAAAAATTTTAGCGGGAGTACATTGTAAATTTCATAGGAAATATCTATGTAGCTGGAGTAATCATAGAAGTGCATATATTATCCTACTGCTCGATCATGGTTATTCTTCCATAAGTTATCCCTAATCAATCTTAAAAGGCATATATTCATCCCTACTCACTTTTGCTAATAACAAAAGGGGGAGAATAAACTGAGAAATCTAGTGGATTTGATATTTAGTGAGAACAAAATATATAGGGAACAATATTTAGGGGGAGCAAAATATATAAGGAATACTTATGTAGGGGGAGCCTTCATAAAGGAAGAGTATGCATTTATACTTAAACACAAATGTTCTTAAACTCACTAATTTCTCATATAGGTATTTGCTATTGTCAAAAGTGGGAGATTGTTGAAGCATGCGTTCCGCATCTCTTGGATTGAGAATAACAAATACTGTGATGTATTTGATCTACTATTTTGTGTGTTTATAGTGTGCAGGTTGTATAGGTTGAATTTGGAGACAAGTCCTCGGTCATGGACATGATTCAATGGTGTGTACACTTTAGAAATAAAACAAAAGGACGAGTTTTGTGTGCTAAACTTCAAACAACCATAACTTTCAATCCGGGAGGAGTTACGGAACGTACCACCCCATTCTAGAATGAAAGAAGTCATCTACACTCTGGAAATGGTTCGGATGGAAAAAGTGAAAAGGAGATGTCGCCAGGCGATAGCCATTGTCGCCCAGCGATAGCCACTATCGCCCGGCGATAGCCACTATCGCCCTGCGATAGCCACTATCGCCCGGCGATAGCCACTGTCTCCCGGTGATAGCTCTAGGATCGAATCATCCCACGAAAACCTCAGAATCGTTGCACACGTGCCAGCTAGATAGGATATCGCCAATCGGCTACAGTCAATGTCGCCGGGCGATATCGCTAAAATATAAAAGTGATTTATTTTTCCATGGAGATTAAGGATTACAGAATTTAAGGTGTTCCTTCCCGTGCAACTGATCTAGAGAGCTCCAGCCTTCAGAAAACTCTCATTTTCCCAAGAATGTTCAAGAGTGAAGAAGAGACGGTTCGTGTGCAGCATCTAAGGCAATATTTGCAAGGAATCGACGTCGTCTTCAGAGCTTCATTTTGAGGGAGTTTTTATTCTGAATTTCTATTTTGTAACTTATCTTATCATCTTTGTAATCGGTAGAGAAATCGCCGCCTTGTGTGTGGTGTCTAAGTCCTTACGTGGCTTAGGAGAAATCATCGCCTTGTGCGTGACATCTAGGTCCTTGTGTGGCTTAGGGGAAATCATTGCCTTGTCTGTGACGTCCAAGTCCTTGTGTGGCTTAGGGAGTAATCGCTGCCTTGTGTGCAACGTCTAGATCGTGGTAAGATCTAGGGGAGGCTAGTAGCAAGATCTAGGGAGAGATACGCTTTAGCCTGTCCGATCTTGGTAGGCTGACCGGCGAAATCAAAAGTTAACTATATTTTTCATAAGCCTTAATCTCTAGCTTCATAGAGATATCATGTATATTGTTTAATCACTTATGAAATAAAAGATTATAATTTATGTTCTTGTTTATTTCTAAGTGTTTAGTTTTATTATGAAAAATTAGTATTGTTTTCTTTACGTGTTGCACCTAGTAAATTAAGATTAAGAAATAAATATTGGCAACCCTTATTCACCCCCCTCTAAGGGAGCCGTAAAATCCAACAAAACCCAATGGTAAACTTTGAGCATTCATGCTCCACGGCCCACAACCGGAGACTTGAGTCTTGATGGCGAACAGCCCAAGACTCTCATTATGTGATCCTAACGAAGCCAATAACTTAGGCACTCAAGTTAGACAACCATATTGTGGATACAGTTCAGCCCTTGCCCGTTGCTCAAATCGCCAGTTCAATGTCTAGACTAACGCGGGTCGGCATCCCCTTGTCCGTTCGGCTGACCGGCCTTTAAGAGCGCATAGCTCACAATAGCCACAACGTCCCTGAAGGACTGGCTTCACAATCAAAGTGGGATTCAATGCCAGTGTTCGTCACGATCGCTTGGCGGGGTCAACAGAAGCTCTCTTTCTGCGCCCAAACTCAACCCAAACCCTGCAGCATCCTATAGTGACAACATATAGCACACAAAGTTTGAGGGTATTTTCTTGGAACTCCATTCCAGTACTTCCTGTTACTCCACTTCACAGGCACAACCCACCGACTCCACAAAATACTCGTTTATACGCGGAGACTTCACCAGTGCGCCAAATAAAGCATCATCAATCCAGACCAACCTGTCCAGATGGGCTTCACATAGCATGCCTATTTCGTACTACACATTTCTGGATCTATATGCAAGACTTCTTGGGGATTTCAAGAATCAACCCAACGGAAATCCCTCAATATTCCACCTTTTGGTGGGGGGAAATCCACGCACATGCCAAAATAAGGACTTCACATGTCCAAGGAGGAAGATCGTTACCCTTGACGTTCTCTTTGGAGCCATGATACATCTTTTCTATGCTTATGGAAATGATCGCCTCACTTTCCCCTTTGTGATTATAGCTTCAGCTCTTGATTCCGGTCACACGATTTTCTCCAACAACTCAACAAGTTCACTCAAACCCTAGCACCAGCCAAACATTCTCTGCTCCAGAACTCTGGAAGCAAGGAAGAGAGAGAGAAAGGAAATAATGATTTCTGGAATCCCATTCCTCTACAGATAAGGCCTCGGGATTTACCCCAGCCACATGATTTCTTCTCATCAAAATAAAGCAACGACTCGGGTTTGAGCTGACAAAGTTACCCACCGCCTACTGGCTGCTCCCCAGTCATCTGACACGAGTCACTAATCGGCCATATCCTCATTTTTCGACAAACCGTCGAACGGGGCTGATAACAGGCCAAAATCGTCGAGCTCCACTCGGCGATCTTTGTCGAGCCCAGGTCGACTTTTGCCTGTTACTTTTGAGGTGTTACAATCCTCCCCTCCTTACATAGAAATTTCGTCTCGAAATTTACATAAAACATCCAGAATACAGCAACAAAGATATTATAACATACATTTTCTTTAACAAAGAAATGTTACAACAGCTTATACAAACAATTTGGGAAATTCAACACGCATGGTTTGCTCTTGCTCCCATGTTAGCTCCTCACGGCCACAGTTGTCTCACCGTACCTTGACCATCCTGATTGTCTTGTTCCACAGCTGCTTAACTGTCGTATCCTCAATCCGAATGGGCCTAACCTTCGTCGTTAGTCCAGATTCAACCGGTACGCGATCATTTGAAAATCCTGAGCTGGATTTTTCATGGCTTTTCGAAGCACGGATATGTGGAACACATCATGTAATCCACTCAATTCTGCCGAAAGAGCTAGTCGATAGGAAACTTCTCCAACTCGCTCCACTACTTCGAATGAACCAAGATACCTCGGACTTAAATTTTTCAAGCGCCGAATCCTGGACACGCCCTTGAATGGTTTGATTTTCAAGTATACCGACTCGCCAACCGCAAACTCTATGTTTCGGTGCTTAGCGTTGTAATACTTTGCCTGCCTATCTTGGGCTATAAGTAGCCTCTCACGGATAGAGCGTATCATCGAATTAGCCTCTTCGACTTTCGTACGCTTATATAGTATTGACTCGTCTGTTTCCGCCCAAGCTAACGGTGTACGATATTTCCTACCATACAAAGCTTCAAACGGTGCCATATGTATGCTAGCTTGATAGCTATTATTGTAGGCGAACTCTGCCATATAGAGATGGTCTTCCCACCTCTTCCCAAAATACAAGGCGCACATTCGGAGCATATACTCTATCGTTCTGTTGGTCTTCTCAGTCTGTCCATCCGTTTGCGGATGAAAGGCCGTACTGAATGTTAACTTTGTCCCCAACAACTGATGGATTAGTCTCCAATCATTGGAAGTGAAATGCCCGTCTCGATCACTTACGATGTTACGGGGAACACCGTGCAATCGTACTATTTGCCCAACATAAAGCTTTGTTAAGACTTCCACTGAATCGTCCCTCTTATTCAGAATGAAGTGAGCCACTTTAGTCAACCGGTCTACGATCACCCAAAACGAATCGTTATTGCGTTGAGATCTCAGCAAACCGTGCACAAAATCCATCGAAATATCATCAAACTTCCATTCCGGAATACGTAGCGACTTTAGGAAACCTCCAGGCTTCTGACATTCTGCTTTCACAAAGGCACATGTCTGACATTTATCCATGTAATGTGTTATATCTTTCTTTAACCCCGACCAGCAGAACAACTTTTTCATGTCCTTGTACATCTTTGTGCTCCCTGGGTAAATTGAGTATTTCGTAAAGTGAGCCTCATACATCAATTCGTCTCTTAGCTTACTCATAATCGGGACGCACAAATGACCATCTTTTCACAAAAGGCCATCATCCCAGGAGAATTGGGCATTCGACCCATCCGCCGCATAGCGTTGTAGACTTTCATCCAGTTCTGTTGCTCGCTGAACCCTGTCCGCAAGGTCAAATTGTACCTTCGTCCAGTTTAGGCATGCATTTATAGTGGAATTCTTATCAACAAAGGAAATCTCTAATGCTTCCAGCTCCTGGATCAGGCGCTCATAATGCATTTGCAACCAATCTGCCCTTACCGGAGTCCTACGACTCAAGGTATCTGCAACAACATTTCCCTTCCCGGGAGTGTAATGAATATCAAAGGTGTAGTCCTTGAGGAACTTCATCCACCTTCTTTGTCACATATTGAGATTCTTTTGATCCAATAAGTACTTCAGGCTCTTATGGTCCGTGAATATATCCACTTTCACGCCATATAAATAGAGATGCCACAATTTAAGTGCAAAAATCACCACCGCCAACTCCAAGTCGTGTACGGGATAGTTTCGCTCATGCACTTTCAACTTTCGCTCATGCACTTTCCAAGTTGAAGAAGAACGCAGCCTAAGCCGCTTCTTGATGCATCACTATAAATCTCATAGGCGTCTGTACCACATGGCGACGTCAAAACAAGGGTGTGGTCAAACGACTCTTCAACTCTTCAAAAGCTCGCGCGCACTCCGGCGTCCAAATGAATTTCTGATCTTTTCACGTCAGTGTGGTGAGGGTAAAGCTATCCAGGAAAATTTCTCTACAAAGCGTCTATAGTAGCCTGCAAGTCCAAGGAAACTCCTGACTTCAGATACGGTAGACAAAATTGGCCACTCCTGTACTGCAGCGACTTTCACCGGATCCACTGTTATACCTTCACCACTAACCACATGGCCAATAAAAGCCACCGACGACAGCCAAAATTCACACTAGGAGAACTTGACATAGAGTTTGTTCCTTCTCAGGGTGTGCAACACCATCCGTAAATGGTTCGCATGGTTTCTTCAGATTGAGAGTACACCAAAATATCATCAATGAAGTCGATCACAAATAAATCCAAGTACTCTCTAAAAGTGCGGTGCATTAAGTCCATGAACACCGATGGCGCATTACATAGCCCAAACGGCATTACAATGAACTCGTAATGACCATAACGTGTTCCAAATGCTAACTTGGGAATGTCACATTCCCGAATCCGCAACTCGTAGTAGCCAGACTTCAAATCAAGCTTTGAGTATACCATTGACCCAGCCAACTGATCGAACAATTCATCTATCCGTTGAATCATATACTTGTTTTTCTCCGTCAGCTTGTTCAGTTCACGATAGTCGATACACAACTGCAGACTATCGTCCTTCTTTTTCACAAAGAGAATATGCGCTCCAAGGTGACATACTTGGGTGTATATATCCCTATTCCAGCAACTCTTGTAGTTTAACTTTTAGTTTACCATTTCCTTTGGCGCTACACGATATGGCGAGCGGGACACAGGTTTCGCACCTAGCACCAGCCTAATAGCGAAGTCAATCTCCCGCTGAGGCGGTAACCCAGGAAGATCTTTAGGAAACACATCAGCAAACTCCGATACAATCAGAACGTCACTCACACTAGCCTTTGGCTCAACAGTCTGGATAAGCGTGAAGAATAACTCCACGCCCTTCCGAACAACATTGAGGACTTGGAGAGCAGACATCAAGATCCTGCTCGCTCCTCGCATACCAGCGAATTTAGTCTCAAGCTCGGTATTCTGACCCAGCGTGACTTCCTTTGAGTTGCAATCAATACAGGCATGCTGCTCCGAAAGCTAGTCCATACCAAAGATCACATCAAACTCAGATATAGGCAGCAAGGATGCATCCAACCCAAAATCCTGACTTCCTATCCGCACCTTCACGTAGCAAGTCCTAATCGCACACATTACGCATCTGATAGGCAACAACACTTTCACAGTATCTGCCGTCATACGACTAGGTACTCTGATTCGTTCTACGAAGTCCTCAGACAGAAATGAATGTGAAGCACCTGTATCAAATAGTGTTCTCGCCGGACAGTCTCGAATCAGGACAAAGCCTAAGAAAAACACATCATACACAAGCTACACACAAGGTATGAAGTATGAAAAGTACTAAGCCAATATCTTAGTTCGTACCAGTGACGACGTCACTTTGCTTTATGGCCTTCTGTTGGCCAAGGTTATACACTCGGGGTTGCGCCTGGGATGCAGAGCACACCACCACTGCCTTTCCCTTATCAGCATATGACGCTCCTGTCTTCTTTTCAACCTTTGGCGGACCAACCCGACAATCACGGGCTAGATACCCCACCCTACCACATGTATAGCAGGCACGAGAATCTTTCCTCGAAGTTGCTCCTGACGCAACTATAGAAGAAGCCTGTCCAGAAGACTTGGATCTCTTACCCCATTTCCTTCAGTAGTTCGATTTTTCAGGATGCGGCACTTTGAACTCAGACTTTGTCACAGCCAAGTTCCTTTTTCCCAGTACCCGCTTCATATCTTTTCCAACGCACAAGCTGTATCCACCAATGCTTGAAACCCTTGGTTCACCGAACTCGAGAGCAGGAATCTCAACTCATCTCTCAGCCCTTCGTAGAACCGATTGCTTTTAAGCTCTTCGTCAGCGAAGATAGACCCCACATAGTGTCTCAATCGTGTAAACTCATGTAAGTAGGTATCGACACAACTTTCTCCCTGAGTTAGACGCTAGAACTCATTTTTCATGGCGATGCGTTGTGCTGATGACAAGTGCTTTGCCAAAAACAGTCTCAAAAACTCCTCTATCCAGACTTATGTTAGTTGTCTGCCCGCTAAGTGGTGCAACTCTATCTCGTCCCACCATAGTCGAGCCTCTCCTTTCAGTAAGAAGGTGGCCAAGATGACTTTCTGTTCTTCCTCCGTCCTTATTGTCGTCAATATTCGCTTGACACGCAATAACAAATCCTCCGCCTGCGTTGGGGATACCACACCCGTAAACGTAGGAGGATTGAAGCTCATAAACTACTTCAACTGTCGTTCAGCTGCTCGAGGATCAACAACAGCCTCAACAGGTTCTGGCCTCACACCAACCTGTTCTGGCATCATTGCAGGATACGTCTGCCCAGTAGGATGTACATGAATCATTGCAAACAGCGCCTCAACTACTAAACGTACTATCTCCGCGGAAGGAGGAGGTGTAGGCACCTCAACTGGTGTCGCACTCTCATCAGAACGCTGGGGCTAAGACTGCCCCGCACCACTTCGGGTAACCTATAGGTGTAAAATACACACTTTAGCGACTTTGCAAAAGCAACAACAACATTATAGGAACGCGCAGGTTCCTCAAACAGGTGTATTTGCATTCCTTAGTGGACATTCTTGAGTTCATTTATGTTAAAGTGGGTCGCACTTACACGTGCTCGCCACCGCACAAAAGAATTCGACCACAAATTCGAAAGAGAAAGACCAAGAAAGCTGATACCAAATTATAATGCTTCTATCTGTTAAATGAAATATAATAGAGGGTCCGGTCGGGGCCCCACACCATAGTTCACAAACAGGCAGAAAGGTTACATGTTAATACCAAAAATTATTCGCATACTAACTCAGAGCATGCTAACGGAAGCTTTAAGTTTATATAAACCACCATTTATACATAAAAGCACAGGAATGTCACTTTACACAAAAGTTATGGCCTCAAGGCTTTATAGTTATATTTCATCACTGTAGATTACAAACATCGACACGCAGGCCGGTCATACATAAACATAGTAAAATTCTTTATTCGGCCTTCGAGGGCCAGCAGCAGCAGCAAGGGATTTAGCCCACTATTTCTCGCTCGGCTCTCCAGCACCTACATAAGGACAGTCCGCCCAATGGTGGCAAACAAGGCAACGCTCAGCATTCAGCTGACCAATTTATAACGACCCTACCTCTTACCCGGGGCAGTGGTATTCCTTCCCTGCAGGCATAGCATTTCACAAGCAGATATATCACAAGATGTGCACTCATGCACAATCAATATTTCACAAACGTCGACCACGTGACCCGATGCTCCGTGCACTCAGGGCACATTATCGGTGTACCGGAAAACCAGGGTCCCACCACCGTTCTCAGGTCTCAAACCCACCGGTAAACTTTGAGCATTCATGCTCCACGGCGCACGGCCGGAGACTTTACTCTTGATGACGAACATCCCAAGACTCTCATTATGTAATCCTAACGAAGCCAAAAACATAAGCACTCAAGTTAGATAACCATAACGCAGATACAGTTCAGCCCTTGCCCGTTGCTCAAATCGCCAGTTCAATATCTAGACTGACGCGGGTCGGCATCCCCTTGTCCGTTCGGCTCACCGGCCTTTAAGAGTGCATAGCTCACAATAGCCACAACGTCCCCAAAGGGCTGGCTTCACAATCAAAGCGGGAGTCAATGGCAGCGTTCGTCACGATCGCTTGGCGGGGTCAACAGAAGCTCTCTTTCTGCGCCCAAACTCATCCCAAACCCTGCAGCATCCTGCAGTGCCAGCATATAGCACACACACTTTGAGGGTATTTTCCTGAAAATCCATTCCAATACTTCCTTTTACTCCACTTCACAGGCACAACCCACCGACTCCACAAAATATTCATTTATACGTGGAGTCTTCTCCGGTGCGCAAAATAAAGCATCACCAATCCAGATCAACCTGTCTAGATGGGCTTCACACAGCATGCTTATTCCGTACTACACATTTCCGGATCTATATGCAAGACTTCTTGGGGATTTCAAGAATCAACCCAATGGAAATCCCTCAACATTCCACCTTTTGGTGGGGGAAATTCATGCACATACCAAAATAAGGACTTCACATGTCCAAGAAGGAAGATCGTTACTCTTGACGTTCTCTTCGGAGCCATAATACAGCTTTTCTACGCGGATAGAAATAATCGTCTCACTTTCCCCTTCGTGATTATAGCTTCGGCTCTTGATTCCGGCCACACGATCTTCTCCAACAACTCAACAAGTCCACTCAAACCCTAGCACCAGCCGAACATTCTCTGCTCTAGAACTTGGGAAGAAAGGAAGAGAGAGAGAGAAAGGAAATAATGATTTCCGAAATCCCATTCCTCTACAGATAAGGCCTCGGGTTTTACCCCAACCACACGATTTCTTCTCATCAAAATAAAGCAACGACTCGGGTTTGAGCTGACAAAGTTACCCATCGCCTACTAATCGCTCCCCAGTCATCTGACACAAGTCACTGATCGGCCATATCCTCATTTTTCGACAAACCGTAGAACGGGGCTGATAACAGGCCAAAATCGTCGAGCTCCGCTCGGTGATCTTCATCGATCTCCGCTCGGCGATCTTCGTCGAGCTCCGCTCGGCGATCTTCGTCGAGCTCCGCTCGGCGATCTTCGTCGATCCTAGGTCGACTTTTGCCTATTACTTTTTGGGTGTTACGGATGTGTCTCCACCCCTCACCCCATGAAGCAACTGAAAATGTTGGTGCAGTTGTTGAGGGGGAGAACACAGTCGAATTCACTGAAGGAAATGTTGTAGTACATGATGTTGTAGAAGAAACCCCTACTGAAGAGCAAGATGTTCTAGCAGAAGTCAAAGCTGAGTTGGGATCCATATCTGGTGGATTCTCAGCTTTAGAAGAAGTCCTTGCTGAGAAGGAACTTCCAGCAGAGGCTGAGGGGGAGTACAGAGAAGTATTAGCTGAAGAATTTGTTGAAGAACCTACTGTACTAGAAGGAACCCATGCTGGTGAGGCTGTTCCATTGGTGGATGAACCTCCAGTTGAGACTACTGCAAAGCCTTCCATCAAAGAGCCATTGGCACCAAATCTTGAACTTGCTCTGATTAAAGGAAGCAAATTGCTGAGGAGTCAGATTGTGTGGTGATCAAATCTACTCCATCTCCAGGGGGCTGCATCTAGTAGTTTTGAGACAAATTTTGACAGTTTTGAAGCTCCCAGATCTCAGGGTGAGAGTGCCCCTCCCTCAAATAGTTCTTTGTTACATTCTATAGAAGCCCTTCTAGCCAAGCAGAAGGGCCACTTTGACTTTTCATTGAAACAAGTCTTTCGCAAAGTGGGTCAAGTAGAAAAAGATCTGAATGATGGGCTGGCTCAGGTTAATCATAATATGGAAAAGTTGAAGACATATTTGACTGGTTGTATGTCCCAAGGTGGTAAATCTATTGATCATGCCATCCAGAGCATTGGTCATGTTCACAATGAGGTAGTCCACCTATCTACTAAGAATGATGTCTTGATACATTCTAATGATGCGACCATGCATCATATAGACACAAAAATGGGAGAATACGGGGCTGAAATCATCTAAACTCTTACTGAAGAAGTTAGAAAGGGGGAGGATAAGTAAAAGAGCAGAATGGATAAGCTGAATAGTGATGTGCGCAACCAAGTGCACAACGTAAATGTATATTGTTATGCAAATATACTGTGGCTGCATGAGGAGTAACAGGGTCTGCTCCAGCTTAATTTCCACCTCAATTCTCAACTCCAGAGCACCCTGTTGAGGCTTAGAGCATGCAGAGCAACCTGTTAAAGGCTTAGAGTCGTATGCACCTCCCATGCAATATACTCAGGTTGGGTCTGATTTTGCTGAGGTAGAAATCATTGAAGAATTTTCCATACCTCATCTTAAGAGAAGAAGATATGGGGAAGACCCATCGACCAGCAGATCGGATCCTAATAGAAAATTTGATGAAGTTTGGAGTCCTATCTCCAAAGGAATTATTCTGGACACCTTCAGTTTGGTTGATTTAACAAATGAGGAACCAATGAAATATTACAGCAGAGAAGAATGGAATAAGCACGAAGTTTCAAATGTGAAGAGAAGGCTCCACTTCAGAAAGCATGTAAAATTTGATCTTGATGCTCCTCCTCCTTCGCCAAGATATTATCCCAAGTAAAATGCATATTTTGACATACAAAATGGGAAGAGAAAGGGGCAATCTTAAGACTATTATTTCTTCTTATTCAGTTATGTCGTGAATGTCTTAGAATGCCACAAGAAACATTTATATAAATATTATTATTTTGTTGATCTTGTTTTGTTGATCATATTTCTTTTCATTATGTATTTTCACTGTTTCTTGTATATTTTTCTCTTCTATGCAATTCAGCTTAGTATATAAGGTTCTGACTTCTTTAAATAAGGAGAGATTGTTGGGTATTGTATCCACAATAGCCTTGATTTGAAGAAGTGTCCATTGAACTAAGTTGAATTGAGTTTGTATTTGATGTTGGTTTTAGTTATGTGTGGTGCATGTCTTAATTGCCAAGTACAAATCATTGTTAGGTTATAATGAGTCTCCAAACACAGTTCTATGCAATGTAATTCCTCATTGAATAGAGCATTGTGTTGACTCATGTGTAATCTCTCTAATGGGGTGTACATCTCTAGCAACCTAAAGAAAGTTGTGCAAGAAGTTCAGAATTTGCCAAGTCATTTCGTCGAGTGATCTCGTGAGGAATCGTGAAATTCGTCGAGAACTTACATAAGCACTCGCAGATTTCGTCGAGTGATCTCGGGGGTACTTGAGAGATCACTGAGGACTATTGTCCAGAATGGCTAAGTTAAAACAGCTTAGACCTCTCGTATATACTCGATGAATTCATCGAGTACTTACGTGAGTACTCATGAAATTCATCGAGTACTCTCGAGAGGTCATGTTAACTGCTTTAAGGTTCCAAAGAAAGTTTGAATAATTAGCCAGTTCAAATCAATTTGTTATGTGCTCAAGTCAATTCATCGAGTACTCTTGA
The DNA here is from genome assembly GCA_039513925.1 of Platanthera zijinensis. NCBI lineage: Eukaryota > Viridiplantae > Streptophyta > Magnoliopsida > Asparagales > Orchidaceae > Platanthera > Platanthera zijinensis. The sequence continues at coordinate 171,858,567 of CM077086.1, forward strand.
GAGCTTTCATATAATTCGTCGAAAGGTCTCGTGAAGTCCAGATATCTCACACATGCTCTCTCTCAAGTAGTTTTGATTGGTTCGTCGAGTGATCTGGAGAGTTCACGTAAGGTCTCGACGAATTTGTACTTAAACAATTTACGTTCTCATTCTGATGGCTTTCCAGATTTAGGGCTTCCTCTATGTACAGTACACGTGGGCGGTAGAACTATGTTCAAAATCTAGCCGTTAGTGAGCAATCGCCTATATAAAGTCAAGGGATCTTTCAGAAAACCAAATCGGAAATTAAATCACTGATCTTATCGCCAATTGCCAAAAATGATCGGAAATTCAAATTCGATTTCACGAAGAACACCGTCGCCGACAACACTCCTGATTCGTGATTCCTTCTGCAAAGAAAAGACTCGATCGATCTCAAGATTTCATATTCAAATATTTTCAGAGATTAGTCTTTTCTCAAGATCAGATTTGTGTTCTCAAATTTCAGATCCTTCTTCTTCAAAATTTCAGCTAAAGCTTCCACGCAACGAAGAAGGGATGTTTTCAAAACTAAGAAAAAGCATTTTTTCAATTCAATATTTTTCTTATTGCTTCATAGGAAGTTGTTTCAACTGAGTTTTTATAGATCTGTGTTGAAGGATCGAGTGTAGGAGAGGTTGTTCTCCGAGATTGTAGGAGTTGGATACTCTGAGTGTAAGATTGTTATAATCTGAGTTTTTGGTGAAATAGCCGAGTCTAGCCTGAAGTGTTAGATAGGGGAGGTGGAAAAGTGGACGTACCCATCTTCAAGGAACCACTATAAATCTTTTTGTTTGTGTTGTGATGTGTTATGATCTCTTATTTTGTGTGCTTTACTTTGTTAAATTTTTAATTCCGCTAAAAGCCGCAAGAATCACCTATTCACCCCCCAAGGTAATTTAGGTCGATAACTAGACACTTTCACTCTCCATCAACTGCCTTCAATTTAATGGACTTATCACTCTGGGTAAATATATTGTCTTTTATTTCTGACTCAGCTATACTCTTCAGGAGAAGTTCATGAACTTTAGTTTTCCTAACAAGGCATTAGTTGTGATCTCCTTATGACATTTGGACTCTCTGATGGCCCAAATCCTTGAATCTCATGTGCTTGGGAATCATATGAGTAATTTATCATTGATATTAATTAATAAGATCTCCTTATCCATCCCTTTGAGTTCGTTTACAACGATGATGAATCTCTCATACATTTCAGCTACTGTTTCTTCAATCTTCTTCTGAAAGTCCTCATATTAGTATATAAGAAGGGGACTTTTGTCTTTTATTTCATCAGAACTCTCATCTACAATTCTAGATAAGGACTCCCAAATTTCCTTGGTTGACTAGCAGTCAGCTACCTTTTGAAATATTTCATCTAGCATAGTGGAAACTAGAATGTTTATTGTTTTGGCATCCCAGACTTTTGTTTTCCATTCTTCTTCTATCCATATAGCCATAGGAACAAGTTTTGTTATTGCACTTGTACTAGCGTCCTTCTTGAAAGACATAAGTCGTCCTGAAAGAATAGAACCAAAAATATGTTCATCAATTGAATTCATGTATAACTTTATTATGTATTTTCAAAGTGTAAATTTTTCCAAGTTACACACTGGAGGTCTAGTGGATGCAAAACCTTTAAAATTATTTGAAGACATTTTATTAATAGATTTATACAATAATATGTGTATTTGTGTATTTGTTCAGATCTTTTGATCAAAGTGTTAATCTTAATTTAAAAAACTTGGCTCTAATACCAATTGAAAGGGTGAACATTTGTGAATAAATCCTCAGAGAATTCTCTAGAGGGGATGAATAGTGATTTAAAATATTTTTACTTAAGTTATCTAACCACCTTCAAATTTGCATCAACAATCTCAGCCATAATAAAATAAATAAATGCAGAAATGAAAGTACAGGAAATAAAATGTGGACAACATAGAAAATCATAGCACACAAGACAAAAAGCTATAGTGGTCATCAAAATTTGGGTATATCCACTCTTCTACCACTATGGTAGGTATACACTATCATAGTGTCTGAGTCTTTTGATAAGGAGACTCTTAGAACAAATAACTGAGTCTTTTGACAAGGAGACTCTTAGAACGAAGTCTAGATATTTTGGTAAGGAGATCTTAAACCAACATTGATTCTTTTAATAAGGAGATTGTCAGAACCAAGAACTAAATCCCTTCAAGAGAAATTCTTTAAACTCTTTACTCAATTACAAATTGAGTGTATGGGAGAGAAGAAGAAGAAGTCAAGAGAAAGTTTTATATTGATGATTCATCTCTTAGTATATTTTTGTGGATTGTTGGCATTAAGTGTATTATATCCTCTATATTTAATGAATCCTTTCTATAAGCCTTTTGATCCAAAATATTTTTGTTTATCTCTTCAGAATTTATGTTGTTGTAGCAGCAAAGAAGAAGATTGTTGTCTGCTATGAGATGATCGATTTCTTGTATGTTCTATGTATTTTCCTTCACAATGATCTGTGTATATCTTTCCTTGGACAAATTCATATTCTTCTTTAATCTGGAGAATTTTCTTCTAAAGGAATAAGATAATAATCTTCCATAATTGTCTTCATCAATTTTGATATCCTCTTCAAAATTCTTCCTTATAAATTTCTATGAAATTGGATGGAGAATCCTTTCCTTTAGCTCTCTTCTAACAGCTCTAAATTTTCAAAAGAATTCTATAATAAACTCCTAAAAATAAGCCTGTGCACATCCTCTGAATTTTCCATTCTGAGTTTTATTCGACGCTACATCAACTTCTAATAGAAGGTGCGTAGATCTGCCTCTAAATTGAAATCCAGTCAACTTATGCAAAAAATCAACATTGCATCGATAACCTATCGACGCATGTGTCATCTTCTTCCTTAAAGCGGCGTGTACTCATCTTCTGTTATTGTTCTGATTTCCATTCGAATTAATGTCAAATTCCAATCGGCATTGCGTAAACTTCTAGTCGACGCATATTGACTTTGTTTGATTTTCTTCCTCTATTTAGTGTGTTTATCTCATGCTCTTGAGTCAAAAAACTTCCTAGGACATCTATGACCATATTGCCCTCACTATACAACATGGATAATAATCATAGGTTGTAAAATCACTTAAAATTCAATTTGTTAAGTTAAATCATAGGGTTTTTCCCAACACTATTTGTATTCTCCATGCACAGAAGACTTCTTGGCCTAATATCTTATTTCACGTTTGATTTGAATTTACCCATCTTACTCCCCATGGATAAATGATTGCTCGGGACAAGCAATAATTCATGTCTAGGGATATTTGATGAGCGAAATTCATGTGGTGTTTTAGGCCCTTTTCTAGCTTTTTTTTTTGTCTTTTTGCTCATACATTAGTTATTTTCATCGTAAAATCTTGTAAATTTAAATTGGTTGTTCTATAAGTGCAGTTATGCTAGATAAGGGTTATTTTGTGCATTTTATGCTTGAGGGAGATGTTTTTTCCCCATGTTTTTCTAATTTATGATTTGATGTTGTTGTTGTGGCTATGTGGATATGCTTTTCTAGAGGTTTAGGTTGTCTCCCATGAAGGTAAATCGATTGTGGTGTTATCCATGCGCGTTTTATCTAATTTTCATGGAGGAGGCCACTACTCGGGTGTTTTTCTTCACAAACAAGCAGTGGCCGACTATTTAACGAAGCAAGAAATGCACGAGTGTATACATGAGAATTATAGCACGACCACTGGTCATGCGAGGAAAATAATTTTCCCCCCAACACCTCAATTTTCCCCGTCAGCCCAGGTTCCTTCTCACACAAGCAGTGGGATGTTCCTTTGTGCATGACGACTAGTTATGTGCATGCTCGTGCGTTGGTCAAAATCCTGCTCCACCTATAAATATGCAGGTTCTACTTTCTAGCAAGGAGTTCCGCCATTTTCGCCCCAAATCCGCTATTTTTGATCTCCAAGAGATGGGGTTCATCGACTAGGCTCTCCCCATATTCCAAGAGCTCAAGAATGATGAAGAAGCATTCCCCTCACCGCAAGTTAGGGTGCCGAAAGATAAGATGTGGGTGGCACAAAACCCTTGAGAAGATGGGTCAACTGGGGGCTTGTGAGGAGTTCCTCTATCCCAGATGACAACCAACGAGCATGGCATTCACAAAGTTGTTATCTGGAGCTCCCCTTGTCTCCACAAAAGAGTCTCAAGCAATGTTTGTATCTCTCTCCTCCTCGCCTGTAATCTAGGTTGATATGGATTATGTTTCTCTTCAAGTTTGATGATGGTGGAACGGATTTGTGTATGAATGATTTTAATGCATTATATAGAAGTATTTTCTGTGTTTTCCATTTCTGTTGAGTAGCCTAAGAGGCCTAGCCTCTTGTTGTTTGTTTTCCCTTAAGCGTAGCGCTTCTGTATGGCAGGAAGTGTGGTGGCAGCATTGTCTTTGATACACGAGCAGAGTTATGAAGCGGAGGTCGGTGACCCACGGAGGTGTGAAGCAGTGTCGGCAACCGTCATTAGTACATTAGTTTTATATTATTGCACAAGTCTAGTTGAAACTCACCCCCCCCCCCTTTGCGAAACTAAAAAACAAGAGACTTTGATATCAAGTCTCCCTTGAACATTGAGTCCACCTTGTTGTGCTCTGCGAGAGATCGGTACTCGGGATTCACTCCCCGACTTAATCATTACTTGACGATGACTGGGTGCACTTACCCCTACCTCACAGTTGCGCATTAATTATTGCCACTGCTCCATCGCATATTATTGACGATCATTTCTTCAATAAGATTTAGTGCTTCATCAGGAGTCTTTACCATTAAGGATTCACCAGTAATAGCATCGATAATGGAGCATATGAATTGTTCCATACCATGATAAAGGAGTTGCATGTGGACAATCATGTGATGTGGACACCTTCTCAACAAACCCTTGAATTTTTCACACACTTTAGCTAATGTTTCTTTGTCGAGTTCTCTAAATGTCGTGATCTCAATTCTTGCTTGCATATGTCTCTCTGCGGGAAAATACTTTCCCATAAATTTCATTTGCAAAGTGTCCCATGAATTAATTGAAACTGGAGATAGAGATGAAAACAACAGCTTAGCCTGGTCACTCAGAGAGAATGGGAACAAATAGTCTCGCAAGATTATTGGTGACACCATTATATCTCGACATATCATAATTTTGAAGAAAAATTTTGATGTGCAAATGTGGGTATTCAAGGGAAAGACCTGGAAATTGGGCAGCATTCTGAATCGTTTGGTGTTGGCTGAATGTTGTGGGATACACTTTCCACTGTTGGGAGCGAATACACTCTCATTATCCTCTGAGGGGGAGGTTGTTGAACATTCTCCTCAACATCAATCATGTCCTGATTATCAGCCATTACTCTTAAACTCCTCTTCTTACTCTCCTCAATGAAGCACTGAAAAATGAGCAGGACAAGATCTCTCTTTCTCTCTGGCTAGGATGTGACAACAATGGCAATCTATTCTTCAGCCGTATTAACTATGGAAATCTTTTCTCATCTACAATTCACTTCCTTTCAATCATGGGGTCACAAGGTAAAATTTCCTTATCCCCTCATCTTATTAACTAGAATAACTAACACTGCAACACAAACTCAAAGATCTTTCACAAGACAAGGTAAAAACTGGAATATTAAGAAGTGACACTAACAAAAGAACAAAAATAGGAAATTTGGCATACTTGTTCCATGACATCTCAGTTGAAATACCTCCAAAAATATTTAGTGCTCCCCGACAACGACAACAAAACTTGATGTGTGGCAAGAGTACTAGCCATAAGTAATAAAAGTAGCAAGCGATTCACTTGGGGATTATCGTATCCATGGGGAGCATGGAATGATAGTATCCAACGATTTTCATATCATTAGCAAGTTAAGTGTGACTGCTTAGTTTGATGAGAACAAATTGCGAACAATAACAAAAGAAACCAAACTTGGTTAAGGTTCAACTCACGCAAGCATTATCAAAGCATTTACTCGTCGTCAAACTCCAGTTCATTACAACAACATCAAAAGGAATATTCCATAGCAGATTTAGTAAGAATAAAATGTATCCAACAAAGAGAAACACGAGTCTTTTCCATAGAGAGGGAAAGAAAGCACGGTTTGGACCTCCGTCTTCCAATGACTATTATGGCTGTCTTCTGAGGTCTGGAGGAGTTTTCACCTCCTCGATGGCCTGTCTTTTCTTGGGTCTATTTATAATCTTCAAACTTATGAGCACCGTCTTCCAATAACCCTGAAACTGCAACAAACGCTTCAAAGAATCTCTTAAGAATGAAAGAGTAAGCTTGAAATCCCCTCGAGAAGGCTTGACATGGCCAAGGAAGAAGCTCAAGGTGGAGGGGTGGTGATGGCAGGCGTCTAGACGAGCTACTTTGAATCTCCAAAATGAAGCCTTAGCATTCATTTAAATCACATCAAGAAAATGGAGCGCACATGGCCCGTGCAGCTTTATGTGCGCATGCGAGTGTGGTGCATTGCAGTAAAGATGAAAAAAAATGCACCCGACGACACTCAAAATTTACTGGAATGAAAGTGCATAGCCACACACATCATGTGCACTAGCGTGCGTGAGTAAAACGCAACAGAACTCATATTTTAGAAAAAGAGTGTGCACGGGCAACCAACGGTCTGGGAAAAAGATTGCAAGTGTAAAATGTACGCCCAATGACAGAACTCAAGATTTCCAGCCTAGGTCACCAAAATAATAATTAGAACATGCATGCATGTGAGCAAAACTAACACGAGCTTACGTGAAGAAATTTGCACATAGATTCACATAAATTAAAAAATTCCTAAATTTGAACCAATCTCAGCACAGCCACAGATGTTAATCATATAAAATAAAGCAGCTCCATCTATGATGAAAATCATATAAAATAAAGCAGCCCCATCTATGATGAAAATCATATAAAATAAAGCAGCTCCATCTATGATGAAAATCATATAAAATAAAGCAGCTCCATCTATGATGAAAATCATATAAAATAAAGCAGGAATTAAAGAATTAATCTAAGAAAAGCATGCAAAAGATGAGGTAAAAAAACAATGAAATGGGTGTATCAAGGAACACAAGGGTGTATCAAGGAACACAAGTTTTCTTGCAAGCACATCAAAAATCACAGATTATCCTAGACAATATGTAAAAAGACAAAAATATATCTAAGCTATAAGTAATTCAATACAAATGACACAAGCTTTATAAAGGTTTCTCTAAAATTTGAGTACTCCTCTCTTCTACCATAGATAGGAACCCTCCATACAACAAATGGCTAGAGAATCTAGATAAGGAGATTTGGAAAACCGCACTAAATCTTTTTATAAGAAGACTCTAAGACAAAATCATAAATTCTCTGTAGATGGGTTGTCAAAATTCTTTACAATAGCTTGAACATAATATTTCTTGAACTTCTTCATAATTAGACATAATCCAAAACAAATTATATGCTCCTTTCAACACAGTGTGGATTACCTTCATATTATCTCTTCTTGCACTTGAGAAGGAGAAGAGAGAAGAACAAGAGATATTTCGAGTCTATGTAGTGGTAAATGAAATATCGACCACACATTGGGAATGAAAAGACGGCTAAAACTTTTAGAGGGGAGAGAAGAGAGAATTAGGGTTAAGAAGGTGGTCAAATCATCAATATCATCATCATTTGTGTCGTGTTCCTTCCTTCCGAACTTATAGGATAATTCAAAATCTTCAAGATTCAGTAAGAATGAATATTCTCAATTCTTGATTGCACAGTAAAAAGAATGTTCAATATTGCAGGAATAATCTTCCATAATTGTTTTTCAAGATTATACGCCTTACATTCATTATCCGCAACGACTCTTTTAGAATCCAATCAAACCCTTGATTATAGTCAAGAATTACTAAAAGAAATAATTCTGACTTTCTTCCACAGATTGATGCATGCAAATTATCTTTGAATGTGAAATTCTATTCATCATATGGCTATTTGCACATCAAAACAGTAAGTTGTATGCACCCGACTCTGAAATATTGGAATTTGCGCTGGCTGGAAACACTTGATGAAAGCTAAAAATGATTTCAGCATGCGTCAATTACTAATCAACATAAGTTCTCCGAACTCGAAGCGTTTTTATTGCTTCAGAAAACACCTCCAGTCTAAAACCTGTAAAGACATGTCCATTCTAAACAAACATAAAGCTCATGCTAAATCACTTAATATAATCGAATATATCAAATCCCAAAAAAAAATTTCCAACACTCTACCTGTAACATTACTACAAAGAATAAAGCCTTTTTATACATTTATTAAGGCTAACATATATCACTTTATAATCAAGGTATTTTATCAAGTCCAGCGAGTTTTCCCAAGATAGTCCATGACCTCAGCCTCTACTTACAACAAGATGAGGATCTGCCTGAAAGTTGCACTTGTGTTCTCGAGGATAACTGTTGAGTGTGATGTGGATGCTGGTATATGTAGCAGCTGTCGTGAAATGATGCAATTGGATTGTACTGGCACCAATAAGGGGGGTGAATAAGGTTTCTTTTCTTTCCGATAAATAACAGAAAAACTATAGTGAAAAGAAAGAAGATAAAACTTGTATCAATATACACATAATATTTGGATAGTGAAAGTGTGAAATAAGATCTGAACAATTCTCTAGAGAAGGTTTATAGAGAATAAAAATATTTCTCTTCAAATCACAAAAATAAGGTTTCTTTTCTTTCCGATAAATAACAGAAAAACTATAGTGAAAAGAAAGAAGATAAAACTTGTATCAATATACACATAATATTTGGATAGTGAAAGTGTGAAATAAGATCTGAACAATTCTCTAGAGAAGGTTTATAGAGAATAAAAAAACTTCTCTTCAAATCACAAAACACAACAACACATTCACTTAGAAATATTAATAAAAACAGGAAATAAAATCTAAGCTATAGAGAAAACAATCCAAAAGTCACAAGAAATTTTTACAGAGGCTTTACAATCAAATTGGGATAGCATTATCTTCAAAAGGTCCAAAAAGTCCTTTTACTAAGAGGCTCAAAACCTCTGATAGCCATTTTCAAGTTAACGCTTAAGAACCCACCAAGCCTTTTTGCTGGGAGACTCAAAAACTTAAGAAGTCTTTTTACTTTGAGACCCAAAAATCAACTGTGATCTTTTAAAGGGAAATTATAAAACTCTTTACAGTAGATGAGAGTTTAGCAATTAACTCATATCTTTTGAAGGAAGATTATGTAACCCTTTATAGTCGATGAGAGTTTAGCAATAAGAAAATATCACCAAGCCGAGAAGAGGGGATTCTAGCTGTCTTAAAAAGAAGACGGACACAATCTACAGATTAGGGTTTCAATTGACAAAAAAAATGAGAGAGAAAGAGAGAGGTCGAGAAAGGAAGAGTTTCAGAAATATAGTAGCTTCCTTTTTCCTGCTTCCTTCTTACATCTTCCTTTTAATCCACCTTCATTCTTCGAGAACTCCTTTTTCTCTTTGGAACGACTCTTATGAATTGCGTCAACTTCTTCATACGTCGAATATAATTTGGTGTGCTCTGATTTAGCTCCCTCTGATAAGTGGCTCCTTTTTTAAACATCCAATACAATTCGGCGTGCTTTGGCAAGCAGTTTCTTATACACACATCTTCTGGTTATGCTTTGAATGAAAAAGTTGTGGCATGAATTGATTTTGACACACACCTTCTTGCTAAGCTCCGTTGACAATCTCTGAGATCAGTGATTGCAGATACTAGTTTTTTAGGAGAATCAACTTCATTCTATAATTAAAAAAACTTCGTTCTATAATGATAATGGAAAAGCTCCAACGACGAATGCTGATCCTCGATCAGCGAATGGCTTTGTGAAAGAGCTCCGGTCGCTCGGCGAACAAATCTTTAAAACATGGACATCAGCTCCATGCACGTTCAGGTATTTCGATAGACGAACGAGTCCCCAATTGATGAACGCCAGACCTGTGATTGAAATCCTGACAAAGTGAGCCATTTTTCACATATCTTCATATCTTCCTTCTAGCGTCCCCTTCTAAATGGCTTCCTTTTCACTTCTCCTTCTGAATGTTATCCATCTGGCTTCTTCTATTGTGCAGTTTACCAACTTATACAAGTTATATTATCATCAGTAAAAAACGATTTTGTATCATCAAATCAAAAAAAAAATTCTAAACAATATCCTCTACTTCGTGAGGACAAAACCTTACGGCTCCGTTCGTTTCGCAAGAATTGAGATGAAGAAATTTGAATTTACTCCAATTCCCGTAGGAATTGAAATTGAAGTCAATTCCAATTATGTTATTCGGCTGAATGCAGGAATTCTATCACACAAATTGGAACTACTAATTCCACTATTCGGCTGCATAATAAAATTTATTGCATGGGGCGCGCATTTTTTCGCCGGGTGCGAATTTTTTTCGCTCGGGCGCACATTTTTCCACCCGGGCACGCATTTTTCACTCGGGAGCACATTTTTTGTCCAGGCGCGCAGTTTCGCTCTGACGCGCAATTTTCGGTTGGGCGTGCAATTTTCTACCGGGCGCGCATTTTTCCGCTCGGGCACGCATCTTTCCTCGTGGGCATGTTTCGACCGATCGCACATTTTTCGCCCAGGCGCGCATTTTCCGCCCCGGCACGCCAGGGCGAAAAATGCATGCCCGGGCAGAAAAATGCACGCCCGAGAGAAAAACGTGCACCCAGTCAAAAATTGCGCGTCAAGGCGAAAATTGCGCGCCCGGGGGAAATATGCGCTCCCGGGCGAAAAATGCACGCCCGGGGGGAAAAATGTGCGCCCGGTCGAAAAATGTCGCTCAAGCGAAAAATAAGCGCCCAAGCAAAAAATGCTTGTCTGGGTGTAAATGCGCGTCCGGGCATAAAAAAGTGTGCCCCGAACGAAAAATGAGCGTCCGACCGAAAAATGTGCGCCCAGCCGAAAAATTATCACCCATGCAGAAAAATGCGTGCCCGAGCAAAAATGCGCGCCCAGCCGAAAAAGTAGTTCCCGAGTAAAAAGGCGCGCCCGGCCGAAAAATGTGCGTCTGACCGAAAAATGTGAGTTCGGGCAAAAAAAGATCGTCCGGCTGAAAAATGTGCACCTGACCGAAAAATGCGAGCCCAGCTAAAAAATGCGCCCCCGGGTGAAAATTGCGCGCTTGGACGACAAGTACGCGCCCGGGCAGAAAAATGCGCCCCTCGCCGAAAAAGGCGCGCCTAGAAGAAAAAATGTTCGCCCTGACGAAAAATTTGCACCCTGGTAAAAAAATGCGCATCCAGGCGAAAAAATGCGCGCTCGGTCGAAAAATGCGCCCCCAGGCGAAAAATGCGCGCAAGGGTAAAAAATCTGCGCTGGACGAAAACTGCACGCTCGGGCGAAAAATGTGCATTCGACAAGAAAAATGTGTATCCAAGCGTAAAATGCACGCCCGACCTAAAAATGTGCCCCCGGGAAAAAAATTCGCGTGCGGGCTAAAAAATGCGCGGACCGGCGGAAAAATGTGCGCATTGTCAAAAAATTCGCTCTTCGGCAAAAAATGCGCTCCCGAGTGAACGACAAAGTTTGTTTTGACGTCTTTTTGAGATAGTCAAGGGCATGCTGGTAGGGGTGGGAATCACAAATGAAGACCTCCCGCGATCGGTATTGAGGGACGCGTGCTTCTACTATAATCAATTCTCATGGAATTGAGATGAATTCCAATACCGAGATAATTTTATGCCAGCCGAGCATTGAGATTGAAATTGGCAACTGAATTCTAATTTCAAAACTCCAATTTCAACCTAAAGAACAGACTCTACAAGAAAATTGAATATAAGAGTTAGAATTTCATGTGCAATAACTACTCCCCTTAATCATTGTACTGATTCATCGCTCTCTTCCCCTATTTTCTTTGACCAAATACTATTCTGAATAAGATACTTCCCCCATGAGCATACGCATTTTCCCAAAGAAAAAAATTGATATGGTTTCTTTGCAGTTAATATGAAATTTCGAACCCTACTTTTGTTCTATATTTTAAGGTATGCTAAAACAGTGCATCATTTATTCTGAATGATCTCAAAACACATTAATGCATACCTGATGGACTAGGATGGGCGCTAATTTAATGTTGTTAGAGATTCAAATAGTAGAACCTACCAAACCAGATGAAACCAAGGCAAAAAGTTCTTCATATTTTAATTTGATCCGACCCACAAAAATCAGCCTAATGGTTAATTCTAATCTCATCTCATGATTCTTGATAACTTTACACATGACCACCGAAATAATGTTCACAAAAATCTACAGAATAAAACTAGGATGTTATTGTATTCTTTCCTATTCAAAAACAATATAATTTGGAACAATATTGGCCATTTAGAATCCAAAATATATTAAGCATAAATTGAACATAAATGATTAGAAAAAAATTGTTCCAAAGAGCACCATCTTTTAACATTGTTAGAATAGCCGAAGTATTGGGCCCATCTTTTGAGCTCATTTATGTTCTCTCCTCTTTAGTCGCACAACTTGTATAGGATTTATTATCTCTCTCTCTTCCTCCTATATATTTGTATTCTCTCTTTGTTTTTACATACACAAGCAATACATACAAGTTTTGAGTTTTCTCAACATGGTATCAGAGGGACCGGTCCTAAGCCTGTGGTTTCCCCTTTTCTAACCGCCAAGCCCGCCCTCCTTCCTGTCCGCAGATTGCTCTGCGATCTCCCTCCTACCCGCCTACCCGCCTTTCTCCGCGGGCTCCTCTTCTGCGGCCTGCGGGTCTGTCCGCTCTTCCCTTATCCGCGTGGCTTCTGCGGACTGCACTATCTGCATCCGCTTCTCTTCTCTCTCTCTGTGGTTCCACCCTCCTCAGGCTTCTTATAGCTATCTTCTGCTCTGACCCGTGGGGGTCATCTCTCTTATCAGCTGCGGACTCTCCTCTTGTCCGCTGCGATCTCCTTCCTTGCTGCTTGAGTTCTTCAACCACGCAGTCTCTTCTTATCCGCTGCGAGCTCCTTTCTTATCCGCTGCGAGCTCCTCTCCTCCTCTTGACCAGGCGGTCTCTTCTTCTGTCCGCTCGAGCTTCTCTACTCGCAGACTCCTCCTTCACCGTTGCGGGCTCTCCTCTTCCTCCTCGCGGCAGTCTCCTTGCGGACTGCTCCTGCCTCAACCGCTGCGGGCTAGTGCATCTCTATCCTAACCGTTGCGGGCTCCTTCTCTTGCGGACTGCTCCTGTCCGCCGCAGTCTCTCTCCCTTCTTGCCGCTCGAGTTCTCGCGGCTTCCTGCGCTCTAACCGCTGCTGTATTCACCGAGACCATGCGGACTCCTCTCTTTCCGCATTTTGGTCGCGATCTAACTAATCGATGGTGTCTGGCGTGACCGTGTGGACTATTGTCTTCCCGCATTTTGGTCGCGGTTATCTCCAGTCCTTACCGCTGCGACCTTGTCGTGCGGCCTCCTGTTCTTCTCGCGGCGGTCTCCCTCTGTTTTTTGGTTCCGCGGTTTGCTAATGGGTTCTTCGAGTAACTCCACTGGCTCGGCGGCCAGTCAGCCTACTGACCACCCGGCCTGTCCTACAGACCGCCCGGTTTGCTCTGCTGAAGTCCGTGACGAGCTGAGGATCACTACCATCTCTCTTTCTGGCAAGAAAAACTTTATCCCTTGGGTGCACTCAGTTAGACGGGTTCTTCAGGCCAAGGGCCTTCTGCCTCACCTTCTTCAGGCACCTCCGTCTCCTACTACCGATGATTGGCTCCGCAATGATGGCCGCGTTCAGACTTAGATCCTGAATTCATTGGATAGTGAGCCTTATCAGATGGCTATGTACCACGACACCGCCAAGGCTATGTGGGATGAGTTGCATTCTCTATACTTAGGCCGCGACAACCTTCAGCATCTCTACGACATACTAACTGACCTCTTTGCTCTCGACGCTGGTGGGGCTTCGGATATGACCTCTTTTGTCGCTCAGGCTAAAACTCTTGCTGAAGCCTGGATCCAACATCAGCCGCCCACAAATGATCTTGCTGCTCAGCGCGCTCAGAAGGAAGCTACATGCATTGCAATCACAATGGCCCGTCTTCCATCTCATCTTCAGAGCATTCGTGCTCAGGTCCTGGCTTCTCCAAACACACCATCTTTCTCTGATGTTTGCTCCATGATTCTTCGTGTATCATCTCCTCTGGATACACCTGCTCCTTCCCCCCCGACCCTTCTTCAGCAGGCCCCTCCGCTCCTACCATCCCCTCCTACTTCTTCTCGGGGGGGACGATCGGGCTCTCGGGGACGTGGCTGTGGTGGCCGGGATCGGCCGAAGTGTTCTTCATGTGGGAAAGATGGTCATCTTGAGGCAACCTGCTACAGGAAAATTGGTTATCCTCCTCGTCCGACGGCATCTGTTGTTACTGACACCAATCCTCCTGATCTTGAGACCGTCCGTCTTCAGCTCCAGCATCTTCAGGGCCTGCTCAACCCACCATCGCCTCCATCTCCAACACAGGTACTACTTGTCTCTCCACCAGCCTGGGCTGGATTTTAGACTCTAGTGTCACTCATCGCATTACTTCGCAACGGCCTGCAAAGTACTCAGATTCTCCTTATCTGAAGTCTATCATTGTGGTTAATGGGGTGCTGGTTCCCGTGTCCGGCTCGGCAGATCTCTCTCTCAGTCCGTCAATCTCCCTTCGCTCGGCTCTTCAAGTTCTGAGTTCCCGGTTCAATTTACTCTCTGTTGGACGTCTTACGAGTGATCTTGATTGTTCTGTTATATTCACCTACTCTTCCTTTGTTATACAGGATCGGCGGACGCGAACTACCATTGGTAAACGCCGGCTGCGGAACGGGCTCTAGCTTCTCGACGACTCTCCCACCATTCTGTCTTCAGACTCTTCCACTGCATGGCATCATCGCCTTGGACATGCTCCTCTGCCGGTCCTCCAGCGGGCTCTTCCAGATGTTTCTTTTACTCCTTTTCAGTGTGACTCATGTATCCTCGGCAAGCAACCGCATTCTTCTTTTTCTTCGCATTGTACTCGGAGCGCTGCTCCCTTTGATTTAGTGCATTCTGATGTATGGGGCCCTTTTAAGATTACAAGTATTTCTGGTTTTCGCTATTTCATCACATTTATTGATGATCACTCTCGCACTACGTGGTTTTCGCTACTTCGTGATCGCTCCGAGCTTCCCCGTGTTTTTCGGGCATTTGTCCTCGAAACCCGTACACAATTCCACACCACCCTAAAAATTCTACGCACCGACAATGCTCGTGAGTACACCAGCCACGAGTTTACCGCTTTGTGTTCTGAATTCGGGATTCTACATCAAACCTCCTGTGCTTATATGCCCCAGCAAAACGGTGTTGCCGAAAGGAAGAACCGCCACTTACTTGATGTAGTCCGCTCTCTCATGCTTCAAATGAATGTTCCCAAGCCTTATTGGAACTGTGCGGTCTCGACTGTCTGCTTTCTAATCAACCGTCTCCCTTCCTCCGTCCTCCACTATGCTACTCCGTTTAGCCTATTGTTTCCCTCCACTCCGGCTTTTCCTCTACTGCCTCGTGTCTTTGGCAGCATCTGTTACGTCCACCGTCTGGGGCCATCCTTGGATAAGTTGGATCCCCGGGCGGCTATACACATCTTTGTTGGCTATTCGCGCACCCAGAAGGGCTATGTTTGTTACTCTCCAACTACTCGAAAGATCTCCGTTTCTGCTGAAGTTACCTTCCGGGAAGAACAACCGTTTTTTCCTGCTCCTTTTCCCACTGATCTACCCCCACCTCCTCTCCCGCCATCCATCCCACGCCCAGTTATTCCCGCTACTACACCATCATCGCCGGTTTCCCCTGCACCGACTCCCGCTCCCTCCAAACCACTTGTTATTCGTGTCTACACTCGTCGCCCTCCCAGTTCCATTGCCCCTCTGCATACGACCTCTACCATGGATACTCCGCGTCCTGCTGATCAGGTACCGCCTTCCTCTGCTCATCCTCTGGCTAACTACGTCTCTCTTCATCGCCTCTCTCCCCTTCTACACACATTTGTTACTTCTCTCTCTTCGGTTGCTGTTCCTAACTCTGTGCAGGAGGCGCTTCAACATCCAGACTGGCGGGCAGCCATGGAGGAAGAAATGTCTGCACTCTGGGCCAACCAGACATGGACCGTCGTTCCCCTTCCTCCGGGTCAGAAACCGATTGGGTGTAAGTGGGTCTTTGTCATCAAACATGTTGCTGATGGGACAATTGACCGTCTAAAGGCTCGTCTCGTGGCTCGTCGTTTCACCCTGCAACAGGGACTCGACTATGAGGAAACTTTATCTCCGGTCGCCAAGCTCAATACCGTTTGAGTCCTCATCTCTGTCGCTGTTCATCGCCAGTGGCCCCTCTTTCAACTGGGTATCAAGAATGTTTTCCTAAATGGGGACCTCCAGGAGACGGTGTACATGCAACAACCACCCGGGTTTGAGACCACGGGGAGTCTCAGGTCTGCCGCCTTCAAAAGGCTATGTATGGTCTCAAACAATCTCCACGGGTATGGTTTGAAAAATTCAGTAAGGTCCTCCGTGATATTGGTTTTACTCGAAGCTCGGCCGACTTCTCGCTGTTTACTCGTCACCGACCAACAGGGACGGTCCTTCTGTTAGTATACGTTGACGATATCATTATTACAGGAGATGACTCACAAGGGATACAGGCAGTCAAAGTACATATAAACTCCGTCTTTCAGACAAAGGATCTGGGACCTCTACGATATTTCTTGAGTCTAGAGATTGCCAGACGACCGGATGGGCTTACTCTATCTCAACGGAAGTACTGTCTTGACCTTCTTCATGATGCTGGTCTTTCAGATTGTAAGGCAAGTGATACCTCTATGGATGTAAACCACAAGTTGTGCGCCCAGGCATCTGACTCGGATCTACTTATCCAGAATCATGAATATTATCGTCGACTCGGATCTACATAAAAGTTTTGAGCTTTCTCAACAAACATAAACAATCAAAATAAGATTTTACACGATTTTATGCAAAATAAAATGAGTGAGTATTTCTTTTTGTAGAGAAATTGTGCAAACCTTGTATATCCTTCTTAATTCATAAAATAAAAGTATGAGTACAAATATATAGGAGAGAAGGAAGAGAAATAAACCTATACAAAGGATGTGAGACTAAACAAGAGAGTCAAGTGGACTTATAAATAGGTCACACGAATGAGCTTTTACATCTTTTTTCCTAATATTATCTAACACTCCCCCACAAGCTGGAGCATACAAGTCGTAGGCTCCAAGCTTGGACAAGAACTGATGGTACATTTGCCTTGGTAATGCCTTGGTGAGAACGTCAGCAACTTGCCCAGAAACCGGAACATGCTCTAGCACTAACTTCTTCAATTGAACATTTTCCTGAACAAAGGGGCAGTCAACTTCGATGTGTTTGGTGCGTTCATGGAACACGAGATTCTTTGTAATATGGATCGCAGTCTGACTGTCGCAAAACAGAGTTGCTGGTGAGGATAGGGTGACTCCCAAATCACCAAGAAGACTCTCAAGCTAGGTAAGTTCAGATACAATGGCCGTCATTGCACGATACTCGGCTTCAGCAGAAGAACAAGCAACCACAGATTGCTTCTTACTACGCCAGGTGATAAGGTTCCCTCCAAAGTAGGTACAGAAACCCGTAGTGGAATGTCGATCATCCAGGGAGCCGGCATAGTTCGCATCTGAATATGCAATAAGAGAGAGAGGGGAGGATGGCTTATATACAAGCCTTTGTCCAGAAGCTATCTTCAAATATCTAAGGATGTGTTCTACTGCCTGGAGATGAGATATCCAAGAAGCGTGCATAAACCGCCTGACCATTCCAACAGCAAATGAGATATCAGGTCTTGCAACCGTCAGATATATCAGTTTTCCTACAAGACGATGATAGTACTCAAGATTCGTAAGCAGAGAATCTGAGCCAGATCCGTGAGCACATAACTTATGATTGACATCCATCGGGATTTCCACGGGTTTGCACCCTGAGTAGCCTGCATCTCGAAGGAGGTCAAGGCAGTACTTCCGTTGTGAAAGAATAATACCACTAAGTCATCTTGCAACCTCAAGTCAAAGGAAGTACTGAAGAGTCCTTAGATCTTTTGTTTGGAAAACAGAGTTTAAGTGTTACTGGACTTGTTGTATCCCTATGAAATCATCTCTAGTAATCAAAATATCATCCACATAAACCAGGAGAATGATAGTTCTGGCTGATTGATGACGAGTGAAAAGAGAGAAGTCAACTGAGCTCCTCTTGAATCCAACTTCACGAACATCCTTACTAAATTTGTCAAACCAAGTTCTGGGAGACTGCTTGAGACCATAAATAGATTTTTGGAGATGACACACACGAGACTCCCTCGTGCTCTCAAACCCGGGAGGTTGGTGCATGTAGACAGTCTCGAGAAGGTCGATATTCAAAAATGCATTTTTGATATCCAGCTGATGGAGGGGTCAGTTGCAATGAACAACTAAAGAGATCAGGACCCGAACAGAGTTTAACTTAGCGATGGGGGAGAAAGTTTCATCATAATCAAGACCTTATTGTTGATTGAACCCCCGGGCCACAAGACGAGCTTTGAGGCGATCAATTATCCCGTCTGGAGCATGTTTGACTGCAAAGACCCACTTACAACTGACACAAGATTGTCCTGGAGGAAGAGGGACGAGATCCCAGGTCTGGTTGGACCAAAGGGATGTCATTTCCTCTTCCATAGCTGCACGCCACCTTGGGTGAAGAAGAGCCTCCTACTCTGAGTTAGGTAGAGAGATGAAAGATACAGAGAGTGCAAACTTGAGGAATGGTGGAGATAGGCGATGCAGAGATACATGATTTGCCAAGGGATGAGCGATAGATGTTGATGCTGGATTGTCTGGTAGAAGGTAGCTGTTGTAGGGCTCCAGAGGGCGAAGTACGACGAGTGTATACATGAAAAGGTAGTTTAGATGGAACTGGTGTTGGGAGTGGAGTGAGAAGGAGGGCGGTAGAGAAGACGTGACGGGAACGGCAGGACAAGGTATGGGAGGAGAGAGAAGAGGAGCTGAAGGTGGAGCATCAAATGGTTGGTCTTCAAGAAAGGTGACATCGGCGGAGACTACCACTTTGCCAGTGGTGAGAGAATAACACAGCCTTTTTGAGTCCAAGAGTAGCACACAAACATACACTTGCTGGCATGAGGGGGCAAACCTATCTGTGGATGGACCCAGATTGTGGACGTAACAAATACAACCAAACACACGAGGTGTGGGGGTAAACGGGTATTTGGAAGGAAACAGAAGACTGAACAGAGTGACAAAATCGAGCATTGAGGAAGGAATGTGATTGATGAGGTGACATGTTGCAGATACAGCGAAGTTCCAGTATAAGGTGGGTACCTGCATTTGAATCATAAGTGACTGAGCAACATCAAGAAGATGAAGATTCTTTCGCCCGGCCACCCCATTCTGTTGAGGCGTATACGCACACGATGTTTGATGTAGAATGCCAAACTCAGTGCATAGATTAGAGAATGTCTGGCTAGTTTATTCGCGAGCATTATCAGTACGAGTTATTTTTAAGGGTAAAGAGAACTGAGTACAAGTTTCCATAATAAATGCTTGAAATGTAGAGGTCAGTTCAGCACGATCGCGAAATAAGTACAACCAGGTCAACCGAGAGTAATCATCAATAAAAGTGACAAAGTAACGATAACCAAACATATTAGGGATATTGTATAGTCTCCAAATATCAGAATGCACTAAAGATAGGGGAGTATCACTCCGAATACAAGTAGGATGAAAAGAAGTACGATGTCGTTTGCCAAAGATACAAAATTCACAAGTAAACTCATGCAGGGAGACATCCGGAAGAGCTTTCTTGACAATCTGGAGGGGGGATGCCCAAGACGACAATGTCAATCGACAGAGGAGACGACGGAGAGAGTAGAAGGTGGAATATCACAGAGGTAGAGCCCGTTAGACAGCCAACCCATACCAATGATATTCTGCGTTTTCCAATCCTGCACAACAAAGGTAAAGGGTGAGAATGTAACACAGCAATTAAGATCCTGAATAAGGCGGCTGACAGAGAGCAAATTAAATGGTGATCCTGGAACATGAACGGCCGAAGACAAAGAGAGAGAGTGAGAGAGATATCAGCAGCGCCGGACACCGGGGTGGTATCACCATTGTCCACGGATGAACTTGGGACGGGCAGTCAACAAGTATTGAGGAGGTTGATGCGAAGTAATATGGTGTGTGGCTCCTAAATTCACAATCCAGTGAGAGCTCTATGAGAGACAGGATATAACTTCATTGGAAATTAACGCAACTGATCCAGATGAGCACGTAATCATTCCTTGGAGATGTTGGAGCTGGGTGTGTAGAGCATTGATGTCTTCACGAGTGAAAGAAGCAGAGTATGTTGCGGGAGAAGTAGGAGGCTCAGCTTTAGCAGAGACAGCAAAATATGGACGCAGACCATGTTTGTAATAGCAAGTAACCTCAAGGTGACCATCCCGTACACAATACGTGCATTTAAAGGAAGACCGTCCAGTACATCCACGTCCCCGAGATGTGTTGCGACCCCCATGGGCCGAGGAACCTCAAGTCGTTGGAACAGGTGTTGGTTCCTGTAGAAGAGCCGGAGAGAGAGCCATTGGAGCATCCGGGGCCGGGGTAACCTTCAGAAGCATAGAACAAACTTCTGACAAAGAGGGAGTTATAGAGGAAGAGAGAATCTGAGCCCGAACATTGTGCAAATGAGAAGGAACACGGGTCATCATCATAACAATCCCGACTCTTCCTTCTGGGCCTGTTGGGTAACAAAATTTGTAGTAGGAGGTTGATGTTGTATCCAAGCCTCAACGAGGGTCTAGGCCTTGACAACAAAGGAGATCATATCCCCAGGTGCCCCGGTATCAAGAGTTTGAAGGTCCGAGATGATGTCGAATAAGTGCTAAAGACTGTTCTGCCCAGAATAGAGGGAGTGGAGCTCCTCCCACATTGTCTTTGTCGTTTCATGATATATAGCCATCTTGTATGGTTCGGTGTCCATTGTTTAGAAGCCATGACTGGACCCGACCATCATCACGAATCCACTCATCGGTGGGAGCAGTAGGAGTAGCACGTGTCAGATGATGATGAAGGCCTTTCGTCTGCAACACCCTGCGAATAGAGTGCACCCATTCCACAAAGTTCATCTTCCCTCTAAGGGAGATGGTGGTAATCCGGAGTTCATCACGGATTTCAAGCGTGGGAGGGGCAACACGAGTTGGTAGGGTGCAAGCATCTGCAGGATCTATGAGGAAGCGAACTGGGCGGATAGAACAGGCGGTTAAAAGGTTGCGGACTGAAGAGAGGAGCTACGGCTAGGAGAGCACGCGGCTAGACAAGGTCTCAGCGGTTAGAAAATACCTCAGAGAAATAGGAGACCACAGCGACAAGAGAAAATTGCAGTGGATACGGCGAGACCGCTGCGACTAGATTAGATCGCAGTGCCAAGAGGCACAACGGACAAGAGAAGCTCGCAGCGACTAGATGAGAGTGCAGCGGTTAACGCGAGACCGCCGCGACTAGAACGCGGAGACTAGATGAGAGTGCAGCGGTTAAGGAGAGAATAACAATCCTCTAGGAGAGCGGTTAGAAGACAAGTGCAGTGGGAAGAACAACGGGGCGAACAGAGAAGACCGCATCTGATCAAAACTGGAACAGAGGTCGTAGCGGAGAGAAAAAGGCCGCAGCGGCAAGCAAGCAGATCGCAGCGGAGAAGAGAGCCAACCCGGCAAGCCCACTAGCAGATAGCAGAGCCGACAGCCGACCAGACCGTGAGTATAGGGCGGTTAGAAGAAGCCTAAACGCAAGCCCGACAGGAGAGCGGGGAGTATAAAAGGGGGGCTGAGCAGGGAAGGGAAAGAAAGTGGAAGCCACGGGATTTTTAGGAGGGGAGGCGGTTAGAAGAAGTCTAACTGCGCCCTGTGCGAGAAGGGAAGGCAAATCCAAGCCGACGCTTAAAAAACTCTTAACTGCAAGGAGAGACCGTTGAGCTCTGATACCATGTAGAGAAATGGTGCAAACCTTGTATATCCTTCTTAATTCATAAAATACAAGTATGAGTAGAAATATATACGAGAGAAGGAAGAGAAAGAATCTTATACAAAGGATGTGGGACTAAACAAGAGAGACAAGTGGGCTTATAAATGGATCACACTAATGGCTTTTACAACTTTTTTCCTAATATTATAAAACACTTTTTAATTCTAGAAATGCAGGAGTAACTTTGTGCTAGGCGTCTATCTCGATAATTTCTCTCACTCTTTATTACTCTTATTCCACAAGATAGCCATGAAACTGCAACTGAAAACAATAAAAAAAAACTGTGGATTGAACCAAGCAAAGAACAATAGCAAAACAGCACAAGTGCCCAAACTACTGGGTTGAAATTGTAATAGAAAATTTAGTCTGGAGGAGAAAGTATGGTGACAGCAAGCACTAAGCTTTCAATCGATCCATCTCCAATACAGATTGAATTTATACAATAAAAAACAAATAGCGACGGAGGAAGAGATGGAAAAAAATTGTACAATAATACTAGTATGCTGCTATTCCAGCAGCAAGCCCACAAACTGCTTTAGACCTAGCCATTCACGGAGAAAGTGTGCAATGTCATTCACTATAGCAATGTCTCATGTCTTGGAAGCAATTTGTTAGTTTCTTTCAACTCTCTTAGCGTCCGCTCATTTGGAAGAAATTAGGGCTTTAGAATTGGAATTTGAGTATAAGCTCAGTGAAA
Organism: Platanthera zijinensis; assembly: GCA_039513925.1. Taxonomy (NCBI): domain Eukaryota; kingdom Viridiplantae; phylum Streptophyta; class Magnoliopsida; order Asparagales; family Orchidaceae; genus Platanthera; species Platanthera zijinensis. The sequence goes on from CM077086.1 coordinate 171,881,361, forward strand.
ATGGGTGGGTTTCCAATTCTAATTCTAGGGTCCTAATTCCAACCATACAAATGGACCCTTATAGATTGAAATTAAACATTTGTGTGAATGACAAGAAACTTGTCGGACCAATGGGATCTTTCTTTCATGATAGGATGGCCGCATCATTGGCTTGGCTCATTCCCTAAACCAAAAATTCAGTATCTCCAGTCTGTACACCTTGAAACAAAATTTTATTCAACTTAGCGAATCAGGTGCAATCAAAATTAATTTTATTAAGGATATTTTGTTGAAAAAGAGAATTCAAAAAATTTAACAATAATACAGGGAAAAGATTGATGTTTCAACCATGAACATTCGTTCAATTTAAACTATTACATAATCAGCTGACCACTATATACACTACTACGTAACCACCCACTTCACTGCTACTTGCAAACACACCAACTTACACTACTCATAATTGTAAACATCCACAACACTACTAGACTACTTCGTAACCACCCACTTCATTGGTAATTGTATACACACCCACTTACACCACTTGCAAACATCCACAACTGTGCTAAAAATAGTGAAAAAATTTAAAGTTGGCTGCCCTTATTTCAAAAAAGTCGTCTACACGCATTTACGAGCTAGCAGACATTCTATAAAGGGAAACCATTTATATAGCATGCCTATTCATAATGGAGGTATATTAGATCATGGGTAATTATTTCAAAATTTTATTTCTTGAAATTGTGTTATACAACTGCTTAGATCAGAAATTCAGGCTGGGATTCCGAAACTATTGATTTGTTGTTATATTTCCTAAAAGTTTGATATCTTAAATTAAACAGTATACTAATAGCAATTCAATTGAAGAGGGAAACAGAAAAAAATCAAATTAAAATTAGAGATAAAGCATGCAAATCTGGGGACACACCCGGAATACAGCCAGCCATAGAACTACAGGAGACTGCAAGTGCCAAGGCCAACTTCACCGCCATTAGATGAAAGGATTTGGTTCTTTAAGGTTTCCCGGTAGCAGAAATCTAAGCATATAAAAGAGTAGAAAGATAAGAAAATGAAATCAAAGAACGCTAAATTCCGTTAAGTAGCATAAAAAATTACAGTGAGGATTAACAGAAACAAAAACTGGTAATCTTTTTAGAAAATTAGGAGATAGACACTTTTTGTTACTTGTTTATGATTGTTCTTCTTGACCAGCATCTCAGATTCTTTTTCTTGAGCAGGCTGATCTTGTGTGTGGAAGTAATTTGAATCACCCCCTTCATTGAAGTCAAGCACTCTCATAAAGACGACTACATGGTTCAACTTTGATGCGTTATCTAGTTTGTCGGATACCTCTTGGGAATCAGATTCGATCTTGACATTCAAAGATCGTCACTAATATTTAAAACGCATCTGAATAAGGTATATAATCCATTTATAGGTTTTGGGATGCCTTCTTTATATGAGAGATGGATGTACATGGTGTTGTGTCTTGATTTCTCCAAGGAAAGCTTTTACAAGAGACCAAATGATGCAACTTCGGAAATGACAATCACTGAAGTCCAATGACCCACACACGTACAAGGCATGGATGCACAATTACTAAGGAGGAAGGAACACAAAGAACACAATCTTAAGGATTGATTTCAAAATGATTCCTTGATTTCTTATCACATGATTAAATTTTTAATATCATAAGAATCTTCATCCATAAGGTTGATATTAAATAGGATGAATAGATGAAAAATAAACGTTAGGACAATTCTAAAGGGATCAACATTATAAAGAGTATCACTTGCCCAGTTCCTTCTTGTTCAGAATCGTTCTGAGAAGCAAGTAGATCATCAGAATCATTAATCAAAATAACTTAACAGAGGTAGATCTCGATAGCAATATATAGAAAGATTTAATCGGCAGGCCCACTTAACATGATTGTGGCATTCCTAAGGAAGCCACCCGAGTCAAAACCACTTAATGAGAATTGGACCTTGAGTTCCCTCTAGTGATTACAGCATAAAATCTCTGCTGGACGCGACCACAGGCGACTTGTATGTTTATTATAGAAGAAACCAAGGAATTACTTGGTTTAATACAAATGGGGAGCCAACTTGAACCTATGGTTTTTTTTATTACATGGATATATACTCTTGTTACAGCTTACCAGGGGATTTAATTGATTCAGTGTCGTCTCTCGGCGTGGATCCAAGAGAACTCTATGGAGCAGTGACAGTTCCCTTTTCTCTGAGTGTCGGGTCTTAAATATATTTTTGAAGAAATATCATGTGATTCACTCTAACTCACGAGTAGAGTTGACACTTAGAACCAGGATATGTAAACTGAAATGAAACCGAACTGAAACTGCATAAAACAAGACCAAACAGCTTGTGAATTTTTTTGGTCCGGTTTAAGTTTTTGAACTGTAAATAACAATGATTCGGGCATGGTTGCTATATATTATTACCCAGACCAGAACCAAATCGCAGCTAACAAGCTTAGAATGGTTACAAAATTTTTATACTCGGTCTGAACCAGACAATATCAGAACCATCAAATCACACCCCATTTTAATTAGTATATGCACGATACTATTTATAAAAAAAATTAAAAGAAAGACAGACAATTTATTACTTTATATACAATATTAATTTAATTTAGGCCCCACTAGGGGGAGGTTTTTTGCTCTGTAAAATGAAATTATTAAATTTGTAGTTTTGATAACACAATGAAGACAACTGTTGGAACCAACAAGGTCAATTCCTCCTAAAGCTCGGAACTACTGGGGCAGCTCACGCTTACTCCCTTAGGATCACACTCGAGGCGAAGAACTAGACCGGAAGCTCCAGCGAGGAGGTCTCACCTCGTACCCGGAAGAGACTAAAGCTCTTCCCCTCTCTAGCCAATGATGAGCTAGGTGCCTTAGAAGAAGTGGAAGGAGTCAAGAAAGCTTGCCTTTCTAAGGCACCTTACCGGTCTATTTATAGGCCTCTGAACTGGGACTGCAAATAATCAATTTACACCACCCTGAAATTACCAGAACATCCCTGGCTAGGTCTGCCAACAGCCAAACTCCGCTGTCCACAAGGGCTAAATGCAGACCACCCGGGGTAAAAGGGTAAAACACCCCTGGGGCCCAAAAGGTGGGCCCGGCCCTACCTGAACCGACCTTGACCCAAAGTGGCACCTGGCGAGAACTCCCTCATAGGGTCCTCTCGCATGGCGAGAGGACTACCCCGGGCGAGAGCTCCACTCCTGGAGTCCTCTCGCGCGGTGAGCTGGTCACTCGCCGGGAAAGCTTCCCGCCTCGGCATTCACCTATCTGAGGCCACGCTCAACTTAGGCCATCCCGCTTAACGCAGTTAACTTCACTTCATGCCCTGCCTCCTGGCACCTCTCGCCTGGGCCCTCTCGCTCGGCTCTCGTTGCTTGGGCCCTCTCGCCTGGGCCCTCTTGTTCACCTGCGAGTCCGAGGTTGTACACAATCCCCTCTCTTTTCGAGGTTGTTTACAAGCTCGGAAAGATAGTTCAACTGAGGCTCGTGGTAGTACGGCGAATTTATTAGGGGGAATCTTTTGGTGGGCCCCTTGCCTAGTCTATAAATACGGAAATCGCCTCCCCGCAAGGGGCCGTTCCCTTTCCTCCGTCCTCTTCCAGCATCTGTCTCTATGTCTCTCAGTCAAAGTTTTCGGGACCGCATCGCGGCCGTGCGCCAGCGGAACAAGGCGACGGCGGCGGGTCTGAACAAGATCCCCGTGCGCGATTCTCCTTCGGAACCGCTATCCACCTCTCTCTCAAAAAAGGCAAAGGTTCCGGAGCCTCCTCTCCCGGCAAGAGAACCTTCTCGCCCCTTTCCGAGGGGGTATGTACCTCCCACTCCATCTAGTGTCAAAGGAAAAGAGGTAAGTCTTTCAAGCCTGCTATGATCTCTTTGCACCACACATTTTTTACTTGCTACCTTTTCTCAGAAAATCTCGGCGCCTCCCCATCGTCCTGAGACCATTCGTATCAACATTTCGGAGCTTCCTTCCAGGCCTCTCTCGCCCCAAGCCTCCACTCCCCCCTCCACCCCCGTGACGAGGAGGGGTGACCCTTCTACCACATCGGTCTCCACCCGCCGATTCGGTAAGAGGCTCTACCTCTGGCACCTGCTCTCTTCTTCTTGTCGCCTGCTTTTTCCTTGCCGCTTTATCTCTTTGGCTCCTCCATAGGTGCGAGTGGAACCCCTGTCGAGGACTCACTGGCTGCCGACTCGCCGGTCGACGATTACTCCAGGCAACTGGCCCCTTCGCCTCCTCCTCCTATAGATGAGATCGAGGACTACCTGGGCGACCCCACGGACCCCATAGAGATGAAACATAAGGTGGCCGAGATGCTGCGGAAGCACGTGCACATCATTCAAGCGCTGGAAAAAGGGAAGCAAGCCGCAGACCACCGGATTGACTGGCTAGAGGTGGAATGCGCTCGCCTGTCTTCGGAGATAGACGCCGACATTGAGGTGGACCAGACGAACCCTCAGGCAATCTTGGATGACGTCGACCAACAGCTCCGTCTCGCCCGCAGTGGTGTTGAGGCGGCTCGCGCCTTCCACCTCCCCAGTCGTCCTCCCTGCGTGAGAAGCCGCGGGGGAGGACGATGGAGGTGGGATAAGAATTGACGAGAGCTCCGCCTTCTTTCCTTTCGCTTCTCGCCTCTCGCTTCTTAGCTCTTTCGTTCGCCTCCTCTGTAATAAAGTATTTGCTTATATAGCGCCAGCTGTGCGCTCTTCGAACTTGTCACCCGTCTTTATGCGGGATTTAAATTTATAAATTTGGTGATTTGCCTTTAATTGATGCGACAGCGTTAATACCTTCTTTTATGCTAATTTTAACCTTTGTTACTTTTATTTTCCTCTGCATCAATCTTTTCACCTCCTTCTTAGGCTGATGGTCCAGTTAGGGTTCCGCCGCCTGAGGCTTGGAGAGAGAAGGGTCGGCCGACGCTTGCCCTTCCCCGGCGTAGTTCTCTATCCGCTTATCCTCCTACTTATGAGGGCTATAAATACCCCCGCTGCCAGGGCTGGAAGCGTGTTTCCCTAGACTTCCGCCTGCGGCTCCCCCTCTTTCCCCAGCTCGTCTCGCGCTCCGGTTCCTCGCCCTTCCTCTTTACTGTTCTTCGTGTCCTCTCGCTGGTTCTCCACTCGCCAACTTCCCCTTTCTCTCGCGCACTCATGGGAAAAAGGAGGCCAGAGGATGGTGAGGGCCGCAGCTGCTGTGGGAAGAGATTCTCCGACCACGATTTCCCTCCTGGTCGCCTCTCTGCCGATGAATATGAGGCCTTCCGGAGCGACTTCTTGCCGGAGGGCTACGAGTCACGCCCTCCCAAGGTTGGCGAGAGCGTGAATACATTCTACCCGAGCGAGCTCGCCTTCCCCGTCTCGCACTTCGAGGCGGGGCTCCGGCTTCCCCTCTGGCCAGAGGTGAAGCAAGTTCTCAAATACTTCGGCGTCGTGCCTGCCCAGTTGAACCCCAACGCGATCTCGGTTATCGTCGCGTTCGCGTGCTACATGCGGCGAGAGAGAATAGAATTCAGTCTGACCGTCTTCCGGAAGATGTTCGTCTACCACGCCAATCAAGACGGGGTCTCCTTCTTCACTGGGCTGAATCTGAAAGTCTGCGAGACACCAAACAAGAATCATCACTGGCTAACCCGCTTTGTCTTCATCCGCGGGAACCTGGGCGGCGTCCCTCTCGCGCCCGTCTCGCCCGCGGAAATCTTCTATGTTACTCCGCAGGTTGGCGGCACGGACAAGCTTCTTTGCGAGTACCTCGCTGGGAAGAACTTCGAGGTCAGGTTTTTGAGACGGGGGCTCGCCTCACTGCTCCCCGTACTCCCTGGAGAAGGTATGCTCGACCCCCTCGTCTTTTTCTTGCCTTCAGTACTTTCCTCTCGCAGAGCCTTTTCCCTGACTCTGTCTCGCTTCTCCCAAGAGAGAGGAACGTGTCGGTGCACCCTCCCTACAGAAGTAATATCAAGCCATATAAAGAGGTGGCTCTCGCAAATATGGCGGCCGAGGCGGCCAAAGATTCGTTGGCCCCTCCTCCCCGAAAGAGGGCGGTTGAGGACTCGGCCCCCTCTCGCCTCAGCCCCTCAAAGAAACTGAAGATGAAGTTGAAGAAAGTAGTTTCCTTCCCTTCCGAGAAGGGGAAGGTCCCTGCGGACACAGCGGCGACGCCGGGATCCTTGAGCCCCATATCCCTGGGATCTGAATCTCCTCACTCGCCTCCCTTGACCTCTCCGCACGGGGCTGTCTCGCTTCCTGAAGACGCGGCCCCTCTCGCACCGCCCGCGAGCTCTTCTCACCAACCTCACCGGTCCCCTTCTCGCGGGGAGGCTCCTCTCCTGTATCCTGCTCCATCCGCCAACCTGAACTTCAACATGGGCCCGTCTGTCCCCGACGTTGCCAATGAGCCTTCGCTCATCTGGGATAAAGGGGCACATCGGATCTCCATCTCTACCCTTCTCCCCTCATGGAGAGAGCAAGTCGAGTCTTCTGCCCACGCCTTCTCCTTGGGCTTCGGCCTCTATGGGGTTCTCGCCCCTGACGCGCTCGACGCGGCCACCACGCGAGATCTCATCTTCAGGACGGCCCACTTGCAGATGCGTACCCTCGAGCTCTCTCATCGACTCTCGCGCCGCCTAATTTTCAACACTCGAAGCTGGAAGGAGATAGACACCAAACTCACTGTCGAGCGCGAGAAGTCTGGGGATCTCACCAAGCGACTAGAGGTGGCCGAGAGCCTTCTCGCCAAGGCCAGTGGCGGAGTAGTGAGTTGATACTTAGTCGGCCTTCTCAAGCACTCTCCCGCTAGATTTAACGGTTTGTTCTTTTCGCAGGATGCTGAGACGGCTGAAAAGCTGCGCTCGCGAGTGGAGGAGCTGGAGACGGAGGTGAAGGAGCTGAAAACAGAGAATGCCCAGCTCAAAGAGGCCTCCACCTCTCGCTCGCAGGTCCCTCCACCTCCTCCCGCGCATTATACGCACGACGAGGTCAAAGACTTTTGCCGGGATGCCAACATACGGACCGCCGAGCTCATCCTGAAGATGATGCGAGAGATGGGTGTAGTTAAAGATGATTGCGAGGACATCACCGCCCGGGACCTCGTGCCCGAGATTTATGGCGAGGACGAGGAATCTTCGACGAGCGAGAAGGTCTAGGGCTCCTTGAGCAGAGCAGCCTTTTTCTTTCCTTTTTTGCTATGATTACAATGTCTCTCCTGATTTGGGAATGTACTGCCTCAAAACACGAATATGATTCATGTGTATATATATATATTTTTGCTCGCGACTGAAGCTAGCCTTTTTCTTTTCTTCCTCCTCTCTTTTTTTCTTTTTCTCTCGCTTGGACAGCTCGCGAGATCTTCGAGATCTTTGGCAGCGAGAGGGGGTTGTCTTTCCCCTCGCCGGCTGTTACCAGCAGATCTGGCCCAGGGGGGCGAGCTGGCGAGCCTCTGCCACTCTCGCGGGCGTGGGGACACCTTCTCCTTCCTCTCGCGCTGCCTACCGGCTCCTCTCGGCGCGAGTGGACCTGGGGGGCAATTATTCCCCCCCGCCCTCTCTTCTTTTTCTTTATGTAGGAAGTCATCTTGAGGTATCCCCCCCTCCTTGTGTTAGTAGTCAGGGTCAGTGTTTCCCTGATTAATCAGCTTCTATGTCAAGACCTCAGTTACCTGCCTCCAGAAAACACCCAACCCAAATTACAGCCGTAAGACATTTATGCTCTCCAACTGCAGCTTCTATGCCCCTATCCAGTATTGAAATGGAAACAAGTCCTTGCTCACAAAAACTGTAGCACGGTGGAGTAAGAAGGTAAGTGGGGATGGGGAGGAGGTAACCACTCCGCAGAAGGGGCCTGATCCCCCTTTTGTTATTGTTTCCAACCACCGAGTGAGTCTACCGCCCTGCCAGCTTGATGAGAGCCTGGTCAGCGGGTCTGCTCGAGGTCTCCTCTCCTTTCTCCACCAACCACCGAGTGAGCCTACAGCCCTGCCAGCTTGATGAGAGCCTGGTCAGCGGGTCTGCTCGGGGTCTCCTCTCCTTTTTCTCCTCCAACCACCGAGTGAGCCTACAGCCCTGCCAGCTTGATGAGAGTCTGGTCAGCGGGTCAGCTCGGGGTCTTCTCTCCTCTCTCCTCCAACCGCCGAGTGAGCCTACAGCCCTGCCACCTTGATGAGAGCCTGGTCAGCGGGTCTGCTCGGGGTCTCCTCTCCTCTTTCTCCTCCAACCACCGAGTGAGCCTACAGCCCTGCCAGCTTGATGAGAGCCTGGTCAGCGGGTCTGCTCGGGGTCTCCTCTCCTCTTTCTCCTCCAACCACCGAGTGAGCCTACAGCCCTGCCACCTTGATGAGAGCCTTGTCAGCGGGTCTGCTCGGGGTCTCCTCTCCTTTCTCCTCCAACCACCGAGTGAGCCTACAGCCCTGCCAGCTTGATGAGAGCCTGGTCAGCGGGTCTGCTCGGGGTCTCCTCTGCTTTCTCCCCCAACCACCGAGTGAGCCTACAGCCCTGCCAGATTGATGAGAGCCTGGTCAGCGGGTCTGCTCGGGGTCTCCTCTCCTCTTTCTCCTCCAACCACTGAGTGAGCCTACAGCCCTGCCAGCTTGATGAGAGCCTGGTCAGCGGGTCTGCTCGGGGCGGTCTCCTCTCCTCTTTCTCCCCCAACCACCGAGTGAGCCTACAGCCCTGCCAGCTTGATGAGAGCCTGGTCAGCGGGTCTGCTCGGGGTCTCCTCTCCTTTCTCCTCCAACCACCGAGTGAGCCTACAGCCCTGTCAGCTTGATGAGAGCCTGGTCAGCGGGTCTGCTCGGGGTCTCCTCTCCTCTTTCCTCCAACCGCCGAGTGAGCCTACAACCCTTCCAGCTTGATGAGAGCCTGGTCAGCGGGTCTGCTCGGGGTCTCCTCTGCTCTTTCTCCTTCAACCACCGAGTGAGCCTACAGCCCTGCCAGCTTGATGAGAGCCTGGTCAGCGGGTCTGCTCGGGGTCTCCTCTCCTCTTTCTCCTCCAACCACCGTCTTCTAAGAAGGACGCCCTGAGGTGCATTGTGCTAGGAAATCATGACACATCCAAAAAGTAAGATCATTAAAGTCATACTCAACCATATTCAGAGGAAAATTATCATTATGGATAGAAACGCTTCAGATCATCACCGCTGCGGGTGCGATCCAGGGGTACCCCATCTACATCCTGGAGGTGATACCCCCCTGACTTCAAAACTTCTTTTATAATGAAGGGACCCTCCCAATTGGGGTTGAGCTTTCCTACCGAGGACCCCTGCCCGCGGCATCCACCTTCTTGAGCACCAAGTCCCCCTTTTGAAATTGCTTGATCCGGATGTGCTTATCAAAGTACCTGGACATCCGGCGCTTGACCTCCTCCTGTCGGATTGATGCCAGCTCCCGGAGCTCCTCCACGAGGTCGAGTGAAAGCCTCTGCTCCTCTCCATTATCGACCTGCCACCTTTCATCTCCCTCCCTTGCTGTTGTTACCCTGGGAGATTAAACCTCAAACTCCACAGGTATGACGGCCTCCGAGCCATGGGAGAGCTTGAAAGGCGTCTCTCCTGTGGCCGTATTCGGAGTGGTTCGCAGAGCCCACAGGACGGAGGAGAGCTGTTCCACCCAGCTCCCCCTCAAGTTCTCCACTTTCTTCTTTAAGAGATTCACAGTGATCTTATTTGCTGCTTCCACCTGTCCGTTGCTTCGAGGGTGATGAACCGAGGCAAACCGAAGGTCTATGCCGAGCTGCACACAAAAGTTCACAAACTTCCTGCTGGCGAATTGTGGCCCATTGTCGGTGACTATGGCAAAAGGGAGCCCGTGCCGGCAAATAATCTCTCCCCACACAAAGTTCTTGACCACTTGCGATGTCACCTTCGCCAAAGCCTTCACCTCAAGCCATTTCGAAAAGTAATCCACCATGACCAGTAGGAACCTCCTCTGACCGCTAGCTTGAGGAAACGGCCCCACTAGGTCCAGTCCCCATATGGCGAAGGGCCATAGAGAGGTGATCGTTCGCAGCCTCTGTGCTGGGAGGAGCTGTAAGGGAGCAAACTCCTGACACTTCCTGCACCTCTTAGCAAGCTCCTCCGCATCTTTCCGGAGGGTAGGCCAGAAAGAGCCTTGCCTTAGAACCCTCCCTTCCAAAGTCCGACTCCCCGAGTGGCTTCCGCATTCCCCCGAATGGACCTCCTCCAATACCTTTGATGCTTCCTTCTCGGATACGCACCGGGCTAGCAATCCGGACAATGTTTTTCGGTAAAGTACTCTTTCCTTCAACAGATAATAAGCTGACTTGTACCTAATCCGCTTCCTCTCGAGATCCCCCTCGGGTAGATGTCCCGACGCCAAGAAGGTCACAAAAGGATCCATCCAAGACACCTCCTGGTCGACCTCCATTATCTCCCCTTCTTCTATGGAAGGCCTGAAGAGTTCGGTCATAGTTCCTCCGGCCTGAGGACCATGCTTTGCGAGCAAGTCTGCCTTAGCACTCTCTTCCCGAGGAACGTGCTGGATGGAGAAGCTATGAAACTGCCCAACGATACCCTTTATCTTTACCAGGTACAACTGGAGGGTCGGTTCCCTCACCTCGAACTCTCCGTTGATGTGTCTTGCCACCACCAAGGAGTCCGTGAAGACCCTGATATCATGTATGCCCAACTCCCTAGCCAGCCGAAGCCCGGCGATGATTGCTTCGTACTCGGCTTGATTGTTCGTGAGGGTGAAGTGTATCTTCAAGGCTTGCTCGATCCTAGTCCCCTCGGGGCTCGTCAAGATGACCCCTCCCCCAAAAGAATTCTTACCAGAAGCTCCATCCACCAACATCTCCCAAGCTGCCCCAGGAGATACCTCCACCTCCTCGACCTCTACCGCATAATCTGCCAAGAAATCTGCCACTACCTGTGCTTTAATAGCCTCTCGAGGGACGTAGGAGATGTCGAACTCGCTGAGTTCGATCGACCACTTGGCCAATCTTCCCGAGTGCTCGACCCCCTCGAGAATGCGGCGAAGAGGGTGATCCGTCACAACCTGAATGGCATGAGCTTGGAAGTATGGTCTGAGCTTCCGGGCCGACACGATGAGAGCGAAGGCCAGCTTTTCTAGGATGGGATATTTCAGCTCTGCCTTTTTGAGGACCTTGCTTACATAATAAATTGGGAATTGCTTCTTTCCTTCCTCTCGGACGAGGACCGAGCTAATCGCCCCCGTCCCTACCCCCAAATAGAGGAACAAACTCTCCCCTTCCCTCGGCCCTTGAAGTAGCGGCGTCTGAGTAAGCTGTTGTTTTAGAGCCGCAAAGGCCTTTTCGCATTCTAAGGTCCACTCGAACTCCCTTCCTCCCCTTAGAGTTCAAAAGAAGGAGGAGCATCTCTCTCCTGCCCTAGAGAGGAACCTGCTCAACCCTGCTAGCTTGCCAGTAAGACGCTGGACCTCCTTGACATTCTTAGGAGATTCCAGCTCTAGTATCGCTTTTATCTTGTCAGGATTGGGTTCCACCCCCGCAGGAGTAAGGAGGTGTCCCAAAAACTTCCCTCTGCTGGCCCCGAATACACATTTCAAAGGGTTAAGCCTCATCTTATACTTCCTTACGGTTGTAAACGTCTCCTGCAAGTCCAAGACATGGGACTCGAGGTCCCGACTCTTAACCATCAAGTCATCCACATAGACCTCGAGGTTCCGCCCCTTCTACTCTCGAAAAATCCGGTCCATCATTCTTTAATACGTTGCTCCCGCATTTTTTAGCCCGAAGGGCATCATGTTATAACTGAAGCACCTATCCTCCGTGACGAAGGTGACGTCCTTGACGTCCGGAGGGTGCATGCGAATCTGATGGTACCCTGAAAAAGCATCTAAAAAACTCATTAGTGAGAAGCCGACGGCTGAGTCAACCAGCGCGTCGATTCGAGGCAGGGGGTAACAATCCTTAGGGCAGGCTTTATTTAAAAGAGAGAAATCAATACACATCCTCCATTTCCCCTCCCCCTTTTTTACCATTACAGCATTACTCACCCACCCCGGATACCTGTTGGCAGATATGAATCCCGCCTGGAGCAGCTTCTCCACCTCTTCTCTGATAGGTCTGGCCATCTTGGAGGCGATGGCCCTCTTTTTCTGTTGGATGGGACGGACCTTGGGGTCAAGATTGAGACGGTGGCATGTCACGTCCGCGTCGATCCCTGGCATGTCTGCTGCGCTCCAGGCGAAGACGTTGATGTTCTCTTGCACGCACCTCCGGATCTCCTCCTGGTATTTGGGAGTGAGCTCTCCGCTGATCTTTATCTTTTCCTTCCTTCTGTCCTTTGTGAGGATCTCCACCTCCAGAACTTCCACAGCCGCCCTCAACCTTGAAGGTTCTTCTTCCTCTGGCTCCCTCAGATCCTCCTCCAGATCCTTTGCCCCGTACTCCCCTCCCAAGCCTTCAACGACAGCTACCCTCTCCTGGGCCCTCCCTTTCTCTCTTCCAAGGTCCCCCTCTGGTGATGCCCTCTTTCTCTTCTTTCCCCCAATACTTCCTTCATTTCCCCTACGCTCCCGCTCCCCAGCCACTTGCTCTCCTGCCATTGCAGGCTCTCCCGCAATGCCTCTTTCACCTCCTCCTTCGCTCTCCAACTCCTCTCCTCCAGCTATCTCCACCTCTGCTACAAGACTCCTCTCCACCCTTGCTTCATCTCTCACCAACTCCTCTCCTCCGACCACCTGCTCTCCTGTCATTGCTGGCTCCCCCGCAATGCCTCTTTCACCTCCTCCTTCACTCTCCAACTCCTCTCCTCCAGCTATCTCCACCTCTGCTACAAGACTCCCCTCCACCCTTGCTTCATCTCTCACCAGCTCCTCTCCTCCGGCCACCTGCTCTCTTGTCATTGCTGGCTCCCCCGCAATGCCTCTTTCACCTCCTCCTTCACTCTCCAACTCCTCTCCTCCAGCCATCGTTTTCTCCAGCTCCTTTGCATCCCCCTACCTGAGATGGTGTTGACCGTCGTCACGTAGCACTCCCGAACCGCCTTTGAATCCCCCCTTACCCTGATCTGGGTTTCTCCCGAATTAAGCTTTAAGCACTGATGGAACGAGGATGGTACACACCTAAAGGCGTTGATCAAAGGGCGCCCGAAGATCGCATTATAGCTGCTAGGGGCATCCACTATCACGAAACGACAGTTCCTGGACAGCCCCTCCAGCGTCACCTGAAGTCCTACTCCTCCCTCGACCTCCTTCCTCTCCCCCGAGAATCCAAACAATGGCCCATCCGCCGCCAACACCCTTCGGGCCTCCACCCTCATCTCATTGAATGCCTTCTTGAATATCACATTGACGGAACTCCCGTTGTCCACCAAAATTCGGGACACCGTGAAGTTCTCAATGGCGGTCCGGATTACCAGCGCGTCGCAGAAAGGGTCCTCGTGATCTGGTAGGTTCCTTCTGGAAAAGGTGATTTTCTCATCCGGGGGTGGGGCTTGCGACGTCGAGGCAACGCTCCGACGATACATAGTGTGAAGACTGGCCTTACCGGTGGCCTCGATCCCCACCCACCCCCCCATGAATCACCCCAATCCCTCCTCGATCTCCTGTGTCCGACCGATCCACACATCGATCCTCCTCCGCGGCATCACAACCACAAAATCAATGATCACAACAATCACAATGAGATCCAGAGAGAAAGGAAACAAGAGAATAACAACATAGAAGACACAAAGTTTTATAGTGATTCCCCAAAAATTGAGTACATTTACTCTTCTTCCCCAACATGAGTCTACTATCTTAGTTGTGAGTCTTTTGATAAGTAGACTCTCAGAACCAATGACTTTTGATAAGGTATCCAGCAACCACAACTTGAGATCTCTCAACCACTAAGTCTTTTAACTAGAGGCTCTTAGAACCAAAATTGAATCCTTTAAAGAGAGATTTTCAGGACTCATTGTAATCTGATTGGAATGAAGTTTCCATGGGGTTTTCTCCTTTCAACAATATCTGGAGAAATTTTCTTTGTAAGAACTGTGAGGATTCTAGTAAACTGTGAGCAACAGCTTCCTTGTAGAAAAGAATGAGAGTTGATCATTACGAGGAGAGAGGATCTGTGGGTGTGATTATCTTTTGAGAGTGTAGAAGATTTCTTGCTTGCTGCTGTAGGAGTTCTTCAGGATTGAAGAATATCTAGAGAGAGGAAAAGAGAAGAGGGCGGCCGACAGAATAATTCTCTGGATTTCCATTTTATCTATTATGTGTCTTATTTATAGAATAGAGAATTTTGCCTCTTATATTTCTTTCTTATTCTTTGGCTAATGCATGATTGAGAGAATTCAAAATCTTTCCAATTAACTTATTCTGGATAATTAATGTCGACAGATAATAATCTTCGCCAAATCAAGTTCAAATAGTAATTAATTCTTTCTTAAAACAAATAATAACGGATAGGAAATAACTTTCCTTGTGGGGATATTCCTTTCTTGAAAGGATTCATAACGGCTAAAAAATAACTTTCATGATGGGGCCGAAAATATCTTGGAAAACATCATTTAACTCTGGAGAAAATTTGACTTAGAGTTTAATACCAGTCAACATGGCTCTGAGAAGTAGAGAAGAAACCAAAGTAACTGAGATTATTGAGTAGTTATAACTCTGAGTAACTTCAAGAACAAATTGACTTGACTTTGAATAATGTTAAAGAAAATGAAGAGAATTCAGAGTAACTTGGAGTTGTATTCAATGTAGCTCTGAATCGAAAAAAACTTGGAATATTTTCTGGAATAAGAAGACTTTTGGATAGAACTCTAAGTAGCTCTGATTAGATATCGATGATACGTCGATTACTCACGACGTTGCGTTGAATACTATTCGACGCCACTCTGAAAAGTCTTGACTTAGAAACTTTTGTTGATAACTTCGTAAACTTCTAGGGATCTAACCAACAAAATTAAAACAACCTTTTTATAGATTTGTAAGGCCTATCATATAATCACATAAACCCTGAGTTGTTTTATCAAATCAGAGGTTTTTCCCAACATATGACCGAGCGACGTAATCAATCAATTACTCACAACATCATAACAATAGTTTTCATAAAGATAGATTAATAACATGATGACTGAAACATGAATAACATCACAATAGCTTGTGTGCGGCCCATAGTCATGGCATGAGTAGGCGGTTTCTCTTGGTCAAACCCAATCTCCCCAAGTTAGTGGGGGTGGTGGGTTTAATGGCACCCATATGGATACTCGCAGCCCATTTTTCCTCTAAATTTAGGGGGACCTCATCACTCCCCCCCCCCCCAAATCCCGGAGTCTGCGGCTCGAGCGAGGGATTGTGGGAATTTTCCATCTTCCTTCCATTCGTTGCTGCACACGTGAAATCTGTGGAGGCAAGTGGTCAGTTGTAGTCATGCCGGAGGTAGGGGCTGCAGGGGCGATCGCGGCGATGCACGGTTGTGCCCAGTGCTTCGTGCGCCCGTGTGGACGCACGGTCGCGTGCTTGTGCTACCGTATGGGCGCATGGTCGTGCACCTATACTGCCTTTCGGGCACGCGTCCAAGCAAGCCTGGTTGCTCCTTCTAATTATTGTCTGGTCCAATCGGTCGCTTCATATTGTGTCCGCTTAGCATCGCAGCGGTGGGCGTGTTTTAGTTAGAATTTTTTTATACTTTATTAATTTGCGGCCCATTGATTTTTCGGTTGCCGAAATAGGGTGCTCAAGGGAGGCCGATGCGATTGCGCTCTACCCTGAATGGTGAGCAAATCAATGTATGGAGTTTAGCGTTACAAACTACTTGCTGGCGTAGAGGTGAAGATTCTCCGTCTGGAGAAGCGTGCACAGAATACTCCAACTGACTGCGTCGGAGGAGGCAATCGAGATCTTCAAGTCCTGTAGCGTGCCAGTCTCCCAGTTCACTCCTGCAGGGATGACGAGGATCATGGTACTGATTGTGTTCTACCGGGAGCGCGGTACGCGGTTTTCAATGGATCTGTTCAAGGAGTGGTGCAAGGTATCTACTGACGTTGGTGGTCAAATTGAGGTGCGCAACAACAAAAGGTGGATCCATTTTGAGGATTGGATCGACCATCGCCATGGAACACTTTGTAAGGATATGTCAGGAACTCTTGGGAACTCCCCGATCTGTGGAGATTGCTTCCAGGATATTGTCGTTGTGTGACGGATAGGGAGCGCGACTTTACGCTAGTCTTGGGATACTCGGATCCGGTCACCTTGCGAGGCCTCTCTTCCGCATCTCCTCCTTTGTCGATGAGAAGTGTTTGTTGTTGGGTGGCCTTTCTTCGAATACTGAACGGACCGATGTTGTTTCTATGGATCGTGAAAGGAAGAGGAAGTTGGTGTTCAAGTGCAGAACTTCTGGGACCACATTTCCTTCTTCTCCTCGATCGAGGGGCCATGCCAACGAGGTGGGTTCCCACAGCCCTGGAGGGGATGTTGCGCCTGTTGTACCTGAGGTTAAGATTATGATTCTCCTACTCGTGAGTTGCCTCCCAAGAGTATTCCTCCGCCACCTTCGGTGAAAGCGAGGTGAGTCTCTTGTTCTCTCCAGGCGATGACTTTTGCGGTGAGTAAAGTGTTTTTTGGTTTGAATTTTATCATTTGAAAGAAATCTAACTTTTCTTTCGTTCTGCAGACTGGAGTTCTGAACATCGTTGCCTACACGTGGAACGATTGTTACATGGGGCTCAACGATGGATACATCGTCTTTTAGGAGGAACTTCGCGGGGGCGAAGAGTGCCTTATCCGATTTGAAGATGAAGCGGGAGCGTGACACCTCTCGCATTCAGCAGTTGGAGTCTGATCTAGCCTCCACTCGAGCCGAGCTTGAGAAGCTGCAGTGGGAGCTTAGTACGAATAGAGCTCTTGCCCAGAAGACCATTTATCAGTGGACGGGGGTGCGGGGGGAGATATTCAGCCAAGATAGCGAGCTGGGATTTCTGAGGAGTGAGGTAAATAGACTATTTCCATTCGAGCGAGCAACTAAGGATTTGAAGGTTGCAAGAGTCGCTAAGTATAAGGACTCCTCGGTCTTTATGCAGGAGAGCTCTCAACATTCTGAGGAGATTCGGGCGGAGATCATGATCGTGGAGGTGGAGCCCTTGCTAGGGGTAGAGTGTGAGATTTACTTCAGGAGAGACATAGGGAAGACCCTTTGCACGATAGAGCGGAAGTTCGGTTATAGTGTTGCGGAAGTTCGGTTATAGTGTTGTTGGCCTTGGTGATGGGGATCTTTTCGCGGATGAGTGCTCCGATGTTGATATCGAGGATTGACCCATGTTTTTGTGTATTATTATACCTGCACTTTGTTTTTGTTTTCTGTTTTTGTAGTTTTTGCTTTTGTGATGTATGGTAATGCGTCTTGGACGCTTATGTTTGATATGTTTCATAGTGATTTTGTGGATTTTACGAGCATATCGTATCGCTTATGCGATGACTGTCCTATATTGTTTTGTCGTGCCGATGTTGCATTTTTATGCATGGCCTTATTTTGTTTAGTACCGTCTGCAAGAACGCAGACCCTGAAGGTGTCGTGGCCTACTAAGATGACGAAAAGCGGATGCATTCGATTCAATAGTGAGCGGTCAGGAGAGATGGCCCCAGAATGAGGGTCAAGAGTGAATGCGTTCAAACCGTTGGCGACCATAAGGGGGCAAGCTTTGGCTGGCGTGACCTACTATGACAACGAAGAGCGGGTGCATTCGAGCCGGTAGTGCGTGCCTGGGGGACTGGCCCAGAATGATGGTGACGAGTAAATGTTTTAGAACCGTTGGCAACCGCGAAGGAGGCAGGACCAAACGATGTCGTGACCTACTACGACGGAGAAGAGCGAATGCATTAGAGCCAGTAGTGCGGGGTTAAGGGGACTGGCCCTAGGATGACGGTGAAGGCGAATGTGTTCGAACCATTGGTGACCACGAGGGGGGAAGGCCCTAGTGATCTCGTAACCTACTACGACGACACAGAGCAGGTTCACTCGAGCCGGTAGTGCGCGGTCAGGGGTACTAGCCCCAGGATGACGGTGAAGAGCTAATGTGTTCGAACAGTTGGCGACCGCGAGAGGGGAAGTCCCTGGCGATGTTATGACCTACTATGGCGGCAAAGAGCGGATGCATTCGAGCCGGTAGTGTGTGGTCGGGAGGACTGGCCCCAGGATGACGGTGAAGAGAGAATGTGTTCGAACTATTGGCGACAGCGAGGAGGGCAGGTCATGGCGATACCATAACTAACTACGACGGCGAAGAGCAGATGAATTTGAGCTAGTAGTGTGCGGTCAGGGGAACTGGCCTCAGAACGACGATGCAGAGCGAATGTGTTTGAACCGTTGGAGACCGCAAATGGGGCAGGCCCTGACGATTTCGTGACCTACTACGACGGAGAGGAGCGGAAACATTCGAGCCGGTAGTGCGCGATCAGGGGAACTGTCCCCAGGAAGCGAATGCGTTCGGACAGTTGGCGATCGCGAGGGTGCAGGCCCTAACGATATCGTGACCTACTACGACGACAAAGAGCAGGTGTATTCAAGCCGGTAGTGCGCGGTCAGGGGGGACTGGCCCCAGAATGAAGGTGAAGAGTGAATGTGTTCGAACCATTGACGACCACGAGGGGGGCAAGCCCTAGAAATGACGTGAAGACGGTGAAGAGTGGATGCATTAGAGCTGGTAGTGCGCGGTGAGGAGAACTAGACCCAGGATGATGGTGAGGAGCAAATCCCCTCGAACTGTTGGCGACCGCAAGGGTGGAAGGCCCTGGCGATGTCGTGACCTACTACAATGGCGAAGAGCGGATGCATTCGATCAGGTGGTGCACGGTAAAGGGGACTAGCCCCAGGAAGACGGTGACGAGTGAATGTGTTTGAACCGTTTGTGACCGCGAGGGGGCAGGCCCTGGTGATGTCGCGACCTACTACGACGGAGAAGAGCGGATGCATTTGAGACGATAGTGCGCGGTCATTAACGTGAGTTTTCCTAAAATGGGATAAGATTAGAAGCAGATGTAACGTAGATATACGCGTGCAAGTGCATACTTGCAGCTTAATATCAGAAAACGATTTAAAGACAAACAAAACATAAACAATATAAGGGCACTCCTGCATGATTCCTGGTTCTCCTAGATCAAGCTTGTACAGATCCTCTCGTTCATCCATCACTGTCGGAGCAAAATTTGTGACCCAACTTTCCACACACAGCAACGGTCGGGCGGATAGAGAACGAATTAGGAACCGCAAGAGGTCAGTTACTAGCGCCAGAAGGCCAAGCGAATATAACAAAAAAAAGAGAATGTCGCTGGCAGCGGCGTACACCAGACATACCTGCCGCGGCAAATACCACTTGCGAAGGAAATTGTTATTGCACAAAGTTTGCTATTACAGGCGATTACAAGGCGCAAACAGGTGCAAATTCTAGGCAATCAGCGAGCACTATGAACTCGTAACCGCACCTACAACAGGGTAGACTCTGGTCTGAGTTCTCTGTCTCTTACGAGCACCTCTGGTCCTCTACTTATACCTGAGGGTAGGCTACTTGAACGGTCGAAGGAATTTAATGCAACATTAAATATGCAAAGACCCGGGGTACACGAAGAGTCAGGTGGCGGGAGGTGAGAGAAGTGATCGTACGGTAACCTCGTGTGTTGCTGCCAAAGGGGAGAAGGATCTGCGCGAGCTTTGAGACGTACCAAACGCGGATACTACTGAGCGTAGTACAGGAGACATGCAATCTTATGGAGAGTGCCCGCGGGTTCTTCTAAGTGCCCGCCTGGCTCATTTACGACCGACAACGACAAATACTGGCTGGGGTCGCAGGAATTTGCCCCGACTCCTCTGATCCGGATGTTGTTGGGGGCTAGTAGGAATAGCGTGCGGATACTCGCCAAGTAACCAAGCATACCCTTTCCGAGGAGCTGGAAAGCGCTATTACAAAATGAGTAACCGCCTGTCCTTCTGACTGTTCACCAAAATCCTTGGTGTTGGAGCGAAGTAGCAGTGGGCGAGGGCCACCTAGCTTGGCCAATGGCTGACTGGAGCAGGGCGTTGTTACTTTATATGTAACCTCTCTTACTTCTGGGGTAGTTGTCGCGACTTCCCTGCTTAATCCGCGAAATGGGCGGACACTCTCTAGAGTGGGCGAACACTCCCCATAATAGTTGCACACTCTGAAGTGGTCCTGGGGTGATTGTTGACTTCTGGGGTGAGCAGATCCCTGCATTTTTTTAAGTTCCCAAAGAAACTTCAAAAAAATTGAACCACCCAGGAAAGACGCAATCCACCGCATTTTGTATCCTTCCTGCAATAGAGAAAGAATACAAAGTAGTGCAAATGTAAACCACAGTTACCTGAGTAAGACTGCAGGTGTTTCAGGGGGGTTTGCTGATATTTCTACCCTCAAAAAACACCTAAGGTTATTGTAACATTTTGATGTTTCAGGAGGGTTTGCTGAATTTTGTATCAGCACAAGACAGCGTGGACATAATATTGATAGTATCATTTTGTAGCTTTGACGTATAAATAGAACATTTGAAACAGCACCAGGTAGAATTTAAGTCCTTGCGACTTGACATGTATTGACCTCACGTAGTAGATAGCGATATACTCTTGGCCTGAGTAGGATCGACCGTACAATATGACAACTGTGGTTCAAGAAGGCCTGCAAGATATGATGATCATAAGTGAATTAACTTCAGGTTTTAATGAGGCGAATGACAGACTGTTGGAATAATAGTTATCATGCGTACTTGGATGCCTGAGACTTGGAAGGAATCATAGAGCATGTGAAATATGTCAATGTCGGCTAATGTTTTGGTTTTGTCTTCCCTCAACTGACCATACATTTGAGAATCAGAGTTTTCGATATTCGATGAATCTTGTTGACCTTCAAAAATGAGTTCCTCTAAGGTGGTTATTCATGAAGCAACCGCCTGTTGTATGAAATCCAGAGAATGTGACTTTGATATCCTGCTATACAGGTAATATTTTATCGGCAGCTCGTCTAGCCACAACTTTTGACACCCGGAGGTTGGAGGTGTCACTTAGATCAACCTGTTTAAAGAGAGGGACGGGTTAGTAATGCCAGTAGAGTTTTTTTCTGTCTGGGTCGTTCAGTGTAGCATCGCTCCCCACCGGCCCGGATTTGGTCGTGGGCTCAAGTGGGACAATGACCCTCACCCGCTCGGATTTGATTGTGGATATAGGTGGAACAACGATCCTCACCCACCCGAAATTGATTGTGGGCTAAGGTGAAAAAATGTTCTTCCCCCACCGGGATTTGATCGTGGCGAAGGTGAAATAATGATCCTCACTTCGCCGAATTTGATCGTGGTGGAGGTGAGATAATGTTTTTCACCTAGCCGAATTTGATCGTGGTAGAGGTGAGGTAATGATCCTTGTTGGACCGAATTTTCTCATGGCGGAGGTGAGATAATGTTCTTCATCAGGCCAAATTTGATCGTGGCGGAGGTGAAGTAATGATCCTCACCCGCCAAGAATTCTTGATCATGGGCAGAGGAGGGATAACGTTCTTCACCTGGCCGAATTTGATTGTTGCAGAGGTCAGATAATGTTCTTCACCTAGTCGAATTTGATGGTGGAGGAGGTGGAGTAATGATCCCCGCCCGCCCAGGATTCTTGATTGTGGGCAAAGGAGGGATAACGTTCTTCACCAAGCTAAATTTGATCGTAGCAGAGGTGGGATAACATTCTTCACCTGGCCAAGTTTGATCGTGGCGGAGGAGGAATAATGACCCTCACCTGCCCGGATTTGATCGTGGGCTAAGGTGGGGTAACAATCCTCACCTGCCCGAATTTGATCATGGGCTAAGGTGGGGTAACAATCCTCACATGCCCAGATTTGATTGTGGGCAAAAGTTGGAAAACAATCCTCACCTGCTCGGATTTGATCGTGGGCTAAGGTGGGGTAGAAATCCTCGTCTGCACGGATTTGATCATGGGCTAAGGTGGGATAACGTTCTCCGTTTGGCACTAGGATAATTCACAAAATCTTTTAGTGCAATAAACAGTGTTAGGATTTTTCAAAACATGATTATCGTTCAATAAGTAAAGAAATCAATGAGTCCATGACTTGTCGATGCACCAATTTGCGAGTGACTTTGTTTACAAGTTAGAGCCCAGCCTTCTTTATTCAAAATTGCTTCTTTGGTATCAACCAGCATTGACTGAAAAAGGAAGGAGTTAGAGCTCTCCCCTAGGGTTTGCGACACGGAACTGGGCGAAAAATGAAGTCTCTTCGCAAATCAGCAACAAATCTGAGTTTAAATACTAATCTGTGAGAAAAATGAGCAAACACGGTCGAACGCACGACCGTGCGTGCGAAACATGCGAAAATAAACTGGCAGATTCCCCAGTCAGGCCAACATTGGGCCCGTGCAATTTTGTTCACGCACGGACAAAACGGCCCGTGCGAAAACATAACGCACGGGCCTCGACAGATCACGTATTTTTGGGCCAAAAAGAGAAATTAGTGTGATTTCCTTCTCTCACGGTTGAATCCAACCATGCGTGAAGGAAACGCACGGACAATAAAAACATAAATGTTTGGAATCACTTCCTGGCATTAACTTAGATAGTTCATGTTTGGAAAGGTGTCGAATAAGCTAAAGCTTGATCATTGGGGAGTCGAACTCTATTACCGAGGGTAATCTTTTTCGACTATCTCTTTTCCTTTGCTCGAGGAAGGATCTGACTCTTGAGCTATGTTTTCTAGCGTTTTGCCCACCCTCTATGTTCCCTCTATCACTTTCTAAAGAGCCCGACAGCTCCCTGTATCATGACCTTTTTTCTCGGTGATATTCACAAAAAAGCTTCTTATCGCTACCCCTCGTCAGCCCCAAAGACAGGAACATGTTAAGTCCTAACTTTCTCCGGTTAACCAAGGGAACCTCTCCAATGGGAGATCACCGATTGGTATGCTCTTCTGAATGGTTATCGCGCTTAAGCGTTTGAGGAATGTAAGGTTGGACAGGCCATGGTCCCATAAGCACGGACAACACATGATGTGAAGGAGGCAATGCATGTACATTCCAGAAGGCAATAAGGTTTTAAAAGCTTCGCATGTGAGATATTATGTGACGAAGATGGATATTGATGATGAAAACTCCTTTCCAAAGCTTTTCTTGCAGTCCATCCACCAAGATGTTGGTATTTTTCATGCCTCTGGTCATGGAGTCAACTTGCTTTGAAAGGTCAACAACTGCAACTAGTAAAAGGTTGAAGTCGCTCCTTTTGATTGGCACCTATGGATCATCGGAAGTGTTTTTGGAAGACTTTGATGACATTTATATCGAGACAAAAATTGTCAAAAGAGAAAAACAACGATAACTTTCAAACGGAGTTGATTTTTTGCAATTTAAGAGCGTGAAACGAACTCGAACGAGTAAACTTGGTTCGCCAACAGATGGAGGGCTCCGAGCTCTTTCCGAAAAGGTAATATGGCCGAAAATTCGACGAGCGCTTAGCTATTAAAGGTGCAAGGTGCACCAAGGCGCAAAGGGGTCTTAGAGCCTAGGCACAGGCGTGCGCCCGAAGAAGACAAGGCACAACCACATTCATTTTAAATAATCGGCATTAAACATCAATTCATCTTCTTGAACAGAATCTCCATATATTTTACTCATTAATCATTCAATGCTATCATTTATATCTCTTAAAAAATAAAATCAATATGGTCGTTTTTATCATATCTAAGTCTCAATGATCGATTATGTATCAAAAACACTAAATCATATAAAAATAATTGAATTCTTGCATTATTTTTTTCATTATTTTGAAAAAAAAAGGTTTACAACAAAAATCACACTCAAACGCGTCTTTAATGTTCAAAGGCGCAAAAAAACCGCAGGAAGGCGCAAACCTCTGATCCTGGAGCCTTAGGCGCGCCTTTAACAACATAAGACGAGTGTTTCATAAGTTATGACCGTTTCAAGTTTGCGTGCAGTCTTTGGTAAAGACCCACAACCCCTCCAGTTATCGCGACTGTCCCACTAGAGTCCGCACAAGGGGCGGGCACTTCCTAGGGTAGGAGAACACTCCTCAGAGTACTCGTACCAGCGGGAATGCTCCTGGGTGTTGGGCGAACACATGTTATATTAACTACACAAACTGGGATGTCTCTGGGTTCGGGCGAGCACTACTGTTGTCCTCCAACTACATGGACAATTTTACCAATATACTTGATCTAACAGTCGCGTGTTCGAACTATTGGAGCAAAATTTGTCACCTAACTTTCCACACTCAGAAACGGTCGGGTAATGCTATTGCACAAGTGGTCGGTTACAATCCCTAGAAGGCAGAGCGAACATAACACAGAAAAGAGGATATCGCTGGCAGCGGTGGACACCGGAATTACCCTCCGCGACGAATACCACTTGTGGCGGATAATGTTATTGCATAAAGTTTGCTATTACGGGCGATTATAGGGATCGAATGCTAGGCAACCAGCGGACATATTGAACTCATAACCGCACCTACAACATGGTAGACTCTAGTCCAAGTTCACAGTCTTTTTCGATCATCCCTGACCCTCTACTTATACCTGAGGGTAGGCTACTCGAACGGTCAAAGGAATTTAATGCAACATTAAATGCGCAGCCACTCGAGGTATACGAAAAGTCTGGTGGCGGGAGGTTTGAGAAGAGATCGTGCGGTAACCGAGCGTACTGCTGCCGAAGGGGAGAAGGATCCGCGCGAGCTTTGAGAAGTACCCGCTGCGGATACTGCTGAGCGTAGTTGTCAGCGGCCTTGATAGGGGAATAAGCGGAATCATGGAGAGTGTATGCGGGTCCTGTTGAGTGCGCGCATGGCTCCTTTATGACCGGCACCAACGGATACTGGTTGTGGTCGCTGGAATCTACCACAACTCCAATCTGGATGTTGTTGGGGGTTGGTAGGAATAGCGCGCGGAGACTCTCCAAGTAACCGTGCATACCCTTTTCAAGGAGGGGAAAGCGCGATTATGAAATGAGTAACCGCCTGTCCATCTTAGTGCTCGTCGAAAGTCTTGGTGTTAGAGAGAAATAGCGGTGGACGAGGGCTGTCTGGCTTGGCCAGCGGCTGACTGGAGCAGGGCGTTGTTACTTTGATATGTAACCCCCTTACTTTTGGGGTAGTTGTCGTGACTTCCCTACTTGAATCCGCGTAATGGGCTGACACTCTCTGAAGTGGGAGAACACTCCCCACAATAGTCGAACACACTAAAGTGGTTCTGGGGTGATTGCCGATTTATGGGGTGAACAAGCACGATGCATGGCGTTGGTGCTCCCGGGACCGGTCGCGCTGAATCCAGGGGTCGCACCGTGTTCTTGTTGGACCTATTGCAGATAGCAGGAACGAACTACCTTCGGGTTGCTACAGACGACCCCAACTCCTCTTGGGGTGATGAACTTTATAGCTAGATGTGGATGGAGGGAATGTCCATGAACTTCGCTTGGAGAGGCCGGCCATTGATGGCATTGTACGGGGAGTATAATTCCACAACAATGAACTGGACATCATGCATGACCTGCTTCAGAAATTCGCCCAGAGTTACAGGCAGAGTAACGTTTCCTTCAACGGAGGTGGGGACGTCGTTGAAGCTGTATACCAAACCTATTGCTAGTTGGAGTCATTCTTTTGGGACCTTCATGTTGTGGAGGGCGGACATAAATATGAGGTTAACGGAGCTTCTGTTATCGATCAGTATTCTCTTAACGTGGAATCTTGGGTCGCCAATTCTAGCACTAATGACAAGCAGGTCCTGGAGTGATAGTGGCAGTCCTTCCAGATCTTTGTTTCTGAAACTAATAGTCGTGGTATGTTGCTCATTCTAATCTTCTCATTCTTCTTTGTGTTGGGCGACGGAGTTGATAGAGATGGTCGTGAAGGTGGAGCCGGCTATGGTCTCCACCATTCCTACCGCATGCATGCCCTTTGTGTGTCCTGGTGCGCAGGTGGCTGCTCTCTCCCAAGTTGGAGTGGATCCGGATCATTACGGGTTTGATCTTACAAAAACCTACGGAGGATGCCTTGACGTACAAGGCGCTCGATCTCGTATTTAAGCTTGATGCATTCCTCAGTTGTGTGCTCGTTCCTCGATGGAACTTGCAATACTTCGATCGGTCTCCCTTAGTATTTGGGGTGAGTTCTCGCAGCCTCTGTAGTGTCGAGGTGTCTTCGATCGCGTAGATTACATTGGCGACGAATGTGTTGAGGAGAGTGTACTCCTGAGGGGGTTGGGGACCCCGGTCCCTCTGGTAGTCCTGCCAACGCTTGTCGTTGTGGCGCTATTCCTGCTTCCTTGGTGCGTGCTCTTCTCCCATTCTCCTCTTCAAACCTCCTTCAAATTATTGTCCGTATGCCTCTATAGCCTCGTCCGCGGCAATTTGGGATTCGACCAAGTGCACGAGGTCGAGATATCTAATCACTGTTTTTCTTATCAGCGCTAGGTAAAAACCACTTGGAAGTAATCCTCCCAGGAAGACGCCCCGCAAGAGCTCAAAGTCGACCCCGGGGATTTGTCGCGCCTCTGTAATAAAGAGGTGAAAGAAATCCTTAAAGAACTACCCCTCATTTTGGCGAATCCCTAATAAGTGAGAGGGGTCCTTGACAATCCTGTAGTTGGCCATATATTGATCTAGGAACTGTTGAGTCAGTTTCGCAAAGCTGTCGACGGCTCCTTCTCTGAGGGAGTGGAATCAGGTTCTCGCATGCCCCTTCAGCGTGGCCAGGAATCTCTAGCATAACAGTTGGTTTGGGATGTTGTAGATCCTAAGGATCATGGTAAAATGGTTGATGTGCTTCAGGGTATCGTCTATTCCGTCATACGATTCGACGCTTGGGAGCTTGAATCCATTTGAGATCGGATGCGCCAAGATCTTGGGCGCCAATAGCGAGCCATGCTGGAGAGGGAGGTGAACGAACGCGGCTCGTCGCCCAATTTTTCCATACTCTTCTGTTATCAGATCGCGTATTTCATCGTGAGTGAACCTTCAAGAGGTATTTTTGAGGCTCGCACCTCCCTGGTGGTGACGATGAAGGTTGGCTCTAGGGCCCCTGGCCAGTCAAACGGGATGCGTGGAGCTGTCCGCATTGGATAACTTCTCAGAGATGTCCTCTTCTCGGGTGGCCTCTTCTGGTGGAGCGTGATTCGGGGCTGGTCGGGGTGGCATGACCGGTGCAAGAGGCGGAATGGGAGCTCAAGTGGCTCCTAGGTTTCTTAGGAGAGTCAGCATCTCGGCCTGCTTCTCCTCCATCTGTCACACGCACCCTTCCAGTGCAATTATAGGCGCAAGTATCGTATCTTCCATTAAAGGCGCGTTGATGAGAGAGTGAGGAGCCGGATCAATGTGTCCTATCGAGATCGATCCCTCGGTGGTGCGAGCGCTCGTCATTTTTGTCAGTCTCGAGTATTGTTGTCGAGAAAATACTGTCCTCAGAGTCTTTGCAGAGTTTGGGGAACAACGTTCCTACAGACGGCACCAAGTTGTTGTGGGTAACTTATACTAGTATAAACGAACTGTCCTAGCTCGTGAGGGAATTGAGCGCACCAAACAGTCACAGCAAAGCACTGACGGTTGGAAAACATGTTTTTACATGGAAAACCCCCAGAAAGGGGAAAAACTACGAGGTCGGGTCTATGTCAGCCAAATTTCACTATCTTTTTTAAAGTTACAAAAGAATTATTCTCCAGGGTGACATGTCACAACTCGTTACAATAGTTCTACCGGACTATTGGAGCCGGCAGGAATGTGATGGTGGTTGAAGCGCTCGGACGCAATCTGGATTGGCAAATGCGAAAACAGGGCTCTGAACTTGAGCGTCAGAGACGGATGAAGTGTCTGAGTTGTCCCCTGGGAGACCTTAGTGGAACAATTGAGAACTTTGAGTCTCGGAAGCAAGCACCTGGAGTTGAAGGAGTTCTCCAAGTCTCGAAAGCAAGCGAGAGAAGCTGAAAAAGATCTTCGAGTCTCGGAAGAAAATCTTCGAACTCTGGAGGTGTTCTTCAAGTGCTCGCGGGAATTCTCCGAAAATTCTTCAAGTTCCCCGGGAAATCTCCAAGCAATCTTCGAAGCCAATGAAGATCTTCAAGGGAATCTTCAAGCTCGCAAAGAGATCTTCGAGGGAATCCTCCGGAACTTTCTTGGATGTAGGAGACAGGTGAGTTCAAATGAGGGCCTTAGGGTCATTTTATAGATTTTGAGGATGGCATTTCGATAACTAATGTGTTAGGGTGTTCGCCTATCCGCACACACATAATCATATAATTTGTTATGCGCACCCCCATGACGGGGTACTTTTTTATGTGCACACCCATAACCATATGTTTGACTATAAGCACCCCATGATGGGGCATTTTACTATGCGCACACTCATAACCATATAATTTACTATCTGCATACATGTTATGTGAATTAACGCTAAACACACACCCCAACAAAATATTTGCTATATGCACAACCCAACCATATATTTTATTATAGCACAACCTACCATATATTATGTTATATGCAGACCCCAACCAAATATTTTATTATACACACCCGTTATGAGGTTTTGGTATACACACAAACCATAATGGGTGGTTTCGCAAATGACGGGGCACGATGGTGGGTGGTTACTCGGCAGAGGTTGGGCGGCGGCCGAGTGGCCGACCAGGTAGTGGAGGTCGGGCGGAGGTCAAGCGGAAAAATAGGTGGCAGCCAAATGGTCGGCCGAGTGGTGGACGTTGGGCGGCGACCAGCCAGAGTTGGTCGCGAATTGGCCACTGGACATGGGCGGAACTAGTGCAACCGCGCGGCCCAGGCGCTGCGCAGTCGGGAGGCTGCGAGGTCAGTGCAGTCGCGTGGCTTAGTACGGCAGCGCAGGCGTGCGACCTGAGTGTCGCGCGGCCGGGTGGCCGTGCAGTCGTGTGGTTGGCTAGGAGGCGGTGTCAGATGTCCGGACGGAGCGGTTCGTCGACGGCGGTTGTCGTCATTTGTGCTTGCGCGCGGCCCGTAGTCATGGAATGAGTGGGTGGTTTCTCTTGGTCAAACTGTTACGCCTCCGGACGGCGCCCGCTTATTTGGGCGTCAATACACACGACAACGCAAGGGGTCTGAAGGCAACAACGGAGCTGAACCAACCGGTTCAGCCCCCACTATCTAAATAGCGGATAGGGGGGCTGAACTTAGCCGGTTCAGCCCCCATTGGGGTCGGTCAGCCCCCTTGGCCGGCAAGCCTTGGTCCGCGGACCCCCTCTTAAAGAACTATGCAAGATTATTATCAGGTATTCTCTCCTTTCATGTTCTCAACCCTAATTTCTCCCCTTAATTCTCTAGATTTATCTCTCTCTCACACCTTCTTCATAACATTTGGTATCAGAGGATTCCTTCCTCCACCATAGTTGCTACTCGCGGACAAGAAGAGGCGAATCGTTTTGAAACACTAGAGGTAAACTATGCCGGATTGACCGATTCGGTGACCGCCATCGAAGAAGAGATGAAAGTGTCCACCCAATGGTTGGAAGAACGGATCGATCTAAGGATGGAAGAACTCAAGGCGTTGATTGCACAAAATCTGAAGGGGAAATCGCTGTTGCACGACGAGAATGGCGGAGGACAAGGATCGGCCGCCGAAATCCCCGGAGCGCAGTATTCGGCTCCGCACATCGCCGAATCGGCGGGATCGGCCGATCCGACGTGCGTGGGAGGCGGATCGACCGGGTTCGGGGGTAGCGGCGTGGTATCGGGCTGGGGAGTTCACGGGCCTCCACCTGGGGCCGGCTCGGCTGCGTACGGAGGGCCGGAGGGCGGAATCGGTCGCCCGCCCTGGGTGCGGGTCGGCGTCGACCAGAACGGCGAGAGTAGGGCGGCTCCTCCCGGCGGAAGAAACGCGGGAATCCCTCCCCATCCGCGGGCTGGTGGCTTGGCCGGAGGGGCAGCGGGCGCTCGATTTGGGGGACAGCCCTATCCAGGCTTTCCGGGACAGCAACATCAAGGCTACCCGGGCACATACGTTGGGAGCATGGACCCCAGACGGCCGACGTGGAACGGGCAAGGAGCGGGGTGGCAAGGGCATGCCGCACCGAGGGCATACATGCCTCCGAAGCTGACATGCATGAATTTCCCTCAGTATAACGGAGGGGACGCCTTGGAGTGGGTACAGAAGGCGGAGTTGTTTTTCAGCTATCAAGAGGTGCCAGAGGTACAGTGGGTGCAACTGGCGTCCTTCCACTTAGAGGATGACGCTTTTCAGTGGACGCAATGGTTCCTGCGGGGCCGAGATTATGTGTCGTGGGCGGAGTTTGTCGATGGGTTCAGCGCTCGGTTCGGGCCCCTAGAGTTTGAGGACTTTGAGTCCCTCTTGCAAAAGTTACGTCAGAAGGGCACCGTGATGGAATACAGGACGGAGTTCGAAAAGTTGGCAAATAGGATGCACTGGGAGGAGAAGTCACTCCTCGGTTGTTTTGTCTCTGGGTTGAAGGAACACTGAAAAGATGAGGTTCAGGTGTACATGCCCTGTAGCTTGAATCACGTCATTAGTCTGGCCCACATTCAGGAAGAACGGTTCAACAGCCAGCGGTCCCGTACTACAGTGAGGCCCACTACTACACCAGCGACTGCTAGGAGAGAACCACTGGTAGTCGGACGGCCTACGGTGACGCGACTGTCGTGGGGGGAGTTACAGGCAAGGAAGGAGAAAGGACTTTGTTTCAACTGTGACGAGAAGTTCACGGTGGGACACAAATGTCAGAAGGTACAAGTCTTTATGTTACATGAAGATGTGGAGGACGAGCCGAGCCCAGAGGAGCAGGTCCCTGCTGAAGACTTGGATCTGACCGAGTTCGGGGTTTCCCTACATGCTATGGAAGGGTGTAACCCTCCTCCACTCACTATGCGACTTGCGGGGAGGATCAGGCAAGAGAAAATGACTATTCTGGTGGACAGTGGGAGTATGCACAATTTCATCCATCCTAACGTGGCCCAGCGGGTTGGGCATGTGATTGATACGGGGGCTGCCTTCCAGGTTATGGTGGCGGACGGCAGCAAGTTGCAATGTGAAGGTGTGCTAAAAGGGGTGGCGCTTCGGATGTAGGGGTACGTGGGTTGCACGGATGTCTATTTTTTACCCATTCGGGGCACAGACATGGTATTGGGAGTTCAGTGGCTGCAGCAGTTGCGACGAGTCACTTTTGATTGGGATCAGATGACGATGGAATTCATGCAGCAGAGGAAACAGTTCTGTTTGAAGTGTCTCATATATTCGCCAGTAAAGGAAGTATCTCTTCGAAGCATGCAGCAACTCGGGGAGGCAGCAAGTTTGATGACAGTACTTTTGGGGGTGAGGTCGGATGAGGCTGGGTCATCTGAGGTGCCCATACAGATGCAGTCCCTTGTGGAGGAGTATGCTGACGTTTTCCAGGAGCCACGCACACTTCCGCCGTCAGGGTTTCGGGATCATCATATTGTACTCAAGGCAGGGGCGGAGCCTACCAATATCCGGCCATATCGATACCGCACATGCAGAAGGCTGAGATTGAGCACAGCGTTCGGGAGATGCTCGATACGGGAATCATCCGGCCCAGCACGAGCTCATTCTCGGCCCCAATCATTCTAGTCAAGAAGAACGATGGGTCGTGGCAGTTTTGTGTGGACTACCGTGCAATGAACAGCGCCACCCTGAAGGATAAGTTCCTGATTCCATTGATTAAAGAACTGTTGGACGAGCTACACGGGGCGACGCGGTTCACCAAGCTTGACCTTCGATCGGGCTACTAACATATCCTCATGCGGGAAGAAGACGTCCACAAGACGGCCTTCAGGACTCACGATGGGCACTATGAGTTTTTGGTGATGGCCAACGGGTTGATTGGCGGACCGTCCACCTTCCAGGCTAATATGAATGAGATCTTTCGTCCGCTCCTTCGCCACTTTGTGCTGATTTTTTTCAATGACATCCTCATATACAGTGTTAGTTGGGAAGAGCACTTGCGCCATGTCGCACAGGTCTTCTCCCTGCTGCACCAGCATCAGCTCTATGTCAAGCGGTCAAAGTGTTCTTTCGGTCGGGAGGAGGTGGAGTATTTGAGCCATTTAGTCTCGGTTGAAGGAGTTAAAGCCGACCCTCAGAAGATTGAGAGCATGGTTTCTTGGCCGCGGCCCCAGACTATACGGGCCTTGCGGGGCTTCTTGGGTCTCACGGGCTACTAACGGCGTTTTGTGCGGGACTATGGCAAGATTGTCAGGCCACTGACCCAGTTACTACAGAAGGACGCTTTTTCGTGGCAGGATGAGGCTGTGGCGGCTTTTCAGACACTCAAACGGGCTGTGACGACTACGCCAGTCTTGGCACTTCCGGATTTCACCAAGGAGTTCGTCGTCGAGACGGACGCGTCGGGAGTGGGTCTAGGTGCTGTGTTGATGCAGGAAGGGCGGCTGATAGCCTTATACAGCAAGGCATTGGCTCCTCGGACATTGGGGTTGTCCGCTTATGAGAAGGAGATGTTGGCTGTTATTCACGTCGTGGATCTGTGGCGACCTTATCTGCTGGGGAGACACTTCAAGATTCGGACGGACCATCAGAGTTTGAAGCATTTCTTGGAACAGCGGATCTCCTCTCCTCTCCAACAGTAGTGGGTCACCAAACTTCTGGGGTACGACTATGAGATTGTCTACCGCCAGGGCTGGGACAATCGAGTTGCTGATGCCTTATCCCGCTTGCTGGAGGGCACACTCGCTCAGATTTCTACACCCCTGCTGGACTCCATGGATGAGATACAGGAAGAGGTGGAGCGCGACTCAGAGCTCCGACCTATTGTGGACGCTCTCCGACGGGCACTGGAGACGGTTCTGGGTTATCATCTTCGGAATGACCGGTTGTACTTTCGGGACCGTGTGGTCATTCCTTCTCAGTCAGCATGGCGGACAGTTATGATGCATGAGTTCCATTCCTCGCCGACAGGTGGTCATGCCGGTCTCGCCCGCACCCTTCAGCGCGCACGGGCAAACGTCTTCTGAAAGGGTATGCAGCGTGATATTCAGTTGTTTGTTCGACAGTGTGACATATGTCAGCGCCAGAAGTATGAGAATACCTCCCCGGCCGGATTGCTTACACCGTTGGAGATCCCTCATCAAGTCTGGGATACCGTTTCCATGGATTTCATCGATGGGTTGCCCAAGTCTCAGGGCAAATCCGTAATTTTGGTGGTCGTCGATAAATTATCCAAGTACGGGCACTTCATCGCCCTGAGCCATTCGTACATCGGGCCATCAGTTGCACCTACATTTGCCCGGGAGGTTGTCAGGTTGCATGGGATCCCACGGGCGATCATTTCGAATCGCGATCCGACCTTTGTGGGAACATTCTGGAGGGAACTCTTCCGTTTACAAGGCACATCATTACGGTTCAGCACAGCTCACCATCCGCAGACGGATGGCCAGACGGAGGTTCTTAATCGGGGGCTGGAGACTTACTTGCGTTGCTTTGTCATGGATGAACCGCGTACTTGGGCAGGGTGGTTACATTGGGCCAAATACTGTTACAACACGTCCTACCACTCCGCTAGCAAAATGACCCCATTTGAGGTCGTATACGGTCGGCACCCTCCCTCCTTGAGCAGCTATGAGCCGGGTAGCACGGCGCTTCCCGCTATTGATCGGGCACTCCGAGATCGTGATCGCACGATTGCTACTTTACGGGAGAATCTGCGGGCAATACAGGATCGCATGAAGGCACAGGAGGACAAACATCGCACAGACCGCAAGTTCCGGGTGGATGATGAGGTCTTTCTCAAGCTCCGTCCCTACAG
This sequence comes from Platanthera zijinensis, assembly GCA_039513925.1. Classification (NCBI taxonomy): domain Eukaryota; kingdom Viridiplantae; phylum Streptophyta; class Magnoliopsida; order Asparagales; family Orchidaceae; genus Platanthera; species Platanthera zijinensis. The sequence continues at coordinate 171,915,116 of CM077086.1, forward strand.
GCAATTGTCTGTCGCCCAGCGGACGAATCAAAAGTTAGCCCCCCCCCCCCCCCCGTTACTATGGGCCCTTTCGGATTGTTCGCCGGGTTGGCCCGGTCGTTTACACGTTGGCACTGCCCGAGGGGTCGCGAATACATCCGACCTTTCATGTTTCCCTGCTGAAGAAGAAGATTGGCGCCTCCGTCCAGGCAAGCCCTCTTCTGCCTGAGGCTACAGCTGCGGGCGAACTACGACCGTTACCTGAGGAGGTCTTGTTGCTAAAGTGGAAGCATCACGGGACCGAGTACCGTCCTGAAGTATTGGTTAAGTGGCAACATATGACTGCAGCGCACAACACTTGGGTGGATCTGATGGAGTTTCGCGAGTTGTATCCTGACTACCACCTTGGGGACAAGCTGGTTCTTGATGGGGCAGGGAATGTTACGCCTCTGGACGGCGCCCGCTTATTTGGGCGTCAATACACACGGCGACGCAAGAGATCTGAAGGCAACAACGGGGCTGAACCAACTGGTTCAGCCCCCACTATCTAAATAGAGGATCGGGGGGGAGGGGGGCCCGAACTTACCCGGTTCAGCCCCCATTGGGGCTGGCCGGCCAGCCTTGGTCCGGGTATAAATATACCTGGACCCCCTCTTGAAGAACTATGCAAGATTATTATCAGGTATTCTCTCCTTTCATGTTCTCAACCCTAATTTCTCCTCTTAGTTCTCTAGATCTATCTCTCTCTCCCACCTTCTTCATAACACAAACCCACTCTCCCCACTAAGTTAGTAGGGGAGGAGGGTTTAATGGAACCCACTTGGATACCCACGACCACATTTTCCTATAAATTTAGGGAGTCCTCGTCAATCTTAAATGTTTCATTAATCTCTTAGCTTAAAAGTATAATCTTAAGGCAAGTATTTCAACATTTTTATGCCTTATATCTTGTCTTAAGGTTAATGAAATCAACCCCATGAATTAACTATAATAAAATCTTCCACATTTAGCTGGTTCTAATATCATAAGGCTTACTTTCATATTCATATTTCTTAGCTTATGTATGTAGCAAAGGTATATCTTGCTGCTAAGTGATATTGCTTAAATCATAATGAAATTCCTTATATCTTTGCATTGATTATTCGCATTAACGTAAATAACTTATGATATACTAAAATCATTTATACATAAGCATGAAATATTAAATTTTGCATTTTTAATCATGTTTCAACATAATTATCTTTAACGCTTAAGGAGTTTACATATAATGTTTGATTACGTTGTATGTCTAACTAAAACGAATCGCATTTCTTATCTCAGTGTTGTGACGTCCATAGACGTGGCGAGGCGGCAAGATTTCTCTGGATTATAATGAACTCCACACAAGTAAATCCTCCCATGCTCCTAGGGCTACACTAAAATCCCAATAATATCATTTTCACGAAGGGAAGGATAATAATGAAATAAAATTCATAAGGGATTGTCTCATACCCTTATCAAGCAAGACAAGGTTGAATTGAAGCTAACTCAGACTCCTCTGATATACCACAACGCTCAATCAAAATATGAAATTAAGCAGATAAAAAATTGAATAAGCGAAGGAAACAAAACTAAGGATCACCCTTTTTCATTCTAGGGTTTCACTGGAAACATATCATTATCCCAACTGTAGGAAGGAAACAAAGGAAGAAGCGAAAGGATGAAATACAAAACAAAGCATGGATTCTTACCTCTTCCCAATAGTTGGAGACTAAACAAGAAACCGGTGTGCTATAAAAAAAATATCAGAGCATATGAGGAAGGAGAAACAATGAAAAGCACAAGAAAACACACTGGAAGGAACTTTCAGCGGTAACCTGACAAAACTATCGAAGGAGAAAGTTGAGCGTGAGTCACAAACAACAAGGAAGATTCGTCAAGCATCCTCGAGTAGAAGAAAGGAGTCGTCGAAGGTTTCCATATAGGTAGGAAGGGTCAGCGACCTCGACCGAAATGGAAGGAGACGCTCTCGCACTCAACTCCAGGTGATGCAACTACACGACCTAAGCCCTTAGCTGCAGTTACAAAAGAGTGATGCTAAGAGGGAAAATGGCTCTCGATTTTCTAATCGAGCGGGAGGAAATTATTAGGCTACAATCCCTTTTATTACAACTATGTCATCTCACATTAAAGCCTTCTTATTTCAAATAGGAAACGCCCTCGCAAGCCCTCGAATCGTATTTAGTGAAATCTCATAAAATTGCTCACTAAAAAGGCATTAATTAATTTACAATTAACAAAACATTAACAGTAAGTGCGTGTAACGTCCCATTTCGAGCTAGACCCCTTAGTGCGTGTTTGGGTGTCACCTTGGGTGGTTTAGACTGATAGGAAGGTGGGGAAAGAGGACACGGGCCACGGGTAGGCTGTGAGATTTTTTTAGAGTCTTTTGTTGTAGCCTTCGGGCGATTTTGTTGTACTCTGATATTAAAGGAACCGATGTAGTTCCTTATTATTCTTATACTGCGCTATGGACATTTACTTATTGTGATGCTTTGACTTTGTTTATTGTCTTTATGTTGGGTTGACATGGATGATATTGTGAGAGCCAGCAAAATAGGCGTCTTATAGTACCGGTCAACCCGTGTGTTGACGCTATCGCAAGGCGGTTGTTCTGGGCATAACACTTCCTTCGACCGTGTGTTGTGTTCCGGGAGGGGGGTATTACAAATGGTATCAGCTTGCAACGATCCTGACCTAAAGAAGTCATTGAACAATGGTGCCACCCCCGCTCGATTGGTCAGTTTGAGGTGAAACTGACATAGCGGAAACAGTGGTGTGTCCATGTGTAATTCACACTAAGTATGTTTGGTTGTTACCCTACGATTAGCCAACCTGACCTTAGGTTTGTGCCTTTATACGTAGATTCTGGCATGTACAGAGCCAGTAGTGGGCACTCCTGCCCCTTCCGTCCCTACTCAATTTCATCAGTCGGAACTGGGACAAACCCTCGCTGCAATCTTAGACGCGTTCAGATCCCAACAAACCCCGGTGCAACAGCAAGCCCCGAGTTCTAACTGGTTGAGTATCTTCCGAGCCCTCTCCCCGTCTGCTTACCATGAGACGGAGTCGGCTGTTCGTACTGAGGAATGGCTAGATATTGTACAAGAGTTGATGGCCGGAATTAGATGCCCAGCAAACATGGCAGTTACTCTAGCAGTGTCTGTCCTCGAAACACATGCAAAGAGATGGTGGAAGTTCCTTATGGGCTCCACTTTCGAGGGGCGTATTTACACAGACATAAGTTGGAATGAATTCTCAAACATCTTTCTAGAGCACTTCATTCCTTCCACGGCTCATGACGAGCTTGAAGAAAGGTTCCTGCAGTTGAAGCAAGGATCCAAGTCAGTGGCACAATATCAGCGAGAGTTTCAGCATTTCGCAAGGTTTGCGGACTCCTACGATTTGGATGATCGCAGATATGGGAAGCGGTTTTACAAAGGTTTGCGAGATCCCCTAAAACAAACACTTTTATTTATAGCGGACTCGAGCCTGGCGGAGATAATAAATATGGCAAAAAGGTTGGATGTGGACAATTTGGGAGTCCAAACCAGTGGTAAGAGACCCGCAGAAGGCGTGATGGAAGCGGGGCCCAGCTTTAGGAGGAGACAGAATGCTCGTGGCAGATGAGGAAATCAAAGAGGGGGTGGTTGCTTCCGTCAGAGCTTTAGGATGGAGCACCCGGCCCCACAACCAGCATTGCCACCACCTCAGCAGATTCAACGATATCAACAACCTAGGGAGCAGTTCGGGCGAGTTTGTTTCCACTGTAATCAGCCGGGCCACATCCGGCGTTATTGTCCGCAGCTAGGAGGAGATGTTCCCCCTGTTGTTCCTCTAGTGGCTCAGCGAGGACGAGGACGAGGGCGTGGCCGAGGACCGCAAGGAAGGAATCCGGGACCTCCGCGGGAGCAAATTTTCGCGCTAGATATGACGCAGGAACGGGACCCACAAGACGTCATAGCAGGTATTTTATGCATAAGTATATTCCCTTACTCATGCCTGAAATGCAGTAAAATAACAATATTATGGTTAACATTTAGGCATAGTGACTATAAGTGGGAGGCCTGCCTATGCCCTATTTGATACGGGTGCGACGCACACGTTTCTCTCATCGGATTTCGTGAAGGACCTGGAAGGGGTGCGGCATTACACCGGAGCCAACTGAAGAGTTCGACTTCCCGACGGCTCTGTGATAAATGCATCCGCCAAATGCACTCTGGATGTGTTCATAGGAGGAAGACTTTTTGAAACCCCGACAACGGTGTTGATGCTACCCGAGTTCGATCTTGTTTTAGGCATGACCTGGCTGGAGTGGACCCAGGCCCGAATCGACTGTGCAGCAAAGGAGATTACGTTGACGCTCGGGGATTCAGAGATCGTATTCACAGGTATTAAATCCGTACCCCGTACGTTAATATCCTCTATTCAGGCCAGTAAGGCCTATGCGCAGGGAGACGAGGTTTTCGCTATAAGCTTTGAGATGAAGAAGGAAGTGGGCAGCATAGCGGATGTTCCCGTAGTTGGGGAATTTCCGGATGTTTTTCCGGAGAAGCTGTCAGGATTAACCCCATAAAGAGAAGTGGACTTCCAGATCAAACTAGTACCGGGTGCCAAACCCGTCTCTAGAACCCCATACAAGATGGCCCCGAAGGAGCTAGCAGAGTTCCGGGTGCAGCTCCAGGAGTTGTTAGATTCTGAATTTGTTCACCCCAATTCATAGTCGTGGGGAGCTCCAGTGTTGTTCGTAAAGAAGAAGGATGGGTCACTTCGGTTGTCCATAGATTACCGGGAGCTTAACTGGTTGACTGTGCGAAACACTTACCCTTTGCCCCGGATCAACGAGCTTTTCGACCAGTTGGTGGGGGCACACAAGTTCTCAAAGTTGGACTTACGATCGGGGTACCATCAGTTGAGAGTTAAGGAGGAAGATATTCAGAAAACGGCCTTTAGCTCAAGGTACGGCCTGTATGAGTTCATGGTGATGTCGTTTGGACTCACAAACGCCTCCTCCGCATTCATGAGTTTGATAAATAGGGTGTTTGAGCCGTATCTGGATATCTTCGTCAACATCTTCATTGATGACATATTGGTTTATTCAAAAACAGAGAAGGATCATGCGGAGCACTTGGCCCTAGCGTTGGAGAAGTTGAGAGAGCACTCCTTGTTTGCTAAGTTCAGCAAGTGCGAGTTTTGGCTCCGAAAAGTTGCCTTCTTTGGCCATGTTATTAGTGGTGTTGGATTAGCGGTAGACCCGGCCAAGGTGCGTGTTGTGAACGAGTGGTCGCCTTTGAAATCGTCGGCCGACGTGCGAAGTTTTCTTGAACTTGCAGGGTATTATCGCAAGTTTGTGGAGGGATTTTCAAAAATCACCCTCCCTCTCACTGCCCTGACAAAGAAAGGTGTGTCATATGAGTGGACACCTCAGTGTGAGGCTGCGTTCCAAGAGCTGAAGGATCAACTTACCTCCGCACCAATCCTAGCCCTTCCATCCGGGAAGGAGGGATTTCAGGTTTACATAGATGTGTCCTATCAAGGTATGGGAGCAGTGTTGATGCAACATGGGCATGTGATTGTTTACGCTTCAAGACAGCTGAAGAAGCATGAGGTTAATTACCCAGTGCATGATTTAGAATTGGGGGCAGTGGTCTTCACCCTAAAGATTTGGAGGCACTATATCTACGGAGTTCACTGCGAGATTTTTTCAGATCATAAGAACTTGAAATATGTTCATACTCAGAAGGAGTTGAATTTGAGGCAGCGGCGGTGGTTGGAGTTCTTGTGCGATTATGAGTTTATATTGAAATACCACCCCGGGAAAGCGAACTCCGTAGCAGATGCATTAAGCAGAAAGGTGCCAGCGTCGAGCCCCGAGTCTCGAGTGATGGGTATGGAATTGGCTCAAGTGCTCGAGGAGATGAGAACTACGCTGGTATGTAAGAATCATTCTGAGGCGTATATGGAATACTTGGCTGTCTTGAGTATAGTATGTGACATCCGTGAGCGGATCCGGGCAGAGCAAAGGAATGATGCTGCTCTGGCCCCTGTGTTTAAGGCAATTGAGAGTGGATTTGTCGAAGAGTATACTCTAAAGGAAGGTCTCATTCATTTCTGTGGCAGGCTCTATATTCCCAAGGGCGGTGGAATCCGGGAGGACATCTTGAGAGAGGCTCATTGCACAACGTATTCAGTGCATTCCAGGATTGCCAAGATGTATAATGACTTGCGGAAGACCATGTTCTGGCCAGGAATGAAGAGAGCAGTTAAGTACTACGTTACGCATTGTGAGGCTTGTCAAAGGGTGAAGGTGGAGTGTAAGAGCCCGGGAGGATTATTACAGTCATTACCCATCCCCGAGTGGAAGTTCGAGGATATCTCCATGGATTTCATCAACGGGTTGCCTCGCTTGCGCTCTGGGAACGATTCAGTCTGGGTGATTGTGGATCGCTTGACGAAGGTTGTCAGGTTCATTCTGATGAGGAAGGAGTCGCATGTTGATGTTTTGGTGCGTCTCTTTGTGGAGCAGTTTGAGCGGTACTATGGGGTACCCAAGACAATTGTCTCTGACCGCGATGGTCGCTTCACTTCCAAGGAATGGAGGGTTGTTCAAGCATATATGGGCTCCCGTCTTACCTTTAGTACGGCTTTTCATCCTCAGACCGACGGTCAGTCTGAGAGGACCATCAGGACTATGGAAAATTTGTAGAGATTGTGCGTGTTGGATAGGGGCGAGCCGTGGGAAAGGCTTTTGCCGCTAGTGGATTTTTCATATAATAACAGTTATCAAGCTAGCATCGGAATGACGCCCTACAAAACACTTTATGGGAGGAGGTGTAGAACCCCGTTATCGTGGGTGCAGGATGAAGACTCAAAGACTTTGGGAGTGGAGTATATTGATGACACAGATCCTACGGTTAGATTAATACGAGACAGCATGCTGGAGGCTCAGAGTCAGCAGGCAAAGTACTATAATGCGAAGCACCGGATGATGGAATTACAAGTGGGTGACAAAGTGTTCTTTAAGATCAGGTCAATGCATGGAGTGTCACGTGAGCGCGGTAGAAAGAAGCTCAGCCCGAGATATGTGGGGCCTTATGTTATATTGGAAAGAATTGACCCTTTGGCCTATCAGTTGGAGCTACCGCCTGAGCTGGAAAATTTACACGACGTCTTTCATGTGTCATCGCTTCGGAAAGCACTACTACGGCCGATCAGCATGTCCCCGCTACAAGTGGAACAGTGGCAACTGATAGGTCTGTTCGACTAGAGCCGGTGCGGATAGTAGATACCGAAACAAGAAGCTTGCGGCGAAAGAGTGTTCCTTTGGTTAAGGTCCAATGGTCTAATCATGGAAAAGAGGAGTATACTTGGGAGCCGGTGGACTTGATGCGGAAGCGCTACCCGGAGTTGTCTCCCCAAGGTAAACTTAAACGTACACCTTGTACTCTTTATATTTTATTTTCCCCCCACAGACTTAGCCTAATTTCGGGGACGAAATCTTTTATTTTGTTTATATGATTTGTAACGTCTCATTTCGAGCTAGACCCCTTGGTGCGTGTTTGGGTGTCACCTTGAGTGGTTTAGGCTGATAGGAAGGTGGGGAAAGATGACAAAGGCAACTGGTAGGCTGTGAGATTTTTTTAGAGTCTTTTGTTGTAGCCTTCAGGCAATTTTGTTGTACTCTGATATTAAAGGAACCGATGTAGTTCCTTAGTATTCATGTACTGCGCTATGGACATTTACTTATTGTGATGCTCTGACTTCTGTTTATTGTCTTTATGTTGGGTTGGCATGAATGATATTATGAGAGCCGGCAGAATAAGCGTCTTGTAGTACCGGTCAACCCGTGTGTTGGCGCTACCGCAAGGCGGCTGTTCTGGGCATAAGACCTCCTTCGGCCGTGTGTTGTGTTCCAGGAGAGGGGTCTTACAGTGCGTAGGTACCTTGATTCGATGTTGTCTCTGATCAAAATTACTCATAAGCAGATCTTGAAATTAAAAGAGACAATGAGTACATTTAGGATGTTAAATTAAGTTCATGCAGAAGTTGTTTAGAGTTATTATAAATGGATGTGATATCAACATAGAGGGCATTTGAGCATATACGATCATGCAATGCAAAGGCAACACAACCATAACAAACAAAAACAAATAATTGTACTAAAATTTTAATAAACAAAATACAAATAAAACAAACATACATAGTAAAGAAACTATAAATCCTACAAAAATATTTAACGGACTAAAAATAAGTTTTAGAAAATAAATTACCTAAAAATGTAAACAAAACATAACATCATAAATATATCTCTAGCCAATCATTAAAATCAAGGAACATGAAGACATGACAGTTGTAAAATGTTATTACCAAGTCGTTTAGTCTGTTTCTGTTTTCATCCCGGGTTGGGGTAGTTGTGTCTTTTCCCGTGTTTTAGGTTTTCCCTTACTCAAATATATGTATGAGTAAGGGACCGGTATTTTGGTATAATCGAGATCTTTTTCTTTCCACTTGGTATCAGAGGAAATCTCGTGCCCTAGCCTCTCGTTCCGCCGTTTCACGCTCGGATTGTCCACGCCATCGCTTGGATACTCCACCTCTGCTCCTTGCATCGCGACTTCACCACCACTCCTTTCGATGCCGAGCGGCACTCCTGCCGGCTGCTAAGAAGAACGCCGTCGTCATTCCTCCATGAAGCAGCTCGCCTCTTCTTCGTGAAAAACGTCGTCGTTGTCGTGTTGTTGTGTCGTCGTTCTGTGCTTTGTGTCGCTATCCTGCCTAGTTGTTGCTCTGCTGTTGCTGTCTGTTGTTGTTGTGTCCCGTGTCGTTGCCCTGCCTAGTTGCTGCCCTGCTGTTGTTGTTCCCTTACCCCTGCTTCTTGAGATGTTGTTACTCGTGCCCTGCTTCCTGAGATGAGTTGATTCGCTGCTTGCTCTTGTGTCGGTATGCGTGAACCCGATTCATCGATTTCTTCTCCGGGCATGATCTAGCCTCTGATGGTTGAGCCTCAGTGGCCCCATGGCCACTCTAGCTCCTTGAAGATTACCAAGGTTCCTCTGGATGACACGAATTACCTGGAATGATCTCGTGATGCTCAACATGTCATCTGTAGCCAACAGATGTTTGGCTATATCGATGGGACGATTACGAAGCCCCCAGTGTTTGATCCCTCCTGGAAGCGCTGGGATTCTGACAACTCTCTAGTCGTGTCTTAGCTCTTGCATTCGATGTCGCCCAAGGTCTATCGGAGGTATATGCTGATGGACTTCGCATTCGAGATCTGGTCTCGTGCTCGTGAAACATAGTCTCAGATTGGTAGTTCCACCCAGGTTTATGAGCTGACTCGCCGCATTTTGGAGTTGCGACAAGGGTCGATGACTTGTTGGGAATATTGCGCTCAATGTTCTCTAGATTTGATTTGAAGAGACATCACCATCAACACTAAGAACATAGTTGTATTTGATGTTGTTCAAGCTCATCATGTGCAGGATGTTCCTTGGAACAAGTTTAGACAGGTTATTTAAGTGATTGTGACAGGTGGTCACAAGGTAGAAAGGTGGAGAGACAGAAATCTGTCTAAGTTCACAGGCGTTGAGTGAAGCCAGTTCACTCAACGCCAGATGCTAAGGAAGGATGCGGGAAAGACTGAAAATTGTCCAAGTCCACAGGCGTTGAGTGAAGCCAGTTCACTCAATGCCAGATTCCAAAAAGCGACGAGTAAAGGGTGGATAGTCAAAGCCCGGCAATTTGCAAGACATAAATGCGGCTAAGTCCACAGGCGTTGAGTGAAGGCGGTTCACTCAACGCTATATATCAAGAGGCGTCGAGTAAAGCTGAGTCTGTCAAAGTCTCAACATTGGCAAGCAGAAAAATTGACTAAGTCGAGAATCGTTGAGTGAGTACAGCTCACTCAATGCCTGAAGAGAAGCGTTGAGTCAAGCTCAAGTATTTGAAGATACTATCAAGAATTCTGGCTGTCCAGAATCGTTGAGTGAGGACAGCTCACTCAACGCCAAAGAAGAAGGCGTCGACAGAGCAACGATCAGTCAAAGCCTAAAAGAAAAATAGACAGAAAAATCTAAGTCCAGATGCGTTGAGTGAGGACAGCTCACTCAACGCATAACAGAGGCAGAAAGATTGACTAAGTCCAAATGCGTCGAGTGATGAAGGTTCACTCGACGCCTAAGCAGTTAGACTGTCAAAATCAAAGAAGACGTTTAGTGATGAAAGATCACTCAGCACACTCAACGCCTAAGAAGCAGAAAGATTGTCTAAGGACAACAGCGTTGAGTGAAGGCTATTCACTTAACGAACTCAACACCTGGTGGTGCAGAAGAAATTGGCTAAGTCCAGATTCATTGAGTGAAGCTAGTTCACTCAACGCACTCAACGCCTGGAGGTGCAGAAGAAATTGGCTAAGTCCAGATTCGTTGAGTAAAGTCAGTTCACTCAACGCACTCAATGCCTGGGATGAAACTGTGAATTTGGCTAAGTCCACAGATGTTGACGTCAGCAAAAGTCAATAAAAGTCACAGAATTAAAATTAGTTGTGGGAAAGCTACAATACACGACAAATGGCGCCGCAGGCCTACTGTATAACATTTCCTGTAAAAGCAAAGTAGCAGCCAACAACTTCAGTGGGGCCCACGGGTCAAATAGTCGTTGGACGGCAAAAGATAAGGACAGATCAGATAATAAAAAATTAACTTTTGGAAAAGAAAAAACTTTATCTTCTTCCTCTCGCCACTGCTGCAGAGCCAGAAAGGAGAAGTTCTAACTTCTGATCTGAGAGTTCAACAAGTTAGTTGTTGCAAGTTTCGCCTGCAATAGCAAGATCAGAGAAATCTCTGAGGAGGAAGAAGTGGCTAAGGCAAAACCCTAGTTGCAGCTAATCTGGAAGTTGGAAGAAGTAAGTTGTTGTAATCAACACCATCAACAGCTAGTTCAGAGAAATCTCTGAGGTAAAAGCAGAAGCAGCAATGTTTTACCCTAGCTGTAGCAACTGGAAGCAAATAGAAGTTAGTTGTTGTGATCAACACCTTCAACAGCAAGATCACAGAAAATCTCTGAGTAAGCAGAAGCAGCAAGGAAAACCCTAGTTGCAGCACTTCACAGCCCTAGCAGATCATTCCTGAAAAACACTTTCTAGAGCTGTGAAGAAAAAGTTGGACTGAGATTCTTTCTCAGTTCAGGAAGAAACAAAGCAGCTTACAGCAGCTGCTCATTTTCAAGACCTCTGTTCTAAACTCAACTACAATCAAGGTTTGAAAAAGCAGTGCTCTGCAGGTTACTTCTCAGCACAAGCCAAGTCAACTTGAAGATCAACAGTCTTGTTGCTGTGAAGAAGATAGGACTAAGCTGTCTTAGTTCAGGAAAAAGAAGACTCAAAGAACTATCTCTCTGGAGTCAAAGATAGGACTGAGATTCACAATCAGTTCAAGAAGAAGCAGGTCACTGCAAGATACTTCCAACACAAGCAGCAGTTTATTGAAGATCAACTTTCTTGTTGCTGAGAAGAAGTTAAGGGCTGAGATAACTCAGCTCAGGAAGCAGTAGACCCAGAGAACTTCTTTGGTGTCATATCAACAACCACTTTCTTTTTTGTATGATCCTTTGGATCTGAATGTAGGCCTGATTTATAAAGACTGAGGTAGGATCCTGTGTGGATCTGAGTTGTAGGGTTATTGTGCCTAGGGTAGGGCAGTTTGCCTGATATAGGAGAGTCATTCTCTCTGAGTGTAGGACCTTTGGGTCTGAGGTAGGATCCAGCTTTGGATCTGAGGTAGGGCCTTTGTGCCTGAGTTGTAGGAGAGTCATTCTCTCTGAGGTAAGGCTATCCTCCTAGCCTGAGTGTAGGCTCTTTGGCCTGAGGTACGTGATCTTTGGATCATTGAGTTGTAGGGCTTTGTGCCCGAGCTGTAGGTCTTGGAGGAGACCGAGATATCCTGCGGGATCTGTGTTGTAAGTTCTTAGGAGCCGAGATTTGGAGAAGTGTCTTGTCTAACAAGCTGTTAGAAAGGTGGGAGGGACAGTGGACGTACACATTATCTGGGAACCACTATAAATCTTGTGTGTGTTGTGTGATTGTCTTGAAAGCAAGTTAACTAAGCTAACTCACAGCACACTAAGATAAAGACAGTCATAAAAGACTAGAAAAATCATTCACCCCCCCCCCCTCTAGGTGTTTAGCTATCCTTGAAACTAAAGACTTTCAAGTGGTATCATTGTGAGGTTGCTCAAAAAAGACTTAACAATCTGAGCTGATCTCCAAGGATAGCTAAAAGGTTTATACTTATGGGTTCAAAAGTGAACCATAAGGAATGGAGCTCAATGAAGCTTCAAGTCTGCAGAAAGGAAAAGACTTTCATTGCAAAGAAGGAGAAGAGCTGGAGTTAAAGTGACTCATCTTCCTCAGAGCCTGAAGATGAAGATGAAGCCTTCATTAGGCTGCTTGCTGCTATTGCAGGTAAAGCTAAAGACCATCCTGCTGCTAGGATAGGGATCAGGGGCCCTCTGTCACATTCAGATAGTGACTCAGAGGAGGATGATGATGATGATGAAGATGCCAACAGCTGCTATGGACTAATGGCCATATCAGATGAAGAATCCTGTCAGGATCAGCCTGGTCCAGACAAGGTACATCCTCTATCTAGTTCTTCCTCTAAAATTGGCTATGAGACTAGTCCAGATTCTTATTAATCCTCATCCAGTGATGAAGATGACACACCATCTGAGGAATTTGTCAATCAATTGATTGACAAGTATGGTGCCCTTCTGGACACTTTCAAAAGAAGCAAGAAGTTGGCCAAAGAGCAGGCTGAGGAGATTATCTCCCTACAGCTAGCTGCCTCCCAGCAGTCAGAGTCAGCATCCTTGCTGGATCAGAAATTGAGGGAAGTCGGCCAACTACAGGTCATCTCAATCATCCAGATTGAGACCATAAGCCAGAAGAACAAGATCATATTGGATCTTGAAGAGAAACTCTTAAAGGAGAAAAAGATTGTGGCTAGTTTTTCAAAGCCCAAAACAGTGTTACCACTGATTGACTCCTTCACCTCTCAAAAAGAAAAGAGAGGTTTAGAGTCTAAGTGGAATTCTAGAGTTGCTCATTCCAAAGGGAAAGACAAAGCTCATGTAGTATCTCAGGCCACCTTTCACAAGGTAATCCTCCCTTCCAACAGGTATGACCAAGACTGCATGTATGGTCACTACGAAAATGAGAATTCTCCTTGTAAGAGTACAAGTGTATCTTACAATGGAAGAAGGAAGAGCATGGGTTTGAGTGCACAGAAGGCTCCCCATGAAGAAGTCCAAATGGACCATCTTAGACCATTTGTATTTGGTGCTCCAGCCCCTACACTCAAGGAGAAGGCAGTGGTCTATTCTCAGGCTCTTCCAGCAAAAACCCAGACCAAGGGTAAGTCAGTCAATAAGGCTGACTTGGCTAGCTCTAAGGCCATTAATAGCATGTCAACTACAAAGAAGATTGTTGTTAATAAAACTCAGAGTAAGCCAAGTACTTCTACTGGTAGACTCACCTTTAGTCAGATTCTTGCTGAGAGAAACAAGAAGAAGGCTACAACACTCCCCTCTGAACAGGCAGTTAGTGATGGCATGCACTCTTCAAAGACTGTTCAGAAGAGGAGATATAACATCCATGAATGTTAGTGTTGTGGTAAAGTGGGCCACTTTGTCATGGATTGTTGCCACAACCCTTGTGTGCCAAGGGAAAGGGTGAGTCTTCCTGACAGGACTGTTGTAGGTAGACATGTGCATTTTTATGCTAACAAGAACCTAGGACCCAATAAAAATTGGGGTCCTGAGGTAACTTAAATCTTGTTTTGCAGGATAGTCCAAGTGCTCATACCCATATATGGTACTTGGACAGAGGCTGTTCCAGGCATAAGACTGGAACAAGGAGGCATAGTAAGGATTATACTCCAATAAAGGAAGGACCCAAAGTAAGCTTTGGTGGGTCAGATAGAGGAGTCACCAAAGGCTATGGCCTGCAGGTGTGAAGTTGGAGATGGATGAATAGACCATCAAGGATACTCCTCCTACTGCCCAAGTGGAAGAGGATGGTGTGATGTTATGTGCATTCCTGAAGAAGGATAAAGTACACATGTCTTGGGTAAAGACCTTCAAGTGCTATCTGACTGGATAAACAGACCAGCAGAATCCAGTCATTGAAACTCTAAGATGTCTGACTGATGGGACATAGTACTGCTGCCACTTCAGCAGAATAGTGAGGAGAAGAACAAGTAGGTTGTACTCATCAATGAAGAAAGCACTAGAAGTAGCTCTTCTAAGAGCAGCAAGGAAGGGGCACATAATCCTCAGCTGAAAAGATTCTCAAGTGGTATCCTCAGCTGTCAAACTCTTCTGAGGAAACAAAGAGAGATAAAAATGCTCAGGGTTCAATGTTTTTTGAACCTACAGCAAAGTATGTCCAAGTCTGTGGGTATTGTGGACAGGATCTGTGCAACTATTGAGGGGAAGACTGTCAAGCTAGATGCTCATGTTTGAGGAGCAAGTTCAGTCTAGGTTGCTGAACAAGCTTGAGTCTTTCCTAGAGTATCTCCAGCACTGAGTAGATCAGCAATACTGTCGAAGATCAGCATGTCCCTATGGACATTGCTGGGGTTGAGGGGTAGACTACCCAGATGTTTGCACCTGTTGTAGGAGAGCAAGTACAATCAGTAGGAGAACAACTGGATTGCTCCAGCTATAGTTGATACAAGTCAGCAACTTCCTATGGAAAATGCAGAGATTGAGGAGGAGATTCCAACAGATCTCCCTGATCAAAATAATAAGAGTGTCATTGAAATGAATGTAGATGCTTCAAAGGATAGTGATCTATCTGGATGAAGAGATAGATCAGGCCAAGACCTCCTTGTCCTATCTGAAGAGTCTCCCTTACTGAAGAGTCATAGAGGGGGAGAAGGCAATGTGCAATGGCCATGATCAAGGGGGAGTATGTTGTGCAAGAAGAGATGGTATACAAAAGAGACAATCTGTCCAGGTGGTATACAGCCAACTCAAATAGTCATAAAGACATGTGCCACTAGTGATATACAGTGCACACTGCCTATTTTCCTAAGCAGACTTGTGTGTGTATGTCAAAGGGAAAATACTGTCTGGGTTACCAATGTAATCAAAGGTTCATTGTGGCTTGAACAGTATACAGATAAAAACATGACTGAGCCCTCTTGTACTGTTGTTGATCAGATAGCTAGAGCCAGAGGCAAATCTGTTGCTAAAGAAGAGGAAGAGATCTGGATCAGCAAGCAGAGACTTTCAAGTGGGTATTGTCAGTTCTCTTGACAAAGATAAGTTAGTAACCTTCAGAGCTGAAGCCACAAGAAGAAGCAAGGGAAAAACTCCTTCTACACCAAGGAGAATTGCAGAGTCAGAAAGCTCAGATCCCATCTCCTCTGGAAATGAGCTATCAGATGGTGAACTGTCACTATTTTTCAAGTAGTTCCAGAAAATGATGAAGAGGAAGCAGTGGAAGAACAAATCTTCCTCCTCACATTACAAGAAGGATCACAACAAATCTGGGAGGAAGCTCTCCAAAGGAGACAGGTATGATTCTAAACCCATAAAACATATTTCCTCTAACATAATATGTTATTGTTGTAGCAAGGCTGGGCATGTCAATGATGAATGCCCTGTCAAAAGAAAAGAGACGGGTGCGAAGAAGCACATCCACCATAGGGTGCAAGGAAAATAGGAAAAGCAAGGATGAAACTTGTCTATTCCAAGGGAGAAGGTTGATGTCATTGAAGCTACAAGAAGCAGATCAGTGTGGGTATATCTACTGCTGAGTCAGAATACATACATGCAGGGAGCTGCTGTGCACAGCTGCTGTAGATCCAGCATCAGCTCCAAGATCACAACTTTGAGATAAGTAACCTTCCCAAGTACTGTGAGTCAACTAGTGAAATCTCCATTGCTAGGAATCCTGTCTTTCACAGCAGGACAAAGCATATTGAGGTTAGGTATTATTATTAGGGAGCATGTGGAAAAGGAAGATATTTGTCTTGAGTTTGTCCCTACAAACAAGCAAGTGGCAGACATTTTTACTAAGACACTAGATGAAGTCAAGTTCAACTCCTTCAAATTTGAGTTGGGTATGTTGAACTTGGTATAGCTTCAGTTGCTCCATGTAATATTTTTGTTGCAGGATTTACCTTTCTTGCAGGTAGATAAGTCTTCAAAGTGGTATCAAGACTATCAAGTCTGTCATTTGACATCAAGACTATCAAGTCTTTCATTTGACATCAAGACTATCAAGTCTGTCATTTGACATCAAGACACTCAAGTGATATCAAGACTAAGATGGACTCAAGTGTCCAGTAAAGAGAAGATAGCAGATGCTCCTGTTGAGGGGGAGCAAATCCAGAAAGTTGCAGGAACAAGTTCAGCTTCCTGTTAAGAGGCAGCCAGCAGCTGCAGTGGATCAAAGATCATCACAGGTGATCAGCAGGTTCTCAGGACTATGCACAGTTTTAGGGGGAGATCAACCCTAGTGGATGGTTGTTGTGCAGTCACTGCTGCTGCTGCAAAGACATGTTGCTGCAGGACAAGAGGAATAGCCAGCACCTCCCTTACTACAGCTGCATTCTGCAGAAGCTTTAAGTGGTATAGGAGTGGCATTGGCTCAAGTGAAACAATGTTAGCAGCTAGCTTTAAGTGTCTGCAGTGATGTGTTGTATCAGTGTATCAACACAAAAGGTATTGACTCCTAGTCAAGTAGTTTGATCACTAGAATAATTTCTTAAGTGGCATCAACACAAGATGTTGACTAGGATCAAGAGTAAATTTCTCCCTTGATCATATCACCTCCCTTATTAGGTGAATGTTTTTTTAAGAAGCCAGAAAGGGGGAGAGGTAGGAAATACCCTAAACCCTAAAGGGGGTGGTAGAGAATACTGAGTAAAATACTGAGTACAGCAATACTTGCCAGATAAGGGGAGATGTGAAAGCAATACTTGACATGACCAGGTCATGTTAAGTAAGTGCATGTTACTTGAAAACAATCAAGTAATATGAAGAGAGCAATGTTGAGCCATTGCATATTATGTTTTTACCTCAAGTGGCTTGAAGAAAGTCCTCCACTTAAGTGTTAAGTAGTGAGGAGAGCTATAAGCTGCTTTGAATTTTCATACAGCTCTGAATTTTCAAGTGGTATGAGAAAACTTACAGCTGTTTCCAAATTTATTTGTTTTATGAGAAAATGTTTCATAGTATTGTTGGGTGTTCTGCCTTCTTCAAATAGGGGGAGATTGTTGGGAATATTGCCCTCAATGTTCCCTAAATTTGATTTGAAGAGGCATCACCATCAACACTAAGAACATAGTTGTATTTGATATTGTCCAAGCTCATCATGTGCAGGATGTTCCTTGGAACAAGTTTAGACAAGGTGTCTAAGTGGTTGTGATAGGTGGTCACAAGGTAGAATGGTGGAGAGACAGAATTCTGTCTAAGTCCACAGACGTTGAGTGAAGCCAGTTCATTCCACGCCAAATGTCAAGGAAGGATGCTGGAAAAACTGAAAATCATCCAAGTCCACAGGCGTTGAGTGAAGCCAGTTCCCACAACGCCAGATTCCAAAAAGCGTCGAGTAAAGGGTGGACAGTCAAAGCTCAGCAATTTGCAAGACATAAATGCGGTTAAGTTCACAGGCATTGAGTGAAGGCAGTTCACTCAACGCCATATATCAAGAGGCGTCGAGTAAAGCTGAGTCTGTCAAAGCCACAGCATTGGCAAGCAGAAAAATCGACTAAGTCCAGAATTGTTGAGTGAGGACAGCTCACTCAATGCCTGAAGAGAAGCGTTGAGTCAAGCTCAAGCATTTGAAAATACTGTCAAGAATTTTGGCTGTCCAGAATCGTTGAGTGAGGACAGCTCACTCAACGCCAAAGAAGAAGGCATCGACAGAGCAATGATCAGTCAAAGCCTAAAGAAAGATAGACAGGAAAATCTAAGTCCATATGAGTTGAGTGAGGGCAGCTCACTCAACGCACTCAACGCCTAGCAGAGGCAGAAAGATTGGCTAAGTCCAAATGTGTCGAGTGATGAAGGTTCACTCGACGCCTAAGCAGTTAGACTGTCAAAGTCAAAGAAGGCGTTGAGTGATGAAAGATCACTCGATGCAATCAACGCCTGAGAAGCAGAAAGATTGTCTAAGGACAAAAGTGTTGAGTGAAGGCTATTCATTCAACTCCTGGTGGTGCAAAAGAAATTGGCTAAGTCCAGATTCATTTAGTGAAGTCAGTTCACTCAACGCACTCAACGTCTGGTGGTGCAAAAGAAATTGGCTAAGTCCAGATTCGTTGAGTAAAGTCAGTTCACTCAACGCACTCATTGTCTGGGATGAAACTGTGAGTTTGGCTAAGTCCACAGATGCTGACATCAGCAAAAGTCAACAAAAGTCAACAGAATTCAAATTAGTTACGGGAAAGCAACAATACACGACAAATGGCGTCACGGGCCTACTGTATGACTTTTCCTAAAAAAGCAAAGTTGCAGCCAACAACTTCAGTGGGGCCTACAGGTCAAATAGCCGTTGGACGGCAAAAGATAAGAAGGACAGATCAGTTAATAGAAAATTAACTTTTGGAAAAGGAAAAACTTCATCTTCTTCCTCTCGCCATTGCTGCAGATCCAGGAAGGAGAAGTTCTAACTTCTGATTTGAAAGTTCAACAAGGTAGTTGTTGCAATTTTCACCTACAACAGCAAGATCAGAGAAATCTCTGAGGAAGAAGAAGTGGTCAAGGCAAAACCCTAGTTACAGCTGATCTGGAAGTTGGAAGAAGTAAGCTGTTGTAATCAACACCATTAACAGCTAGTTCAAAGAAATCTCTGAGGTAAAAGCAGAAGCAGCAATATTTTACCTTAGTTGTAGCAACTGGAAGCAAATAGAAGTTAGCTGTTGTGATCAACAACTTCAACTGCAAGATCACAAAAAATCTCTGAGTAAGCAGAAGCAGCAAGGAAAACCCTAGCTGCAGCACTTCACAACCCTAGCAGATCATTCCTGAAAAACTTTTTCTGGAACTGTGAAGAAAAAGTTTGGACTAAGTTTCTTTCTCAGTTCAGGAAGAAACAGAACAAGCTTACAGCAGCTGCTCATCTAAACTCAACTACAATCAAGGTTTGAAAAAGCAGTGCTCTGCAGGTTACTTCTCAGCACAAGCCAAGTCAACTTGAAGATCAACATTCTTGTTGTTGTGAAGGAGATAGGACTAAGCTGTCTTGGTTCAGGAAAAAGAAGGCTCAGAGAACTATCTCTCTGGAGTCAAAGATAGGACTGAGATTCACAATCAGTTCAAGAAGAAGCAGTTCACTGCAAGATACTTCTAGCACAAGCAGCAGCTTATTAAAGATCAACTTTCTTGTTGCTGAGAAGAGGTTAGGGCTGAGATAACTTAGCTCAGGAAGCAGTAGACCCAGAGAACTTCTCTGGTGTCATATCAACAACAACAACCACTTTCTTTTCTGTAGGATCCTTTGGATCAGAGTATAGGCCTGATTTATAAAGGCTGAGGTAGGATCCTGTGTGGATCTGAGTTGTAGGGTCTTTGTGCCTGAGGTAGGGCAGTTTGTCTGAGGTAGGAGAGTCATTCTCTCTGAGTGTAGGACCTTTGGGTCTGAGGCAGGATCCATCTTTGGATCTGAGGTAGGGCCTTTGTGTCTGAGCTGTAAGAGAGTCATTCTCTCTGAAGTAGGGTTATCCTCCTAGCCTGAGTGTAGGGCCTTTGGCCAGAGGTACGTGATCTTTGGATCACTGAGTTGTAGGGCTTTGTGCCCGAGTTGTAGGTCATGGAGGAGACTGAGAGATCCTGCGGGATTTATGTTGTAAGCTCTTAGAAGCCGAGATTTGGAGAAGTGTCTTGTCTAACAAGCTGTTAGAAAGGTGGGAGGGACAGTGGACGTACCCATAATCTGGGGAACCACTATAAATCTTGTGTGTGTTGTGTGATTGTCTTGAAAGCAAGCTAACTAAGCTAACTCACAACACACTAAGGTAAAGACAGTCATAAAAGACAAGAAAACCTATTTACCCCCCCCCCCCCCCCCGTCTAGGTGTTTAGCTATCCTTGAAACTAAAGACTTTCATGACTGTCTCATCATTCTTCCCAGAGTTTGAACGTTTGTATCAATAACTGGACTACTTTGCTCATTTCACTCCAGCGTGTACAGCGGATGTCGTTCTGTTAAAGCAACGATAGGACCGCTTCCGTCTTCATGATGGGATTGAATATGGAATTTGATGTGGTCCGGACACATATTCTCCATCGTTCTCCTTTTCCCTCCCTTCGGGAGGCATTCAGCATGATTCTAGGTGATGAAGACTGTCTCAAGTCTCTCAGTGTTATGTCTCCTCCAGATCGTTCTTCCCTAACGAGTGTTGGTCGTGGTCTCATCTCTACTCCTGCATCTTCTGTGCCTATCTGCGATTACTGTGGTCGACGGGGACACTGTCGAGAGGCATGTTTCAAACTTCATCTGCATCTGGCACCTTCTGGTCGTGGTCGTGGACCTGGCCGTGGGGGCCAGAGGCACAGTGGCTACCGTTCTCATGACGTTGCTTACACTACTGATGTCTATGATGAGTCCCAGTCTTCGTCTTCCTCCTCTCTTACTACACAGGAGTTGGATGCCTTTCGCCATCTGCTTCACTCTCAGCCCGATCCGGTCACTGGAAGCTCTACTTCTCTTGCCACCGTTACTATGCCTAGTGCTCATGCTGTCACCACCTCACCTTCTAAATAGGTGCTCGACTCCAAAGCCACCCACCACATGACTGCGTCTTCCTCAGGTTTTCTCTCTTATACTCATTTGTCTGATAAAGAGAAAGTTATTTCTGCTAACAGATCATTGTCCTCCATTGCGGGCAAAGGCAACATCTCTTATTCTCCTTCCATATCTCTTTCCTTCGTTCTTCATGTTCCCTCCTTTCAACGCAATTTACTTTCCATCAGCAATCTTACGAATCTCTTAACTGCTCTGTAACATTCTTTCCTGATTCTTGTGTTTTTCAGAAACTGGGTACGACGCGGAACATTGGCAGTGGTAGGTGCAGTGACGGCTTGTACTACCTAGACTCACATCCTCTTTCTCAGGCCCTTTTCAGTTCTACTATTACTGCAGAGGATGTTCACCGTTTGCATCTGCGTTTAGGATATCCATCATCCATCTACCTGCAAAAATTATTTCCTGTTTTTTTACCTTTTCTTCAGAACTTTTCTTGTGATATTAGTGATCGGTCTAAACATGAGCGACAGACCTCTTCACATCATTCTTTTCCTAGTAGCACTCCATTTGATGTTACACATTCTAATGTTTGGGGGACGTCCCCCATTGTATCGTTAACTGGTTTTTGTTGGTTCGTCGCCTTTATTGATTGTTTCTCGCGTACTACATGGGTTTATCTGTTGAAAAAAAAGGTGATGTTTTTCCTTATTTTCAAGTATTTCATAAAATGGTGCAAAATCAATTTAATGCCTCTATATTTGTCCTTCAAAGTCATAATGGAGGGGAGTATGACGATCGTGGTTCCTTTGGTGCTTACCTCACCTCTCACGGTATCCTCTACCAGAAAACTTATGCTTACACATCTACTCATAATGGAGTGGCCGAATGGAAAAATCGGCATCTCCTCGAGGTTGCTCACTGTCTCATATTGACAATGCATCTCCCTAAACCCTATTGGGGTGATGCGGTGCTTACTGCTGCACACATTATCAACCGTCTTCCTTCTCGTGTCCTCTCCTTTACTACCCATCTAGCCCGTCTCTCAACCTCTGGCGTGGTTCATACTTCCTCTTTGCCACCCTTTGTCTTTAGATGTGTCTGTTACGTGCATGTGCATCAACCTCAACGTGACAAACTTGACCCTCGGGCTCAACGGTGTCTCTTCCTGGGTTATTCCTCCACGACCAAAGGATATCGTTGTTATCACCCCCCCCCCTCCCGGTGTATGTCGTCCAGGACCAAAGGATATTGTGATTTCTACAAGATAAAAAACTGACAGCATTGAGGATCTGCCCACCTGCACACCAACAATATAGCCTGGAGCCCACCTCCAGCACACACAAACAGAGAGAAAAATAATAATAATAAATGATATGAGGAGAGCACCAAGTGCTTACCCCCAACAACAAGTGCGCAATTGCACACCACAACATGCCAAAACAGTGCAATTCGTAAGAAAATGTGAACAGGTGAAATAATGGCAATAACGAACAAAAAGTGAAGTGCAAGTGAGTAGAATCGAGCCTAGATGAGTCCGAAAAACCCTATAAATATCGAACTCATCAAATACAATTAATAAAGAAAGATTATGCAAGAGAAAGGGTAAACCAAAGTAACATGAATGAAGGGTGTTAAATATGATTTTCGAAATCTAGATTTAATACCTCGTGAAGCACTCGAAAGAATGAATATTAAGCAAGGATTCGCAAAACAAATCTCATATTTTTGGGATAATGTTTTCTGTGGTGGGGGTGATGATGATTATACATATTCATCTATTTAAATTTTGAATATACTCTACATGATAGAAATTGATATTGTGTAATAATATATTTTTCCTAATCATGTTTTAATTGAATGTGAATACTTGAATGTCACTTTGTGGTATTAAATTGTATTGAAATTTATACAATTTGTTCACAATGCAAACGTACAAGAAAAATGTGTTAGTTATTGCAATGCCAATATGCCTTTTATTGTAATGCCAATATGGATGCATCTTTTCAGCCCAATTTGGCGTTTCTAAGAACCTAATGCTACATAATCTTCTACAAAAAATGACCGTATGGTTCATAACCAAACAAATATATTATTTGCAATTAGTACCTGCTTTGAGGAGATAGAGAGTATGACACTTCAGGAACTGGGACACGCGCATAGCTTCCAAAATCAAAAGGTTTACTATTACCTTCATCATCATCACTGTCGATTATTCCTGACAACACTCTGGTTTGGTTACTCATCCGTCTCAAAACATAAACGTTGAAGTAATAACTCACTATATCTTTTTTTGTCTTGGAGATGAAAAACTTTAAGGCAGGTAGCAGAAAGCTCTTGCCCTGAGATAAAGGATTAAGCCCAACTATGTGCCCAAATTTTGCTTGCTCCTCACGTGTCCATGATTTGGATACATCTTCGCCCATCTCATCAAACCCCCAACTAGTGAAAACTGAGCCCAAGTATGATTTAAGCTGAATCCTTTCAAAGTTCACATGAATCTTGATGCATTCTACAGATCCCGGATGAGAGCAATAACATCTACTTGCTAATCTTCTTTCAAAGTTCACATGACTCTTGATGCATTCTACAGATCCCGGATGAGTGCAATAACATCTACTTGCTAATCTTCTTTTTCCTATATTCCGTTCATTTTTTAGGGTATTAAATCCTTCTACCGGCCAAACCAGGGTACCCAACCACCTGGAGCTATCCATATCTGTGGTAGCATCTGAACAGTGTGTGTTACTTTGTGGTCCAGTCCACTCAGGTACATCAGCCTGAAAAGAGGAACCCACAGGAATGCGCATTCTCGGGAGATGGCAGTCCCCGATTTTGAGCAAGTCCAGGGTTCTTTGAGATCTTCGTTTTGGCATCTCACTTTCAGTTCCTCCAGGTGCCACGCTTGTACATACACGAGCTCTCCGCTTTCTCTGGAATAAAAATTTCTTTATTGTTGGAAACATCATTAAGCGGAACATCATAAAAAGACAAAGAAATATGGCATGAAGGAGTAAGAGAACGTTGTCATATAATCATGGAATTGCCATACAAGGCCATAAGAAGTAAAGAACCGCAGGTAGAAATGGACAGACATAAGGTACTTAAAGATGTGCAGAACAAAGAAATTCTGTAGTTTTAATTCAGCATGCAAATACACTCTATCAAGCTGATATGTACTTCAAAATACATTACCAGATCCATCAACATTACATGCCATGGCTCCATTTATATTTCACGATAAAAGGAAGGAAAATGAAGAAGTGTATCAAATAATATTTGGATATTTCTTTATTCATATTACAGAATCTGGAAGAGGTGAAACAAATAAACCAACTGCCATGGCTGTGCATATTTGATTCCTGAAACTATATTGGCTTTTCTCCGTGCCACTAATCTCAAAGGCATGATAGTATTCCAAAGATCATGGATATTCTTAGGAAATAAAATATGTTCAAATCCAACAATGCATAATCAAATTCAACTGAGATGGAAAGTGATGTACTTGCACTGTTGCGGAAATTTGAAAGTCACTCACGAGTTGAGCCATTGGCTTTAATGAAGAGTGAAGGCCCAAGTCAAGGGTGCCTCACTCTAAATTGATTTAAACTACCTCAAAGTTGAAAGTAATACGGTTCAAGCTAATAAGGATGCTATTTCATTTGATCTTCAATAGGGATAAATAAGATTTGAGGTTCTCTATTCTATCAATAATAAAATGCAGAAATTTAATTGACCATGAGTGCTGCAATAACACATGAGTAATATGGTATAATAATTATTAGCCTAGAATTTTATCCTTTATGCTTTTGGTATTTTTGCCTAGAGTAGCCATTACATCATACAAAATTTCAAATTTGACGGTTAGTAATGCTTATGAAAACTATTATAAGCCTTCAGAGGGATTTGTTTAGGTTTTTCTACATTGCCTACTTACTATGGCCTCTCTAGAGTATTCTCTTTTTTCTCCCAAAAGAAAATGGCAGCTGATTCCAAATTTACTTCAGTAGGCAAACTTCCAATTGAATCTATGTCCAACTTTGAAGTATATTCTACATACTCCTTTATTTTCCTAGAGTTCAGGTCTTAGATTTCACACCTGCCACTACATCTATTTCCTTAATCTTTTGAAACAGGATTAGTTGGAACCATTTACCTGTTATTGGTCTTTATTCTGTCAAATTGTGATCATTGGGCAGACAATTTGATATGTATTGATACGTATATTGTCCTGTAGTGGCCCTCATCTATATAAGGAGCCTCTTAGGTGAGTTATCTTTTATCTTTGAGCATTAGTCTTTTGGTCTCTCTTTGGAGAGGGGAGTGTCTTGGAGGACCCAGCCTCTGAGTATTTTGCAGGAGCATGTCTCTCGATTGTACCTCTTATTTCCTGCAATATAAGTTCGCATTCTTCGTTCTAGACTTTGGTACGGCTAGCCTGAATCAATTGGTCTGACCAGCCCCGCATTTAGGGTTTCAGCCAAAACTCTAACTGGACACTCACATTCTCGCCTGCCGAATCTCGCTTGGTCCGCCGGCTTCCGTTTGATCCTTTCCCGAGCCACTTACATGCTCGCTCGGCAAACAAATCGATGCCAGCCCTTTTCTGATAGCAAGGACTCGCCGATTCCAGCGCCCGGCGACTTTGCCCGACTTCCAACGATTTCGGTCGTACCTCTTTATCTCTAGCAAATTCCAGCGGTTGCTTCTAACAACTTCTCCAAATTCCGCATATTTCAGTGATCGTCGCAGGTACATTGATTTCAGACGATTCCAACTGTTCCTTTTGTTCCCCTGCCGATTCCAGCGGTTGACTTGAACAACTTTGCTCGAGTCCGATTCCAGAGATTGTCCACCTCCTCCAGCACTTATGCCTTCCAACGAAGCTCTAGCCACCTTCTTAATCTCATACTCTCTCACCCACGTCTAGGCTTTCAAAGATTTTTGTGTGCAGGTGAGATCTGAAGACGAAGGTCCTGACTTTGGGGACATAGACCCCTGACGCTTGCAGATGACCCCTACGGGCCTCCACCAGGAGGGCAAGGTTGTTTTGTCCAGAGGGAAGTGTTGATATATATCTTTTCATGTAGTGTCTTGTCTTGTAGTGAAATCTCCATCTATATAAGGAGCCCCTTAGGTGAGTTATCTTTTATCTTTGAGCATTAGTCTTTTGGTCTCTCTTTGAAGAGGGGAGTGTAACGCAGGGTAGGTCGTGTGGCTTGGGTGTGCTAACACTAATGTAACCCTAAGTGCTCATGATGCAATGTGACCTCAAATAAAAATGAATGGAATGCAAATGAGTTTTAAAATTTTTTAAGCCGGAAATAAAACTTTGCTGTGATGTTTTTATAAACAAGGCAAATTAATCCAAGTTGATTAATAATTTTTTGACATGCAAACAAGTAATGCTAACAGTCGCACTAAGTGTTATTTACCTCAACTTCCACGATTAAGCTATATAAAATAAAGAATATGATAAAAGAAAAATTATAACAAATACACAAATAAGTTAAATTCCGAAGCAAACATGTGGTTTTCCAATTTTTAATAAAGAAATAAATGAACACAATATAGTAATACTCACAGAGCAAAGAAGATCCGACAACGGCGGCAGGCGTGGCTCCACGGGATGAGGGATATGGCTATGTCGGATTCAGAAAATGGGAAAGATATGGTTGTTCTTGATCTTAGGATTGAGAGGTGTTTGTTGGATCTTACAGCGCGCTTAGATGGGAGGGGGTGAATGAGGACTTCTACGATTTTAAATAAAACTATAAATTTTTCTAATAAATAATTCTGAAATAACAAGATATGTATATATCAGATACTATCGCTACAGTTCGAATTACCACCTGCGTTAGGATTAATATAAATTCTCGAAAAATAAGTCAAAGTAGTTTTTCTCAGAAATGCTTGAAATAAAATTTCAGGAATATAGATGACATGAAAAATGATTTTATTTCAATAATATGAATACAAAACTTTGATTTCAATAAATCTTGAAATCGAGACAGTAAGAAAATGTTTTTTTGTTTCCTCATCAATCCTTCTCCCAAAGACCGACTGGTTATAGTATATCTTATCTCAGATATGGCCTACAGACTCTCCCTAAATCTACACCTCAATATAGTCGATGCATACAAGGCAGCAAATTTTTCCCCTAAACCACAAATCTTAGTCGTCACACACAAGACGGCGAATTCTTTACTGAAACAAATGAAAATAGAAGAATACAATTAAAATTAGAAATTAAAGACTCCCTAAAAGGAAGAGCTCTGAAGGACATGAAGGATTGTCATGAACATCATCGGAGTTGAAGCGTGCACAAATCTCCTTTTCACTCTTGATCTACAAGAATAGTGTTGGGAGTGCTCTGAATTCGGGGAAGAATTCTCTCACTGAACGCAAGAGTTGTGGCTTCAGAAAGAGTAACCTTGGACAATGAGAACCCTGCTATAAATAAACTTTGGTAGGTAATGCCAGCGTTATCGATACCGCCCAGTGCAAGCATATCGTGCAGACACGTGGCCAATGTAGTGGAGATCGTGGCTGTTAAAGCGGTGATCGTGGCCGATCGTGGTACTATCTCCCACGGTATTGATATTGCCTAGTGATATTAGCAGATTGTGCGTGTCGTGGCCTGGATCATGTGGGACGTGGTAGATCGTGTCCATATTGCCCTGCGATATTAATAACGCATGCGTTAATGCCGACACGTTATAGAAAATGTCTGTCGTCAGTCCGCTCCCAGTATGCGATTAGTCTGTCGTCATCCATTCTACCATTACCTCTAGTTATTAACGCACGCGATATCTCTAATTCCAGAGCTTTTCTTCTTTACTCTGCATCACACTCATAGGGATATTATACATGTTGTTACTGCACACTATAAACAAGCATGATCAAATTCATTGTAAGATTTGTTATTTGCAAACCAAGGGATGCGGAATGCATGCTACAACAATCTCCCCCTTTTGATAATAACAAATTCTCTAGAAAAAAATAAACTATATCTAAAGTGGTGTTTATAGTATATGATGAACGTGATAGATGTGCAAGTGCTCCCCCTATATGCATTTTTGAATTTTTAAATGTACTCCTAAATAATAGATTTTTTTCATTTTATTCTCCCCCTTTTGGTATTATCAAAAGAATGTGGAGTATAGTTTGGATTTTGCACTATGTAGAGTTGAAAGAAATTTGATATTTAGTATTAAGCACAAGTAGTAAGCATAGCGGAAATAGTGTAATTACTTATAAAAATAAACATCTTTTTAGAAAGTAAAAACATTTTAAATATAACGAGTTTTAAGTTGAAAAATAGATGTTTGAATTTAAGTACAAGAGATGCAACTTCAAAAACAAAAGAAATAAGCAAGCATGATATGAAACATCAATAAAAGATATATTTTACAATGTAAAGTAATTCGCTTTCCAAGAAAACTAAACATTGTAAAGGTCATGTTTTGCTATCTAATTCATTTACTCAAGTTTGTAGAGAAAAGTGTAGATGTGTTTTAGGGTCCAATTCTGATGAGAAAAAGTTTTATTTGAGATAATGATGTATACAAAAAAAAATTTAGATAAAATATAAAAGTGTATAAATCAAACTACATGAAAGCAAGGAATGTAAGAACACAACATTAAATAGACAAATAATTTACTTTCACAACTGCCAATGCACATAAAGTCTTTTTTTAGGTAAGAGAAGTGGTCAAAAAAATTTGTTTTCATAAAGCATTTTTCAATTCTTTTCAAGGTACTCAATCTCATAATGTTCATTAAGACTTATCAGAAGGTTGAGTAGTGCTTGATGAAGATATTTTTGTCATAATTTTTATTTATTAATTATGTTTTTATTATTTTTAACCAAGGACTCCGAATTCACTTGTTTTTGAAATAATGATTTTTTTTAAATCACATTTCTCTAACAACAAATTGCATGAAAACCGAAGAATTGCAATAAACAATTCAATGTTGTGTAGGTAATCTATTTATGCAATTCAAGAGCTTTAGTACACTATACATTCATGCAAGAATAAGATTGAAAACACGAGTATATTATCAAAAGTGTGAGTGGGATATTCATTATCAAATATAAAGCATTACTCATACTTAGAGACACGCGAAAACAATTCTACACATGTGTTCTAGAAATAATTTCATTGCATATAATAAGATAATATTAAAGACATGATATAACCTAATACAATGTTTTAAAGAAACTTGGAAATATAATTAAACATTGTAAATAATCTTTAAATAATGAATTTGATCATCTTTGACTTTGGCAATGTAGCATAAGTATTTTTTTAAGTTTATGATTTTATAAAAGTAAGAAAAAAAACAAATAAAGAAATGTAATTTTTATATAATTTTGAGGTAATTTTTATATAAATTTTTTTAAAAAATAAATGAAAACAAAAATAGACATTGATCAGAAGGAAAATGAAATGGTATTTGATAATTTATATTTGAGAATTGATGCCAAATGAAAAGAATTAATTTTTAGGATTGTATGATATCGCAGGTGAAATTGATATCGCGGGCGTTATCCCGTATTATAAAATTTGGTCCGCCGATTTCAGATCTCATTTGTCTCGGTCCTAATTGCCAAAAACACCTTCGTTCTGCCCGCGCAAGCTTTAGAACTCAGGTATTTCACTGTTTCTTTTAGAAATTTTTAATATATTTCTCTCCTAGGTTAGGATTAGAGAGTTTCATTTCAATTAACATGGTCCTTCAGGGAGATTTTTGGATTTAGGCTTTGTTGAAAGAAAGAAGTATGGAATGATGATTTTGAAAATATAATTGCATGGGTTTGTGTTTTTTTTGTTAGATCAAGAGTGATAACATTTTAGCATTTTGATTTGTATTGAAGATCTATAGTAGTATTTCAAGGTTTTAGAGGATTTTATGGAAGAAGATGAACAGTAGACTTTTGTCGGGTATCGTCTGGCTATATTGATAACGTCGGCGCTATTGAATTTTTTTTCTTTTATTCTGTAGGAAATAGTTGCTTCAGGTTCTCATGCACGTCGGAGCACTTCCAGCAATCCTCATTCTTCATATCAGACTTCCGAAGTTGTAGTCAATCCTCATTCTTCGAGGTAGGATCGGATCAGAGGGTCGGATCATCGCTTTACAAAATGGATCGTATGGATCGTAGAATCGTAAGCAACGATCGAACCTTGGTTGTAGTCATGGTTGAGTTTACTCAATTAGAGCATGCACACATCTATGATATGATTGCAATGTCAGGTATTATGTTAGTGATAATTCCTGATATGTTTTCTTCTACACTTGTGAAGGAATTCTACAATCACCTATTAGATCCTTCAGAGTCTGAAACAAATGGAGTAAGGTATGGTACAGTGTGTAGTAGTAGATATCACTCATGAAGATTTAAAGAATGATTTTGGCTTGACAAAAAGTGAGAATAGATTGGATGTGGTGGAGAATTATCATATGGATCGTGATTGGATAATACTGAATTTGGTTCTTCATAGAAGGAATAGCAAGAATTTGATCAATAGTATCTCCACACTCACTCCAAATGCGTATATGATTCAGGAAATACTGCGACAAACCATCATTTTCAATTCAAGAGATATAATAAAAATCATTGCTCAGCTCAACTTAGTGATATATCATATATTGGAGCACAAGGAGTTCAATGTAGCAGATTTAATTCTATCTATAATCCAATACACCTGCAAGATGAAAGATCCTAGGAGAAAATGACTCAACACTCTCCCATTGGGAGGCATCATTCAGTGTATCACGTATCACAAGTATCCTAGGATTGATCAGCGGTTCTATCTAGATGATAATATCTCTGCTATATATACTACTGATTCGATACGTCTTCCACCAGTACAGAATGTGCCCTCTACTTCTACGAGACCGCCACTTCCACGAGGAGGATCTCTTCGTGAGTCACAAAGGGACATAAGAGAGACCTTTGAAAATCATAAGGTTGATGAGCAAAAGAAGCTATCAGGACTGCAGAAAATGATGAAATTCGTCGTCAAAATTCTTAAACTGAAGCCTATTCCAGCTACAGAAAAAGAGTGAGAGAACCCTGTGGTGGATCCGCCTCGACACTCCATTCGACGCACGAGGAGACAAAGATAGAGGAGAGGGCTCGAGTGAAGATCGATCAGAAAGAGGCAGTGAGAGTAGAGACCTCTGATTATATGTATTATGCAAGTGTTATGATATTTTTTGAACTACTGGAAGTATCACTGGCGATATTAATATAGCTGGCGATATTTATTATTTGTTATCTTGTCGTGCTACTTGTTGTAAGCCTTTTATTATGATATTGTTTCTGTTTGCTAAATTTTTTTTTGTTTATAGAATTAAAAATTTCTAGCCTAAAAAGTTAAAAAGTCATAATTCTAATCTAAACATGGTAAATCGTGCATCGGGGAATGGTTTGGTGAATATGTCTGCAAGTTGAGAATCAGTTCCAATAAAACTAATTCTTACATATTCCTTTTTAATACGATCCCTAATAAAATGATGTCGGACATCTATATGTTTAGATCTAGAATTATGTACGAGATTGTTTGTAAGATCGATAGCACTTTTGTTATCACACTTTAGTTTTATATTATGTAGATGTACTCCAAAGTCTTCTAATGTTTAGTCATCCATAAGGCTTTTGCACAATAACAACCTAGTGTTATATATTCGGCCTCGGTGGTGGAGAGAGCAACTCGACCATGAAAAAAGTGAAGGGCCTTAGAAACGACATGTGTCACTAGTGCTCTTTAGATCCAATGAACGAGTAAAATCGTGTAAAATAAAGGAATCATTATGAGGATATCATAAGTCAAATCTAGAAGTACCGATTAGATATCTAAAAATTTTTTTAACCGCTTTTAAATGTGATCTTTTGGAGTTCGTTTGAAATCTAGCACAAAAACAAACGATAAACATAATATCGGGTTAGATGCAGTCAAATACAATAATAAGAAAATTAGCCTACTTTATATTTTCAAATCTAAATCTTTTAAAAATATCATGAATATATTTTGATTGACAAATAAAAATATCATCATGCCTTTGTGTGATTTGAAATCCTAAAAAGTAATGGAGTTATCCTAACAAGCTCATTTTAAATTCATTTTGCATTACTAAAATAACTTTATTACATAACTCTTCATTAGTAGCTCTAAAAATAATATCGTCTACATAAATTTATAATATAATCAAATAATTATTAATATGTTTAATGAATAGTATACTATTTGCACTTCTCATTTTATGACTGTACTTTAATAAAAACAAAGTAAATTTTTCATACCAAGCACGTGGCACTTGTTTCAAATCATAAAGCATTTTTCCAGCTTATACACATGATTATGAAACTTTTCATTAATAAAATCGATATACTTCTCTTTAATAATCCGATGTACTTTTAACATCTATTTAAAATAATTCAAATCTTTTAAACTAGCAAATGGGTTGCTTAATACCTAAATTCAAGATATACTTTCTCTTTAATAATCCGTTTAAAATGTACTTTTAACATCTATTTAAAATAATTCAAATCTTTTAAACTAGCAAATGCACAAAAAAATTTAATAGATTATAAACGTATAACGGGTACAAAAGTTTCATAAAAATACAACCCCTCAATTTGTGAATATTTTTTTGCAACTACTTTATGCTTAATACCTAAATCAATACAAAAGTACTAAATTTTTCATTTTTGAATTCACCTTCATGATCTAAGCATATGCATTTTGTTGAAACCAGGAACCGGCTTCTGTGAAGTTCGAACCCTTGGGGAAGGGGTGACCGCACACTTACTTTTCCTAGCAAGCTGGATTGACCGAAGACTTAGAACTCAAAACTGACTCAAGGATCCAGCACGGAGGTCCCACCACACACCCGGAAGATCTTAGAGCGCTTCCCCTACTTAATCAGTGGTGAGCTAATGGTAACTCAGAAAAGTGCAAGAAGATCTGGGAATTAGAGAATTAGAAAAGTTTGCCTTCTGAGGTACCCCTTTGGGTCTATTTATAGATTTATAGGTCTGGCCTGCAAATAGCGCAATTCCGTTGTTCTAAACGGTTATATGCAGCCAAAAGGAGGTCTGCTAACAGCGAAACTCCGCTGTTCTGAGAAGCTAAATGCAGACCTAATTACATTTGGCAGACCAAATTAAATTAACCATATGATATCTGCACCCCATTCATAGGGGGAAATCGGGACCAGCTCGCTACTTAACTGGGAGGACGCGTCCTGGCTCGCACAGCTCGCCTCTCTTTTTAGGCGAGTACGAACCAGGCTCATGCGGCTCGCCTTCCCCTTACACGGAGGCGGACCTGCGATCTTGATTAAATGGCCACTTAGGCGAGCGCGGGCTGGCGAGCTGGCTCGCGCGGTTCGCCCGCCTGCGTGGCGGAAACGGGTCGGGTGCTCCCAGGGCTCGCCCGCCTATTGAACTGATGCGGGCCGACTGTCCTGGCTCGCTCGCCCGCCTGGCGGATGCGGGCCGGCTGTCTTGGCTCGCTCGCCCGCCTGGCGGATGCGGGTCGGCTCGCATTAAAGGCCCCACTTCTGTCTTGTTGGACCCACTCGGCGAACACTGGGTTGTACACATTTACTTTTTAAATCAAGTTCATTATAAATACAAATGCATATTTTAGTGAATTTAAGAAATGCATCGGATTTGTAAGTTAGAAATATAGTTCAACAAAATTTAGAATAATCATTTGTTGGAACCCCTAGGTGATTTGGGCTAGGTTCTCTTCTTAGGTTGTAACTCATGTTGTATAGAAGGGTCAAATTTTATATATTTCTAGAGTTTAGGCCATGTCCTTAGAGTCAACAGTACAAAGGATCAGCCTCCATCACTGCCAGAGACTCAAGACTTAGAGAAATCAAGATTTAGAAAAAGAGATCTACGTTCGTCGATCTCAGGTCAAAGATAGTCGTACTCAGCTCAACTAACTCAGAGATAAAATTCTCTGAACTGAGTTCGACGATCTTTGTTCTCAGGCCGACTAATACTTCATCTCTCAACGCCAAAGATCACTCAGCGTCATAATCACTCAACGTCATAATGGACTCAGCGACATAATTCACTCAAAGCCAAAGCTGATCTCAGGTCAACGAACTCAGAGCACAGAATCATTCAGTTTATGCAGTGCAGTTGTTCGCAGAGCTCAGGTCGACGAAATCACAGGTCGACGAAATCACAGGTCGACGAAAGCTGATCAGAGGTCGACGAAAGCTGATCTCAGGTCGACGAAAACTGTAAGATATTTTGTTATTTATTCTTTCTCTTTCTGTCTCATTACTTTATATCTATTATAGGCTATTAATTCCCTTGTAAATCAATGCACTTATATTCTCTGAATAGAACCGTTACTGGCAGCATTGATTGCTAACATCCTTCATGGAATTAATTGCTTATATCTCGGGACAGACATAGAATAGAATAATTGACAGCATTCTTGCCATTTTTCGTTCCCAAGATTTCGACTGAACATTTATTGCAGAGTTTTTGAATTTCGACCAAGTTGCAGTTGTCTGATATACAGCTTCCTAATATGAAAACAACTAGAGAGAGAACATATACACAAAACGGCAATCCATCAAGAACAGAGTTACAGAAATCTCGCAGAATTTTTACTGCTCTCAAGAGAAGAAGAAAGAACAACCATCACCATCAAGAGTCTTTCTTCCTCTCCTTCTTTGTTTTCAGGGATCTTAAGTGACAGCAACATTCAAATCAATCAAGGCCTACTCACCCTTCTACAAAGCTTCCACTCCTGAACCATTCAAGATCTCAGGGGGAGCTTTGTCATCAACAACAACAAATCCACATAGTCTTCTCACTGTGTTTTGAGAAAAGAAGACTTTCATCAATAACTCTATTCACCCCCCCCCCCTCCCTCTAGAGTTTTCAGAGCTTACCCTATCTTTCAATTGGTATCAGAGGAAGGTTAATCATATCATACAGGCTCACACCTGCATTAACCAAGATCCTCAGGATAAACTCTGAATAAGCTTTAGCAGTCTCTCTGATTATTTTTTATTTTCTGTTATCATGGCACAAAACAAGGATTATGCCAGCACCAGACCTCCAGTTTTCAACTTGCAAAAGTTTGGAATCTGGAAGGCAAGAATCAAGCTGTACATGAACTATATTGATGAGGATATTTTCAATTCTATCTTGACAGGACCACCAGCTCCAGTGGACTCTACCACAACTTCAGTAAATCTCAGTACAGTGCCTCCTCCAGATCAAGCTGATGCACATAAGAAGGCAAAGATTGTTGATGCCAGAGCTATGAATATACTGGCCCAAACTATGTCAGATGACATATTTCAAAAGGTTGCTGATTGCACATCTGCCAAAGCCATTTGGGATTCCCTCAACCAAATGGTAGCAGGCTCTGCTAATGAGATGAAGGACAGAAGATCAAATCTCATCTCCCAATATGAGAACTTCAGGAAAGATGAAGCAGAATCTGTAGAAGCAACGTACAACAGGCTGAGCTCCATCATAAGTGAGCTCAGAACATTGGATAAAGAAATCACTCTGACTGAGGTCAATGACAAGATCCTCATATGCTTTCCTAGCACATGGGACTCCAGAATCTGGCCCATCAGAGAAGCCAGAAGCATGGCTGAAATATCAACAGAATCTCTTCTTGGAAAGCTCAATTCTTATGAGTAATTGAACAAGTGAAGAGAAGCTGCAGTGGAATCAAAAGCTTCAACACCTACCAGGAAGGAACAAAGTTTAGCACTCAAAGCTGTAGAAGAATCTCCCAGCTCATCAACCAATGAAGAACTTATGAGTCTCTTTACTAAGAGATTCTATAAAATGGCAAGGAAGGACTTCAGGAGGAAGCCTTCAAGGAATGAAGATAAACCCAGGTATGATAAGACCCCTTCTAAAGAAGTTATCTGTTTTGGATGCAGGAAACCTGGACATTTTATCTCAGAATGTCCAGAAGCTCAAAAGAAAGACAAAAGGCAAGAAAAGGAGTCAAGAAGACATCAGCACAACAAGGCCTCCTCCAGCAAATACAAAAAGAAAGAGAAGGGCTTTGTGGCTGAAACCTGGAGTGATACTGAAGATGAAACATCCTCCTCCAGCTCCAGTGAGGATGATACAGAGGAAAATAAGGCAAGGAAAGTTTGCCTTATGGCAATAGATGCTGTAAGCAACAGATCAGATTCTGAAAGATTAGAAGATGAAGAATCCCTCTCTGAAGAGGATCAGGTAATTGCATCATATAATTTTCAATCTAAAGAATTTCAATCTGAATTTAAACTATTGTGTTTAGACCTAATAGGATCTGAGAAGGAAATCAAACTTCTCAGGAAAAAACAGTTAGAACAAGAAAAAGTCATTACTGATAATAAAAAATTAACTGAACAACTAAACCTAGCTAATCAAACAATAGTGTTCTTAAAATCTGAATTAAGTAAGGCTAAGGAACTAGAAGAAACCTTAAATGGTAGAAGTTTACAATTGATAGACATAACTAGTACAGTTAATACAAGATCTAATAATAACAAACTAGGATTAGGAGCCTCATCTAGTGAACCAATCCTCATTCAGAAAAATCAACTATCAAAACCTATTAATTTTATTTCTGAAAGTGGTAAGAAGAATACTGAACAGGTAGACAAAGTTAATGAAGTTCTTAAACAATTAGAAATTAAGAAAACAAATCAGAAAAAGAAAAACAAACAACATAACTATGTTCAGCAAATTTCGTCGAACTCGGAACGACGAAATGGGTATGGTTCGTCGACTTCAGAACGACGAACTCTGAACGCAAATAATAATGTAATCTATTCTTCGAACTGGGATCGACGAAACCAGTATGGTTTGTCGACCAGTGATCGACGTTTCTGGGGCTCTGAGAATGGATATCTCCATTCTTCAAGCAGAGATCGAAGAATTCAACCCCGATCGTCGATCTCAGGTCGACGAACATACTCAAATTTGTCAGATCCAGCTCATAACCAGAGTAACCTAAAAGCTAATAAATCACTTAATCCCTTTAGTCAGTGGGTCATACCTCCTAGAAGGTATCATCCCTTAGGTTATAAGGATCAACCTGAATGCTCATTTATTTCAAGCTTCAGCTATGTTAAACAACAAGGACCCAAGGTAACCTGGGTCAAAAACTGTTAATCCTCTTTTCAGGTAGAAGAGAACCATGTCACTCAAAACAAATGGTACCTGGACAGTGGTTGCTCTAAACATATGGCAGGTTGCAAAGAATGCCTAATCAACTATAAAGCCAAGACTGGACCTAAAGTAATCTTTGGGGATTCAGGTTTTGGATTGACAGAAGGCTATGGTGACTTCAACTGTGGAGCTATCACATTCAAAAAAGTGACTTATGTAAATGGTCTAAAGCATAACCTGATATCAGTAAGCCAACTATGTGATACAGGCTATCAAGTAAGCTTTACTAACACTTTATGCATTATTTCTCTAAACAACACAACTGTTTTAACAGGAATTAGACAAGGCAACATCTACTTAGTAAATTTTGAATCTGTTAATTCTGAAATTTGTCTATTCAATTCTGTTAGCATTCAAACTAGCTTATGGCAAAAAAGACTAGGTCATGTAAACCTTAAGAATATAGCTAGGTTATCTAAGGACAATCTTGTTAGAGGTTTACCTTTTGGTCCCTACAAGAAGGAAGGCCTCTACAGAGCTTGTCAAATAGGCAAGCAAACTAAATCTAGTTTCAAATCCATTAATAAAGTGATTCACCTAGAATTTTGTATTTGTTCCATATGGACCTTTTTGGTCCTATTGCTGTACAAAGTCTAGGAGGAAAGTCTTATACATTAGTTATTGTATATGACTTCTCCAGATTCACATGGGTTTTATTTTTGAGAGCAAAGTCAGATACCTTTCAAGTTCATACAGATTTTCTCAAGAACATACAGATTGAGTATTCTACTCAAGTTGCATTGATCAGAAGTGATCATGGCACTGAGTTTGAGTCTCTTCTTATGCTAGAGTTCTGTAGGAAAGAAGGTATAAGACACTGCTTCTCAGCTCTCAGAACTCCTCAACAAAATGGGGTAGTTAAAAGGAATAATAGAACACTCATTGAAGCTGCAGGTACATTGCTTGCAAATGCTTTCATGCCTCTATCCTATTGGGCAGAAGCTGTAAGCACAGCAAACTATGTCCTGAATAGAAGCCTTATACACAAACTAAAGCTCAAGACTCCCTATGAACTACTCAAAGGGAAGAAACCTATAATCACCTATTTTAAAGTATTTGGATGTATATGTTATATACAGAATAATGACAAGAAATATCTTAGAAAGTTTGAAGTTAAGGCTGCAATGGGAATTTTTCTAGGATATTCCCAAGTCAGCAAGGCATATAGAGTGTTTAATAAATCAACACTAAAAATTGAAGAATCCATGCATGTGACATTTGATGAATCTAACATGTTTTACAAGGAGAGAGATATCTCTACCAACAGTCATTTGCAGGTACAGAATTTGTGTGAGAGCTTGGGTGATCTAAACCTTACCTCAAAGGTTGAATCACATCCCTCTCCACAAGCTCTATCAGAAGCTGAAAGTGAAGAAGAAACTGTGGAAGCAGTCCAACTTCCTTCAACAGTCGATACAATTCCACAAGAGGAATTAAATCAAATAACTGTTGCTGAACCAACTTCTCTTAATGATTTTGTCACACTTAGGGATCACCCTAAATCTCAAGTAATTGGAGACATATCAGCAGGAGTGCAGACAAGGCATCAACTCAACCCTGATGTGATGCTTGCTTGCTTTCTCTCTCAAATTGAGCCTCAATCCATAGCTGATGCAGAGCAAGATCAAAACTGGATCATTGCAATGCAAGAGGAACTCAACCAGTTTGAGAGGTGTAAAGTTTGGGACTTAGTTCCAAGGCCTAAGGGATATCCAGTAATTGGGACTAAGTGGGTATTCAGAAATAAACTTGATGCCCAAGGTGTGATTGTGAGGAACAAGGCAAGGCTTGTTGCTCAAGGATACAGACAAGAGGAAGGGATTGATTATGATCAAACCTTTACACTTGTTGCAAGGCTTGAAGCCATCAGAATCTTCTTGGTCTATGCTGCTCACAAGAAATTCAAGGTATATCAAATGAATGTCAAAAGTACTTTTTTCAATAGGGAACTAAAAGAAGAAGTATATGCGGAACAGCCACAAGGTTTTATCTCTTCAACTCACCTCTCTTATGTTTTTAAATTGCATAAGGCTCTCTATGGTTTAAAGCAAGCTCTAAGAGCTTGGTATGAGACCTTAGCCAGCTTTCTTTTAGAGCATGGTTTTTCAAGAGGCATGGTTGATAAAAATCTTTTTACAAAATTGCATCATGATAAAATTCTATTAGTACAAATATATGTAGATGACATAATATTTGGATCTACTGATCCAAATCTGTGCAAAAGATTTTCTGATCTAATGCACTCAAGGTTTGAGATGAGTAGCATTGGTGAGTTATCATATTTCCTTGGTCTTCAAGTGAAACAAACCCCTGAAGGAATCTTCATCTCTCAGTCTAAATATGCTAAAGAGCTTATTAAGAAGTTTGGGATGAATGATGCTTCCTTCATGAAAACTCCCATGACTGTCAATGCTGTTATAGATGCTGATGAATCTGGAAGACCAGTTGATCAGACCAAGTATAGGGCCATTGTTGGATCCCTACTGTATCTAACAGCAAGCAGACCAGACATTATGTTTGTCACATGTCTTTGTGTTAGGTTCCAGGTGAACCCTAAAGAATCTCACTTTATTTTCTTAAAAAGGATTTTAAGATATATAAAAGGTTGTCCAGATCTAGGCCTCTGGTATTCAACAGAATCAGCATTTGTGTTAACTTGATTTTCTGATGTTGATTATGCTGGATGCAGAGTAGACAGGAAAAGCATCTCAGGAACTTGTCAGTTCCTTGGTGACAAACTTGTATCTTGGTTCTGTAGAAAGCAAACATCTGTTTCAACCTGCACTGCTGAAGCTGAGTATATGGCTGCAGGCAGTTGCTGTTCACAGATCTTATGAATACAAAACCAACTACTGGATTATTGTGTCAACTTAAATAATTCAACTATTCTTTGTGATAATACAAGTGCTATCTCAATTACATAAAATCCAGTATTGCATTCTAGAACCAAGCATATAGACATTAAACATCATTTTATTAGAGATTGTGTTGACAAACATAAGATTAAACTTGAATTTATCTCTACTAATTTGCAAAGAGCAGACATATTCACTAAGTCATTGGACTCATCCAAGCATCTGTTCTTTGTCAATCAGCTTGGTATGATAAATGGTCATGACTTAATCCAATGCTCTGTCTGTGGTCAAAGAATTGCTTCTGTTCGTCGACCTGAGATCGACGAACTGATAAATGTTCTTGAAGACTTTTCGTCGACCTTAGATCGACGAAATCTCTTAGTTGAGCGCATTCGTCGACCAGAGAACGACGAATTCTGTCTCTGAAAGTTTTCTACGAACGACGAAAACTTTCCCTCTCTTCGTTCTTAGATCGACGAATTTCTCCTGAATGAAATTTTTCGTCGACTTGAGATCGAAGAATCTTGTGTTTTTGTCGAATTGAGATTGGCGATTCATATTCCGAAAACCTTTATTAAGGCTTTCTTCTTCGACCTCAATCCCGCGCTTTCAGAATTCCCCTCCTGCACTTGATCTTGTGTTTTCTCTTGCAGGTGTGCTCTTTCTCTCCCTCATTCGATCTTAACGTCGTAAATGGCCGCTACTGGATCAACCAGCATGAAGTTCGATCATGGTTTCGATATTGATTTTGACTCTTTCCAACAGTTAGATCAAATTTTCATAGATATTCTACAGCTATTTGAGGAACAAAATCTGAAGCAGTTTATATCTGAAAGAATCAGGATTCCTATGACGGAAATCAAGGAATGGGTTGGCTCTTCTTCTTCAACAGAGACTGAAATGACTGGACTGTCAGTGGTAATCAGATGATTCTTTCTCCCTCCGTTCTCTCTGATCTTTTCAATTTGAAAACTGGAGAAGATGATCTAGAAATGGACGATAATGAATATGAGGATATGTTGACTGTTATGGGTCACTTCGGCGAAAACCCTAACAAACTGTTTAAGAAAAATTTCTCCCCGGCATATAAATTTCTTGCGGATGTCGTTGGGAAGGTGTTGTTTGCTAAGCATACAGCACATGACTATATTTCCAGGCAACAGTTCCTGGTTATGGCCGCGTTGGTCAGTAAGAAGAATGTGAACTGGCCGCAGATCTTCTTTGATCTAATCAAAAAAAAAGAATAGCAAAAAGGAGGTTTGCTATGGAAGAATCCTGGGCTTGTTTCTGAAAGCCAAGGCCAATGAAC
Source organism: Platanthera zijinensis (assembly GCA_039513925.1). Classification (NCBI taxonomy): domain Eukaryota; kingdom Viridiplantae; phylum Streptophyta; class Magnoliopsida; order Asparagales; family Orchidaceae; genus Platanthera; species Platanthera zijinensis. The sequence goes on from CM077086.1 coordinate 171,956,293, forward strand.
TACTGCTATCTCAGACAACATGCATTAATGCATCTAAGAAGCTCGCATCTGCCTTCTTTGGCAGATGGGAGAAGACTATTATAAAGCCATCAAAGGGCAAGGCCTCTTCCTCTAAATCTTCTGAAAGTACAAGGGCTGCATCATCCACTCCTCATCCCGCTGAAGAAATTCCATCCACCTCCTCCTGATTCTCAAGCTCCATCTCAGCCTCAAGTTCAACAAACCCCAGCCTCCACTTCTATTCTAATACATACCCCCACACCACCAGCATCTCCAATTCCTTCTTCCCCTACACATATTCCATCCAATCCTCCCTCTCCTAGGCCTGATACATCCATCCTTACTCCTCCCCAATCTCCTTTTCCATCTCATCTTGCTGATATCCCCCTCTCCACTCTCTCTTCAATCTCATCTTTCAATTTACTTTCATCTCCTCTGAACACTCCTCCTGAACAATCTCCTCAACAAGACCCCCTTCCAGACACTTCCAATCAACCATCTCCTCCAGCAACTATCATCACTACCTCTATCCCTTCTCAACCACCTCCTGCCTAAACATCTGCCTCTACATCATTGAATCCCTCCATCATCCAGCCACTTCTTGAGCTCCTCAAGCCTATCCTTCAAACCATCATTGCAGAGGCTATTTCCCCTCTGGCTATCTCCATATCATCTCTCTCTGCTCAAATCTCTACCCTCACCTCTACCCTCTCTTCATCCGGGGGTCTGGCTTCAGTCCCTACTGAAACCAGACAGGGGGAGATACTTAATGATGAAGCAGCAGCAGCAGAACCAGCAGCAGCAGCAGGAACAAATGTTGACATGGAAACAAATGATGCAGCAGCAACAGCAGAACCAGCAGCAGCAGTAGGAACAAATGTTGACATGGAAACAGATTTTCAAAATTTTCTTGATACTGATATGGAATCAGATGATATAGAGATAACTGACTCAGTAGCAGATGTAGATAATCAATGTACAGATATTGTAGTATCCATTGCTCAAGAGACCAGCTTGCCAGAAGTTCTGTCTGGAAGGGTCTACTTTATTAAATCAAAAGTAAATTTATATACTATGCTGAAAATTTTTGGATCTTATATTCATTTTTGCCTCTCCTTTCCCACTCAATCATCAAGAGCAATTGTGTGTTACACCTCCCCTGTAAGTTCAGAAGTATTAGATATTATAAAGAAAAGTCTGATAGCTCCTCCAGTAGTATTATATGAACAAAGATCTAGCCCTCCTGTGCCAACTTATATCATGGATGACAGCCTCATTCCCAATCTGGATGATCTGATAAAACAGGATATGGTTATGGAAGCTAAAGCAACTGAAGCTGAAGTTGTTCCCACTCCAGCTAGTAAAGAGATTTCCCAAGATGTATTAAGTCAGATTGATGCTATGTATGATAATCATTTGTCCTCTGATGATGAGAGTGATGATGATGATGATTCTGATGATGCTCCAAAGAGGAAGCAAATCTCCAAGAAAAGGAAAGCACCTCCTCCTCCTGCTCCAAAACCTAAGTCTACAAATGATACTTCATACTACATTCTGCAAAACATAACTCCTTATAAGGGTATGCCAGCTTGGATGTGGCTATCCAAGAATGAACAAAAGCGCAGAAAGAAAAGCAAAAGATACTCTCCTCCATCACAGAAATTCAAAAGGGACCCTCCTCCTCCTCCTTCTCCTCCATCTGCAGGAGCCTCAGTAACCTTATCTCAAAGTTCAGAAGCATTCTCCAAGCCTACTCTTACTAAAACATATCAAAGGCAAGGAAGAACAATTCAATCTTCTAGAGGTAGTCAGCATCAACATAGACATCAGATGTCCTCCAGAAGTTCTTACAGTGCTCAGCAGTCTACTCCCCAGCCAACATTTTCCCCTCCTCCATCTCCTGGCAAGGCTAATAACCCTGAAGAACCTCCAATTCCAGCTTATGATCCTGAAGCTAGTCCAACTACAAGAATGGCTAGATTCAAGGAATCTGTGGCTCTTTCTCAAATCAGGCAAGCCAGAGAAAAAGACCAAGATCCTTCTCAGTTCTCTACCATGTCAAGCTACAGAAAGAAAGAGTTTGAAAGATATCAAGTAGAGAAACTGTTCAATGCTGATGAATACATGAGTCTACATCCTGAAGCTGTGGTTCCAAGAACCACCTCTCAAAAGACTATTGGGGATGCTGATATGACCATGACTATGAAGCAAGCTCAAGATCCAAACAGGACAATCAAATTTGCTAAGTCTTCTGATTCTCACAAGAACATTTAAATTGTTTATTTTTTGTGTTTTCTGTGAACAATCTGGGTACATAGCTTTATAAAGGTATTGATAGCTTATTTATTCTATCAGTTATCTCAGTTTTCATGTTATATTTACTTCATTTTGTCTTGTGATCTTTATTTTTTTGTTTTGAAGTAACCTCGCCCAAATAGGGGGAGATTGTTGGAACCCCTAAGTGATTTGGGCTAGGTTCTCTTAAGTGATTTGGGCTAGGTTCTCTTCTTAGGTTGTGACCTATGTTGTATAGAAGGGTCAAATTTTATGTATTTCTAGAGTTTAGGTCATGTCCTTAGAGTCAACAGTACAAAGGACCAGCCTCCATCACTGCCAGAGACTCAAGACTTAGAGAAATCAAGATTTAGAAAAAGAGATCTACGTTCGTCGATCTCAAGTCGAAGATAGTCGTACTCAGCTCAACTAACTCAGAGATAAAATTCTCTGAACTGAGTTCGACGATCTCTGTTCTCAGGCCGACAAATACTTCATCTCTCAACGCCAAAGATCACTCAGCGTCATAATCACTCAGCGACATAATTCACTCAAAGCCAAAGCTGATCTCAGGTCAACGAACTCAGAGCACAGAATCATTCAGTTTATGCAGTGCAGTTGTTCGCAGAGCTCAGGTCGACGAAATTACAGGTCGACGAAATTACAGGTCGACGAAAGCTGATCAGAGGTCGACGAAAGCTGATCTCAGGTCGACGAAAACTGTAAGATATTTTGTTATTTATTCTTTCTCTTTCTGTCTCATTACTTTATATCTATTATAGGCTATTAATTCCCTTGTAAATCAATGCACTTATATTCTCTGAATAGAGCCGTTACTGGCAGCATTGATTGCTAACATCCTTCATAGAATTAATTGCTTATATCTCGGGACAGACATAGAATAGAATAATTGACAGCATTCTTGCCATTTTTCGTTCCCAAGATTTCGACTGAACATTTATTGCAGAGTTTTTGAATTTCGACCAAGTTGCAGTTGTCTGATATACAGCTTCCTAATATGAAAACAACTAGAGAGAGAACATATAGACAAAACGGCAATCCATCAAGAACAGAGTTACAGAAATCTCGCAGAATTTTTACTGCTCTCAAGAGAAGAAGAAAGAACAACCATCACCATCAAGAGTCTTTCTTCCTCTCCTTCTTTGTTTTCAGGGATCTTAAGTGACAGCAACATTCAAATCAATCAAGGCCTACTCACCCTTCTACAAAGCTTCCACTCCTGAACCATTCAAGATCTCAGGGGGAGCTTTGTCATCAACAACAACAAATCCACATAGTCTTCTCACTGTGTTTTGAGAAAAGAAGACTTTCATCAATAACTCTATTCATCCCCCCCCCCCCGCTCTAGAGTTTTCAGAGCTTACCCTATCTTTCATCATCAATTAATACAAAATTATATTTTCTACAACCCAGACTTGGCGTTTTAACCGGTCCAAATAGACCCATATAAATTAGTTGAAGTGATCTAGTAGCAGAAATAATATTTTTACTTTTTAAAAAAATTGAAAATTTTCCTTTTCGACAAAGCCGTGCAAAGAGAAGGTAAATTTCTATTAAGCATAGGAAACCCTCAATTAATCTATCTTTTGATAATTTTAAAATCAACTTAGTGCTAGAGTGACCAAGACATCCATTTCATAATTCTAATTCTTCATTTTTTGAAATAAAACATTTAAAAGAAGAATGTGAAAGATCATTAAAGGTAAATCATATAGACATTATACAATCTAGGTGCAGTGAGAACGATATCATTTGTTTTAGAATTTATGATTTTGCAAAGATTTGTTGATGATTCAAATAAAACATTTAAATTCTTATCACATAATTGAGTAATTGAAATTAAATTATGTTTTAAACTTTCTAAAAACAAAATATTTGAAATAGAAAATAATTTGTTACTCACTATGCCGATGCAATTGATCCTTCGTATTTAAGCGCAAGGAGAGGACATTTTGGGAAAACTTTGCGTAACTCTATATATAGGTCGGTTGAGGCTAAGGAACCAGAAAGCAAATATTATCTAAATTCTAAATCCTCTTTCTAACTCACAGTTCCCCCCTACCCGACGCCCTAGCCGTCGGCGTTCGCACCCCCCATCTGCGATCTTCGCGATCCCGCGCCAGCCGCCTCCGCCGTTCACAAGCCTCAAGTCGTTGCCAGCCGACATAGCTCGTCAGAGTTCCAAGACGGTTCCCTCTTCCACCCTCGAGGACTTCCAACCTCTTCGCTCGTGTACGCGTTCTCAATCTAGGGCACGTAACAACTTGGTATCAGAGGGAACTCTCCTCCCTGCCATCGAAACTCCAAATCTATCGTCTTCTACACCCAATGTGGTTGTGCGTCAACTCCTCGACCGCTTCGCACAGCCGGCTCCGCCACGGCAGGTCCCCCCCCCCTACCTGATCCGCCCCGACCGAACTCCAACGGTTACGTGGTCTCCGTCCCGACCTGCTCCGCCCCAATCGGCTTCGCCCCGACCTGCACCGGCGCTGGGCTCCGCCCTGCCAGGCTTTGCCCAACCGACTCTGCCCTGACCGGCTTAGCCCCGGCCGCTCTCCTCCAGCTCGACTCCACATCACATACTCCTTGGCTCCTCCATTGGCGGGGGCCCCTTGCTCGCCGCCTCTACCAGGCTGATTCCGTCGCCGGTCCCTCCTTCCTCCACTTACCTCCGGCGCCGATAACCCACCACTTTCGCCCAAAGTAATGGCTGAACCGCCCTCCCTCTCTCAAATTTGTGAGTCTCTCGCCAAGCTCTTAGCGGATAACAATACTGCCCATATTAACGCTGTCACCACCCAACTAGTGGTTAACCGAACGGCTCAACCGGCAATGGGCTCCTCCAATGACGTGTTGATTCTACCAACCTCGTCGGAGTTTTTACACACAAGGCAAGAGGGCAATGGTGTGTCACGATACATGTGGCTGGACTTTCCAATATTTGACGGCCACGAAGACCCCTTGGCATGGCTTTCTCGTTGTGAGCAGTTCTTCGCTCATCAGCGCACCCCTTAGGAAGAATGGTTCAATGTTGCTTCCTTCCACCTGATAAGCCCCGCCCAACTTTGGTTTTCCCAACTACAACGGGAGAAACCACACCTATCTTGGGAGAATTTCAAACTGAGTTGCACCCTCCGCTTTGACCCACCCCTCCACAGCAATACCTTGGGGGATCTCATTTCTCTTTGGTAGACCGGTCCGATCGACAAGTACCTCAAACAATTTCAGGTCCGTCTGGCCCTCACTCCCTCAGTTCTTCCGACACAGCAGATGTCCATCATCACAACGGTACTTCATGAGCGCCTCCACATGGACGTAGAATTTCAAGCCCCGTCGATCTGACAACGGCAATGAGCTTGGCTCGCATCTGTGAGAAGTGTCTGCGGTTGGACCGCCCTTTTCTCCATTGCCTCGGCCATGAGGAGTTCAGCCGTATCTCGTACTCTTTGTCATAACCCCCAACCAGCCTCCTAGCTCTGGACCGTGATACCGACCGGCCACCCACCATTTGCCGACTATCTACATACGAGATGAGTGACCGTTGTTCCAAGGGCCTCTGCTACAACTGTGACGAGCCATATTTTCACGGACATCGCTACAAGCGTCACTTTTGGCTGGAGGTGGACGGCCCTTCTGCCGACCAGGATGCTGACACCGACACGGGAGATCCTGCGACATCCGCCACCACAGAACAAGCTTGAGGGCAAGCTTGCAGTCGAGCAGGGTGGAGATGTTATGGTCCCGCTTTGGGTCATGTTATCTAGTTCTATCTTTATCTTTATTACATGCATTATCTTTAGCTTTATTACGCGCAGTTGATCCTTCGTATTTAAGCCCAAGGAGGGGCCATTTTGGGAAACTCTGTGTAACTCTACATGGGTCGGTTGGGGCCAAGGAACAAAGAGCATATCTTACCACAGATATGGCATCCATCCTCTCTCTAGATCTACACCTCGACCTAGTCGATACACACAAGGCGGCGAATTTTCCCCCTAAATCATACAAGCCCTAGTCGTCACACACAAGACAGAAAATTATCTATCGAAACAAATGAAAATAGAAGAATACAATTAAAATCAGAAATTAAAGACTCCCTAAAATGAAGAGCTTTGAAGGAGATGAAGGATCGTCATGAACATCATCGGAGTTGAAGCGTGCGCAAATCTCCTTTTCACTTTTGATCTTCAAGGATGGTGTTGGGAGTGCTTTGAATACGGGGATGAAGGCTCTCACGGAACGTAGGAGTTGTGACTTCAGAAGATGTAACCTTGGACAATGAGAACCCTGCTTTAAATAGACTTAGGGAGGTAACGCCAGTGATATTAGCAGATCGTGCACGTCGTGTCTTGGATCATGCGGGTCGTGGTAGATCGTGTCCATATTGCCATGTGATATTAATAACGTCTGCATTAATGCCGACACGTCGTAGAAACCGCATGCCCTCAGTCTGCTCAATGGTCTGTCATTAGTCTGTCATTAGTCTGTCATTAGTCTGTCGTTAGTCTGTCGTCATTCTTTCTACTGCTAACGCCAGTTATTAACGCACGCGATATCTCAAATTTCAGAGCTTATCTTTTTTACTCCACATCACACTCATTGGGGTATTATACATGTTGTTACTACACACTATTGATATGTAGAAATTATAAATATTTTAGTATATAATTTAGTTTAATATTTAATATAAATTAATAATATATTATGTATTTTGATTTATAAATCCTTTCTTTTTATATTATCGTACAAATTTAAATTTTATTTGTTTTTGTAGGTTTAATGATGTTGTCACGACATCTTTGATGCAACATTGGTCGAGCACTCATTCAAGCTGAGCACGTGAATTCAAGTCGACGATCACCAGCACTCTCCTGGTGTAGCCCACGCCATTGTCGCCAACTATTCAAGCTGCAACCGAACCCATATTGCTGACCAGCCACATAAAACCCTCCATAATATTTCCACTTCACACCTCTCATACAAGGCCAGGTTCACGTGAACTCCATGCAACCCCTTATTCATCTCATACAAATCCCAGGCATAAGGCCCACCACCTATTCCCATGAAAGTCCACTTCATAATCATCATAATTTAATATATGGTTGCCACCTTCACTAAGCCCACGCTATCAATGCAGCCCACTCTCTCCTCCATTCATGCATACTTCTCTCAAAACGTAAATGCATATTCACTCCTCCATTTCACTCATGCCACATCACTCCCAATGCATGAATCAATTTTAATATGGCTGCCAACATACATTCCCCTTGGTCAAACCATGAGAAGTCATTCTCCCCCTTGGACACAAATTCCCCTCTTAAATGTCGACTTCCAACCCTTCATATTGTCGTCCATGTTCATTCCTCTCTTTCCTATAAATAGTGGCTGATTCCATCAGTTATCCTAAGTCCATCTCTGCCCTTTTAGGTGGCTCATTACTAGCATTCTCCTTTGTAGTTAGTTTTATTTCATGTAACTTTTATTTTATGCAATGTAGTTTAGACCTTTCTTTTATGCAATCATTTTAATTCATGTACCATTTTATTTCATGCAATGATAATTTCTATTTTCAGCAATGTCTCTTCTTTTATTACTTTTTATTTCATGTTAAGTAGATAGTAATATTTAGTCTTGATCATTGTGATCATTGGGTGAAATTATCGTTCTCTTTATAATCGTTTTTTTTCCTTCAATTTATTGTTGATTTTATCGTGTCGAGTTCATATTTCGGTTATGGATTTTGATGTCTTCGTACTCTAGTAGCCGAAAGGTTTGTGCGTGTGAATCGATCGCTTAGAAATAAAAAAAAATTAATCGCAAAGCGAGTATTAGATTATCGAGTATATCGAGTATAGAATGAGAGTTCGGTCAATATTTCTAATCTCAGTTGGGAGTAATCCTCGAAAGAAGTGTGTTCATAATTTGAGAAACTCACGATCAAGGATTGGATTAAACATCATAAATCTATATTTTATATTTCATTTTGATGTCTGTTTTGATCAAGTTAGGTTTTTTTTATTTCGTATTTTAGTTTAATTATAATTTCTCTTTTAAGTTTTATTCTGATAAACTAATAAATTATTTTCACGAAGTAGCAGTATTCGACAGACCCAAGTTTTTATACGACATTGATATTTTTAATATCTTATGTTATAATTTGATAGGTACATTTATCTTAATCGAGTATAGATTGGAGAACACTATTTTCTCTATCAAATTTTTGTCACCGTTGTCGGAGATATTTTTGCCGATATTTCAATAAGAGAACACGCTATTATTTTTATCTTTTTACTTTCTTTTTCCCCTCTAAAAAAAATTTAAATTTGTAACTAAATTCTTAGAAATGGAGATTTAGGGTATCATCGTATCGCATCTCCTAGTACCAGTACAAGTCTTTCACCGGGTAGACTTTGGAAAGTCCAAGACTAATTAAGTCACACAAAAAAAATGAAACTCTTTTCTTCTTTTTCTTTTTTTTAGTTTCAAAAAAAATCCAAAACAAAATTTACCAGTTAAGAAAACCAAAAAACTAATAAAACTTCAAACAAAAATATTGTTTGTGCTTGTTTTCTTCTTTTTGATGTGGTTTATTTTGTGGTTGTTTTTGTTCTACCTTATTTTGCAGGTGTTCGTGGTAGTCGCTCCGTCTCAAAATTAGAGACGTGTTCTCTTTCCCCCTACCCCCCCCCCCCCATTTTCTCATTTTTATGTTTATGCTTTGTTCTTTTTTGTTTTTTTCATACTTAGTTTTCAACATTGAGAACAATGTTGAATTTTCAGTATGGGGGGTTTTTCGTTTCATTTCAAATATTTCAAAATTCCCAAAAAAATTTATAAAATTTTAAAAATTACAAAAAAAAATTATAAAATCCCAAAACTTATAAAATGTTTTGCTTTTATTTATCTTTTCTTTTAGCACTTCAAAAAAAAGTTCTAAAAAAATTAAGATTATTACTTTGTATGTTATTTTCATTTCCTAGTATTTATATAAAAGAAAGAAACATTTTAAAAAAGAGATCATAATTCCAAATTCCATAAAATCTGAAAACCTTAGAAAATCAAAAAAATATAATAAACTCTTGCTTGGACTTTTTTGTTATTTTTAGAAATCTTGTTTAAGTTTATTTGTAAGCATTTTTATTATTTTTAATTTACTAATCTTTAATTTAATTTTTAGATTATTTAGTTTTAAGAAATATCTTATGCTTTTAATTTGATTAGACTAATTTTATTAGCGTTTTTTTCTTATATTTTAAGTAGTTTCATTTTTTTAGTTTTGCTTAATATCTTTGGATTCTAATTATTTCTATATCTTGCTTTTAGATTTTTAGGAAAGTTTAATTTACCAGTTACTCTTTAGTATTTTGGTTTATCTTCTAGAATTTGTTTAGACTTTTACCTTAGGCTTCTCCTACCCTTGATTTTTTTTATTGTTAAAACATATGTTATGGAAATAAGATGATAAAATTCATTATTATTTGATAAACATACGCAACCCAAAAGAAAAAAAAATGAGTAAGAGGATAAAAGTCATTACTCATAATCATTTGTTTTTTTTATATGAAGAGAAATATGTGTCTATATGTTTTGAAAAATGAGCGGATAAAATTCATCATTTTTCTGATAAACATAAACAAATAGATTTAAAAAGAGTGAGATAAAAAGATAAAAATTCATCACCTCCAATCAAAGATCTCGTGATTTATCATTTTTTACCCAAACATTTTAGTCAATATAATTATCTTTGATTTAAATAAAAATGTGGGGAGAACATAAGCAGTAATTTGAATTTTTTTATATTTCTTTTAAGTTATACTTTTTATAATTCTAATCTAACTTTGTTTGCAAATTACTCAATTTTACCTGTAAATTAATTTGAGAAATTTTGCTAAATTTCTCTTTTTGCAAATTACTCAATTTTGCCTGTAAATTAATTTGAGAAATTTTGCTAAATTTTTCTCTTTTCAGCTTAATTTCATAATTTAGGATTTAATTTCTTAATCCTTAAATTTTATTTTAAACTTTTTTTATTAAATAAAGTTTAAATTTAATTAAAAATCTTATTTATGTCTTATAAATATTTCTCATGTGTTTGCTCTGAAATAACAAAAGCTCAAATATGATTGTATGAAAATAGAATATATAGATATTTTTAGTATATAATTTAGTTTAATATTTAATATAAATTAGTAATATATAATGTATTTTTATGTATAAATCGTTTCTTTTTATATTATCAAACAAATTAAAGTTTATTTGTTTTTGTAGGTTTAAAGTTGTTGTCACGCCATCTTTGATGCAGCATTGGTCGACACCCGTTCAAGCCCAGCACGTGAATTCAAGTCAACGATCACCAACACTCTCCTGGTGTAGCCCACGTCATTGTCGCCAACTATTCAAGATGCAACTGACAACCGAACCTATGTTACTGCCTAGCCACATACAACCCTCCATAATATTTCCACTTCACACCTCTCATACAAGGTCATGTTCGTGTGAACTCCATGCAAACCCTTATTCATCTCATACAAATCCCATGCATGAGGCCCACCACCTATTCCCATGAAAGTCCACTCCATAATCATCATAATTCTATATATTATTGCCACCATCACTAAGATCGCGCTATCAATGCAACCCACGCTCTCCTCCATTCATGCATACTTCTCTCAATACGTAAATGCATATTCATTCCCCCATTTCATTCATGACACCTCACTCCCAATGCATGAATCAATTTTAATATGGTTGCCCACATACATTCGCCTTTGGTCAAAACATGAGAAGTCATTCCTCCCCCTTGGACACATAATTTCCCCTCTTAAATGTGGACTTTCAACCTTTCATATTGTCGTTCATGTTCATTCCCCTCTTTTCCTATAAGTAGTGGCTGATTCCATCAGTTCTCCTGAGTCCATCTCTACCCTTTTGGGTGGCTCATTACAAGCATTCTCCTTTGTAGTTAGTTTTATTTTATGTAACTTTTATTTTATGCAATGTAGTTTAGACCTTTCTTTTATGCAATCTTTTTAATTCGTGTACCATTTTATTTCATGCAATTATAATTTTTATTTTCAACAATGTCTCTTCTTTTATTACTTTTTATTTCATGTTAAGTACATAGTAATATTTAGTCTTGATCATTGCGATCGTTGAGTGAAATTATCGTTCTCTTTATAATCATTTTTTCCATCTTCAATTTATTGCTGATTTTATCGTGTTGAGTTCATATTCCAGTAATGGATTATCAAGTCACTGTCGGATGAACCCAACTACCTTCCGATCCATTATCATACAAATTTAAGTTTTATTTGTTTTTGTAGGTTTAATGTTGTTGTCATGCCATCTTTGATGTAGAGCATTGGTCGAGCAGCCGTTCAAGCCCAGCACGTGAATTCAATTTGACGATCACCAACACTCTCCTGGAGTAGCCTGTGTCATTGTCGTCAACTATTCAAGCTGCAACCGACAACCAAACCTGCCACATAAACCCTCCATAATATTCCCACTTCACACCTCTCATACAAGCCCATGTTCATGTGAACTCCATGCAACCCCTTATTCCTCTTATACAAATCCCATGCATAAGGCCCACCATATTCCCATGAAAGTCCACTTCATAATCATCCTAATTCCATATATTGTTGCCACCTTCACTAAGCCTACTCTATCAATGCAGCCCACGCTCTCCTCCATTCATGCATACTTCTCTCAAAACATAAATGCATATTCATTCCCCCATTTCATTCATGACACCTCACTCCGGATGCATGAATCAATTTTAATATGGATGCCCACATACATTCCCCCTTGGACAAACCATGAGAAGTCATTCCTCCCCCTTGGACACATAAATTCCCCTCCTAAATCTGGACTTTCAACCCTTCATATTGTCGCTCATGTTCATTCCCCTCTTTTCCTATAAGTAGTGGTTGATTCCATCAGTTCTCCTGATTCCATCTCTGCCCTTTTGGGTGGATCATTACTAGTTTGTAGTTAGTTTACTTCATGTAACTTTTATTTTATGCAATATAGTTTAGACTTTTCTTTTATGCAATCTTTTTAATTCGTGTACCCTTTTATTTCATGCAATGATAATTTCTATTTTCAGCAATGTCTTTTCTTTTATTACTTTTTATTTCATATTAAGTAGACTGTGATTTGACTGAGCTAGAAAGCCAAGATCCATCATTCTCATAAAGAATCAGGTAGACTTTATCTACCCTAACTCTTTCAAAGGCGGGTTCTTTGATAGAGTCTCACTTTGCTCGACTCCTTCATCAATACCCTTCTTTGGCCGATGAATCGATGTATCGACCCTTACCATTTACAAGCTACAATGGTTGTGATCGTTGAGTGAGATTATCATTCTCTTTATAATCGTTTTTTCACCTTCGACTTATTGTTGATTTTATCGTGTTGAGTTCATATTCCGGTAATGGATCATCAAGCCACTGTCGGATGAACCCAACTAACTTCTAATCCATTCACTTTCACTCATTATCATCCCACATAGTAGTCGGACTCCCCAACAACAGAGTATGGAGATCCTTACAATACAAAATATCTTCCATCCGCGGCTTTCAAATGTTCCAATTATTGTCGTTCATACTAACTATTCTTGTTGAAGGCTCCATCATCTTCAATAGCACGACGGTTTGAGATGAACCTCGTTCTTATACCACTTGATGGGAATACACCCACTTCACAATCGGGCGCACACAAGAAGAAAACAGATGCAGCATCAACACAAAAAAGTCACAACCAGAGAACACAAGAATTTAACGTGGAAAACCCTCTCTGAATCAATGAGGAAAAAACCACGGGCCCGGACACGAAAAATCCATTATAAAACAATAAGGATTACACTAATCAATCTAGGTTTGCCCAACCTAGAAGACCACTTGGATTCACAAATAGAATCCACTATGAACCCATTGTGAAAAACTTGCCTTCAACGAAAAAGGACACACTCAAATCTCTCTTCAAACACTCTGACAAACAAAGACAAGATTGAGCAAAAAACCCTTATAGCGAAGACGAAGGAACCAATAGTAATAAAACATGTTCTTCCTCCTGAAGAAGGCCCTCCAGCGACACTGGCGGAAACTCGTGAATTGCTTCTGTCTGTTTGTGGAAGACATCCTCAAATCGGGATGAGATTAGGTTTTAATCTCTCTACCGTAAATAAGGTCACCCCCCCCTAACAATAGACCACACAGGCGGACCCCTCGTGGCCACCCGATTTGATTGGAGAAAACCCAAAGGCCATAGACAGCTGAAAAAATAGCCCAGCCGACTTTCCCATTAGCATCTAGTCGATTTTTCTGAACCTTCTAGCCGATCGGTAGGCCGATTGGTTAGACCAACTGCTATCAAAATTTCTGATTTGTTTTTCTTCTCCCAGTCCCCACGACTCATATTTAGGGGATGGACACCGACATATGGTACAATGTAAATGTCAACTACATTGAACTTTATACAATGGTAAAACATTGTAGGCGCTAAGTATTGGCAGGTAAGACCTCATTGAAGTAAATGGAAGGTAAAAATAGGCTAGTATAGATTAGATTTAACAACCAAGAAAATATTTGGTGGCATGAATAAATGAAAATAATGATTAATTAAACTGATTCTAAATAAGTGCAACAATACAATGTTGGGAAACAAGAATCCGACTTGCGTTTACGTAACCGGGCACATAGAAAATGAAACACAACTACATAGAAAAAATAAAACAATCAGAGGACAAAGATTTTACGTGGAAAATCCTCTCATAAATCGATGAGGGAAAAACCACAGGGCGGGGCACACGAGAAATCCACTATCAATTCAATATGGATTACAACAAGAACACTAGTTTTGTCAAATCAAGATCCCCCGAATTCACAGATTGAATCCCCCTCTCAACTCACGGTGAAAATCCTCTTCAAGAAAAGGAATAAAATACCTCAAACCTCTCTTCCCTACGCACCAAAGCAAAAGAAGACTAGGTTGACAAAAACTCTTTACAGCGAAGACGATGACACCGATTTGAGAAAAACTGATCTTCCTCTTGAAAAGCGTCCTCTAGCAACAATGGCAGAAGGCTTTTCTTCCCCAAACGAGAAACGGCTATATTCTCTCCAAAGACGGCTCAGATCTAGAATAATAAATTTCTGCCAAGCTCACAACCTATTTAGGGCAAAAGGGTGAGGCTATCTTGGCCCTTAGATCAAGCCCCAAGACGATCAGATGGCAAAAATAGCAGAATTTGTGAAACAGACTCTGCCCAGCTAGGAAGCACGGATACGCCAAAAATAGGGTCGTACCCGTACCGGGTACGTTTCTGGTACGGATCTTCCGATCCCGCTCCCCACTCCTGATCCCGTCGCCGCTCCCTGCTCCTGCTCCCGATCCCGTCGCCACTCCCTGCTCCTGCTCCCGATCCTGTCGTCGTTCCTGCTCCCGATCCCGTCTCCGCTCCTGCTCCGGCTCCCGTCGCCGCTCCACTCCTGCTCCCGATCCTTGTCTTCTTCTTCTTCTTCTTCTTTTAATGTGTTGTTAGTTCAATTAATTAGTTCAAATTAATTTGTGAATGTGTTGTTAGTTCAATTAGTTATATTGCATTAGTTATGGACTTGTACATCAATTGATCATTTATGCTTCATGTTTTATTGTTTTAAGAATTTATAATTGTATTTGTGATATATGCATATATATTTATTAAATTTAATACAACGTATCTCGTCGTACCCGTATCCTTGATTTTAAAATCTTGTTGTACCGTCGTACCAGATACGTATCGTACCTGATACCTGTACCCGCACCGGTGCTTCGTAGCCGCCCAGTCAAGACGAAATTTGGTTTGATTTTAAGTCGATTTTGGGCTAATGTCAAGTCAAATCTGACTGAAATTCGGGTTGATATCAAGCCGATTCTGCTTGATGTTAAGCCTAATTCTGGTAGCTTTCTTGTCGAATTCCTGCAGATGTCAACCCTAATTCATGCAGCTGTCAAGCTGAATTCCTGCAACACACCTTCAACACTTGATTTGTTTGTCTCTTTAGGGGGTGGCACAGTTGTCGAGGAACGCGCCTAGGCGTGCTTGAGGCGTCGGGCGCACCGGGCGCAACCCGTCGCTCCTCAGCACGGCTGAGGCGGGCGATGTTCCCCAGGCGCGCCCAGGCTCGCGCCGTACAGGCTCCCAGGCACGCCAAAGGCACGCCTGAGCCTTTCAAGGTGTTTTTTTTTAAAAAAAATTAAGATGGGCAAAAACATGATATCAGACGCAGATGGGGCACCCCTAGGCACACTTGGGCGCCCAATTCGCTGAAATTGAGTAAATTGAGAGCGAATTGGGCGCTCAATTTCAGCGAATTGGGCGCCCAATTCGCACAATTTCAGCGAATTGGGCGCCCAATTCGCACAATTTCAGCGAATTGGGCGCCCAATTCGCACAATTTAAGCGTTCGCTCAATTTCCTTTTCCATCATTTGTGCGCCTCACGTACCTTATACGCGTGTCTGCGTCTTGCGTCTATGCTTCAGGGGCCCTTTACGCCTCGATGCGCCTTGCGCCTTTGATAACTTAGGGTTGGACCCCAACAAACTCCCCCTCCAGACCATAAAGAGTAATTCTCATACATGACATCTTCAGATAGACATCATGCTGATCAACGACCGGCAGAACCCGTGCTTCACCTTTGGCACAACCTTCGTCATCATATCCAAAAGATTTTCATCCGTGTGGACCTTCTCCACCTTCAGCAACTTCTCCTCGACAGCATCATGTATCCAATGATACTTGACATCGATATGCTTCTTCTTGGAGTGGTAGGCGGGATTCATGGCCAGAAAAATGTCGCTCTAACTGTCACTGAAAACAGTGAACACCTTTTGTTGCAGTCCAAGTTCAAGCATGAACTTCTTCATCCACAAGATCTCCTTTGAAGCCACCATCAGAGCGATGTATTCTGCCTCTGTTGTTGACAGTGACACGCACTTCTGCAACTTTGACTACCACGATACAATTCCCCCTGCAAATATAACTGCAAACCCCGACGTGGACTTCCGGGAGTCAACAACTCCTGCCATATCTGAATCATAATACCCAACAAAGGTCGGTAACCCTGCACCAAACAACAAACAGTAGCCTGAGGTACCTCTGAGATATCAGAGTATCCACTTCACAGCGTCCCAATGCACCTTCCCTGGTTTCGCCAAATATCTGATCACTACCCCCACTACATAAGTTATGTATGGCCTCATGCAAACCATAGCATACATCAAACTCCCCACTGCAGATGCATAGGAGACTTGGCTCATCTCCTCCACTTCTTTCTCAGATGAAGGACACTAAGAGCATGATAGCTTGATGTGTCCATCAAACGGAGTAGCTACCAGTTTGGCATTCTCCATCATGAACCGATCCAGCACTTTCTCCAAATACTCAACTTGAGATAGCCACAACTTACTTGCACTCCTGTCTCTAGTAATCTTCATACCAAGGATCTTCCTTGTTGGTCTCAAGTCTTTCATCTCAAAAGACTCACTAAGCTCTTTCTTCAGCTCAGCAATGCTAGACATGTCATCCACATACAGCAATAAAATAGTAAGGGCTTTCTCAGTCCTCCTCACATAGACACAATGATAAGCCCTGATCCTTTGAAACCTGCTCTTTTGCATAAAGGAATAAAACTTCGTGTACCACTGGCTAGGTGCCTGCTTCAACCCATAAAGACTCTTCTTGAGTTAGTAGACTAAGTGCTCATTTCCCTTGGCCTCAAACCTTCAGGCTGCTCCATATACAGCTCCTCCTATAAATCTCAAATGCAGAAATGTCGTCTTGACGTCCATTTGCTCAATCTCAAGATCACTGGAGACAGCCAATCCTAAAATCAGTCTGATAGAAGACATTTGCACCACTGGTGAAAATATCTTATCGAAATCTACATCATGCTTCTAACTGAACCCTTTGACTGCCAACCTTGCCTTGTACCTGGGCCGAGAGAGGCTCTCATCTATCTTCGGCTTGAAAACTCATTTGTTCTTCAAAGCTCTCTTCGCTTTTGGTAGCCGGACCAAATCATAGGTTTCATTCTTCTGGAGCGAGTCTAGCTCCTCCATAGCTGCAACCAAAAACTCCTCTTCAGCCCTCTGAGCCTCTTCAAAAGACTCGGGCACTCCACCATCAGTAAGCAAGACGTAGTCCTGCGGTGGATACCTGGTGCTCGGCCTCCAAACTTTGTCAGATCTCTTGAGGGGTACGTCCACAATAGGTGGAACCTCTACAGACAACGCTCCCCCTCCATCCAGAATCTCATGCTGACCTGGAATCTGCACAGTTTCCTCCTCGACATGCCCTCCATCAGCACCAACATACTATGGTTCAGAAACTACATCAGAAAGAATCATAGTCGGTTGGATCTGTAGCTCAGCAACCTCCTGCTCACCAACCACACGATCTTCCACAAAAACCACATTCCTACTTCTGACGATCCACTTCCTCTCTGGGTCCCAGAGGCTATAGCCAACTCTTCATGCGGCAACCCAAGCAAGATGCACTCTCTGGACTTCTCATCAAGCTTCTATCTCTCCTCCTTGCGAACATGAACATGAGCCTTGTAACCGAACACTTGCACATGTCCATAAGACATCTCCTTTCATGACCAAACACGCTTTGGGATATCTCCATCCAAAGGTGCAAAGGGGGACAGATTGATTAAATGCACTACAGTCCGTACGGTCTCTGCCCAGAACTGCTTGTTAATACTTATCTAAGAGATCATGCACCTGATCTTCGCCACAACCTTCATGTTTATCCTCTTCACCAACCCATTATGTTGCGGCGTCCTCGAAACTATCTTCTCATGCACGATGTCATGTGCCCTGCAGTAGGCATCAAAAGCTCTAATATACTCACCCATATTGTCTGATCGAACCCACTTGATCACGTTCTCGGTCATCTTCTCCACCTTTACCCTGAACTCCATGAACTTTGGCAAGGCATCACTCTTATGCTACAAGAAATAAGTTCATACCTTTCTCAAGCGATAGCCTATGAACGTGACAAAGTATGCTGCTCTGCCCACAGATATGGGCTCAATCAGACCACACAAATCTGTGCGTATCAAACTCAGCAGCTCCGCCTTCCTCTTTGGTTCAATATCTGTGAAGGATACTCATCTCTGCTTGTCAACCAAGCAATGAACACATGTATCAGGTAGCTCCCCTGACAGCTCTAAAAGAACCTTTTTCTTCACCAAGAACTTCAAGTTCTTCTTGTTGATGTAGCCAAGTTTGCGTCACAACTCCACAGAGTTGTCTTCAGCTGCATTCACACTCGGACTACAAATCTTGGTCTTTGCTTGGTACAAACCACAGCACTTCTTGCCCCGGGCCACCACCAATGACTCCTTCACTAGCCTCCAGGCACCTCCTCCTTCAGTGCTCGTTAATCCACCATCATTCAGTCTGCCAATAGAAATAAGGTTCATGCTAAAGTCAGGAATATGTTTGACATCCTTGAGGATAATTTTCCCAAATCAGTCTTCAAGTGGACATCTTCACTACCAACATTCTTCGACACATCGGCATTTGTCATCCGGATAGTGTCAAGATCTCCAGCGGCGTATAAGTAGAAGTAATCTCGGTGAGGAGTGCAAAGGTAGGATCTTCTACTGCAATGTAAGCACTGTGACTCATCCTCAGCAATCGAGGTCACACCTGCACCGTCACTTGATTCTCCGAACTCCTTTGACTTCCCATTATAATCTCTTTGTAACTTGAAGCAGTCTTTCCTAAAGTGACTCTTCTTCTTGAAGTAATAACACTCGATCTAATTCTTGGACTCGAGTCTGGACTTGCTTCTGGAACTAGCTCTTTGTTTACCATCTTTCTTCATCGACATGCCCCTTCCCTCCATGAGAAGGGCATCTGATGTAGAGACTCCAGAATCCTTCCTTCTTAGCTACACATTCAAAAGGCAGCTCGAAACAATCTACATTGACACAATGTCATCCGGTGCCGAATTGCTCAAAGACACCACAGGAGTTTCCCAACTCTTTGGCAAAGAACTAAGAACCAACAATGCGTGCAGCTCGTCCCTCAAGGTGATCTTCATGGCTTCCAACTGGTTGATGTTTTTGGGCAAGGTTCAGATGCTCAGTCATCAAAGAACCCTCCTTGTACTTCAGATTCACAAGCTTTCGAATCAAGAATGTCTTGTTGTCTGTCGTCTTCCGCTCGTACAACACTTCTAGCTTCCTCCATAAAGTCTGGGTCGATGATTCTGCAGATACATGGTGGAAGACAGAATCATCAAATCATTGCCGAATGAAACTAACTACCTTTTGATCCATCTTCTTCCATTTTGTCTCATCCAATACGGTAGTCAGCCTCCCCAACAACAAGGCATAAAGATCCTTGCAATACAAAAGATCCTTCATTTGCGGCTTCCAAATGCTCCAGTTCAGGTCATTCATGTTAATCATTCTTGTGATCTATTCCATCTTCTCCAATACCCTGACGGTCCGAGACGAACCTAGCTCTAATATCACTTGTTAGGAAACAAGATTCTCACATGCGCTTGCGTAACCGAGCACACAAAAAATAAAACGCATCAACAACATAGAAAAAATAAAACCAGAGGACATAGAGATTTTACGTGGAAAACCCTCTCAAAAATAGATGAGGGAAAAACCATGGGACGAGACATAGGAGAAATCAGCTATCAAATCAATATGGATTACAACATGAACACTAGTTTTGTCTAACCTAAATCCCCCTGGATTCACAGATTGAATCCCTCTCTTAACTCATAGAGAAAATCCTCTCTTCAAGAAAATGAACAAAAAAATCAAACCTTTCATCCCCAAGCACCAAAGCAAATGAAGACTAGATTGGAAAAAACTCCTACGAAGGCACCGATTTGAGAAAAACTGCACTTCCTATTGAAGAGCTTCCTCTAGCAACAATGACGGAAGGCTTTTCCTCCCCAAACGAGAAACAATTATATTCTCTCCAAAGACGGCTTAGACCTGGAATAATAAATTTCTGTCAAGCTCACAACCTATTTAGGGCAAAAGGGCGAGGCTAACTTGGCCCTTAGATCAAGCCCCAAGGCGATCAGACGGCAGAAATCGCGGAATTTGCGAAACAGGCTCCGGACAGTCAAGAAAAAATTCGACTTGATGTTAAGCCAAATTTGGGCTGATATAAAGTCGAATCTAACAAAAATTAGGGCTGATATCAAGCCGATTTTGCTTAATGTTAAGCCTAATTCTGTCAGCTTTCTGGCCGAATTCCTGCAGCTATCAACCCGAATTCCTGCAGTTGTCAAGGCGAATTTCTACAGCTGTCAAGACGAATTCCTGTAGTTGTCAAGACGAATTCTTGCAGCTGTCAAGCCGAATTCCTGCAGCACACCTTTAACATGTGATCTGTTAGTGTCTCTTTAGAGGCTAGACCCCAACAAACATCTGAGATCTGGGGGATATCTGGAAAATAAAATAAATCTCGGTATATTAAATGAATAGTTGCCACATGGATATTCATACCTCGGGAAATATTTATAAAATAAAATAAATTTGTGTACATTAAATTTAACATCAAGGACAATATCTTGCTTGAATAAATGAACATGAGGTCCAGCGGATTCATAAAATCGACCCCAAATAAAGTTAGGGGCATTTGATCTCAATCAACTTGAAATTGATGTTAGTCTCATGGTACAGCATGTCCTGAATTATAAAAAAACATCAAATGTCCCGAGACAATGACCATTTATCAGTTAATCATCTGTTTAGGTACTTTAACAAATGTGGCTAAGCAAATAGAGAAATTATGATAATACGAAAGATTTTCACTGGTTGAAATTACCGAATGATAAGGAAACTCTTCCATATCCGAAACGGAAATGTCATCCGCCCTTAGGAATTGGGCTTTCCTTGCCCGAACAAAGTGATCCGTCAGGAATAGGGCTTTCCTTGCCCGAACAATGTGATTTTACGTGGAAAACCCTCTCACAAATCGATGAGGGAAAAACCACGGGACGAAGCACACGAGAAATCCACTATCAAATCAATATGGATTATAACAAGAACACTAGGTTTGCCTAACCTAAATCCCACCGGATTCACGGATTGAATCTCTCTCTCAACTCATAGTGAAAATCCTCTTTTCAAGAAAGGAACAAAAAACATCAAACCACTTCCCCAAGCACCAAAGCAAATGAAGACTAGGTTGAAAAAAACTCCTTACAGCGAAGACGAGGGCACCGATTTGAGAAAAACTGCTCTTCCACTTGAAGAGCTTCCTCTAACAACAATGGCGGAAGGCTTTTCTTCCCCAAACGAGAAACGGATATATTCTCTCTAAAGACGGCTCAGACCTGGATTAATATTTTTTTGCCAAGCCCACAACCTATTTAGGGGAAAAGGACGGGGCTATCTTGGCCCTTAGATCAAGCCCCAAGGCAATCAAACAGCAGAAATCACGGAATTTGTGAAACAGGCTTCGGACAGTCAAGACAAAATTCGGCTTGATGTTAAGCCGAATTCGGGCTGATGTAAAGTCGAATCTAACTGAAATTTTGACTGATATCAAGCCGATTTTGCTTAATGTTAAGCCTAATTTTGGCATCTTTCTGGCCAAATTCCTTCCGCTGTCAAGTCAAATTCCTGCAGCTGTCAAGCCGAATTCCTGCAGCTGTCAAGTCAAATTTCTACAACTATCAAGACGAATTCTTGCAGCTGTCAAGCCGAATTTCTGCTGCTGTCAAGCCGAATTTCTGTAGCACGCCGTCAACACATGATCTGTTTATGTCTCTTTAGGGGTTGGACCCCAACAGACATTTGAGATCTGGGGGATATCTGGAAAATAAAATAAATCTCGATAGATTAAATGAATAGTTGCCACATGGCTATTTAGACCTGGGAAATATTTAGAAAATAAAATAAATTTGTGTACACTAAATTTAACAGCCACATGGCTATTTAGACCTGGGAAATATTTAGAAAATAAAATAAATTTGTGTGCACTAAATTTAACATCAAGGACAATATCTGGCTTGAATAAATGCACATGAGGTCCAGAGGATTCATAAAATCTACCCCAAATAAAGTTAAGGGGCATTTGATCTCAATCAACCTGAAATTGACGTTAGTCTCATGATACAGCATGTCCTGATTTATAAGAAAAACATCAATTGTCCTGAGACAAAAACCATTTATCAGTTAATTATCTGTTTAGGTACTTCAACAGCCGTGGCTAAGCAAATAGTGAAATTATGATAATACGAAGGATTTTCACTGGCTGAAATTACCGAACGATAAGGAAACTCTTCCATATCCGAAACGGGAATGTCCTCCGCCCTCAGGAATAGGGCTTTCCTTGCCCGAACAATGTGATCCTTCATCTCCTGATTTGGTCCCTCTTTACCACAAGGGTCAGCGGCCAAGTACTTGACAGACAGTAGTACATTTTGCAGAGATTCATCACTCCTCCGTTTCAAAACCAACTTATCAGGCATCTCTGCACCGGAGCTCTTCTCTGCGCCCAGAATGCGAACTAGCTTTTTTATCCTCCGTCTCAGATCCGGGCAGAAGGGGAGCCACCGGTCGGAAGATTCGATAACTTCCGTCCCGTCTGCTCTCCTTTCACCATCGGTAGTGACTTGGTCGTGTAGTCGTTGGACCCAGCAAGAGAATAGCTCAGAGTGGTTTGCTCGGACCCGTTCAGGACCTAACAAGAGCTCGCAGGCGACGTCGCCGTGAGAGGTGAGTTGGTGGAAGAGGCGCCGGAGCTCCGTCTCTGCAGCGGCGGCGCAAGCGGTGCCTCCAGCACGGGGCAGAATGAAGGAATCAAGAGTGCGGACATCGCCGCAGTGGGAGAGCTCGGACATGAGAGAAGGGAGGAGACTGAGCGGAGGTGGCGATCGATACTAACGAGCTGGCTGCTGGGGTGCGCCGCTTCAGCTATTTTTAGCTTAGGTTGATTTGTACTGGCCAGCACGAACTCCGGTTGTGACGACCCGGCTAAAAAGAAGATTAGAAGGTGATTTTGGTGGGTGGTAATGTGGAAGAAGTTTCATGTCGGTTACTGAAGCAGATTTAATGTTATTAGATTTAAAATAGTGAATTTGAGAAAATACTAGTTTGTTTTTATGCGAAAGCTTTAATATAAAATGGTGAAAGAAGTTGATGCACATACACTTTAATAAAAGCTCATGTCACACAGTGCTGATATAAAATATTAATGCACAATAATACAGTCTAACAATTGTTCATGTCATAAAAGAAAATGACGAATAACCAGTACATAATCATCAAATATGACAGTACAAGAATAAAATGCATAAAACCTGACGAAGAAACAGCAAAAAAAACTTTAGGAACTCGGCGTAAAATAGCTCAAGAAGCAGGCGGCGCAGTCACAAACCCTAAGGCAAAATTCAAAATAAGAAGGAAAATGTCTTAAAACATAGGATTAAACGGTAAGCAAGTTAATAAATTAAAGTGCGAGCAGAGGTAAACAGAAATATTTGAGTATCAATTTATCTTGTAGTAAAGCTAGTAAGCATACAACTAATCGAGTCAAGCAAAAATATCTTAAAATATTAGCTTCCTTCGGAGTATAGTCTAAAATTGTCCTTAAAATGACATAAGTCGTAATCAATGAACTACGTAGGTTTTTATAGTGGGCCACATGGTTCATACTCAGGTTCAGACGCAAGTCTTGTTAGAAGGATTTCTGTTTGTCGTGGCCATGCCAGCAAGGAGTTGTACCATTTAACTGTTACCTTTCAAAGATTGTTTATGACAATACTGGATTAAATGATTCATAGTTTTAGAAACATTCTATCATATTATGTTATGCTAATAAAGTGATGGTTCAGATGTTGTCCGATAATATTTATAATTATAAGAAAAATATACGAGAACTAAATCCAAAGTTTGCAAGCGAGAGAGAATTCTCTACTTGTCTTAAGGTGAAACTAAAACTGTCAGCGACAGCTAAGCGGCGCAAGCAAGGTCAAAGGCTCTATTTGAACATGTTCTAGACCCATATTTAAAATATTCGACTTAACAAAGATTCTTATGTTTTACACAAATATTTGTTTATCGCAAAAACTCAAACAAGAGAGGGTTTGAAATTTACCTCCCTAAAAGGTGAGGGGTGAGGAGACTACTACGAGGAAATCGTGGATTTGGCGACGCTTAGGTTCGAGAAACCCTAAATCGGAGAGGACTTTGAGCGATCATGCTGCTAGAAACGTTGAAAGGCAGCTGAAATCACAATTAAATGATGGTTAGTCAAAAGTAGGGGCAAAAATCTTGGATCACATGTGTTGAAACCGAAAACTCGGTCTCTGTGGAGTTCACCCTCGGGGAAGGGGTGATGGCGCACTTACTTCTCTCTCGCAAGCCAAATGACTAAGGAAAAAAGAACAAGGGACAGACCCAAGGGCTCGGCGTGGAGGTCCCACCACACACCCGGAAGATCTTAGAGCGCTTCCCCTCCCTAGACAATTATCGAGCTAAGGACACCTCAAAAAGCTCAAGAAGACCAGGGCACAAGTAAGCATGCCTCATGAGGTACCTCCTTGGGTCTATTTATAAGTTTCTGAAAACGGTCTGCAAATAGTCAACCTCCGTTGTTCTGAACACCTATGTGCAGCCCAACTAGGTCTGCCAACAGCGTAACTCCGCTGTTCCAACTAGCTATAGACAGGACAACGAGGGTAAAATAGTAAAACTCATCACAAGAGACTGGGCGAGTGGCCCTCTGAAACCTCCACTCGCCTAGGGTGGCGAGTGCTCGATTGAGCCGGCACTCGTCGTCTCTTCCAGCCCTGGGCGGGTGTGGGCCCGGCCTGCCCCACTCGCTCGCTACTCACCGATCCCCTGGGGTGAGTGCAAGCTGACCTGCTCTACTCGACCCTCACTTGCTCCACCTCCGCTAGGGCAAGCTGAGGAGGCTCGTGGGCTCTTGCCCACTCTCAGATCGCCTAGGACTTGGACTGCTGAAGCTTGGCCGACTGGGCTCCTGTCGACCACTACTCGCCGGATATGGGGTTGTACACATCTCCGCTCTTTGCGAGGTTGGACCAAGCTCGGAAAGAAATATCTAACCCCGCAATATGCGGCGAGTGCGATAGGGGGCAGGGAATCTTTTGGTGGGCTCCACTAGCGGCTATATATATAGGTATGCATACCTGGGCGACCTTTGTCATTCCTTCTTACTTGAGCCTTGCCGAGATGCCTCTCTCTAAATAACTCCACGAGAACCTCAGTCGTGCCCGTGAGCTCAACGCCACTCGCATTGACGTGTTTAGTCGGCTTGCTTCCCATCGCCGCACTGCATGAGCCGATGAAATCCAATCCCGCCAAGAAGGTCAAGTCCATCCCAAAGGATGTTGAATCCTTCTACCGCGACTTGGAGTCCACCTTGACCCCTAGGCTCGCCTCCTCCAAACCAACTACCGACCTCAAGAGGAAAGTAGTCGTCGGCATTCCAGCCGACCCCGAGAATCATCAGTCTGATGCTGAGACCTCCATGTCGCGAGTATACACCCCACATGATGACTTGCGGCCTCAGACTCCCCTCGACACTCGCCTGCAGAGCAAATCACCCCCCTTTGGGACCACGGGGCTGGATTTGCTGAAGATTTGGTCGCTAGCTCGCACTCCTTCTTAACAGCCCACAAATACTCTTGTACTCGCGGGGGAAAGAGCCGGGGACATCCTGGTTCCCAGCTTCAATCTCATCTCTCATGGGGTCAATCCTCCTGGTCGCGGCAAGAACTTAGCTCTACCTCCTCCACACATCCTCCAAGGGTTTTTGAGCTCATCCCGTAAGCTCCACTTTCACTAACATGTTTTCCCTAGGCATCTTCTCTACACTCGCACCCTCTATCTATCAGAATTGATTGTTTTTTGTAGGGATCCCTGCTCCGTCTAAAGTTGAAGAACCTTCAGAGCAAGCTCGCCACTCGCTACCCCCTGAGCCTGGGGTGGAGAGCTTCCTGGATGACTCGTTGGATCCTGCCAAGCTGAGGCAACGAGTAGTGGAGGTGTTGAGGAAGCAGGATGCCACCCTGCACTAACTTCGAGTGGACAACACATATAGCGAGCAGAGGCTGCAGGCACTGGAGCGGGACTATGTGCTGCTCGCGGACAAGGTGGAGCATAGCTTGGCGAGCGAGATGATGTCCCCCACCCCAGTTATGGAGAGAATTGATGGGAACCTGCAGACTTTCCATCAGGACCTGGACCAGGTTCGCGAGTTCCTCAACCTGCGCAGACCTTCGGGGATTGGGACGCGAGGCCGGGGTAGATGGAAATGGCTCCCTAGCTGAGCCTTCAAGCCCTCGCCTCCCAATACCCCCAGCTCGCGTGTGCTGACATAATTTTCCTTCTGCTTATTATGAACTTTCTTCTTGGGGCTACGAATGTCCCTGTCTGTAATAACTTAAAATAATTTTTTAGAACTTAATATGTTGTTCAAAATAATATGTTGTGCCGACTAGGTTTAGCTCGCACTAGGATAAGTCAGGTCGCCGAGTGGCGAGCTGGAATCGGCGAGCTGGGGCTGGCAAGCTGGACCGGCCGGTCAGCTCAACCATAATTCCGGTTTTCTATAAATAGGCCCTCTCACCACCCCCCTGATCCATCGCCTTTACTATATTAATACCCCCCTGCTGCTCTTCTTACTACCTGCTCTCGCATCCCAACCCTCTTGTGAATATGGTCAAGACGCGATCAGACGCGGACGGTCATTCTAAGTGTGCTAGGCAATTCGCCGAGTACCTCTTCTTCGACAAAAATACCACCGAGCGCGAGCTCGCCGCCTTTAAGACCGAGTACCTGCCCCCCTGACTATGAGGCGCGTCGGCCTAGGGAGGGTGAGGCCATTTGTTGGGTACATGGGAAAATGTGTACCTGATTTGAAGAAGTCTCACTTAGTTCAATGATATACATCAAGGTATATTTGATGTTATTTTGAGTTTATATGTGCAGGTTAAGTATATGCTAATATGCAGGAAAAAGTTTCTAAGTCCATGTGTCGACACTTAAGAAAGCCTGTGTCGACACTTGGAAAAGCTGTGTCGACACACAGAAGTATTAGTCGACATCGACTGTATCGACACCGGGAGGAAGTGTCGACACACTGAAGTATTAGTCAACATCAACTGTGTCGACACCTGGAGGCAGTGTCGACACACAGAATTCTGAGACTACATCAACTATGTCGACACACAGGACTTGTGTCGACACACAGCAGAGTTTCAATAATGTTGATTGATGTAAAGTGAAGAAGTGCCTGTGCCGACACAAAGAAGCAGTGTCCACACATTCTGCAGATGCAGTGTCAAAAAGCTGTGTCGACACCAAAGGAGCTGTGTCGACATCACCAAAGCTTGTGTCGATACTTAATCTACTTGTGTCGACACATAATGACAATCAGTCTCGACGCTTTGCTGACAAAGACAAAGGTTCAAGAACTGACTGGAGACTTGACAGCAGTGTATTCCAACAAGTTTACTGAAGCTGTCAGACCTGTCAGAAGTTGGTTAGAAACCAGATCAGTCGGTTACCATGGATGAAGACTATATATAGATGGATTCTATCAAATCAAAGAGAAGAACAATAACAACAACACGAACAACTATTGAAGTATTGATCATTGATCAAGAAAGTGCTCGACACACAGAAGAAGATTTTCGTGAGAAGATCTAAGAAGACAATCCGAAGTTGCAATCTACTCAGAATTTGTCTAAGGAGAATTCAAGCAAGAATTCTAAAGAAACTTCAGAAGTTCTGGAGAGTGAGAGAGATCTCCAACTGTTGAAGTAAAGAAGGAGACATTTACAAGTCTCTTAAGAAGCAGATCTTGAACTAATATGCTAAGAAGGATTCTGATCTATTTCTGAAATCTAAGGAGGAAGCTGACAGCCAGTCAACTTCAAAGGAGATCAACCCTACTGAGTTCAGATTCAAGAAGCTTTGAAGAAAGCTAAGAACAGGTTGATTTCAGCCATCAGTCTTATCAAGAAGTTGATCAAGAAACCTTTTATCCCTTCTCTCTCAACAAGGGTAAGAGTCCATCTAAAACACTTATCAAATTTTGTAGGATCTTTTCAAAGATCTGAGTTGTAAGCCTATATTATAAAGGCTGAGTGTAGGAGATATAGATCTCTGAGTGGAAGGGCTTTTGAGCCTGAGTGTAGGAGAAATTATTCTCTGAGTTGTAGGCCTTGTGGCAAGGCTAAGGTAGGGCTGTTAGCCTGAGCTGTAGGAGTGTGGTTTCACTCTGAGTTATAGGAACCTTTGAGGGTTCTGAGCTGTAAGATCTGTGGATCTGAGAAGAAGGAAGAAGTTAGGCCGAATCTAGCACACTGCTAGATAGGTGAAGGGGGAAAGTGGATGTACCCAGACTTTGAGGAACCACTATAAACCTGTGTGTAATCTGTGATGTATGTGTGATTGTGAATTATGTGTTGTGATTGCTGTAGAATAGTTAGATTCTCTTTAAAGAACTGAAATATTATTCTGCCTTAAGTAAAAAAGAAAAGAACCTATTCACCCCCCCCCCCTCTAGGTGTTTGGGTTATCTTGAAATCAATTCTATCAAATGGTATCAGAGGAAGGTTACTCAAAGAAGGACTTAACAGTCTGAGTAAGATCCATAAGGCAGATTCAAGATCAAGAGAATGGGTTCAGGAGAAAATCATAAGGAACTAGGTTCTATGAAATTACCCATATGCAGGAAAGAGATATTTGGAATATGGAAAGAAAGGGTCAGACTTTTTATGGAGGCTTCTAATCCAAGGATCTACATTACAGTAAAGGAAGGTCCTTATATTCCAATGAAGTTATCAGTTCTAGATGCAAATCAAAGAACTCCCAAGGATTTTTTAGAAATGACTAAGGAAGAGATCATCCTGACAACTATGGATAAAAGAGCACAGAATATCATAGTAAGTGTCATAGATGATTCAACCTTTCAAAATTTGATTCACTGCAAGACCTCCAAGGAAATGTGGGACCCCTTGATAGTCTACATGGAGGGTTCTGAAGAAGTCAGACAAGATAGAAAATCTATGCTGAACCAGGAATATGAGAGTTTCAGACAAGGAAAGTCGGATGGTATAACTGAGTGTTATAAAAAGTTCTATAGAATAGTAAATGAGATGATGTCCTATGGAAGGATCTTCAGTACATATGAACTGAATGATAAATTTCTAAAATCCTTGACAAAGGATTGGGACACTAAGATCTGTGTCATTAGGGAAGTGGCCAAACTTGCAGATATCTCTCCTCATACTTTGTTTGGAAAATTGTTGTCATATGAGATGCAGCTGATGACTAGGAAAGAGGAAGAGAAAAGTGCAAAAGGGGAGCATAGAGAAAAGTCTGTGGCCTTCAAGGTGGAAGCCACTAGGAAGAATAGGAGGATGTCTCCATCACCTCCTGAGATAGTTGCTGAAATTATTTAGATAATTCAGACAACCAAAGTTCAGACAGCAGTGACTCAGATAAAGACTTTGCTGCCTTCACAAGGCAGTTTCAGAGATTCCTGAAGAAGAAGCAGTGGAAGTCTAGGCCTTCCACATCTCAGCCTGTGGATGACTATTATCAAAAGAGGAAGTCATCTAGGAAGGACAAGAGCATGTCTAAGCCTAGCAAATCTACAACATCAAAGATAGTTTGCTACTGCTGTAATAGGCCTGGACATGTTGTGGCTGAGTGTCCAAAAAAAAAGAAAGGAGTCTGCTGATAAAAAGAAGACTCAACAAAAGAGCAAGAAGGAGAAATCTTTTGTTGCCAAGAAGGAGAAGAGCTTGACAGATCAATCATCTTCAGAGTCTGAATCTGAAGCTGAGACATACATTGGTCTATATGCAGCAGATGAAAAAGATGAGTTTATGCAAGTGCTGAACTCTATCTATGAACAAGAAGATCATCAGTGCATGGGATTGATGGCTGTGTCAGAAGAAGGCAAGTGCCATGATCAGCCTTGTCCTAGTAAGGTACAATGTATTTCTAGAAATTCAGATTGTAGTACCAGTACAGAGTCAGCTACATCTGCATCAAGTGATGTGGATGGGTTTGAGTCTGAAGGTGATATTCATCAGCTGATAGATGAATATGGGGACTTATTGCAGACACTAAAGAAAAGCAAAAACCAGGCCAAAACTCAGGCTAAGAAAATTGCAGATCTTAAGATGGCTGTATCTGATTTAGAGAAAGAGTTGGATCAAAAATTGAATGAGATTGCCAAACTGAAAACTATAACAGTTATTCAGATGGGCACAATCACATACAAAAATGATCTAATTAAAAGTCTGGAAACTAGACTTCAAAAGGAAAAAGATTTGGTGGCTAGTTATTCCAAGCCAAAATCAGTTTTACCCTTAATAGATGAGTTTATGGCTCAAAAGGGTAAGACTGGAATAGGCTTTAAAGGTAACACCAGGGCTGTCCAATTCAAGAGATAGGGCAAAGCCTCAGTCCAGCCACAGAATTTTTAAGTCCCTGTAGTTTTTAGAAAGGTACAAGTGTCTTCTAACAAGTATGACCTTGAAAATACTCATGGTCATAGTAAGACTGAAGTTCTGAATGACAAGGGTGTTTATGTCAATAAGGCAGCCCATGTCCATAAACCCCATGTTCTTAAGAAAACAGTGGGTGTAGCTGCAGCAATACCAGCACAACACAAAAGATTTGCAGTCAACTAGACTGCCAAGAATGTATCAAAAAATAGATACAACAGGTATGAATGCTGGTGTTGTGGCAAGACAGACCATTATGCCATATATTGCTGGCACAACATTAGTGTCAGGAAGAACAACAATCTACTTATTAGAAGAGCAGCAGATAGATTTGTTAAGTATGAAGCTAACTTGAACCAAGGACCCAAAACTTACTTGGGTTCTAAGGAGAGGTAATTCTTTATTGCAGGTGATTCCAAGTTACCATGCCCCTATATGGTACTTGGACAGTGGATGTTCCAGGCATATGACTGGAACAAAGGGGTTGGTGAAGGAGTACTTACCTATCATAAATGGGTCTAAAGTAATCTTTGGTGGTTCTGAAAAAGGAATCATCAAAGGATTTTGTAACATTTATAATAACTAGATTACTATCACTCAAGTGGCCTATGTGAAGGGTTTGAAACACAACCTTATAAGCATAAGTCAGCTGAGTGATTTAGGATATGACATTTCATTTATTAAGAATGGATGTTATATCAAAAGCTCAAGTGATCAAAAGGTCATATTGACAGGATATAGAAAAAGGAATGTGTGCTGTCTTAACTTTGAGTGTGAGAACAATGTTTCTCCTATTTATCTTATAGCTGATGAGAGAGCCTCTCATTATGTCAAATGGCACAAGAGGTTGGCCCATCTTAACTACAAAACAATTGGCCAACTCTTTAGCAAAGAGTTAGTAAGGAATGATCCAAAAGTTAAGTGTATAAATGATGAGATATGCTCAGCTTGTCAAAAAGGCAAACAGACAAAATCCTCCTTTCATAGCCTTGAAAACAAGGATTCAGTGAGGTGTCTATACCTCTTACATATGGATCTATTTGGTCCTATGCCTGTTCATAGTCTAGGTAGGAAGGTCTACACTTTTGTGGTGGTAGATGACTATTCTAGATATTCCTGGGTGTTCTTTCTGAGACAAAAATCAGAAACCCCATGTGTTTTATATAGTTTTGTCAAGCAAATTCAGAATGAACATGATAGTACAGTGGTCAAAATCATAAGTGACCATGGCACTGAATTTCAATCTGAGAGTATGACAAGACTGTGTGAAGAACTTGGGATTTTTCAAGAATTCTCCTCACCTAGAACACCACAGCAAAATGGTATTGCTGAAAGGAAGAATAGAACATTGATTGAGGCTGGTAAAACTCTATTGAGTGACACTTCTCTCCCAGAATATTTCTGGGCTGAGGTAGTAAATACTGCATGTCATGTGATCAATAGGGCTTCTATCACCAAAAGCCACAAAAAGACTCCCTATGAGATCATGAAGGGTATAAAACCAAACTTATTCTATTTTAGGATCTTTGGTTGCAAGTGCTATGTCCTTAACAATGACAAGTCTTATCTAACTAAGTTTGCTGCCAAATCCCAAAATGAGATATTTGTTGGGTACAACAACAATAGTAAGGCTTATAGAGTCTACAACTTGATTACTCAAGTTGTAGAAGAGTCTGTACATATTGTCTTTGATGAAACAAGACTGATTAATAGTGAGTTGCCTTGTAGCTCATGCAGTTCTACAAAGTATAGATGAGAAAATGGACAAGCTTACCATTACATAAGAATCAACTGAAGAGCAGGAAGTGGAAAATGGTGACTACTGTTCAGGGGGAGTATATGACTCCCTAGATGCTGTTGAAAACCAAGAGGTGTGCAGCATATTGAAGAGACAGGAGAGGTTCCACCTGAAGATAGTCTACTTCCAGCTGTTAGACACTTAAAGGATCATCCAGCAAATCAGATAATTTGTGATCTAAGACATGGAGTGCAAACCAGAAGCAGGAACTTGAATACAGTGCTTTGCTCAAGCTTCCTATCTCAACTGGAGCCAAAGAGATTTGAAGAAGCTATTCTAGACCCATATTGGATTGATGCCATGCAAGAGGAGCTGAATCAGTTCAGAAGGTGCAAGGTCTGGGAGTTAGTTCTTAAACCAAAAGACCACAACATCATTGGAACAAAGTGGATCTTTAGGAACAAACTGGATGAGAATGGAATCATTGTGAAGAACAAAACAAGACTTGTTGCAAAAGGATACATGCAGGAAGAGGGTATTGACTTTGATTAAACCTTTTCCCCAGTAGCAAGACTGGAAGCAATTAGGATGTTCCTTGCCTATGCAGCATATCAAGGCTTCAAGGTATTCCAAATGGATGTAAAATCAGCATTCCTAAATGGAAATCTAAAAGAAGAAGTCTATGTAGAGCAGCCCTCAGGTTTTGTTGATTCTCTCAAACCTGATTATGTTTATAGACTTAGGAAAGCTTTGTATGGGTTAAAGCAAGCCCCAAGGGTTTGGTATGAAACCCTATCTACTTTCCTTATTGAGAACAAATTCTCAAGGGGGAAAATAGACAAAACTCTATTCCTAAGGTAGTCCAAAGGAAAGATAATCTTAGTCCATATTTATGTAGATGACATAATATTTGGGTCTACAGAAAACAACCTTTGCAAGAAGTTTGCTAAACTTATGCAAGAGAAGTTTGAGATGAGCAGCATGGGAGAACTTAAGTTCTTCTTGGGACTTCAAGTAAGACAGACTGATGATGGCTTGTCCATATCCCAGTCTAAGTTCACAAGGAGTTTATTAAGAAGTATGGTATGGAATCATCCTCCACCATGAGAACTCCTATGGGAACAAGTATGCCTATATTCAAAGATAATGCAGGTAAACCTGTAGATGAGTCTTTGTATAGAGGAATAATTGGTTCTCTTCTATATCTAACTGCTAGTAGACCAGACATTATGTATGCAACATGTATCTGTGCTAGGTACCAATCATGCCCTAAAGAATCTCATTACACTGCAGTAAAAAGGATTTTGAGATATCTAAAGGGCACACCTAATCTAGGCCTTTGGTACCCTAGAAATGGAGATTTTCTACTAACAGGCTATTCAGGTGCAGACTTTGCAGGTTGCAAAGAAGATAGAAAAAGCACAACAGACATCTGTCAATTTCTAGGAGGAAGATTGGTGTCTTGGAGTAGTAAGAAGCAGACTAGTGTGGCAATTTCCACAGCTGAGTCTGAGTATGTGGCAGCAGGAAGTTACTGTGTACAGCTGTTGTGGATTCAGCACCAGCTAGAAGACTATAGTATTCAGGTAAGTAGAACACCTTTGTTTTGTGATTCTACTAGTGCTATTTCTATTGCTAATAATCCTGTTTCACATAGTAGGACTAAACATATAGAAATTGGATACCATTTTCTTAGAGAATATGTAGAGAAAGAGACATCTCACTAGAATTTGTCAAAACAGATTATCAAATTGCAGATGTGTTTACTAAGCCTCTAGATCAAACTAAATTCAATAAATTTAAAATTGAATTAGGAATGTTGAACATAGATTAGTTGATCAAATTCGGCTAAGTAAATTAGTGTCGACACATTCAGAGAAGTGATGTCGACACTTCAGTAAATCAGTGTCGACACATCCAGAGAAGTGATGTCGACACTTCAGTAGATGGTGTCGACACAACCAGAGTAGTGGTGTCGACACATCCAGAAATTGTGTCGACACTTGCAATAAGAGTCGACACAGAATTTCTGATGAACTACTAAGTATGTCTAGTGTCGACATATCATTAATTGGTGTCGACACATAGTAGTCATCGCCGTTGTCGAGACAATAAGAGTATGTATCGACACATTTCAATAGTGTCAACACTTTTAGGCAGTTTTTTCCCGCCTTTTGACCTTCTTTGTTTAGAAGGGTATAAATAGGTCAAGAACATATTTTGTCGACACGCTCTCCAGGTTTTCGAGACTAAAACCTTGTGTCGACAAACTCTCTTCTCTCAATCCAAGTTTTCTCACCATCCCAATGACGCCAAAGGTTGAAGATAACATTAACGAAGGATATGAGTTGGTTCGCCATGCCTTTAATGATGCGGAGTCAGAGATTAAAGGGGTCATTGCCCTATTTGCTGACAGTGGTTTGGAGTTTCTGGTATCCGAACCAACCAAGATTTGGAAGGAGGTTTTTGAGTTTTTTGTTGCAACAACAGTAGACTCAACTGGACTTAAGATTAAATCAACAGTTCATGGAGCAAGAGTCAAACTGACCTTGAAAAGTTTGAGAAAAATTCTTCATCTTCCAAGAACTCAGGATGAAGAAGAAGTACCAGTATCAAAAATAAGGGAGGCACTACAATGGTGTGGATTGGATCCCACCTTGAAGATTGGAGCAGCAATTAACAGAAAAGGGATGAATCAACAAGGAAAATTCATTTCAAAAGTGGTAGGAAAGGTAATTATGTGTAAGCCGGGGACATGATAGGATTTCTACCTATATGTTCAACCTCATGACAAGGATAATTTTTAAGCTCAACACAGATTGGTCTATAGTCCTGTTTGAGAAGATTAAGGAAGGAATAAAGAAGCCTAATTTGGATAGACTGATGAGTTTATACTTGGTTGGAGTCATTCCAGAAGTAATGCACCAGATCCCTGGATCTAAAATTAATCATATGAGAAGAATGAAAATCAGGATTATTTCCAGATGGGATAGGGTCCTATCAAAGGACATACCTAATATAGAGAAACAAGAGGCTGTAGTGAAATCACCTGTACAGGACCTTACTGAGAATGCACAAGTGCAGGGGGAGCTAGATAGTGTACAAGTACAGGACCTGACTGAGAATGCACAAGTGCAGGGGGAGACAGTTACTGCACAGGTGCAGGGGGAAGAGAGAATCCACTTGACAGAGGAAATAGATTCACAAACAGTCCTTGAGACATCTCATGACAATATTCCAACCCAAAATGCTATCATGGAGGATACATCTGGAGCTACTGATGCTCCTGAGAAAGTAGTATCACCAGTTCACACTCAATAGAAGTTCACTCTGGAAGAATTGTTTCCTGATATTGAGGGAGCAGCAGATAAGGAGGTGCAAATAAGGAATGAGGGGGAGCAGGCTAACCTTGAGGGGGAGCAGCATAGGACTGAAAAGGAGCTGCCTCCTAGTCCTAAGGAAAGAGTAGACATTCCCAGTTCATATGCTTCAGAAGATGAAGAGATCAGAAGTATAAAAAGGAGAAAACTGATGGTCTTTAAGAGAAGGAGCCAGAGCTATAAGAAGGCATTACAAACTACTACTCCACAACCTGCCCCAGAGGCTGATTACAGCTCATTAATGGTGGCTTTGCAAGTTAAATTAGATGAGTAGAGAATGGCTCTAGAGAGGTATGTGGATGAAAGCCATAAGTCACTACAATTTGATTTGGCTCTGGATATTAAATCCATCAGGTTTGAAGTAAATCTTCATAAGAAAGAAATGACAGATTGTTTCCACAAAGGGGGCAATGCTGTAGTATTTCTGGCTGAGCAGCAAGTAGCAGTGAAGGCTCAAGTGGATGACATTGCTGTTAAACAAGGCTATGTCCTTGAAAATCAGATTAGAATGAATGACAATCTCACTGAATCTCACAATAAGATAGTCACTGAAATAAAGAAAACAGTCACTGCAATGACTGCAGAAAGAGCTAAAGAAAAAGAGGAGTTTGATAAAAAGCTACAGGATGCCTTAGACTCATTTAAGACAACCATTTCTACTTCTCAGAAAACAATCACTGATAAGCTTCTCAAGTTAAAATCATTTTATAAAGATGGTGTAAATTTTCTTGATAGTCAAGTAAGATTTCAAAAGGATGACTTAAGAGACCACATTGAAAGAGAAGTCATAAAGGGGGAGAGGGTGTTAGTCAAAGCAGGCTCAGATCATGCCAAATGGATATCCAATAGCATCAGAGCCACTCTGAGATATCCACCCCTTTGTGATGATGATAATGTTGCTGAGTCTGGTGTGCAACCTGCTTATGTTGAAGGTGATCAACCTGAAGTTGCTCAGATCATCTACCCTCCAGCAGATTTTGATATGATTCAACAACAGGTTCAGACAATGTACAGTCCTCCACAGGAAGTTGATAATATTATTATAGAGAAAGTTGAAATGCCAGAAGCTGCCTTGAAAGCTCAGTAGGAAGCTCAACTATCAAAGAAAAGGTTCAGAGAACAGGCTGAGTTAAAGCCTGATTTTGAGTAATGGAGCCCCACTTCCAGGAATATCATTCTGACTGCCTAGAAAGCTGTGAAAGATCAGGTTCATGAAAGGGGCAAGTGGTATAATGAACAAGAATGGCAGAAGTATGAAACAAGGAAAGAAGCCATTGTGCAACATAGAAGAAAGGCTAAGATTGGGAAGCTACCTCCTAATGCTCAGGAGCCTAGCAAATACTTCCCTAAGCCTTTTCATTATTTTGAAAGACAAAGGATTAAGGCTGAAGCTCAGAAGAAGGCAGAGTTGAAAGGAAAGAAGCCCATTGATGATGCAGAACCTACTGTGCAAGCTCAGATTAAGCCAGGAAAAAGCATAGTCATCAAGGAGCCTGATCAGCCTTAGGATAGATTTACTAGATTTTGCAAAAACAATGTAATTTTTAGTGTTAAAAGAAATCTATGTAATCAGTTGTTAAGAAACTTTTTGATAAGTATAAACTATACAATGTTTCATGTTCATTAAGTTTGCATCATTATTCTGTAATGACATTTTGGTATTTGTTTTGTTTGTAAGTTACCCTGTCATATAATGCTTATATACATCATAATGTTTGTTTATTATAAGTGGTGTATATCATTGACTAAAGGGTTATGACTTCTCCAAATAGGGGGAGATTGTTGGGTACATGGGAAAATGTGTACCTGATTTGAAGAAGTCTCACTTAGTTCAATGATATACATCAAGGTGTATTTGATGTTATTTTGAATTTATATGTGCAGGTTAAGTATATGCTAATATGCAGGAAAAAGTTTCTAAGTCTATGTGTCGACATTTAAGAAAGCCTGTGTCGACACTTGGAAAAGCTGTGTCGACACACAGAAGTATTAGCCGACATCGACTGTGTCGATACCGGGAGGCAGTGTTGACACACAGAAGTATTAGTTGACATCAACTGTGTCGACACCTGGAGGCAGTGTCGACACACATAATTTTGAGACTACATCAACTGTGTCGACACACAGGACTTGTGTCGACACATAGACGAGTTTAAACAATGTTGATTGCTGTGAAATGAAGAAGTGTCTGTGTCGACACAAAGAAGCAGTGTCCACACATTCTGCAGATGCAGTGTCAAGAAGCTGTATCGACACCAAAGGAGCTGTGTTGACATCACCAAAGCTTGTGTCGACACTTAATCTACTTGTATCGACACATAATGACAATTAGTCTCGACGCTTTGCTGACAAAGACAAAGGTTCAAGAACTGACTGGAGACTTGACAGCTGTGTATTCCAACAAGTTTGCTGAAGCTGTCAGACCTGTCAGAAGTTGGTTAGAAACCGGATCAGCCGGTTCCATGGATGAAGACTATATATAGATGGATTCTGTCAAATCAAAGAGAAGAACAATAACAACAACACGAACAACTATTTGAAGTATTGATCATTGATCAAGAAAGTGCTCGACACACAGAAGAAGATTTTCGTGAGAATATCTAAGAAAACAATCTGAAGTTGCAATCTACTCAGAATTTGTCTAAGGAGAATTCAAGCAAGAATTCTGAAGAAACTTCAGAAGCTCTGGAGAGTGAGAGAGATCTCCAACTGTTGAAGTAAAGAAAGAGACATTTACAAGTCTTTTAAGAAGCAGATCTTGAACTAATCTGCTAAGAAGGATTCTGATCTATTTCTGAAATCTAAGGAGGAAGCTGTCAGCCAGTCAACTTCAAAGGAGATCAACCCTACTGAGTTCAGATTCAAGAAGCTTTGAAGAAAGCTAAGAACAGGTTGATTTCAGCCATCAGTCTTATCAAGAAGTTGATCAAGAAACCTTTTATCCCTTCTCTCTCAACAAGGGTAAGAGTCCATCTAAAACACTTATCAAATTTTATAGGATCTTTTCAAAGATCTGAGTTATAAGCCTATATTATAAAGGCTGAGTGTAGGAGATATAAATCTCTGAGTGGTAGGGCTTTTGAGTCTGAGTATAAGAGAAATTATTCTCTGAGTTGTAGGCCTTGTGACAAGGCTGAGGTAGGGTTGTTAGCCTGAGTTGTAGGGGTGTGGTTTCACTCTGAGTTGTAGGAACCTTTCAGAGTTCTGAGTTGTAAGATCTGTGGATCTGAGAAGAAGGAAGAAGTTAGGCCGAATCTAGCACACTGCTAGATAGGTGAAGGGGGAAAGTGGATGTACCCAGACCTTGGCGAACCACTATAAAAATGTGTGCAATCTGTGATGTATGTGTGATTGTGAATTCTGTGCTGTGATTGCTGTAGAATAGTTAGATTCTCTTTAAAGAACTGAAATATTATTCTGCCTTAAGTAAAAAAAAAAGAACCTATTCACCCCCCCTCTAGGTGTTTTGGTTATCCTGACTATGAGGCACGTCGACCTAGGGAGGGCGAGGCCATCAACACTTTTTACCGGGACGAGCTCGCCTTCCCCATCTCGCACTTCGAGGTGGGGTTGCGACACCCCCTCTAGACTAAAATCCGTCAGATCCTCAAGTACTTTGGGGGTAGTTCCGGCCCAGCTAAACCCGAATGCGATCGCCATGATGGTCGCATTCGCCTGCCACCTCCGCCGAGAGCGGATCGAATTCAACCTCGCCGTCTTCCACAAACTCTTCACCTACCGCGCGACCAATGATGGGGTCGCCTTCCTCATGGGCTCGCACATCAAGATTCGTGAGACTGCCAACAAAAACCACAACTAGGTCTCCAAGGTTGTCTTTATCAAGGGCGACCTGGAGAACATTCCCTTCTTCCCCCAGCAAAAGAGCGAGGAGGTATATCGGCCTCCAATGCTATCAAGCATTGATGCCGAACAACACAGGTCCTTCCTTGGGAAGGACTTCGTGGTAACCTTCCTTCGAAGGGGCCTCGACTCGCTCCTCCCCGTTCTTCCAGGCGAAGGTATAAATATTCCCTCTTCTTCCTTTCGGCTCACCTACTATGATCACTTTTCTAACCTAAGTCACTTTCTGCAAGGGAGCGATCAATTCCCAAGCATCCGCCCCATGCATACTCGAGAGTCTACCTGGACCTGCTCGCGCGTGAGCGGGAAGCAGCAGCAGCCTGCCATGGCGATCTGGGGTCTGGAGGACCCTCCTTTAGCCGAAAATGACTTGGCCTCGAAGGGTCCACCTCGCCTCGCCGCCCCCACAACCAAAGAAGTTGAAGGCGACGGTGGTCTCCCAACGGGGACTACAACAATAACAACAAGTTCGGGGGAGACAACAACAACAACAAGTTTACATAAGCTCGTCGGCGACCACACCTAAAGGGTCACCAGTGAGCTCTCTGAAGGGCTCTCTAGAGAAAGACTTGGAGGGTGGCGAGCCCTCCGCCTCCCCTACCGTAGTGGAAACTGTGGCCAGCGAGTCGGGCCTGCCGAAGAGCCACCCCTCTTCGGCTTTGGGGGAAGTCAAAAGACCCGGTCGGCGAGCCTATGGTGCGGTGAGATGAGCAGACCCACAAGGTTTCCATCTTATCACTCCATCCCTCCTGGTTAGGGAGTCAGCCCACCTCCGGGCATGCCTATGCGCTAGACTTCAGCTTGTATGAGCGTGAGGATGTAGAGAACTACAAGAGCCTGACTCTTCGTCAGCTTGGCAGCGAAGGTCTACAAGCCCAGATGTGGGAATTGGAGCTGCACAATATCGTGGTCCTCCGCGACTTCAACCTCAACCACCAGTTACTGAAAGCCGAGCAGGACAACGACTTCGTTAAGGATAATGCAGCCGACCTGGCGAGGCAACTGCAAGTCACCGAGAACCTCCTTGCAAAAACCGTCAGTGGGATGGTAAGCGCCGACTACCACCTTCCCTTTTCTTTTAGGATCTTTCAAGCATATTAATCTTACATTGCCCTTATTCCCAGGATGCCGAAGCCGCGAATGCGCTGCGGGCTCGCGCTGCCGAGCTAGAAGCTCGCGCCGCCGAGCAGAAGACTCGCACCGCCGAGCTGGGGAAGCAGAATGACAAGCTATAGGAGGAGAACAAAGGGCTCCAGAGCGAGATGATCCGACAGACAGATGTATTCCCCCCCCCATTTGGCGGTGACCCGGGCATCCCTCCTAAGGGGCCAAAAGTCTACAGCGAGGCCGAGGTCACTGAGAGACTGCGGATCAACTCCATCAGCACCGCCGACTACACCCACCAGATGATGAAAGACATGGAGGTGTTGGTGGAGGGATGCGAAGAGATCACAACGAGGGACCTTGTGCCGAACCTGTTCCCGCCGGCTGCCCCTCCCAACAAGAAGGAGGAAAGCTTCAAGTCGCTGTTCAAGGATGTCAAGGGCTATAAGGATGGCCACACATATAGAGGGGAGAGAGAGGAGGATCACCCGTCAGGGAGGAGGTCGAGAATTGACTCGCGCCCCATCTACTTTTTGTTGTAATCTCGCCGAGGCGAGCTCACCTTTGTAACATATAATATTCCAGTTAATGAAAAATGTACTTATCTTGAATTCTTCCCTTTTTTTTGAATTCATTGTGATGTACTTGTCTGCGAGATGCCCTCCTCCATTGGGCGACCTCGCTAGGATAAAACTTGCCGCTAGAATGTACTTAAGTTAGGATTCGTACTCGCAGAGGAAACTTGCGAGCTCGCCGACCCCGGGAAATCAAGGGGCGGACTTCTCGGCGCGCTAGGCTCGCAACCACCCAGCTCGCCCACGGGCATTCTCTTTTTTTTTTCTCTCCAACATCAACCTAAAGTTGTTAAAAAATTCCAAGTAAAATTTTAAGAGGGTGAGAATGTACTGCCGAGGGCCACCTCCTCTCGCCTTCTTTAGCAGATGCCGAGACCTCAACTCGCC
The DNA here is from genome assembly GCA_039513925.1 of Platanthera zijinensis. Lineage (NCBI taxonomy): Eukaryota > Viridiplantae > Streptophyta > Magnoliopsida > Asparagales > Orchidaceae > Platanthera > Platanthera zijinensis. The sequence goes on from CM077086.1 coordinate 171,998,166, forward strand.
ATCCCTTCTATCCCGCCTTTAGATATTTACCCCATTGTCGTCGGGCTGGATCGTTTGCTGATCTGGACCCGCGAATACCTAGCTCTCCTGCCGAGATCTCGGCTTGTCCCGGTCAGCTCGCCTAGGGGGGCTGGATCCAACCCTTTATCATCTTTTCAATCTTTGTATTTGAAGTCAAACTGCCTGATTCTTGGATTTAGACGTAGTTGTGTCTACTGTGAATCCCAGCCAGGTTAGCTAGGTGGGAGCCTGATGGCGGGTGTTGAGCTTCCACCGGACTCAGCCCTCTAGGGTCATAACGACGTCACTCGAGGATCTCGACCTTGCCAGCTAGGTGGAAGCCTGGCAGCGGGAATATCTCGGGACATAACCCCAGATCGAGAATACTTTCTTTTGTCCAACCTCCGGGCGCTACCTCCGGCCCCATCAGCTAGGTGAGACCCTGACGGTGGGTGTTGAGCTTTCACCGGACTGAGCCCTCTAGGGTCATAATGACGTCACTCGAGGATCCCGGCCCTGCCATCTTGGTGGAAGCCTGACAGCGGGAGCATCTCGGGACCTAACCCTAGAGTGAGAAAAACTTTCATTTGTCCAACCTTCGGGTGCTACCACCGGCCCAATCAGCTAGGTGAGAGCTTGGGTGTTAAGCTTCCACCGGACTCAGCCCTCCAGGGTCATAACGACGTCACTCAAGGATCCCGACCCTGCTAGTTAGGTGGAAGCCTAACGGCGGGAGCATCTCAGGACCTAACCCTAGAGCGAGAATACTTTCCTTTGTCCAACCTCCGGGTGCTACCACCGGCCCAATCAGCTAGGTGAAAGCCTGACGGCGGGTGTTGAGCTTTCACTAGACTTAGCCCTCTAAGGTAATAACGACCTCACTCGAGGATCCCGGCCCTGCTAGCTAGGTGGAAGCCTGACAGCGGGAGCATCTCAGGACCTAACCTCAGAGCGAGAAAAACTTTCCTTTGTCCAACCTCCGGGTGCTACCACCGGCCCAATCATCTAGGTGAGAGCCTGACGACAGGTGTTGAGCTTCCAGCAGACCCAGCCTTCCAGGGTTATAACGATATCACTCGAGGATCCCGACCCTGCCAGCTAGGTGGAAGCCTAGAAGCGGGAGAATCTAGGGACCTAACCCCAGAGCGAGAATACTTTCCTTTGTTTAACCTCCAAGTGCTACCATTGGCCCAATCAGCAAGGTGAGAGCCTGATGACGGGTGTTGAGCTTCCACCGGGCTCAGCCCTCCGGGGTCATAATGACGTCACTCGAGGATCCCGACCCCGCCAGTTAGGTGGAAGCCTGACAGCAGGAGCATCTCGAGACCTAACCCCATAACGAGAAAAACTTTCCTTTGTCCAACCTCCTACCCCGCCAGCTAGGTGAGAGCCTGACGACATGTGTTGAGCTTTGACCATACTCAGCCCTCTAGGGTCATAATAACGTCACTCGAGGATCCCGGCCCTGCCAGTTAGGTGGAAGCCTGGCAGCGGGAGCATCTCGGGACCTAACCCCAAAGAGAGAGAGACATTCCTTTATCCAACCTCTTGCCCCACCACCTAGGTGGAAGCCTGGCAGCTGAGGCATTTCAGGACTTAGCTCGATAAATGCGATTTGCCACAGACTTGATCTGCAAAAAGGTTGGAACATCAAAGGATTTCATATTCATTAAAGGAACGAATGTACATATTTTCACGGATATAAATACTTCAAGTCATCGCCACTCCAGGTGTGACTTAGGGTATTGCCCTCTACATTCCGGAGACAGTACGCTCCTGACCTTAGAGCCTCCCCGATAATGTATGGGCCTTCCCAGTTGGGGTTGAGCTTCCCCACTACGGCTGATCTTCCTAACGCATCCACCTTCTTCAGGACCAAGTCCCCCTCTGCGAACTGTTTGACCCTGACGTGCTTGTCAAAGTACTTAGCCATTCTTCGCTTTACCTCCTCCTGTTGTATGGCAGAGAGATCCTGCAGTTCTTCCACCATGTCGAGGGAGAGTCGTAGCTCCTCGTTTTCAGCTTGCCATTCTTCCCTGCCTGCCTCTGCCTTGCCCACCCGAGGCGTCCAGACTTCGAACTTTATCGGAAGCACGACCTCACATCCATGGGAGATTTTGAAGGGGGTCTCCCCTGTGGTTGTATTGGGAGTGGTTCTTAGGGCCCATAGAACCGAAGGAAGCTGCTCCACCCAGCTACCCTTCAAATTCTCTACTTTATTCTTCAGGAGGTTGACAATGATCTTTTTTGCCGCCTCCACCTGCATTTTGCTCCTTGGATGGTGTACCGAGGCAAAACTTAGATCAATCCCAAGCTGTCCGCAAAAACTGATAAACTCGACACTGGCGAACTGAGGCCCATTGTCCGTTACAATGGCCTGGGGCAGACTGTGGCCGCAAATGAACTCCCCCCATATAAAGTTCTTGATTACCTAGGAGGTCACCTTGGCTAGCGCCTTCACTTCCAACCACGTAGAAAAATAATCTATCATCACCAGCACGAACCTCCTCTGCTCGCTGGCCTGGGGGAAAGGCCCTACCAAATCCATTCCCCAAATGTCGAAGGGCCAGGGGGCCGTGATACTCCTGAGCCGCTGAGCTGGCTGGAGTTGGAGGGGGGCAAATAGCTGACACTTGTGGCATTTCTTTGTGAATTCCATGGCATCCGGCCTAGGGTCGGCCAAAAATACCCCTGTTAAATGACCCTTCCTTCCAAGGTTCTACTCCCTGAGTGGATCCCACACTCCCCGGAATGGACCTCCTCTTGAATCCTCTGGACCTCCCTTTCGGTCATGCAACGTGCCAACATCCCCAAGAGGGTCTTCCTGTACAGTTGCCCATCCCGCATAAGATAGTATGCTGATTTGTATTTAAATCACTTGTTCTCCATCCCCTCTGGATACTCCCCCGTGGATAAGAAAGTTGCAAAGGGATCCATCCACGAAGGGTGCTGGTCGACCTCCATCAGCTCCCCCTCCTCGATTGATAGATGGAACATGTCAGTGATGTTATTAAAGAGAGGGTTAGACCTGATTTACTCTAGCGGGGGGGGGGGGGGTGAATCGAGTAGTTAAAAACTTTTGCTGTTTAAAAAATAATCAGAGTAGAAAGACTAGTGAATACCAAGATTATCAGTAAGCAAGAAAACAATCTAAGTAAAACTAATCTAACACAGAACACAGATCTAAGTTATCACAACCACAGAAAAAACAAATGGAAAAGGGCAACCAGACAACACAAGAACTTTTATAGTGGTTCCCCAACCTGGGAACATCCACTCTTCTACCATCCTTGTAGGAATCCACTAGCAGGTTTTGATCAGGTGACTGCCACCTTTGAGCTTTTGATCAGGTTCTCAAAAACCAATCTCAAGTCTTTTGGAAGGAGACTTGTGACCAGGCTAACTTTTGAAGGGAGTTAAAACCCTGTACAATGAGATGGGAAAGAAGATGATGTTAGTATTCTCTTTTCTCAAAAACAACTTGAGATGTTGAAGGTTCAGGAAGACTGGAGCTTTGCTTCAGGGTGTAGGTCCTCAGTTTTGATTTGTCAGTGTTCAGGAATCTAGTAGACAGATGTTGAAAAGAATGTTTTTGAAGATTCCCAAATCGGAAGATGAAGAAGATTCTTGATATTTGATGAATGTTCTTCTTCAGTCTTGAGTATTAACAGGGATGATAACACTGAGAGAAAACAAGAAAGTTTTGGATGATGGTGAGTTCTCTTTCCTGTGTGTCTGAAAGAGAGAGAGATGTCTTTTAATATTCTCAATCAATTATTATTCCTTTGAATTTGAATTACTGCCTTAAGTGCTGACTGATCTGGAGATTACAACCGGCTGGAATAAAACATTAATGAGTTTCTCCAACTATCCTTTAATAAAATAATCAAGTAAATATCCTGAGAAATACCATAATTAATGCAGCCAATAACGGCTATATTCAGAGGAATATATGCATTAATTACTCAGGAATAATACTGCTAATAAATGTGGAAATAGAGGATCAGAATGAGGGGAAAAACTCATTCTAGAACCGAGACAGAAATCGTCGACCTCTGAATAGAATTCGTCGACCTAAGAATGCCAGTTCGTCGACCTGAGAATCTGTCTGGAGAAAAACTAATCGTCGACCTGAGCTCGAATATCATAGAGCTCAGCTAAGAGAATTAATTCTCAGTTCGTCGATCGGAGATCGACGATCGTCGAGCTGAGTTCGAAGAATTTCGAACTAATTAAACTGTCTTCTGATATCTTCTAAATCTGAGTCTTCTGAGGTCCTCTGCTGGCTGGTCCAAGAAGGTAGAACTAAAATGACTTAGCTTAAACTCTAGGACTACTAATCATGACCCTGACTATAGAAGGTGGGTCAAACTCAGCCTAAAATTAGTGAACCTAGCTCAAATCCAACTAGAGATCCAACATGATACTCCTAACCCGGGGACTATGCTTGGCTAGCTGATCAACCTGCTCATTCTCCTCCCGTGGCACATGCGGGATGGAGAAGGTCTGGAATATGCCGATGACCCCCTTCACCTTTGTCAAGTATAACTGGAGGGTAGGTTCCCTTGTCTCAAACTCCTTACTGATATGAGAAGCCACCTGTAATGCCCCGAATTTCAAAAGAGGGACGACAGCGTTAGAAGCCAACTTTAGGACCTAGTAAGGGTCACATGGCCTTGGATACGGGCGTGTCCATGGCCGTGTCGTGGTCGGGTTGGACGATTTTCCATGTGGTCGACGAGATGTAGTCGACGATCATTGGAGGTCGGGCACATGGCCTGATACACGGGCGTGTCTAGGGTCGTGTCCTGCTCGGGCTGTTAGCCGGGATATGTCGAGTAAGATACACGGCCTGGGACATGAGCGTATCCCAGGGACGTTTCTAGCACACAGCATGTGACACAGGCGTGTCACATGTCCATGTCCTCTTCGGGATGATTTGGTCCCGTGTCGAGTGAGGAACATGCCTCGCAACACGGGCGTGTACTGATTGACACGAGCGTATCAAAGTTTGACATGAGTGTGTCTACGCCAGTGTCCTGGTCGAGATGCGACGGTTTCAACGACGATTGAGGCACGCGGCCTTGGACACAGACGTGTCACAAGCTGTGTTCGGCCCAAGAAATTGATTTTAAGTGCGAATTGTGGCCATTCGTTTCCTTCTTTTGGGATCCAAGGGCCCAGGGCTGTTCTTGCTGAGTTAAGGCCAGGAATAGGGTTTGAAACCCTCATTCTACTTTGAGCAATCTCTTTCTAAAGCTTTAGAGAGAGGGGAGAGCAAGGAAGAAGGAGAAGGAGAGATCCGACCGCCGGAGGAGCTTCAAAGCCCCAAATCGCAAGCCGAGTCCATATCTAAGGAGGCGAGGCCATTGCGATGCTTTTCATCCGTCTAGATCTTCATGGCGCCAAAGAGAACCACAAGGGTAACGATTCTCTTCTTGTATATGTGAAATCCCTTTCCTTTTTGCATAGGAAACCCCCTCCTGCGAGTGAGCGGTGAGTGCAAGGTATTTCTTCGGGTAGACATGAATAGTCCCCGTTGTTTTGCATGTAGAGTCCGAAATCGAAGTACGAACATAGACATGGTATGTGAAGCCTACCCGGATAAGTTGGTCTGGATCGGTGATGTTTCATTATGCATGAATGGTCGGAGAAGACTCCGTGTCGATGGATTTTTTCGGGTTTTTTACGTGGTAGATTGCAGCAGGGATCCTTGGGGATTAACTCCAAGGTGCACCCAGAAATCTGGGCAGAAGCGAAGTTCTGCCATAACGGTGGCCTGGGAGCCAGCCGTGTACACAACCGGGTTACGTACGGTTGTTTGAACGATATGTTGGGACTGGGGGAAACTTGGCCCGCTCCGATGGCTAAATGGCCATGACGAGGTGAGCAATAGGCGGGTGGAACCTTACCCACTCCAAGTGGTTTGGTGAAAGTTGGCTTGGAGAGCGAGTCTAGGCTTTAGATGAAAGGACTTTAATGCTCACGCTGTTTGCCATCTTGGGGGCGGTGGTGGACCGCGGAACGGACAGGGTTCGGACCGGGTTCACCGAGTAAGTGCCCTAAGGCACGGGGTGTGTGGCCGTGCGGTCCTGCACCTGTGGTGTATTGTGCAAATGTTGTACTTTCACTTTAATCGTTGGATTATACTAATGCAATGTAGGGAAGGAGCAATTACACCCCAAGAAAGGGATGGGGTCGTTATAATTTTGTCAATTTAGCAGACCGTTACTTTTGTTTGTCACCGTTGCGATGAATTATTGCTTGCAGGTGTTGTGGAGCCTAGTGGCAAATAGCGGGCTGAAGCCCTAGTTGCTGAGCCGGGCCTCGAAGGCCATGCAAATGTTTACTTGTTATATTCATGTGTGACCGACCTGCGTGCCGATGTTTGGAAGACACTGTTTATTTAAGTAAACTCTTGTAAGGCTATAAGGCCAAGTACTTTGTGTATTTTTACGCTCATTCCTAATTTGAGTATTCTTAGTGGACATTCATGTTGTTGGTTTGGCTTCTTTTCTTTGCAACTTTTAAAAGCTTCCTCTAGAATGTGCTCTGTGTAGGACGTGGTTATTAGAAGGATGGTTTCATTTAGTAACCCACCGGTCTGTCTACGGTATATTGTGTCGGACCCCGGCCGGATCTACTGCTATATGCTATGTGACGGATAGAGGTGTTACAATTTGTTATCAGACTACCGGTTTCGATCATGCTTATTGGAATTCGAGGACGAATTCTTTTAAGGGCTGGTGAGCACATATATGTGCGTCATAGTTATAACATAGAAGAACCCATGAATGTCCACTTAGGAATGAAAATACACATGTTTGAGGAACCTGCGTGTTCCTATAATTGCTTTTTGCAATATTGTTCGGTCACTTAACTGTGTTTTGTACGTCTATAGGTGACCAGGAGTGGTGCAGGGCCTTCAAAAAACCCACATTCTGAGGCAAGTAGCTTACCGAAAGATGTTCCTACAACATCTCCTTTGGCAGAAACCATAAGATTGGTGGCTGAAGCGGTGTTCGCTATGATAAATGCCTAGCTTGCAAGGCAAATATAACAGCCTTCCCTTGCGGTGGAGCAGGTCCCGCTTCAAGTGGCAGAACTGAGAAGGGTGGAGCAAGTGGTGGTGGATCCATTAGTATTTAGGGAACCTCATCCCAAGCTGAGGATTGGCTCTCCCGAGTAAAGAGAGTCTTGACAGCTACGGAAACGGAGGAGTGGCAAAAGACCACCATAGCCACTTTCCTATTGGATGGTGATGCAAGGTTGTGGTGGGAAGGTTTAGAGCTACACCACTTAGGGGGAAGGCAACTCACGGACGTCTCGATGGAGGAATTTTCGAGACTATTCTTGGCAAGGTACCTTCCCTTGGCTCAGAGGATTGCGATGGAGAATGAGTTCCAGAAGCTGGTGCAAGGAGAGAGTAGTGTGGACGAGTACCTCCACAAATTTACACGGTTGGGTCGGTATGCAAGCTCTACATTCGTTGATGAGGAGCGAAAGACAAACTGATTCTATGAAGGTCTGCGGGATGACCTAAGGCTACTGATCTCAGGGCCTATGACGCAGGGCTTCTTGACCCTGGTCAATACTGACCTGTCGTTAGAGAAAGATCTGAGGAATGTACAAGCAAAGAAAGACTCTAGTGCAAAGAGGACAGAGTTCAAGGTGCCGACTACCTCAAAGTTTGGGTTTCACAAGTTTAATAAGAAGGCTAGGACTTCAGGTCCAGCCCCTTCTTCTGGTACATCTGGGGCGACTATATGCCGAACCCAGGGCACATGCAACAATTGTGGGAAGTCAGGGCACTTTGCTTGAGATTGCTGGAGCGGACGCCCAAAGTCCGAAAGGAAGCCTAAAGCCACTTATGAGGAGAAGGGCAAGACGGCGGAGTCCACCGCATCGCACTATGCTCCAACCCAGCCTAGGGTTTATAATCTTGGCCAGCAGGAGGCCATAAAGCAAACCGACATGGTGATAGGTACGGTTTAAATTTATAGCAGTTTAACTTTAAATACTTGTTACCTTGCGCATGTTAGCTTATTACTGCTTGTACTAGGCTTTGTTTTTATTTGTGATAATCCGGCGAGAGCACTCTTCGATAAGGGAGCTTCGCACTCTTTTTTGTCCGAAGGATTTATATCGCGCATCAGAGTACCCACTTTGATGACAAAGAACAAATTGGATGTGTTGTTGCCTAATGGGTGTTCAATGCGCGCGGATAGAGTCTGTGGCGTAAAGATACGGATTAGGAGTCAAGAGTTTGACTTGCGAGCGTCGTTACTGTAAAATCCTGTTCCTCAAATCCGAGGCAACCCGGATCTTATGCCCAGAACCGCCGCCTTACGGTGACACTAACACACGAGTTAGTCGTCACCGCAAGACGCCGATTCTGCCGGCTAGTACGATCATATCATGTTCGGCCAATATGAGAATAATTGCATAATAAATCAGAGTAAAAGCAGAAGCAAGTCCACAGCCACATCACATATATATATCAAAGAAATAAAAGACAGTCCCTAATGAGTACAGAAGTGAAAGTAGATAGGGCTTATGCCCAGTACATCATAATCTCTCTCTCACTCTCATACACAGCAGCGGAAAAACTAAAACTCTCTCATCACCTGTAAACGTGCCCCAGTAGTAGTAGTAGCAGTAGTAGCAGGTGCCGGCCTCTGCTCCTCAAATCCGGCCTCCTCGACGTGCTGGACCACCTCCTCGAGCTCCTAAAAATAATAAGGTCACCGACCATTAGTCAAAAAGACTAAGTCGTATCCTCAGCACCTCCTCCTGCAACTCCTAGGCACCGTGCGGGAGGACGAAGCGGAGGACAACAAGGGGTGGCAAAAGGTGGGCAGGTGACAGGAAACTAACAGAGTATATATAATCAAAATATATTGAAATGTAACCTCCACTTATGCGAGTACGCATAAGCAAGGGATCTTTTGCAAAGCTCCCATTGTATAGAATGTCCCATACCATTTATACAATGGGGTGTCAGAGTCACAAGCATATATATTTATAAAGGAAAATAACCTTAACCTACAAACATGCCCACTCAGGCTTATAGGCTAAGGGTTCGTATAGCAGGTCCTAATGTATAAGCGTCCCATACCACTTATACATTAGGTGTCTTAGGTTGTTATGCAGATTAATGTTATGCAACTATATGGTGGGTATGATATGAACATGCAGTGCAACACACACACACGACTCCGTGATCACAGACCTTTAGTTCCCACTTTTCGAGAGCTAGCATCACTCTCAGGTACCACCGTTGTGGCTACGGCAGCAGCGGAGCGGGCGTCTCCGCCTTCTAGGCGGGTATACACACTACCAGGCCTAGACCTCTCTTGTGCGCCTCTGTACACCGTCAGTGCACTCTAGAGTCTCTGCGTACAACTTTGCTGACTATATGTCAGTCTTGTTGGGCTGGGTGCGCGTTATTAGGAAAAGCCTTCCAGACTCCAGTATAAACATCCTACTGGTCCCTCTAACCCTCGCACCCGCCTGGTCCACCGTACTGCCGTCGGTGTGACGACTGGCCAGTATCGCATGGCCCGCCACTAATATATGCACAAGCAAGTATTATATATTGAGCCTCCAGCTCAAAGGACTATCATGTCTCAAATCTCTCCAACCCGCCACGGGTGAGTATGTGCTACAAACCCTCCAACCCTGGCCGGGTGAGTGTATATAAGTCAATTTCTTTCCTCCAACTCTGCACGGGTGAGCAAGTAGTCAAAAGACTCCAAGTCCCTCCAACCCGAAATGAGTGAGCACATGTCCAGTTCACTTAATCTATTAGACTACTCTTATCTACTGATTATCATACTTAGAGTCTTAAGGTTAATCCCAGGACTGCCCAAGGTATTCCCGGTGAAGGGCTCTCAGGGGCACTAGGAGCTGCGATGGGCTGAATCCCAAAGCTCCCTTTCTCAAGGTTATTTACTTTAGTTGTTTCTTACCCGGACCTCTTTTCTCTCTCCTGTTACATAGAGTGACCTAGTGATTTAAGGTATAGATTAAGGAGTGACGATCTTCCGTCAACCCTACCTAGGCATGACTAATGTTGCACTTTTACTCTCGTCTCTATAATGCATCTGCCACCCAGGGTTATACTTCCGAACTTAGACTCTAACTCAGTTGTTGATTCATCCCCTGGCGGCCTATAGTCCAGCCTACTTTTACTATGCGCACCCCATGACCTAACACCACCCTGAAATCGAACTTCTAAATATTTGATCCAACTGACCCCAAATATTTATCCTAGGATGGTATGGACTAATAAAATGAGTGTGTTGATTTTCATAATATTCCTAGGTCATTAGGGCCTTTAAATAAATCTTTTACATTATTCCCTAGGTCATTTTACACAAGAAGTATTAACAATTAAAATCTTCTGACCTAAGGGAATTTTCCTGAGTTGCATATGAATAAATTATTACTGTCTACAACATTTCATAATTTCTCTTTTTTATATTTCTATTTTTCCCATAATTAATACAAATTCTACCTATTTATCACTTTCCAAATGAAGTACAAGAAATATATACACCAAAATTCCAGGAAAATTACTGAGCATTTATATTACCATTTTATGACTAATGGCAGAGTTTTATTAATTTCTACAAGGTAATGGTCTATCAAATCCATTCTTAATTATTTACCAAAAATGCCATTATGCTAATTAATAATTAACATTGTACCCCAAAATTCTGATATAAATCTACAAGACTAATATAACAATTATGCAACTCTAGGATTATTTTCACAATTTTCCAACAAGTATTTATACTAATTCATAAACATTTACAAAAAGGGTAAAATGGTCATTTCCATGAATTTTGCTCTAACAGTTGCCAAACAGAGATAAGAAATTTTCTTAAGTCAATTAAAACACCATACTTTGACTTGGCTGAATCTGAAGGTCTTCTATAGCCAAAACCTATTTTTCCCATTTATTTTACAAAAGGACCTATAATTTGAAAAATTCCATTAAGTGGTATTTTTAATTCCAAAAATCCCAAAAATTATTCTAGGGGTGAAACATGCCCTAAAGTATCACTGGAATTTATTGCATGGCTTTTGGGTGCCTCAGTTAGGTTAAATACACAAAATATAAATTATTGCTAATTGCACACCAAGGCCTAAATTAGCCTACACAAACACATGGAATAACCCTTCATGCAGGGGTCCAATTGCCTTGAAATTCCTACCAGACACCAATAATGTCCCCAAGGACATACCACCAAAATTTGGGGTCATTTGGGTGCCAAAAATTACCATTATGCCCTTAATTTAATTTTTGATATTTTGATAAAAACTATAGAAAAAGTTCTTCCAAAAATTCCAAATTTTTGGCAGGGCATAGGCATGCCCTAAATACACCCATGACCAAAATTTCAGGTCATGGTGATGCTTGGTTTGTCTTGGGCATCCAATTTGGTTTCTGCCCTAGTTTAAGGGCAGTCCTAGCAAAACAGCCCTACAGGACAGCCTACTGGTCCAAAAGTCATGATTTCTGTGGCATTTCAAAGTTAACCCATCTACCTAACTTTTTCATTCAGGGTTCACCCTAAGGTGGGGCCTCTAAGTACTTCATAATCAACATGCAAAATAACTGATATATTGTGACAGTATTTCATTTATTCATGAAATTAAATAATGCAGAATTAATAATAAAACGTGCACGAATCTTAAAGCCTAATCCAACGGTGGCTGCCTTTCTTCCTCATGCACATGCATGCATGGCCAGCCCGAGCAGGTGTCCCTTGCGGGGCCATTTCCGGCCATCGCCGGCGGCGGGGCCTCCGGCCAATTGCTCCCCCGGCCTCACGGTGGCCGGAGCTTGATCTGGCCGGCGACTGGACGGCGGAGAGCGGCGGACGGCGGCGGCGCAACCAACCCGAAAACCTCCAGGCCGCCATTTTTTAAAGCTTTTTCCAAGCTTTTGGATTCCTATGTCGAGCTCGTTTGAGCTCGACCTCTAACCTAGATGATCTAGGATGCTAGCACAGTAAGAGGGGAGGGGATACGGACCCTTGGTGGTTGTGGTTGAGGGTGGCGGCGGCTTCCCCTAGCTTGCAAATTCCGGCGAGCTCCACGGCCGTCCATGGCTTTCTTCTTCTCTCTCTCTCTCTCTGGGATAGGGCTGGATGGAATGAGAGAGGGGAAGAGTTTGGGGCTGAGTTAAGAGAGGGGGCGATTTCACCTAGGTAGGGGGGCGGATTCACCAAGGAGGGGGGGTCGGGTTAGTGGATGTGGCCGGCTAGGTGGCTGGTGAGTGGGTCCCACTGGCCATGAAGGTTGTCTAGACCTTAGTGGGTCGGGTTGCCAAGTCTAGGGCCGGGTTGGGTGAGTGAAGAGAGGGAGTTGACTTCCATGAATGGGTTAGGTCATATTGGGCTTGGGTTGGGTTTGGGCTTGGCCCAAGGCAGTATGGTGGGGGTCCCACACCTCCTAATGCTCATGCATGGTGAGCCAACCCATGGTGGGTTGGTGGGATGAGCCCAAGTGGCCCAAAATAGCTCCTCCACATTTTCTCTCTCCTATTTATCACATTTTCTCTCTCCTAGGTAATTCCCAAAATTACCATTGCATGCCCATATTTTTCTCTTCCATAGGGGGTATAGGGTCACTTTAGGCCCACCTAATGAGTTTGGGTTGATTTGGGTGGACCCAACCTAGTGAAATGGGCTAGGGCACCATTTTCACTATTTAGGTCAACATGTTGACTTGACCCAACATGGGTCAACTGGTTGACCCCATGGCCTACCTTAGGGTCCACTTAGATTGTATTTAGGGTTAGGGCATCATGGTGGGGTTATGGTGTGGCTAAGGTTCCTGTTTAGGCTAGTTTGACCTAGTTTGACTTTGGCCCCCATGGTGGGCCCCACATGGCTACAACCCACTATCTAGGGTCAAACCTAGCTCATTACCCTAACACCCACCCCATGCCTAACCCAATCTAAGTTAAGGGGTCTAGAAGTAACATTGGGATGTTACAAATCCTATAAACAAAGAAATAATTTCGTCCCCGAAATTTAAGTTTGGGTCTACGGGTTCCAGTTGCAGAAATTGTTAAGGAAATTTTGTAGAAAATAACATAAAAGTACCTGATGTAAATAGTTCTGGATGACGCTCCAGCATCAGATCCCTAGGTTCCCAGGTGTGTTCCTCCCGTCCATGGTTGGACCATAGCACCTTTACGAGTGGAACCTTCTTTTTCCTCAACGTTCGGACTGCTGAATCGTCGATCCGGATCGGCTCCAATCTGACTGACCGGTCAGGCTCTACCGGTCCAGCTGCAGTAGGAACGTGCTGCTCAGGGCGAAGAAGAGCTCTTCGCAAAGAAGAGACATGGAATACATCGTGTAGGCTGCTCAGCTCCGGAGGTAGCTGCAGCCGATAAGCCAAGGGGCCCACACGCTCCAGAATCAGGTATGGTCCCATGTACCGGGGGCTGAGCTTCTTATGTCTCTGAATCCGAGAAATACCGTGTACCGGTCGGATCTTCAGGAAAACCCTGTCACCAACTTGGAACTCCACTTTCCGGTGTCGAGCATCATAATATTTCGCCTGTCTGCTCTGAGCCTCCAGAAGCCGATCCCTGATCAAATGAATCTGAGCCTCTGTATCCTCTACAAAGTCTGACCCAAGGGCTCGAGTATCCACATCTTGCACCCAGGATAGCGGAGTCCGGCATTTTCTCCCATAAAGCGCCTCGTAAGGAGCCATCCCGATGCTGGCCTGGTGGCTGTTGTTGTATGAGAATTCGATCAACGGCAGTAGCCTCTCCCAAGGTTTCCCTGTATCCAAAATACATAACCTGAGCAAGTCCTCCATAGTGCGTATCGTCCGCTCCGTCTGACCGTCGGTCTGCGGGTGGAAGGCAGTGCTAAAGGAAAGTCTGGATCCCAAGTAAGCGTGCACTGCCCTCCATTCCCTGGAGGTGAAGCGACCATCCCTATCTGAAACAATAGACCTGGGTACTCCGTGATACCGGACGAACTGCTCTACAAACAACCTCACCAGTACAGCAACCGGGGCATCCTTTCTGACCGGGATAAACCGTGCTACCTTGGTCAACCTGTCCACAATGACCCAGATGGAGTCGTGCCCAGAATGAGAGCGAGGGAGTCCGTGAACAAAATCCATAGAGATATCCTCGAACTTCCACTCTGGGACTGGCAGTGGTTGTAATATACCGCCTGGGCTCTTGCATTCGGCCTTCACTCGCTGGCAGGTCTCGCAGTGTGTCACCAGGTATATGATCTCCCTCTTCATTCCTGGCCAGTACACGGTCCGCCGTAAGTCAGCCCACATCTTGGTGATACCGGGATGCACTGAATATCTGGAGTAGTGTGCCTCTCTGAGGATGTCATCCCGGATCTCACCACCTGCTGGAATGTACACTCGGCCACGGAATCGAAGAAGGTCGTCCTCCAGCGTATAATCCTCATGCTTGCCTCCTTTTAGAGCGTCAAAGATGGGCTCTAGATCAGTATCCAACCTCTGATGTGTAAGAATGCGTTTCTGTATATCATCATTGTTGACCAAAGAGTTCAGGTACTCTCGATAGAGCACTGGCTCGGCTTCTGAAACCATGGTAATCTGCATATCCTCCATCATGCGTAGTAGCTCCATAGACATCACCCGGGACTCCGGTCCAGAAGTGCCGGCTCTCCTGCTCAAAGCATCTGCTACAGTATTCGCCTTTCCCGGGTGATAGTGCATCTTATAGTCGTAATCGCAGAGGAACTCAAGCCACCTCCTCTGTCGCAGGTTCAGAACCTTCTGCGTGTCGATGTATTTGAGATTCTTATGATCGGAGTATATGTCACAATGAATCCCGTAGAGGTAATGTCTCCATGTCTTGAGGGCAAAGACTACGGCCCCGAGCTCGAGATCATGTACAGGATAGTTATGCTCATGCTTCTTCAGCTGTCGCGAAGCATAAGCGATAACATGTCCGTGCTGCATTAAGACTGCACCCATCCCCTGATAGGACGCATCTGTATATATCTGAAATCCTTCACTCCCCGAGGGAAGTGCAAGGATGGGGGACGAAGTGAGCCGATCCTTGAGCTCTTGAAATGCTGACTCGCACCGCTCTGTCCAGTCAAATGCGGCATCCTTTTTCGTCAAGGACGTGAGGGGGAGGGCTATCATTGAAAACCCCTCCACGAACTTACGATAATAACCTGCCAGACCCAAGAAGCTACAGATATCTGACGCTGTCTTTGGCCGTGGCCAATCCCGTACTGCCTCTATCTTAGCAGGATCCACAGCTAATCCAGCTCCACTGATTGTGTGTCCTAGGAAGGCCACTTCCTGAAGCCAGAATTGACATTTTGAGAACTTCGCATACATCTGAAATTCTCTTAACTTCTGCAATACCAGTGCTAAATGCTCTGCGTGCTCCTCTCGAGATCGCGAATAAATCAGAATGTCGTCAATAAAGACTATAACAAACCGGTCCAGATAAGGCTCGAATACCCTGTTCATGAGCGTCATAAAGGCCGAGGGAGCATTCGTGAGCCCGAACGGCATCACCGTGAACTCATATAAGCCATAACGGGAGCTGAAGGCCGTCTTCGGTATATCTTCTTCTCTGATGCGGAGCTGATAATAACCCGAGCGCAAATCCAATTTTGAAAACCAGCAAGCTCCTTGAAGCTGATCGAAGAGCTCATCTATCCGTGGCAATGGATATGTATTCCGAACCGTCAATCGGTTCAGTTCTCTATAATCTATACATAGTCTCAGCGATCCGTCCTTCTTCTTCACAAATAGAACAGGTGCTCCCCAAGGCGAAGAACTCGGTCGTACAAAACCCGATTCCACCAGTTCCTGTAACTGTGTCCTGAATTCTGCCAATTCTCTAGGGGCCATTCTGTAGGGTGCTCGGGACACTGGTCTTGCCCCTGGCACCAACTGGATCCTGAAGTCTAAGTCCCGCGATGGTGGTAGCCCAGGTAACTTCTCCGGAAAGACATCAGCATAATCTCGTGTCACTGGAATATCAGCTATGGAACTCTCTACCACAGCCATCTCGAAGCAAATGAGGTATACCTCTTCTCCCTGTTCATAGGCCTTAACGGCCTGTACTGAAGATAAAGAGAGTCGGGGAATGGAACGGATACCTTCAATGATGACGTGGGAGTCCCCGTGTCTGAGTGTGATCCTCTTCGAGGGGCAATCTATCTGCGCGTAGTTCCAATGAAGCCAGTTCATGCCTAGGATCAGATCATAATCCGGTAGGCTCAGAATTGTTGTCGGGGCTTCGAACGCTTTGCCTCCTATCTCGACATCCATATTGCAGCAGTCTGTGGTTCGAAGTTCCGTACCATCAGGGAGTCGCACTCTCTTTTCCAAACCGGAAAACTTCTCCACTCCTCTAATCCTTCAATAAACGAGTCCGATACGAAGGAGTGTGACGCGCCCGTGTCGAAGAGGGTGTGAGCGGGCTTGCCGCTAATCATCACTATGCCTGGGTTCGTTTGAGTTCAAAGAATAGTATTACTATTAATGTCTAAGGTATTCTTAGAAAGAGAAAATTTAAAATTTATAAATCTTACAAAATTTTAAGTACCTGTAATCACCTCCTCTGGGTCCCTCTGTTCCGTGAGATCCAGCGCGTATACCTGCTCCCGGTCTCGGCCTCGGCCGTGATATCCTCGGCCTCGGCCTCGTCCCCGTCCTCGTCCTCGTCCTCGGCCTTGGTGAACTGGAGGGGCCACTGGAGGTGGAGGGGGAGGAAGAGGGTGGACCTGAAGCGGGCACTGCGTCCTGATGTGCCCAGGTTGGCCGCAACCAAAGCAGGTGATCTGCCTCTGACCTCGATCAACCTGTCTCATCGGTCCGGGAATCTGCATAGGTGGGGGAGCCAAAGGTGGAGGAGGCCCCTGATCCTGCCTATAGTTGGGACGACGACGTCCCCCACCTCTCCTGTATCCAATCGTCTTTCCCCTCTGAGACGATCTGCTGCTCTCCCCAAACGACTGTCCATCCAACGATCTCTTCCCTCTGCCTTGCACCAACAGCTGGTCAGCCTCCAGCTTCTTTGCCATCTCGATGATCTGCGCCATGGTACCGTGGGCAATGAATAGCAAGGGCTGCCTCAAAGAGTCGCGGAGCCCGTGATAGAATCTCTTCGCGTATTTCTGGTCGTCCCAGTCATGGAAGCCTGCAAACCTAGCCAGGTGGGAGAACTCTCTCTGATATTCAATAACTGATCGGCTCCCCTGCTGGAGGCTCAGAAACCTCGCCTCCAAGGTATCTCGGTCTGTGGAAGATACATAATGCTCCAAGAAGACGTCGCTGAACTCCTCCCAAGATATGTCCATCAGCTCCCGGTCGGCGAATGTAGAGTCCCGCACCGACTTCCACCACCTCTTTGCATGAGCATCTAGTGCCGAGGTGGCAAGGGGAACTGCCTGTCTGACGGGGCAGCTGATGCCGGCTAGCAGCTCCTGGATGGTATCCAACCACTCCTCTGTCTTTACCGCGTCTTCTGTCCCGCGGTACAGCGGCGGGGACAGACCTTTGAATGCACTCAACCAGTTCGATCCTGGGTTGGGTAGCTGAACCGGGGCTTGCTGCGCTCTGAAGGCATCCAGGATAGCCGTCAGGGTTTGCCCCATCTCAGTCTGCATGAACGGAATGGCAGCCGGAGGGGGAGGAACCGTATCCTGCGGAGGCTGCATAAAGGAAAACTTAACGTCAAAATTGGCCTAACTCATTGTTTGATGGACTGATTATGTGGCTTTTTACGCATGGGCACACCACTGCTTCCGCTGCATAGTTTGTCCGCAAACTAATGCTGGGGCGGGGTGTTCCAGTGTGGTGGACTGTATTCTCATATGATCGTGGTTTCAAGTGATACCAGTTTGTAAAATCCTGTTCCTCAAATCCGAGGCAACCCGGATCTTATGCCCAGAACCGCCGCCTTACGGTGACACTAACGCACGAGTTAGTCGTCACCGCAAGACGCCGATTCTGCCGGCTAGTACGATCATATCCTGTTCGGCCAATATGAGAATAATTGCATAATAAATCAGAGTAAAAGCAGAAGCAAGTCCACAGCCACATCACATATATATATCAAAGAAATAAAAGACAGTCCCTAATGAGTACAGAAGTGAAAGTAGATAGGGCTTATGCCCAGTACATCATAATCTCTCTCTCACTCTCATACACAGCAGCGGAAAAACTAAAACTCTCTCATCACCTGTAAACGTGCCCCAGTAGTAGTAGTAGCAGGTGCCGGCCTCTGCTCCTCAAATCCGGCCTCCTCGACGTGCTGGACCACCTCCTCGAGCTCCTAAAAATAATAAGGTCACCGACCATTAGTCAAAAAGACTAAGTCGTATCCTCAGCACCTCCTCCTGCAACTCCTAGGCACCGTGCGGGAGGACGAAGCGGAGGACAACAAGGGGTGGCAAAAGGTGGGCAGGTGACAGGAAACTAACAGAGTATATATAATCAAAATATATTGAAATGTAACCTCCACTTATGCGAGTACGCATAAGCAAGGGATCTTTTGCAAGGCTCCCATTGTATAGAATGTCCCATACCATTTATACAATGGGGTGTCAGAGTCACAAGCATATATATTTATAAAGGAAAATAACCTTAACCTACAAACATGCCCACTCAGGCTTATAGGCTAAGGGTTCGTATAGCAGGTCCTAATGTATAAGCGTCCCATACCACTTATACATTAGGTGTCTTAGGTTGTTATGCAGATTAATGTTATGCAACTATATGGTGGGTATGATATGAACATGCAGTGCAACACACACACACGACTCCGTGATCACAGACCTTTAGTTCCCACTTTTCGAGAGCTAGCATCACTCTCAGGTACCACCGTTGTGGCTACGGCAGCAGCGGAGCGGGCGTCTCCGCCTTCTAGGCGGGTATACACACTACCAGGCCTAGACCTCTCTTGTGCGCCTCTGTACACCGTCAGTGCACTCTAGAGTCTCTGCGTACAACTTTGCTGACTATATGTCAGTCTTGTTGGGCTGGGTGCGCGTTCTTAGGAAAAGCCTTCCAGACTCCAGTATAAACATCCTACTGGTCCCTCTAACCCTCGCACCCGCCTGGTCCACCGTACTGCCGTCGGTGTGTGACGACTGGCCAGTACCGCATGGCCCGCCACTAATATATGCACAAGCAAGTATTATATATTGAGCCTCCAGCTCAAAGGACTATCATGTCTCAAATCTCTCCAACCCGCCACGGGTGAGTATGTGCTACAAACCCTCCAACCTGGCCGGGTGAGTGTATATAAGTCAATTTCTTTCCTCCAACTCTGCACGGGTGAGCAAGTAGTCAAAAGACTCCAAGTCCCTCCAACCCGGAATGAGTGAGCACATGTCCAGTTCACTTAATCTATTAGACTACTCTTATCTACTGATTATCATACTTAGAGTCTTAAGGTTAATCCCAGGACTGCCCAAGGTATTCCCGGTGAAGGGCTCTCAGGGGCACTAGGAGCTGCGATGGGCTGAATCCCAAAGCTCCCTTTCTCAAGGTTATTTACTTTAGTTGTTTCTTACCCCGGACCTCTTTTCTCTCTCCTGTTACATAGAGTGACCTAGTGATTTAAGGTATAGATTAAGGAGTGACGATCTTCCGTCAACCCTACCTAGGCATGACTAATGTTGCACTTTTACTCTCGTCTCTATAATGCATCTGCCACCCAGGGTTATACTTCCGAACTTAGACTCTAACTCAGTTGTTGATTCATCCCCTGGCGGCCTATAGTCCAGCCTACTTTTACTATGCGCACCCCATGACCTAACACCACCCTGAAATCGAACTTCTAAATCTTTGATCCAACTGACCCCAAATATTTATCCTAGGATGGTATGGACTAATAAAATGAGTGTGTTGATTTTCATAATATTCCTAGGTCATTAGGGCCTTTAAATAAATCTTTTACATTATTCCCTAGGTCATTTTACACAAGAAGTATTAACAATTAAAATCTTCTGACCTAAGGGAATTTTCCTGAGTTGCATATGAATAAATTATTACTGTCTACAACATTTCATAATTTCTCTTTTTTATATTTCTATTTTTCCCATAATTAATACAAATTCTACCTATTTATCACTTTCCAAATGAAGTACAAGAAATATATACACCAAAATTCCAGGAAAATTACTGAGCATTTATATTACCATTTTATGACTAATGACAGAGTTTTATTAATTTCTACAAGGTAATGGTCTATCAAATCCATTCTTAATTATTTACCAAAATGCCATTATGCTAATTAATAATTAACATTGTACCCCAAAATTCTGATATAAATCTACAAGACTAATATAACAATTATGCAACTCTAGGATTATTTTCACAATTTTCCAACAAGTATTTATACTAATTCATAAACATTTACAAAAAGGGTAAAATGGTCATTTCCATGAATTTTGCTCTAACAGTTGCCAAACAGAGATAAGAAATTTTCTTAAGTCAATTAAAACACCATACTTTGACTTGGCTGAATCTGAAGGTCTTCTATAGCCAAAACCTATTTTTCCCATTTATTTTACAAAAGGACCTATAATTTGAAAAATTCCATTAAGTGGTATTTTTAATTCCAAAAATCCCAAAAATTATTCTAGGGGTGAAACATGCCCTAAAGTATCACTGGAATTTATTGCATGGCTTTTGGGTGCCTCAGTTAGGTTAAATACACAAAATATAAATTATTGCTAATTGCACACCAAGGCCTAAATTAGCCTACACAAACACATGGAATAACCCTTCATGCAGGGGTCCAATTGCCTTGAAATTCCTACCAGACACCAAATATGTCCCCAAGGACATACCACCAAAATTTGGGGTCATTTGGGTGCCAAAAATTACCATTATGCCCTTAATTTAATTTTTGATATTTTGATAAAAACTATAGAAAAAGTTCTTCCAAAAATTCCAAATTTTTGGCAGGGCATAGGCATGCCCTAAATACACCCATGACCAAAATTTCAGGTCATGGTGATGCTTGGTTTGTCTTGGGCATCCAATTTGGTTTCTGCCCTAGTTTAAGGGCAGTCCTAGCAAAACAGCCCTACAGGACAGCCTACTGGTCCAAAAGTCATGATTTCTGTGGCATTTCAAAGTTAACCCATCTACCTAACTTTTTCATTCAGGGTCCACCCTAAGGTGGGGCCTCTAAGTACTTCATAATCAACATGCAAAATAACTGATATATTGTGACAGTATTTCATTTATTCATGAAATTAAATAATGCAGAATTAATAATAAAACGTGCACGAATCTTAAAGCCTAATCCAACGGTGGCTGCCTTTCTTCCTCATGCACATGCATGCATGGCCAGCCCGAGCAGGTGTCCCTTGCGGGGCCATTTCGGCCATCGCCGGCGGCGGGGCCTCCGGCCAATTGCTCCCCCGGCCTCACGGTGGCCGGAGCTTGATCTGGCCGGCGACTGGACGGCGGGAGAGCGGCGGACGGCGGCGGCGCAACCAACCCGAAAACCTCCAGGCTGCCATTTTTTTAAAGCTTTTTCCAAGCTTTTGGATTCCTATGTCGAGCTCGTTTGAGCTCGACCTCTAACCTAGATGATCTAGGATGCTAGCACAGTAAGAGGGGAGGGGATACGGACCCTTGGTGGTTGTGGTTGAGGGTGGCGGCGGCTTCCCCTAGCTTGCAAATTCCGGCGAGCTCCACGGCCGTCCATGGCTTTCTTCTTCTCTCTCTCTCTCTCTCTGGGATAGGGCTGGATGGAATGAGAGAGGGGAAGAGTTTGGGGCTGAGTTAAGAGAGGGGGCGATTTCACCTAGGTAGGGGGCGGATTCACCAAGGAGGGGGGGTCGGGTTAGTGGATGTGGCCGGCTAGGTGGCTGGTGAGTGGGTCCCACTGGCCATGAAGGTTGTCTAGACCTTAGTGGGTCGGGTTGCCAAGTCTAGGGCCGGGTTGGGTGAGTGAAGAGAGGGAGTTGACTTCCATGAATGGGTTAGGTCATATTGGGCTTGGGTTGGGTTTGGGCTTGGCCCAAGGCAGTATGGTGGGGGTCCCACACCTCCTAATGCTCATGCATGGTGAGCCAACCCATGGTGGGTTGGTGGGATGAGCCCAAGTGGCCCAAAATAGCTCCTCCACATTTTCTCTCTCCTATTTATCACATTTTCTCTCTCCTAGGTAATTCCCAAAATTACCATTGCATGCCCATATTTTTCTCTTCCATAGGGGGTATAGGGTCACTTTAGGCCCACCTAATGAGTTTGGGTTGATTTGGGTGGACCCAACCTAGTGAAATGGGCTAGGGCACCATTTTCACTATTTAGGTCAACATGTTGACTTGACCCAACATGGGTCAACTGGTTGACCCCATGGCCTACCTTAGGGTCCACTTAGATTGTATTTAGGGTTAGGGCATCATGGTGGGGTTATGGTGTGGCTAAGGTCCTGTTTAGGCTAGTTTGACCTAGTTTGACTTTGGCCCCCATGGTGGGCCCCACATGGCTACAACCCACTATCTAGGGTCAAACCTAGCTCATTACCCTAACACCCACCCCATGCCTAACCCAATCTAAGTTAAGGGGTCTAGAAGTAACATTGGGATGTTACAGTTCTTGCCGCTGTCAGAGTTTGACGTGATATTTGGTATGGACTTGCTCTCGGAGCAGCAGACATACATTGATTGCAACCACAAGGAGGTCAAATTGGGAACTGGTCGTGAGAAGACATTTGCGGGCTTGAAAGGGTCGAGCAAGACTTTGATGTCTACTCTTCAGGTGGTTAAGGTAGTTCGTGCTGGTGCAGAGCTGTTCTTCACACTAGTGGAGGCTTTGAAGCCTAAACCTACTTTGGACAGTATCCCAGTGGTATCCGAGTACCCTGACGTGTTCCTTGGCGATCTCCCTGGAGCCCTACCGTAGCGAGAGATTGACTTCACAATTGAGCTAGTGCCAGGTTCTAAACCTCTGTCACGCTCTCCGTATCGGTTAGCGCCTAAGGAGATGGTGAAACTGAAGGTTCAACTTGAAGAGCTGTTGGAACAGGATTATGTGCGTCCAAGTTCATCGCCTTGGAGCGCATCGGTCCTTTTTGTTAAGAAGAAGGATGGAAGTTTGCGACTCTGTATAGATTATCGAGAGCTGAACAAGTTAATGTAGAATAACAAGTACTCGATCCCAAGGATTGATGATCTGTTCGATCAGTTAGTCGGGTCATCAGTGTACTCGAAATTTGATCTTAAGTCCGGGTATTATCAGTTGAGGATAAGAGAAAGTGATATCCCCAAGACAGCTTTCAACACAAGATATGGGCATTATGAGTTTACCGTCATGCCGTTTGGGGTGACTAATGCACCATCCGTGTTTATGGATTTGATGAACAGAACATTCAGTGAGTACCTGGACCACTTCGTGATATTCTTTATCGACGACATATTGGTGTACTCGCAGTGCGAAGAGGATCACTTCAAGCATCTGCATTTTGTGATGGAGACGCTGAGGAGGAACCAACTGTATGCCATGTTCTCCAAATGCGAGTTTTGGTTGTTCTCGGTGGCATTCCTTGGTTATATAGTCAGTGGAGAAGGGATTGTGGTGGATCCGGCGAATATAGTTGCGATACGGGAATGGCCTGTGTTGTGTTCAGTAGCAGAAGTCCGGAGTTTTCTGGGACTTGCCGGCTACTACAGGCGCTTCATAGATAACTTATCGTGGATAGCGTTACCCCTCACGACTTTGACGAGGAAAGATCAGAAGTTTGTTTGGATGCCTGAGTGCGTACAAGCTTTCGAAGAGCTGAAGAGACAGTTGACCACGACGCCTGTTCTATGTTCGCCGAGTGGGACAGAAGGTTTTGAGATCTAAGTGATGCTTCGGGCAGTGGTTTTGGTTGCGTTCTACTACAGCATGGGAGTGTGAATCTTATGGCTCGCGTTAGCTAAAGTTATATGAGAGGAATTATCCGATCCATGACTTGGAGTTAGCGACCGTGATATTTGCTCTGAAGCTGTGGAGGAATTACCTGTACGGTGTAAAGGTCGATATCTACACCGATCACAAGAGCCTGAAATACTTGTTGGATCAAAAGGATCTAAACATGTGACAGCAGTGATAGATGGAGTTCCTGGGGGACTATACATTCAAGTTACATTATGTGCCTGGTAAAGGCAATGCAGTTGCTGATGCGTTGAGTTACAGGGCTCCCGCGCAGGCCAACTGGTTGTCGGTACATGACGAGCGTTTGATTCGGGATTTGGAGGCATTGGAGATCTCTTGCGTGGACAATCAGACTGGTGCCGAAGCACAGCTGAACTGGACAGAAGTGCAATATGACCTTGCTGATAAGATTCAGCAGGCTCTGGTTTTGGACAGCAACATGAAGCAGATCATGGATGAGGCTTTGGATGGGTCAAATTCCCAATTTGGTGTTGTTGATGGACTGTTATGGAAGGATAGCCGTCTGTGCGTCCCAAATGTGGGTAATCTACGAGAGGAATTGATGTACGAGGCTCATCATACCAAATACTCTATTCACCCAGGGAGCACGGAGATGTACCGTGATATGAAGAAGTTGTTCTGGTGGCCAGTACTTAAGAAGTACGTGACACTTTACATGGCGAAGTGTCAAATGTGTGCCTTGGTGAAGGCGGAGTGCTAGAAGCCCGGAGGTTTCTTGAAGCCCTTGCCTATCCCGGAGCAGAAGTTCGACGATATTTCTATGGATTTTGTGCATTGTTTGCCAAGATCGCAGAAGGGGAACGACACCATCTGGGTGATCGTAGATCGATTGACGAAGGTGTCGCACTTCATTCCGAATAGGAAGGATGATTCGGTTGATAAACTGGCAAAACTATATATGGATAACATTGTTTGACTACACGGTGTGCCCTACAGTATCGTGAGTGACCGAGATGAGCGGTTCACGTCCAATGACTGGAGATTGGTGCAACAAATGTTGGGAACCAAGCTGAGTTTCAACACAGCCTTTCATCCACAGACAGATGGTCAGACCGAGAGAGTCAATAGGATGATGGAAGACATGCTTCACATGTGTGTCTTGGATTTCGGGAAGCAATGGGAAGATCACCTGTACTTGGTGGAATTTGCTTATAACAATAGCTACCAAGCGAGCATTCAAATGACGCCCTTCGATGCTCTTTGTGGTCGGAAATGTCACACGCCATTGTCGTGGTTGGAAACGGGTGAGTCAAAGCTGTTCAAACGGCAAGAGGTGGAAGGTGCAACTTCGTTGGTACAAACTATTTGAGAACGATTGTTGATCGCTCAGGATAGGCAGGATAAATACTATAATACCAAGCATCGGAACATTGAATTCACTGTCAGCGACTGGGTGTATTTGAAGATTAAGCCGTTCAAGGGTGTTTCACGGGTACGATGCTTGAAGAAGCTAAGCCCAAGGTACCTTGGACCGTTTGAGGTTCTAGAGCATATTGGTGAAGCAGCTTATCGACTGAAACTATCAGTGGAATTGAGTGGTCTACAGGATGTATTCCATATTTCTGTGTTGCGGAAGGCGGTGCAAGAGCCGTCATAAGTTGTTGCGGTCGATCAAGTACCGGTTTAAAATGGGTTGACAATGAAGTTCAAGCCCATTCGCATTGAGGACTCGGAAGTCAAGTGTCTGCGTAACAAAGACATCAGGATGGTCAAAGTCCGATGGGACAACTGCGGTCGTGAGGAGCTTTCGTGGGAGCGAGAGCAGACCATGCTCGAGGAGTATCCCAAGCTCTTCTTCTCAGGTACCGTTTAAGTTTGAGTACTTACTATTCCATAATTTCGGGACGAAATTCTTTTAAGAGCGAGAGAATTGTAACACCCTGAAACTTAAAAGAGGGACGTGCAACGTTAGAAGCCAAGTTTGGGGCTTGGTAAGGGTCACACAGCCTTGGACACGGGCGTGTCCATGGCCGTGTCATTCTCTGGTTGGACGATTTTCCGTGTGGTCGACGAGATGCAGTCAACAATCATTGGAGTTCGGGCACACGACTTGAGACACGGGCGCGTCCAGGGCCATGTCCTGCTCGGGATGTTAGCCGGGATGTGTCGAGTAAGTTACACTGCCTAGGACACGGGCGTGTCTGGCACACGACATGTGACACGGGCATGTCACATGACCGTGTCCTATTCGGGATGATTTGTTCCTGTGTCGAGTGAGGAACATGTAACGACCCCATCCGTTAAATGACGTATAGTAGAAGGTCCGGCCGGGGCCCCACACTATATGCCACAAACAGACGGTGAGGTCACAGGATAATACCAAACCATAC
This sequence comes from Platanthera zijinensis, assembly GCA_039513925.1. Classification (NCBI taxonomy): domain Eukaryota; kingdom Viridiplantae; phylum Streptophyta; class Magnoliopsida; order Asparagales; family Orchidaceae; genus Platanthera; species Platanthera zijinensis. Next base: position 172,024,457 of record CM077086.1, read on the forward strand.
GAATCCTAACTCAGAGCATTCTAGCGGAAGCTTTAAGTTACAACTTTGAACTCTCAACCGGAATGTCCAATATATATAAAACCACCTTTATATATAAAACCATGGAATGTACAACAAAGGTTTGGCCTTAAGGCCTTACAGTTCCTCTTTACATACAACATGTTTTACAAATCTCGGCGCGCAGGCCGGCCATACATGAGTAAAAGAGAACAACCAAAACATTCGCTTAGCCTTCAAGGGCTAGCCGCAGCAGCAGCAGCAACAGCAGTAGGGCTTCAGCCCATCACTTACCACTTGGCTCTCCAGCACCTGCACGGGAACAATCCACCCAACCGGTGGCAAACAATGCAACGGTCAGCATTCAGCTGACCCAATTATAACAATCCTACCCCTTTCTCGGGGCATGAGCATTCTTTCCCTACAAGCATGGCATCATCAAATAGCAATTATGTGCGCGCAGACACATTTAAGCCATCACAACTATCGGCCACACGGCCCGACAGTCCGTGCACTCAGGGCACATTCTTGGTGTACCGGAATACCAGGGTCAACACCACCGTCTACACGGTATTTGAGCATTCTAGTCTTTCCGGCGCGCGGGCCTAAGACTCTCATTAGGCGCTCCAACAAAACCTATAACCAGGCTTCCAAGTCGGACGGACCTAACGCAGGTACGGATCAGCCACCCCCCCGTTGCTCAAGTCGCCGTGCCACCTCGAATACGGAAGTATCCATGGCTATTTATAGGCGCGGGTCGGTTTCACCTTTCCTGTTCGGCAATCTGCCTTTTCATCGAGTTGCAGCCCAACGGCTCAACCACTCACAAGTGGCAACACACGGCCACAAGAGTTGCATCCAACCCTCTTCATTTCCTGGACATCGTCCAGTACTTCCTGCCGCACCAAGCAACAGGTAGGAACAAGGCATCACAAGCCATAATCACGGAGCCTTCTCCGATATGCAAACAAGCATCACCAATCCAGATTACATCCAGATGGGCTTCACACAGCATGCCTAGAGCCGTACTCCAATTCCGGCCTCTAACAAGGGGGACTTCACATATCTACCCAAGGGACACCACAACCCACCGCACACTCGCGGGGAAGGGTTTTCCCTATGCAATGCAGAAAAGAAGGACTTCACATGTCCAAGGAGGGAGATCGTTACCCTTGTCGATCTTTTCGGAGCCATCGAAAACTAGCCGGTGAGAAAGAACCGCAGCAGCCTTGCCTTCACAACGCCGGCTTCGGATCACGAATCGGACCACGGGAACTCCGCCGGTGGCTTGCTCTCCTCCTCCCTCTTCTTCCTCCTTTCTCTCTTCCTTAAGCACAAATGAAGAATGACTTCTTCCTTGACGAATTTAATCCAGCAGGAATCACCTGAGCCCTTGGATCTAAAGAGAGAATCTCAACGGCCACGATCTGCCCAAAAAACCCAAATTTTGGCTGACACGGCCTGTGATACGCCCGTGTCACAGGCCGTGTACCCTTAAGCGGCACACGCAGTTTGAACCGACTACAAAACACGGGCATCGACACGCCGTGTCGAACTGACACGCCCGTGTCAAACCTGAGACACGCCCGTGTCAAACCTGCTTCATCGAGCTGCACCCAGTACACGGGTCGGAACACGGCATCGGACACGCCCGTGTCCCACCTGACACGCCCGTGTTCACGGCCGTGTTCAAGGCCGTGCACTTTTCTGACTCGAACAGGCCAATTTCGAAATTTAATTCAAACACGCCCTGGGACACGCCCGTGTCGGAGGCCGTGTCCCAGGCTCGACGATCGTCGACTCCCAATCGTCGACTAACCTGAACACGCCCTGGGACACGCCCGTGTCCCAGGCCGTGTACCCCCGACACGCCCTGGGACACGCCCGTGTCCCAGGCCGTGTAAAATTTCCTGTACCTCAAAAATCATTTTGAGTCCTTTGGGGTCTTTTTGGGGTGTTACAGAACACGCCTCGCAACATGAGCGTATACTGATTGACACGGGCGTGTCAAAGTTTGACGCGGGCATGTCTAAGCCCTTATCCTGGTCGGGATGTGACGGTTTCAACGACGATTGCGGCACACGGCCTTGGACACGGGCGTGTCGCAAGCCGTGTTCGGCCCAAGAAATTGATTTTAAGTGCGAATCGTGTCCGTTCGTTTCCTTCTTTTGGGATCCAAGGGCCCAGGGCTATTCTTGCTGTGTTAAAGCCGGAAATAGGGTTTGAAACCCTCATTCCACTTTGAGCAATCTCTTTCTAAAGCTTTAGAGAGAGGGGAGTGCAAGGAAGAAGGAGAAGGAGAGATCCGACCGCTGGAGGAGCTTCGGAGCCCCAAATCGCAAGCCGAGTCAAGATCTACGGAGGCGAGGCCATTACAGTGCTTTTCATCCATCTAGATCTTCATAGCGCCAAATAGAACCACAAGGGTAACGATTCTCTTCTTGGATATGTGATATCCCTTTCCTTTTTGCATAGGAAACCGCCTCCCGCGAGTGAGCGGTGAGTGCGAGGTATTCCTTCGGGTAGACATGAATAGTCCCCGTTGTTTTGCATGTAGAGTCCGGAATCGAAGTACGAACATAGGCATGGTGTGTGAAGCCTACCCGGACAAGTGTGTCTGGATCGGTGATGTTTCATTATGCATGAATGTTCGGAGAAGACTCCGTGTCTATGGATGTTTTCGAGTTTTCTACGTGGTAGATTGCAGTAGGGATCCTTGGGGATTGACTCCAAGGTGCACCCGAAAATCTGGGCAGAAGCGAAGTTTTGCCATAACGGTGGCCTTGTAGCCAGCCGTGTACATAACCGGGTTATGTACGGTTGTTTGAACGATATGTTGGGACTGGGGGAAACTTGGCCCGTGTCAATGGCTAAATGGCTGTGGCGAGGTGAGCAACGGGCAGGTGGAACCTTACCCTATCCAAGTGGTTTGGTGAAAGTTTGCTTGGAGAGCGAGTCTAGGCTTTAGCTGAAAGGACTTTAATCCTCACGTTGTTTGCCGTCCTGGGGGCGGTTGTGGACCGCAGAACGGACCGGGTTCGGACCGGGTTCACCGAGTAAGTGCCCTGAGAGCACGGGGTGTGTGGCCGTGCGGGCCTGCACCTGTGGTGTATTGTGCAAATGTTGTACTTTCACTTTAATCGTTGGATTATACTAATGCAATGCAGGGAAGGAGCACCGCCACCCTAATAAAGGGGTGGGGTCATTATAATTTTGTCAGCTTTAGCTGACCGTTACTTTTATTTACCACCGTTGCAGTGAATTGTTGCTTGCAGGTGCTACGGAGCCTAGTAACAAATAGCGGGCTGAAGCCCTGGTTGCTGAGCCGGCCCTTGAAGGCCATGCAAATGTTTACTTGTTATATTCATGTGTGACCGGTCTGCGTGCCGATGTTTGGAAGACACTATTTATTTAAGTAAACTCTTGTAAGGCCATATGGCCAAGTACTTTGTGTATTTGTACGCTCATTCCTAATTTGGGTATTCTTAGTGGACATTCATGTTGTTGGTTTGGGTTCTTTTCTTTGCAACTTTTAAAAGCTTCCACTAGAATGTGCTCTGTGTAGGACTTGGTTATTGGAAGGATGGTTTCATTTAGTAACCCACCGGTCTGTCTTCGGTATATGGCGTCGGGCCCCGACCGGACCTACTGCTATATGCTGTGTGACAGATAGGGGTGTTACACCACCACCATGGAGTCAGTGAGGACCTCCACATCATGCACCCCCATCTCCCTAGACAAGCGCAATCCTGCTATCATGACCTCGTACTCGGCCTGATTGTTTGTGATGGGAAAATGCACCACCACCGTCTGCTCGATCCTCGTTCCCTGAGGGCTCTCCAAGATCACCCCCACCCCCAGGGAATGCTTTCCTAAAGCACCGTCCACCATCACCTTCCAAGGGACTTAGCGAGTGAGTTCTGCTTCTGAACTTCGACCGCATAGTTAGCAAGAAAGTCCGCCATCACCTGGGCCTTGATCGAGAGGCGCGAGACAAAGGAGATATCGAACTCACTCAGCTCTACCGACAACTTTTCCAACCTTTCTGAATGCTCCACCCCCTCGAAGATGTTGAGGAGGGGATGGTCAGTCACTACTCTGATGGAATGTGCCTGGAAATAGGTTTGAAGCCTCCGAGCCGAGATGACCAGTGCAAAGACCAGCTTTTCCAAGAAGGGATAACGGAGCTCTGCCTTCCTCAGGACCCGGATCACGAAGTATATGGGCAGGTGCTTCTTCCCTTCTTCCCGAACCAGGACGGAGCTCAAGGCCTCTGCTCCGACCCCGAGATACAAAGATAGTTCCTCCCCCTCATTCGGCCATTGAAGTTGGGGGGCCTGAGTTAACTTCCGCTTCAAGGGTTGGAACTCCTCCTCGCATTCCTTAGTCCATTCAAATTTCTTGCCTCCCCTCAATGCTTTGAAGAAGGGAGAACACTTCTCCTTAGCCTGAGAAAGGAACCTGCTTAGCCCCGCCAACTTTCCCGTCAACTGCTGGACCTCCATAGCATTTTGAGGCGACCCCAACTCCATGATAGCTTTGACTCTGTCAGGATTCAGCTCTACCCCTACAAGGGTGAGAAGGTGGCCCGAGAACTTGCCCCCGCTTGCCCCGAAAATACATTTCAAGGGGTTCAGTCTCATCTTGTACCTCCGAAGGGTGCCGAAGATCTCCTCCAGATCCTTGAGGTGGGACTCCACCTCCCGGCTCTTGATCATCAGATCATCTACATACACCTTCAGGTTCCTCCCCTTTTGCTCCTGGAAGATCCAATCCATCATCTTTTGGTATGTCGCCCCTGCATTTTTCAACCCAAAGGGCATCATCTTGTAGCAGTAGCACCCATCCCCAGTGATGAAGGAGAAATATTTTACAATGGGGGGGGGGGTGCATCCTGATCTGATGATAACCTGAAAAGGCATATAAGTAACTCAATATCGGAAAACTGACGGCTGAGTCAACCAACACGTCGATTTGAGGCAAGGGGTAACAATCCTTAGGACATTATTTATTAAGGAAAAATCAACACACATTCTCCACCATCCGTATCCTTTTTTAACCATTACTACATTGGAGACCCAATCAGGGTATTGAATTTCAGATACAAAGCCATCCCTCAGGAGTTTTGCCACCTCCTCCCTGATGGGCTCAGCCAGATTGTCCGCGATGGATCTCTTCTTCTGCTGGATGGGGCGAGCCTCTGGATCCAGATTGAGGCGGTGGCACGCGACATCTGCATCAATCCCTGGCATCTTCGCTGTGCTCCAAGCGAAGATGTACATGTTCTTCTGGATGCATGCCAGCATCCTCTTTCGGTCCATTAGGGTCAGCCCCCCCGCTGATGCGCACCTTCTCCACCTTCCTCCCAAGGGTGAGAACTTCCATCTCCACCACCTCTTTCACAACCTCTTGACGAGACTGCTCTCCCCACTCTCCAACATCCCCCTCCTGGGATAAGGACCTCCTCCTCAGCTTTCTCCACAGCCATTGCCTCGGTCGGCTCCTCCTGGACCGCCGCCGCCCCAACTGGGTGCGGTTCTCTTCCACTTCCACCTCCACTCCTCCTTCCTCCTGCTCCACCTCCTCTATCCTCCACTCCATCTCCTCGGCCCCCTCCTACCAAGAAATGGAGTTCACTGCGGTGACGTAACACTACCTCGCCACATTGGGGTCTCCTTGGACCCGTACATGGATCCCTTCGACGTTGAACTTCAAGCATTGGTGGAAATATGAGGGGACACAGTGGAAAGCGTTGATGAGGTGCCGCCCGAAGATGACATTATAACTATTGCGGCATCTACGATGACGAACCTGTAGTTTCGGAACTGCCCCCCCAGAGTGACATGGAGCCCCACTCCTCCTTCGACCTCCTTCCTCTCCCCGAAGAATCCAAACAAAGGTCCGTCCAACACTCTCTTGGCCTCCACCTTCATTGCATCAAACGTCTTCTTTAATATGACGTTGACGTAGCTCCCGTTGTCGACAAGGACTCGGGAGACGGTAAAATTCTGGTCCACGGTCTGGATGACCAATGCGTCGCAGAAGAGATCCTCATGATCTGGCATATCGCTCCTAGATAAGGTAATCTTCTCCTCTAGGGGTTGGGTCTGGGATGTGGAGCCAACGCTCCTCCAGTACATGGTGTGGAGGCTTGCCTTCTGGGAAGCCTCAACTCCGACCCCCATGGATCACTCTGATCCCGCCTCGGGCCCCGACATCAGCCCGGTCTTCACATCTATCCTCCTCTGCCCGAGGTAGGACTTCCTCGATCCGCACTCCCTAGCGCTCCTGCTATTACTGCTCCCTATTTCCCCTTATCTAGAGGAACTTCAGGCATGTGGCTGTAGCATGGCCCTCCTTCTGGTGGAAGTCGCAATAGAGTAACTCCACCCTGACTTCCCTCCTCCTCCTCTACAGACCCTCCTTCTCTGCATGGCTATTTCCATAGCTTGGTGCTGATCGGGGAGAGGATGCCTTTGGCCCTGCCTCCATACCTAGGGGTTGAACTGACCTTGGCCTCCTAGGCGGTTGTCTCCTCCGTAGAAACCTCTCCGCTAACCTTGGTCTTACCACTCCGGCTGCCTCCAACCGAGCCAGTTATTCAGCTCCTAGAGCCCCCACCTCGATCGCTATTATTGCTGTTGTTCCCGCTCTCGGGGTTCAGCTCTCCTCACCTCTTGACGACTTGGCCCCTTCTCCTCTTCCGTGGCCCACCTGGCAAGCTTCTTCACGAACTCGGGGTTTGACGCTTCCCCATCGACTTCCCTTGCCTCCCTCTCCATCAACTCCTCGTAGGAGAGGGGCGTCACCCTCTTCAGTTCCATCCTGAAGAAACCTTGATGCATCCCCAAGGTGAAGGTCATCATTAGGGTATGCCCTACATCTTCTGTTCCTGGGTGACCTCCTCCTGGAACCAGTCCATGTAACTCCCCAGCATCTCATTCACCCCCTGCTTGATGTGGAATAGGGACTCCGACTCCTTCTTCCTCTTCTTGGAAGTGGTGAACCTCAACATGAACCCCTGACTCAGGTCCTCGAAGCAATTGATTGAGTTGGCCGGTAGCTGGTGGAACCACTCCCTCGCCTTCTCCTTGAGGGTGATGACGAAGAGTTTGCATTTAAAGGCATCTGACATCTGCATTATCGAAACCACATCCTCAAATCACTGGATGTGCTGGACCGGGTCGTACTTCCCGGTGTAGTAGGACATATCCGGCTCTACTAACCCCTCTGGAATGGGGGCAGAAGAAACTAACTCGTTGGAGGGGCTGCCTCCCCCTACTAGGCGAGCCGGAGGATCTCACACCGCCATCTCGCCGAACTGACCCCCACTCGCCGGCCCGGGGAAAATCACTTGCCCGGGGAGATCGCACCCGCTCCCCTCCTCTGCAACCTCCTTCCCAGCTCGCCGACCAGGGGCATCCTCGCCTAGAGCCGGGTCGGTGGAGATGGGGACCGCTGGTGTCAATCACTCGACACACGCGCCGAGTGAGAACCTGACAAAGACGAGCACCTCCTGCCTGAACTCCTCGAACATCCCCACTGTGGTGAGAGGGGGAGGGGATGGTGAGTCGGCCATGTCTAAACCTTGCTGTTGGAACCCTTGTTTGGATTTGTGTTAGGTTTACTCTTAGGATGTCTTGACCCCCTTGTATAGTCAGGGTCTCTGTCTAAGTCTTAGTCAGGTCCCCTCTAGGTCAGGTTTTGTGCAGACCAACATTGCAGTGGACTCAGACTTATATTCAGATAAATGTTGTGGACTATCTATATCAGTTCGACTATAGTCGAACTCAGCTCGACGATCGTCGATCTCCCATCGTCGATCTCAGAGTCTTCTACTCTGAACTGAGCTCGATGATCTATGAGCTCAGGTCGACGATTTCTCTCTTCTCAGCAGTGATCTCAGTTCTACGATAACCGTTCTCTGGTCGACAATCACTTAACTCAGTTCGACGATCTCTGAACGGAGCTCTACGATTCTGTACTGCTTTCAGTCATAAGTTCTTCAGAACAGTCAGAGTTATTTATTTTGATTATGATAAAGTATTTCAAGGCAAATATATTCTGATAATTAATGTTGATTCTCTCAAGGCTAATAGTCGTATTCTTGAAGCATTAGTTATGGTATTCACAGAATATTTTATCAAGACAGTTATGGAAATGCACTTATGATTGCCAGCAATATCTAGCCGTTTGGGCTCCTCAATTCTTGCAGAGAATTATGTTTTGTCTTAAGAATTCAAATTGATGTCGTTTTCTTCATTCTGACTAAATATATATCTTAGAAAGACAAAAAGGAAAAGATAGTAGTAATCAATCAGTAGTCAGAGAAGAATATTGCTCTTAAAGGATCTTGCATGTTTTGCTAAAAAGAGGAAGAAGAAGAACTTTTTCAAAAAACAACTCTCTCCAGTCTTCTTCCTTCTTCAGTCTTCAAAGATTTACAGAGAGCCAAAAATCTATAACAGTTCACAGAATCAAAAGGCTCTGCAACACATTTTGAAGACCTACACCCAGGGCCAAGTTTCCTCTTCCTGAATATATACAACATCTCAGGGGGAGCTTGGACAGTCAACTTTAATCCACACAGTCTTCTCATTTGCCTGAGAAAGAGAAGATTTCCAAACATTCTTGTTTCTTTTACCTCCATCTGTACAGGGTTATCTCTCCCTTCAAAAGTGAACACTTGTGGTGATAGGGCACCTGATCAAAAACCTATTGGATTTTGAGCTCCTGATCAAAAGCTCAAAGGGTCTCTAGATCTACCTGCAGCAGATCTTGTGGTGATAGGGCACCTGATCAAAAACCTAAGTGGATTCCTACCTGGGTGGTAGAAGAGTGGATGTACCCAGATTTGGGGAACCACTATAAATTTTCTTGTGTCGTCTGGTTGCTATGTGATTTCTTTGCGTGCTGTGTTATGCTGTGGTAGTCTAGCCTATTTTATTTCACTAGTTATAGTTATCAGTATTTTAATTCCGCAATAAATCTAAACAATTTTTTTTAAATACTCTATTCACCCCCCTATAGAGTAAAACCTATCTATCCATTTCTTTCACTTGCCCTTCTCCTCCAGTCATCGAGCTTGCTGAAGATCTTCGGTGCTGACCACTCTCCATGCTCACCGCACAAAAAATGTTGAAACAGAAAATTCGGTCTCTATGGAGTTCACCCTCGGGGAAGGGGTGATCGCGTACTTACTTCTCTCTCGCGTGCCAAACTACCAAGGAAAAAAGAATAAGGGACAGACCCAAGGGCTCGACGTGGAGGTCCCACCGTAAACTCGAAAGATCTTAGAGCACTTCCCCTCCCTAGACAATTGCCGAGCTAAGGACACCTCAAAAAGCGCAAGAATACTAGGGCACAAGTAAGCATGCCTCCTGAGGTACCCCTTGGGTCTATTTATAGGTTTCTGAAAATGGCCTGCAAATAGCCAACCTTCGTTGTTCTGAACAGCTATGTGTAGCTCAACTGGGTCTGCCAACAACGTAACTCCGCTGTTCCAACTAGCTATAGACAGGCCAGCGGGGGTAAAATAGTAAAAACTCATCACAAGAGACTGGGCGAGTGGCCCTCTGAAATCTCCACTCGCCTGGGGAGGCGAGTGCTCGATGGAGCTGACACTCGCTGCCTCTTCTAGCCTTGGGCGAGTGTGGGCCCGACCCGCCCCACTCGCCCTTTTCTCGCCGAGCCCCTGGGGCGAGTGAAGGCTGACCTGCTCCACTCGCCCCTCACTTGCTCCACCGCCGCCAGGGCTAGCTGAGGAGGCCCGTGGGCTCTTGCCCCCTCCCGGATTTCCTGGGACTTGGACTGCTGAAGCTTAGCCGACCGGGCTCCTGTCGACCACTACTCACCGGATATGGGGTTGTACAATAGGTTATACGCAGATTATGGCACTAACATATCTAGAAATACTCAAAGAAATTTGTATAAAAAGTTAAAGAAGGAGAAGATCTTACCAAAGGAAGAGAGTTTATTATTGTTGGCTATGGGAGGAAGCGAACTTGCTGCTTGGGTACATGAAGGTAACAACCGACCCTAGTTGGAAGGAGGGTTGATACCTTAAATGATCGGAAAAGAATAAGAGGGGAAGATCTTGTTGTCGTCAGTCTGAAGAAGAGGAAAAGGAGGCGCGATAGTGCTGACGTCAGAGGAGGAAGGAAGAGAAGACACCGGCCACAGGGGTAGGAGGGGTCGGAGGAGGCGGTGTCGGTGGAACTAGGAGCAGGAGAGGGCAACGAGTGCGGGATCATAGGAAGAAGGAACCGACATAGTAGCAGGATCGGGAAGGCCCTATCGCTGAAATGAAAAATAAATAGAATGGGGGGGGGGGTTGATATAGAAAAAATAAACCCTAAAGCTTATTTACAATAATGTCATTGCTATTATAATTATTTTTTCTCTTCATTTTAAAATGGATCGTTACATTCTCCCCCCCACTTATGAAGTTTCGTCCCAAAAATTTAGAGGATTCCACGAAATGGGTTCTTATAGTGAAGATTTAGATATCATTCATTCCAACAAAATTTAAAATTCAACGTATAGAGAGCTGACTATGAGTATAACACACTAGAAGGGAGAAAAGTTCATAGACTTACAAAGATCAAGAGAAGAGTTGTGGATACATGCTACACATGTCAGATTTGAGTTCCCAAGTGTATTCCTCAAACTTGCCATACATCCAAGCACTTTGTCCATAAGAATGGTTCTCTTTTGAAGCTTGTGTTCTTGATACTATATGATCTTAGTGGGCTTGATCGGATAAGAAACATTGGCTTCAAGAATCACCAGGATTTCTTCAATAACTTGGGTAGGATCACTAATATATTTTTGAAGCTAACTAACATGGAAGACATTATGACACCAGCCAAAGTAGCAGGCAGCTCAAGACAGTAGGCAGATCCTCTGACATGCTTTAAGATGGAAAATTGTCCCATGAACCTCAGGCTGTGCTTATGATGACAACCAAACTATTTCACCCCAGGAGTAGGGGAAACCTTTAGGAACACATGATCACCCACAACAAATTCCAACGAATGACGATGCTGATTTACATACTTCCTCTGCCTCTTGATGGCACAACTGAGCTGAAGTCGAGTCTTCTTTATGTCTTTTTCCATTTCTTGAAGTAACTCAGGTCCCAAAATAACATTTTCACTAACTCCCGGTTAATAGAGAGGGGGTCCTACAATGACGCCCATACAACGCCTCAAAGGGGGCCATCTTGAGGCTCTCTTGATAACTATTATTATATGTGAACTCAACCAAGGTTAGGTGCTCATCCCAAGCTTCCTTGTAATCAAGAATGTTACATCGCAGCATGTCTTCAAGTATCTGATTTACTCTTTCGGTCTGACCATCAATCATTGGATAACAAGTGGTGCTCAGGTTAAGTTCGGTGCCCAAAATTTACTGAAAGCCCTTCTAGAAATGAGATACAAATCTTGAGTCATGATCAAAAAAACAACCCGCAAAGGAATCCTATGAAGTCTAACAATCTCCAAAACATATATCTGAGCCATCTTATTGGTGGAATGACCTTCTTTATATGGTATAAAGTGAGCCACTTTAGTCATGTAATCTACTATGACCCAAATCGCATCATGCCCTCTCGGAGTAAGAGGCAAACCAGTTATGAAGTCTATAAAGATGTCATCTGTAACACCTCTACCCATCAAGAAGAATATAATAGAGGGTCCAGCCGGGACCCCACACCATATTCCACAAACAGGCGAAGACGCTACTAAATAATATCAAAACCAACAAATCCTAACACAGAACATTCTAGAGGAAGCTTTACGATTTAAAACTTGAACTCAAGAGTTACAAGAACTGTCCACTATAACAAAATAGGAATGTTTACACCCAAAGTAAATGGCCTTATGGCCTTACAGGTTTCTCTTAACAGAAGTGCGGTTTCCAAACATTAGCGCGCATGCCGGCCACACATGAATAAGAAGAAACAAAATAAAGCCTTCGAGGGCAGCAACGCAGCTTGGGCTTCAGCCCGCTAAGTCATGCTCGGACTAGCACTACCTGCACCTGCAAGAACCAATCCACCAAGCGGTGGCAAACAGGGCAACGGTCAGCATTCAGCTGACCAATTATAACGACCCTGCCCCTGACACGGGGCAGCGAAATTCCTTCCCTGCACAGCATGTTACATCTCATACATATATATCCAGCCACCAAGGCAATACATATCACAAATGCCGGCACGACGGCCCGACATTCCGTGCACTCAGGGCACATTCTGGTGTACCGGAAACACCGAATCCCACCACCGTTCAGAGGTCCCAGACATGACGGTCCAATTTGAGCATTTCTAGTCTGATTGGCACGCATGCCATCGACTCTTGCTATATGATCCTAACAGGGCCTTAAGCACCCAAGGTTAGACAACCATAATGCGGGTATAGATCCACCTTTCCCGTTGCTCAAAATCGTCAGACTCAAGACTGGACTGATGCGGGTACGGCTTCACTTTGCCCGTCCGCCACCAAGGCATTACTCCAGTTGTAACCTAACGGCTCAACTTCATATCATATGGCACTCACGACCATAAGAGTTGAACCCAACTCTCACCATTTCCTGGACTTCCTCCAGTACTTCCTACGACACCAAGCCACAAGTATCCACCATAGATTTCATGCATACAAGCAATATTCACGGAGTCTTCTCCGATGTGCAAACAAACATCACCAATCCAGACCAACATGTCCAGATGGGCTACACACATCATGCCTAACCGTACTCACACTTCCGGTTCTAATGCAATACAACAAGGGACGTACTGCCGACCCATGGGAATCACTTCGCCATCCACCTTTTGGTGGATGATTCCTATGCAAATGCAGGAAAGAATGACTTCACTTGTCCAAGAAGGAAATCGTTACCCTTGAAGGATGTTTTTGCCCCATGGCAAAAAGTACACTGTTGGAAAGCTTCACAGCGATCAAGCCTCCGCAGAGCTGAACTCGGCTCGCGATTTGGACAACCGCAGCACCACCGACAGCCGGATTTCCCTTCTTCTTCCTCCCCTTGCTCTTCTCTTTCTCTTCACTTAGGAAAGATAATGGCACAACTCAAATGAGTTTTCTCCATCTCAAATCCGGCCTTATAAACCCAGGGAACAACCTAGACCATTGGATCTTGGTCAAATAAAATGGAAGGCTAAGATTAGCCCTGAAATTTAATTTCCTGGGCCGAACACGGGTTGTGACACGCCCGTATCACATGCCGTGTTCCTGAAGCGGTGCACAACCGACTTAAAACAAACCAGAACACGGGCAGCGACACGCCTGTGTCAAACCTGACATGGCCGTGTCACCCAGTACACGACCGCGTGCCTGACCGTGTCACCCCTATAACTCGATCTCCAAAATCACCCGAGAACAACACGGCTAAGGCACACGCCCGTGTCCCTAGCCGTGTGCCAAACACGCCCGTATCACAGGCTGTGTCCTCCTCGGACACAACTGGTCCTCAACTAAGTTAGACACGCCCTGGGACATGCCCGTGTCCCAGGTCGTGTACACATGACACGCCCGTGTATCAGGCCGTATCAGCCAACCTGAATCCCAATTTTGGCTTTTGAGATTTCTGGGGTGTTACAATCCTCCCCTCCTTAATAAAATTCCGTCCCGAAATTTGGACATAATAAGGAAGTACAAGCATTACACCATATGTGACACTTTACATATAAGGTTTAACAATATACATACAAGCTAACAACTTTACATAAACAACTCGGGAAACTCAGCTCTCATGGTCTTCTCCCGCTCCCACGTTAGCTCCTTTCGGCCACAATTATCCCACCGGACTTTGATCATCCCGATCGCTTTGTTTTGTAGCTGTTTCTCTGCTCGATCCTCGATCTGAATGGGTCTAACCTTTATCGTTATCCCATACTCAACTGGTACTCGGTCACTCTCAATTACTTGAGCTGAATCCTTGACCACTTTCCGCAATACTGAGACATGAAATACATCATGTAAACCACTTAGCTCTTGCAAAAGTGCTAACCGATAGGCGGATTCACCAATACGTTCGACCGCTTCAAACAGTCCCAGATACCTCGGGCTCAACTTTTTCATACGCCATATCCTGGACACACCTTTGAATGGTGTGATTTTCAAGTATACCCAATCGCCCACCGCAAACTCCACGTTTCAGTGCTTGGCATTGTAATACTTAGCTTGCCTATTTTGAGCCATTATCAACCCTTCACGTATCAACCGTATGATTGAGTTGGCATCATCTAACTCTTTTCGCCGGTACAACTTTGTTTTGCCAGTCTCCGCCCAAGACAAAGGTGTACGGCATTTCCTACCGTATAAAGCTTAAAAGGGCGTCATCTGGATGTTAGCTTGGTAGCTATTGTTGTAGGAGAATTCAATCACACCGAGATGATCTTCCCAATTCTGTCCGAAATCCAGCGCACACATTCGGAGCATATCCTCCAATGTCCTGTTGGTTCTCTCGGTCTGACAATCTGTTTGAGGATGGAAGGCCGTGCTGAAATGTAATTTTGTACCCAACAGTTCATGGACTAACCTCCAACCGCCTGAAGTGAAATGCCCATCTCAATCACTAACGATGCTACGGGGCATACCGTGCAATCGTACAATAGTATCCACACACATCTTTGCCAATTTCTCCATTGGATCGTCCCTTCGGTTCGGGATGAAGTGCGACACCTTGGTTAACCGGTCCACAATCACCCATACCACATCATTTCCCCGCTGTGACCTCGGCAATCCATACACAAAGTCCATGGAAATATCATCAAACTTCCACACAGGGATAGACAACGACTTCAGCAAACCACCCGGTTTTTGGCATTCCGCCTTTACTAAGGCACAAGTTTGACATTTAGCAACATAGTGTGCTATATCCTTCTTCATTCCAGGCCAACAGAACAGCTTCTTCATATCCTTATACATTTTCATTCTCCCGGGGTGAACCGAATACTTGGTGAAGTGGCCTTCATACATCACCTCTTCACGAAGCTTACCCCTATCTTGGACACACAAACGACAGTCCTTTCGAAACAGACCGTCACTAAACGAAAACCTAGAGTCGGCACTTTCCACTGCATAGCTTTGCAGGCTTTCATCCAGTTCTGTTGCTTGCTGAACTCTGTCCGCCAGGTCACACTGTACCTTCGTCCAGTTTAAGCACGCCTTTGCAGTAGTATTCCTTTCAACACAAGAAATATTTAAGGCCTCCAGATCTCGAATTAGGCCTTCATCATGTCTTAGAAGCCAATTTGCCCTTGCCGGAGTCCGACGACTCAAGGCATCCGCGACCAAATTTCCCTTCCCGGGAGTATAGTGAATATCAAAGGTGTAGTCCCCAAGGAACTCCATCCACCTCCGTTGTCGCATATTCAAATCTTTCTGATCGAGCAAATAATTTAGACTCTTATGATCTCTATAGATATCGACTTTAATGCCATACAGATAGTGCCGCCACAACTTTAGCTCAAAGATCACCGCCGCCAACTCCAAGTCGTGGACGGGATAGTTACGCTCATGCACTTTCAATTGGTGTGAGCCATAAGCAATCACCTTGCCAAACTGCAGGGGAACACAACCTAAGCCACTCCCTGACACATCGCTGTATATCTCATAACCGTCTGTACCACATGACGACGTTAATACAGGCGCCGTGGTCAAACGACTCTTCAGCTAATCAAAAGATCTTGCGCACTCCGGCGTCAATACGAACTTCTGATCTTTTCTCGTCAACGTTGTCAGAGGCAAAGAAATCCGGGAGAAGTTCTCCACAAACCGTCTATAGTAGCCTGCTAGTCAAAGGAAACTCCTGACTTCGGCCACTGAAGACAACACCAGCCAATCCTATATGGCACTTATCTTTACCGAATCCACTACTATGCCCTCTCCACTAACTACATGGCCCAGAAAAGCAACCGACGAGAGCCAGAACTCACACTTCGAGAACTTGGCATACAGCTTATTCCTCCGCAAGGTGTGCAGTACCAACCGCAAATGGTTTGCATGATCTTATTCCGACTGCGAGTACACTAGGATGTCGTCAATGAATACGATTACAAACAAATCCAAATATGCTCGGAACGTTCGGTGCATTAAGTCCATGAATACCGAAGGTGCATTACATAGCCCAAACGACATCACCGTTAATTCATAATGACCGTAGCGTGTTCCAAACGCTGTCTTGGGAATGTCACCTTCCCTAATCCGCAATTGGTAATACCCGGATTTCAAATCCAACTTCGAATAGACGGTTGAGTCTGCTAGCTGATCGAACAAGTCATCGATCCGTGGAATCAGATACTTGTTTTTCTCTGTCAGCTTATTCAATTCGCGGTAATCAATACATAGCCGCAAACTACCGTCTTTCTTTTTCAAAAAAAGAACAGGCGCGCTCCAAGGTGACATACTTGGGCGTATGTATCCCTGCTCCAGCAACTCTTGCAATTGAACTTTCAGTTCAGCCATTTCTTTTGGCGTTACATGATAAAGCGAACGGGCCACAGGTTTTGCACCTGGCACCAGCTCGATAGCGAAGTCGATTTCCCTTTGGTGAGGTAACCCTGGAAGGTCTTTTGGAAACACATCAGCGTATTACGATACAATCCACACCTCATGCACACTGGCCTTCGGCTCCACAGCCTTAATGAGTGTGAAGAACAACTCCGCACCCTTCCGAACTGCCTTAGCGACTTGGAGAGCAGATAACAACATCCCACTCATCCCTCGCATACCAGTGAACTTGGTATCTTGTTCGGTATTTTGCCCCAGTGTGACCTCTTTTGAAGTACAATCTATACAGGCATGCTGCTCTGAAAGCCAGTCCATACCAAAGATTATACCAAACTTTGTAATCGGCAATACGAATGTTTCCACCTTGAATTCCCGACTCCCTATCTTTACCTCAAGACCGCAAGATTTATCCGCGCATAACAAACATCATTTAGGTAGTAGCACCTTTATATTATCTGTCATGGTCCGTATAGGCACCCCGATTCGTAAAACGAAATCTTCAGACAAAAACGAATGGAAAGCACCTGTATCAAACAGTGCTCGCGCCGAATACTCCCGTATAAGGACAAAACCTATAACACCAAAATTAAACAAGCACAGCACACAGTATAAAATAACATTAAAAACTGCGCGCACCTGTGACGACATCGGCCTGCTTAATGGCCTCTTGTTGTCCAAGGTTGAAGACCCGGGGCTGCGCGTGCGATGCAGAAGACTCCACCACAGTCTTCCCTTTCCCCGCATAGGATGCTCCCATCTTCTTTTCACCCTTTGGAGGGCCAACTCGGCAATCACGTGCGAAGTGTCCCACCTTTCCACACGTAAAATTGGCGTGAGATCCATACCCTGACGATGCCTCCGTCACAGTCGCTGAAGGAGCTTGTCCAGTAGATTTGGACTTCTTATTCCATCTCCTTCGGTACCCAGATTTCTCCGGACGTGACAACTTGAACTCTGGCTTTGCAACAGCCAAGGTCCCCTTTGCTTGCCCCCTTTTCATGTCTGTCTCCAACGACCGAGCCGTACAGACTAAGGCTTGAAAACCCTGACTTACAGAACTTGAGAGCAGATACCGTAGCTCATCTCGTAGTCCCTCATAAAACCGACTAGTCTTACGCTCCTCTTCGGCAAAGACAGAACCCGCATATCTTCCCAACCGCGTGAACTCATGAAGATAATCATCCACACTACAATCTCCTTAAGTCAACTGCTGAAATTCCATTTCCATTGATATTCTTTGCTGTATTGGCAGATGCTTTGCCAAGAATAACCGAGAGAACTCTTCCATCGAGACCTCTGCCAAATTTCTGCCGGCCAAGTGATGCAGTTCAATCTCATCCCACCACAACCGAGCCTCTCCCTCAAGAAGGAAAGTGGCCAACATTACCTTCTGCTCCTCCTCAACTCTGATCGCTCTCATTATTCTCTTGATCCTTGCAAGCTAATCCTCTGCTTGGGCCGGGGATCCCGCCCCAATAAATTGAGGAGGATTGAAGCTCATGAATTGCTTCAATTGTTGATCTGCTGCCCGCGGATCAACTACAGCTTCTGCCGGTTCTTGCCTTACTCGAGCATGCATTGACACCATAGCAGGACGTGCTTGCCCAGCCTGCTGAGCATTCATCACAGCAAGTACCATCTCCGTAATGAAACACACAGTTTCAAAAGATGGAGGAGGTGTGGGCACCTCAGCCGGTGCTGCACTTTCAACAGAATGTTGAGGTTCCGATTGACCCACAACAGTTCTAGTCACCTATATGTGTAAAAACACAATTTAGCGACTAAACAAAGGCAAACATACAAAAATGAACACACCAAACAAGTGTATTTACATTCCTAAGTGGACATTCTTAAGTTCAATTTATGTGTTATAACAGCAGCACTGACACGTGCTCGCCACCCCTCAAAAGAATTCGCCCGCAAATTCGGAAAAGATCGACCAACAAGCTAAAACCAAATTGTAACACCTCTACCCGTCAAGAAGAATATAATAGAGGGTCCGGCCGGGGCCCCACATCATATTCCACAAACAGGCGGAGACACTACTAAATAATATCAAAACCAACGCATCCTCTGATACCAAATTATAACACCTCTACCCGTCAAGAAGAATATAATAGAGGGTCCGGCCGGGGCCCCACACCATATTCCACAAACAGGCGAAGACGCTACTAAATAATATCAAAACCAACACATCCTAACACAGAGCATTCTAGTGGAAGCTTTACGGTTGAAAACTTGAACTCAAGAGTTACAAGAACTGTCCACTATAACAAAATAGGAATGTTTACACCCAAAGTAAATGGCCTTATGGCCTTAAAGGTTTCTCTTAACAAAAGTGTGGTTTCCAAACATCGGCGTGCAGGCCGGCCACACATGAACAAGAAGAAACATAACAAAGCCTTCGAGGGCAGCAACGCAGCTTGGGCTTCAGCCCGCTAAGTCCCGCTCGGACCAGCACCACCTGCACCTGCAAGAACCAATCCACCAAGCGGTGGCAAATAGGGCAATGGTCAGCATTCAGCTGACCAATTATAACGACCCTGCCCCTGGCACGGGGCAGCGAAATTCCTTCCCTGCACAGCATGTTACATCTCATACATATATATCCAGCCACCAAGGCAATACATATCACAAATGCCGCACGACGGCCCGACATTCCGTGCACTCAGGGCACATTCTGGTGTACCAGAAACACCGGGTCCCACCACCGTTCAGAGGTCCCAGACATGAAGGTCTAATTTGAGCATTTCTAGTCTGATTGGCATGCAAGCCATCGAATTTTGCTATGTGATCCTAACAGGGCCTTAAGCACCCAAGGTTAGACGACCATAACGCGGGTACAGATCCACCTTTCCCGTTGCTCAAAATCGTAAGACTCAAGACTGGACTGACGCGAGTACGGATTCACTTTGCCCGTCCGCCACCAAGGCATTACTCCAGTTACAGCCTAACGGCTCAACTTCATATCATATGGCACTCACGACCACAAGATTTGAACCAACCTCTCACCATTTCCTGGACTTCCTCCAGTACTTCCTGCGGCACCAAGCCACAGGTATCCACCACGGATTTCATGCATACAAGCAATATTCACGGAGTCTTCTCCGATGTGCAAACGAGCATCACAAATCCAGACCAACATGTCCAGATGGGCTTCACACAGCATGCCTAACCGTACTCACACTTCCGGTTCTAATGCAATACAACAAGGGACATACCGTCGACCCAAGGGAATCACTTCACCATCCACCTTTTGGTGGAGGATTCCTATGCAAATGCAGGAAAGAAGGACTTCACTTGTCCAAGAAGGAAATCGTTACCCTTGAAGGACGTTTTGGCGCCATGGCGAAAAGTACACGGTTGGAAAGCTTCGCAGCGATCAAGCCTCCGCAGAGCTGAACTTGGCTCGCGATTTGGACCACCGCAGCACCACCGGTAGCCGACTTTCCCTTCTTCTTCCTCCCCTTACTCACCTCTTTCTCTTCACTTAGGAAAGATAATGGAACAACTCAAATGAGTTTTCTCAATCTCAAATCCGGCCTTATAAACCCAGGGAACAATCTAGACCATTGGATCTTTGTCAAAGAAAATGGAAGGCTCAGATTAGCCTTGAAATTGAATTTCCTGGGCCGAACACGGGTTGTGACACGCTCGTGTCACAAGACGTGTTCCTGAAGCGGTGCACAACTTACTTAAAACAAACCAAAACACGTGCAGCGACACGCCCGTATCACCCCTGTAACTCGATCTCCAAAATCACCCGAGAACAACACGGCTAAGGCACATGCCCGTGTCCCTAGCCGTGTGCCAAACATGCCCCTGTGACACGCTCGTGTCACAGGCCGTGTCCTCCTTGGACACAACTGGTCCTCAGCTAAGTTAGACACGCCCTTGGACACACCCGTGTCCCAGGCCGTGTACACATGACACACCCGTGTATCAGGCCGTGTCTGCATACCTGAATCCCAATTTTGGCTTTTGAGATTTCTGGAGTGTTACATCATCCCACTTCTAATCTGGGATAGACAGAGGCTGCAAAAGTCCACTAGGATGCTGATGATTAGCCTCCACCTTCTGGAATGTTAGACATCAAGAGACAAAGCGAGTAATATAATTCTTCATACCAGGCCACCACACGATCTGCTTCAAGTCATGACACTTCTTATTGTTTCCTGTATGACTAGATGTGCAGGATTCATGAGCTTCTTGGCAAATACTATCAAGCAATTCAAGAATATCTGGGATATAGAGGAGACCTCGGAAATACAGAACATCGTCAGAGAGAGAGAAATCCGGGAGAGTCCCAAGTTCAATGTATTGGTGTATGTGCTAGAGTACGAGATTAGATGACTATAAATCTTTCACTTGTTCTACCCATAATGGACCAGAGATGTCTTTTTAGCCCTCAGGTGAGATGGATATGTCCATCCGCTCTAGATCATCAATTAAGGCTGCAAGAATAGCTAACATGGGTGAACAAGCGACAATAGAAGTTTGTCGTCTCAATGCATCTGCCACTGAATTGGCCTTATAAGGAACATATGTGAGCTGCAAATCATAATTTGCTATGAATTCGAGCCAATGCCTCTAACGAAGATTGAGATCCTTCTGAATAAAGATATACTTCAAACTTTGATGGTCGGTGAAGAAGTAACATTTCACGTCATAAAGATAATGTCGCCAAAGCTTTAATGTAAACACTATTGCTGCAAATTTCAAATATTGAGTGAGGTAGTTGCGTTCATGAACTTTCAACTGCCTCAACCCATAAGCGATAACACTTTCATCATGCATCAAGACACATCCCAACCCAACTCCAGAAGCGTCAGTATAAATTGAGAAATCTGTCCCTCTAAAGGAAGAGCTAAAACAGGTGCTGAACACATACGTTGCTTCAATTCTTAAAAGGCATACTCACACTAATATGACCACTCGAACATGATATATTTTTGAGTTAGCTTTGTTAGAGGACCAATAAAAAAGGAGAAACCCATGACAAAACACAGGTAATAGCAAACCAATCCAAGGAAACTGCGAATTTCAGTAGGGGTAGAAGGTCGCTTCCAGTCCATAACCACAGAAATCTTGGCAGGATTAATGGAAAGTCCATCTCCTGAAATGACATGGCCCAAAAAGGTAACACGATCTAGCCAGAACTCACATTTCACCAGCTTGGCATAGAGTTGATGCTAACAAAGAGTGGAGAGAGTGAGCCTAAGATGTGCAACATGATCTTAACAAGTCTTGGAGTAGACCAAAATATCATCAATGAAAATGATGATAAACTTATCTAGATACTCACGGAAGACACGATTCATCATATCCATGAAAGTAGAAGGGGCATTAGTCAAACCAAAGGACATAACTAAAAACTCAAAATGCTCATACCAGGTTCGAAAGGCAGTCTAGGGAATGTCAGATTCCTTGATCTTCAGCTGATGGTAACCCGATCTAAGATCTATCTTGGAAAAGATGGTACTACCTTTAAGTTGATCAAATAGATCATCCATGCGCGGAAGAGGATACCTATTCTTGATTGTGACCTTATTTAAATCCCGATAATCAATACATAATCTCATACAACAATCTTTCTTTTTCACGAAGAGAATGGGGGGCTCTTCAAGGTGAAGAGCTAGGATGAATGTAACCACGCTCAAGAAACTCATCTAATTGTGATCTAAGCTCCTCCAGTTCATGCAGTGCCATATGGTATGGAGCTTTAGATATAGGACGTGTTCAAGGCTTTACATCAATAGAGAATTCTACATCTCGATCAGGAGGCATCTCATACAATTCGGCGAGGAACACATCAAGAAACTCAGAAGCAATCAAGATTGACTCGAGTTGAGGAGAAGAAACATCCGAAGTTGAAGCAAATACAAAACAAGAAAACGTCCTAGACTTAGAAGATGAGTGATGCACACAACAGAAATTACCTTCAGGTAGATGCAGGTCTGAACATGAATGTTATAGTCCTTATCATCGATCCTGAGATTGACCCTCTTTGCCATATAATACAGCTTTGCCCTAGATGCGACCAGCCAATTCATACCCAAGATTGCATCGAACTTTGTCATATCCGGAACTATGAGGTCGGCAGATACATGCAATTCATTAAACAAGATCGGACAATTGAGAATGCCTCTAGTTGAAAGGTGTAGATGACCGGGCACAAAAATCTCAAAAGGAACCTCAATTGGCGAAGTAGGCCAACTATGAAGGTCCATAATATGGCACGCAATGAAGTAATGATATGCACCAGAATCAAAGATAATTTGTATCCACTTATTCTTGACCCTAAACCTCCTTAGAAATGGAAATCATAGATGCATTTCAAGATTATTCAATATTAAGACAGATGAATTAAGATGTAGAAGATTAAAAAAATGCATACATACCAGAGATGACGTTGGTAGATGCGAGCGCCTCACCCTGAGAGATGATGTTCAACACAGCTTTTCCCTTATCCTAAGCTCCAGAAACGACTTGTAGAGGATGAGCAGGAATTGGGACTTCCTTCATAGGACAGTCTTGAACATGGTGCCCAACTTGCCCACATCTGTAGCAGACATTCTGCTTACTGCGACAGTCCTTCACCAGATGACTTGTCCTCTTGCAGTAGGCATAGACTGAGGAGGCAGAGGAAAACATCATTTGAGGTTGCTGTGCAGGAACAACTTTTCTGCTTCTTTGGGAGGGAATAACAAACTTGGGAGACCAGGCCCACCTTATGGAAAAGACACATACCTCCTTAGACTTGAGTTCTTGCTCCTGAGATGGAGTACCATTGTACTTATGGTCATATGCAGCGACATTGCTTGTACTATGCTGGATCTTCTTAGAAGAACAATCCATCACAATAGCTTCCACCTGCAAGGAGACTCCTACAGTCTCAGCATAGGTGGTGGCGCCATGAGCTACCATATGCTGGAGAAAATCACGTCGAAGTCCCTTAACGAAACATTTGATCTTTTTAGACTCGTCTAGCACGAACTCTGCGGTAAGGAGAGATATGCGAGAGAACTCTTTCTCATACTCGGTCACTGTGTTGTCGGGTTGTTGAAGGGACAAGAACCTTTCAGCTAACTTGTATCGCTCCATAGAATAGAGGAACTTCTCCATAAGATCATCCTTGAAT
Organism: Platanthera zijinensis; assembly: GCA_039513925.1. NCBI lineage: Eukaryota > Viridiplantae > Streptophyta > Magnoliopsida > Asparagales > Orchidaceae > Platanthera > Platanthera zijinensis. The sequence goes on from CM077086.1 coordinate 172,048,124, forward strand.
TTCCCCAGGTAACAATACTTGATTGTGCCTCATCCAAATTTGTTCGAGCATAATAGGACATAGTCCTTTTGGTCGACCATATTCAGTTCTGATTCCCCCATAATTAAAGAAAGAGAAGAAGTAGGAGAAGAAAGATAAGTGGAAGGATAAGAAGAAGGCGACGAAGGTAAAGATGAAGGAAAAGAAGTGTCCCATACAGACTCCTCAACAAAATCTTATGAAACGATATCACAGATTTATAAGCATCACTGAATGGTTCGCTCAATTTCCTGATCCAAATGAAATAAATTTGACGGATTCCCTCGGGTTATACACCAAACAAAATAAAAATTTATAAAATAAAATTTCCCAAATTTCCCAAGGACTACCCAATGATTGGTTCACAAGTTACTAGGCAGTCTTGTGGGATAAAAACCCAACACGACCCTTTCGCAGGAAATTTCAATTATAAAAGATTAAAATAATTTTTTTTATAAAAATAAACAAATATTTTTGGATTTTTGAAAATAAAAAGAAAAATGATAAAATTAATAGAACCTTACTTTCAAAATATCGACAAAAGATTCTCTAGCAACGACGTCAAAAACTTGATGATTAAATTTTGCCTGGAGCGCAATTCCAATAATAAATCGATAAGACAAGTATACCTATCATTTTAGAGTATAGGATCAAGGGTCATATTTTGACTCGGGGCTGTCGAGTACTTGTACTCATAAGGAAGAGCTATTATTTTATTAAACGAAAATTTTGGTTGGTTTGCAAAACTAAGAAAAAGTGCGATTAAAATTAAGAGAAATTTGATGAATTAAAGGTTAGACTTGATATAGAATCCCCTTGCATAAAATAAACCTTGAAAAGTTAAAACCACAATCTTCTAAATTATTTACTTTGACCTTGGAGGTTCCAAAAATATGAAAGTGCCTCTCTCGAGAATACGCCGACATCTTATCTTATGTTGATCGATTAAGACACCTCAGCCAGTAGAAACCCTTATGCATGCTTTAAGCGACGAACCCCACTATTAGATTTGACTCCAATCTAAAAGATTAATGTCATCCACTCGAGGAGCGCATGGAATTCCTTTTATCTTTGAGTGATCTCCTCGCTTGAACGGATCTATCGATCAACTAGAATACAAATCTTAGATCGAAATGCATATTCATGACATATGAATTCGACAAAATAAATTCAAAGATAAATCAAAAAAGATTAAATTAGAAAGCTTGCTAAATTATAAAGAGACAAAACAAAGTTTATTTCATTCAAAAGTTTATCATGATCAAGTGCTAATTGAAGTTTAGCTATTCATCATGATGAGAGAATTACACAAAAGAGAAGGGAGAGACATGATTGCTAAAAAATAAAAGTGCTTGAGTTGAAATTGCACAAAAGAAATTATAATTAGGAATGGAAATTACCAAAGCTGAAATTGCAACTAGAATTAGAAAATATAGCAAAATAGTGCAGAATTACACAAAACAAACTCCAAAATCCAACTCCTTTGCTTTTGTTCTTGGATGGAATTTATAGTAAATTTTACTTGGTAGTCACGCCCTTAGGTCATGCCTGTGACCTAGGACGTGTAAGGCACAGAACCGTTGTCTTGAAACCCGAGAACATTAGAAGAAATACTGGCAAAATTCATCACTCGATGGATCACGCCCCTAGGTTACATACCCAACCTTAGGGTGTGTTTTGAATGAGTCAGGAAACAGCGGGAAATGAAAGTTAATCTAGTGGTTGCGGAAAAGGTCAGAAACCCTGATCACGCACGTGACCAAGGCATGTAAGGTTAAACATCTTGACATAGCGAACTACTACTTTAACCTGTGAGGCATGCCCCTGAATAAGAGGTCATGCCCCCTATCATGCCCGTGACAGGGGCATGCAATTTTAATCCGACATATCAATATGCATTCTAGGTGCTGGAGGTAGGGCACGACCCATGGCATTCATCACGCCCCTTGTCATACCCGTGACCAGGGAGTGTACTTGTGATTTTTCCTAAAATCCTCTAAAAATTGCCCTGATTATTCCAATAAGCTGCAAAATGCCATTCACATCCCCAATTTACTTAAAATTCAAAAAAAATTTAATTATAGTCTTCAATAATAAAATAGAATTAATTATTAACTTTTTTTTTGTAAAAATAAAGATAAAATTAGATTTATCAAAATCTACAAAGAACTGAGCTCTACGAAACTTCCTATATGCAGGAAGAAAAATTTTGTGATATGGAAGTAAAGGATTAAGCTTTTCATGGAGGCCTCTAACCCTAAGATGTTCACCACCATTGAAGAGGGACCTTATATCCCCATAAAGGTCTCATCGTTTGATGAAAATCTTGGAGTTCCAAAGCAATTCTCAGAAATGAAAGAGGATGAAGTCATCTTGGCCACTACAGATAAACAAGCTAAAAATATTATAGTAAATGCGTGTCAATGATGACTATACATTCCAGAATCTAATTCACTACCCAACAGCTAAGTAAATGTGGGATACTTTGATAATATACATGGAAGGAACATAGAAAGTAAGGGATGACATGAAGTCCCTATTGAATTAAGAGTATGAAAACTTCAGGCAAGAGAAGAAGGACACTATAACAGACTATTATGAGAAATTTTTCAAGATATTGAATAGACTAAAGAACTATGGAAGGTCTTTCACTAACTATAAACTAAATGACAAATTATTAAGATCCCTCAACAAGGAATGAGACAATAAGATATGTGTTATAAGAAAAATGGGAAATCTGGGCTATATTCAACCTCATAACTTATATGGGAAGTTTTTATCCCTTGAACCACACTTGAATACCAAAAAAGTGAGGAAAGGTACAAAAATAAAAAATCAAGGGCTCTAAAGGCTCAGAGCTCCAGAAGAGGAAAAAAGAAGGCCTCATCCCCTCCTAAAAGACTAGCTGAGTTAGAGGAATCGAAACCCAACACCTTGTAGATGAGCTATCCAATGGTGATATGGCTAGGTTCACAAGATAGCTAAAGAAGATGCTGAGAAGGAGGAAGCAATGGAAAAAACAAGCCCTCTTCTTCTTCCAACTCCAAAAAGCATCACAATAGATCCAAAAGATAAATAAGAGATCCCAAGAGGGATAGGTGTGAAACTAAATAGATTAAATTTATTTCTGGTGAAACCATTTTCTTTGGATGTAGAAAGGCAAGATATACGATTGTTGATTGCCCATAAAAGATGAAAAGCAATAATACGGCTGAAGAAAAGAGCTATCACCCATGCAAGAGGTCTGAGAAGAGCCTCTTTGCCAAAAAGGAAAATACCTTGAGTGACAGTGACTTAAGATCTTCTGAATCTGAAGAAGAAGAAGCCTATGTTGGGCTAATAACACTAATAAAAGAAGTGGAACAAGGTGCTACCAAGATAAGCATCAGAGCTGTATTGTCACTACTTTACTATGACATTGAACAAGAAGATGATAGTTGTAGGCTCTTGACTATGAATGAAGGGGAAGATCAAGATGACCCCATCCTGATGATGTTCATATAAAAACTTCTCTCTCAATATCTGATTATGAGACCGGAGGATGACTCTAAATCAGAGAAAAATATTAATGAGATGGTAGAGAAGTATAGTGCTCTCCTTGAGGTATTAAAGAAAAGAAAATAGCTTATTAAGAAGCATGCTGAAGAGCTTGAGCTTTTTAAAACCCTAAAAGTTGAACTTGATGAGAAGATGAAAAAGATATATCAGATGAACTCTAAGATAATTGGGTTCAATAAAATCACTGATGTTCAGGAAGACATTGGTTCAAAAAGAAAGGACCATCAAGAAATTGGAAAGGGAGCTCCCTAATGAGATGAAGCAAGTTGATAAATTATCTAAGCCACAGGCAATTCTTCCAATTATTGACAGCTTCTCTACACCTTATAGAAGTGGTGTAGGGTATGAAAGAAAGGGAGAAAAAATATAGATGCTAAGGGAAAGACACCAATCCAACCAACCATCTTTCAAAAGATTCGACTAGACTCAAACAACAATGACCAAGAAAGTTTCTATAGAAACTAGAAAAATGAGCGTTCCACTAGTGGAACAAAGGAAGTGCATAGTGGAAAAAGTGTCGTCAAAGGAGATTATGAAGAAATTGAGATCAAGGATCATGGACCATTTGTGTTTGGTACCAACACCAGCTCCAAAGGCAAGGATAGAGCATCTAACAGGAGAACTGAATAGATTGGCATGACAATGGCTGTGCAAATCAAGTCACAACCAGCACACACCCAAATACTATGTAATGATTCACATATAGTACCCTCTAGATATCCTATAAATCAAAAGAGAAATAATCCAATTCCTGTTGTGAGCCCTAAGAGAAGGTACAATAAGTATGAATGGTGGTGCTGTGGAAAAATTGGCTACTTTGCCATTGACTATTTATTCAACCCAATCGTTTCAAGGACAACTACTAGCTAGCCAACATCCAAACTTGAAAAAGTCTACAATACACCTTAGGTTGGTCAAAAGCTGAAGCAAATTTTCAATGCTAACAAGAATCTAGGACCCATCAAGATTTGGGTACCTAATAAGAAATGATTTCTTTTTGCAGGTATGTCTAAATACCAGCCACACTCATATCTGATACTTTGATAGTGGATGTTCTGGGCACATGACTGGAATAAGAAACCATTGACTAGGTATTCCTCAGTGGAAGATGGTCCAAACGTCATTTTTGGATGATTTGACAGAGGAAAGCCTAAATGCTATGGTAAGATCTCCAAGGACATAATCGCCATCACAAAGATAGTTTATGTAGAAGGATTATAACACTATCTAATCAGCAAAAGTTAACAGTGTGTTCATGGCTATGTGATTATATTCCACAAGGATGAGTGGCTGATTAGGAATTATGAGGAGATCATACTAACTGTTACTAGGAGTGGAAATATTTATTGTCTTAATTTCTTTTGTACTAATTCAGATTCTTCTATCTATCTTATGGCCGAGAATAAAACATATCTCCGTGTAAAATGACATAAGAGACTGACTCACATTAACTATAAGAATATCAATAAGCTCTTATAAGAAAATTTGGATAGAGCTAGCCCAAAGTGGAAGTGTGTCTTGGGGAGCCCTTATCATGCATGCCAAATAGCCAAGCAAATAAAGGCTTCATTCAAACCATTTGGGATCAAGGACTCTACTAGATGTTTATATTTGTTGCATATGGATCTGTTTGGTCCTTTGCCAAGTCATAACTTAGGAGGAAAAGTTTATAATTTTGTGATTGTTGATGATTTCCTTAGGGTTCACATGGGTGTCCTTTCTTAAACAAAAGTTAGATACTCTAAAAATATTCTCCAACTTTGTCAGGAAAATCCATATTGAAATGAGCAGTTTTGTTGCCAAAATCAAAAGTGACTATGGAACTGAATTTCAATCAGGAGTCATGAACAAGTTATGTGAGAGCCTAGATATCTTGAGGGAATTTTCCTCTCCTCGAACTTCTCAACAAAATGGAGTTGTAATGAGAAAGAATAGAACCCTCATTAAATCTAGCAGAACTATATTGAGTGACTCCACACTTCTAAAATATTTCTAGGTTGAGGCTGTCGGCATAGCTGGCCATGTGGAAAATAGGGCCTTAATCAAGAAGAATCACAATAAGACTCTCTATGATCTTGTGAAAGCCAAAAAACCAACCTTAGCTTACTTCAACATCTTTGGAAGTAAGTGTTGTGTTAAATAATGGGAAGCACTACCTAACCAAGTTTGCTAAAAGGCTTTTGAGGATATTTTTGCTGGATATTTTTAGGAATATTGTCCCCAAGATTCCTGATTTGAAGAAAGTCTCAAGATGACAATAACATCTTGTATCTGATAGCTGGTTGAGTTTTGATGTGACAGGTATTATTAAAGTACATGGCCAATGTAATTTTAGAAACTTGGTCACCCAAACAGGGTTTTGCACTTATAATCCCATAAGGAGCAAAACTCATGTTGACCTCTGTCCTAATCATATATTAGACACATCACTATCAATTGGAAAAGTCACTAAGGTCAAAATAAATTAAAGGCAAAAACATAAAATTGGTTAAGCATAAAATCAACTGTATTGAGTTTATAGCTAAGTGTCAAAAAAGCTAAATAAATGCAAATTTTATTGCTCCAAAAAGATAATTATTACATAGGTATGCCCCCTTTTTTAAAGAAAATGGGGGAGATGAGAGAATACAACAAACGATGTGGGACTATATACAATCCACGCGGCCTATGCGGTTTCCGCACACTATACAAGGAACAACTGAAGATCACCCAATGATAATAGAGGGAAGCTGCCAAACTGCCAAGGAAGACCACCAGTGCAGGCCACCAGACCGCAACTGCGGGTAGCCACCAGGCCGCAGTTGGGGATAACCATCAAACCGCTATTGTGGCAAGCCACCACACCGTTGCTACGACTAACACCCAGGACACTATTGCGAATAACCCTTAGACTGCCACTACTGCTATCCTCCTGACTGCTAGCTGATGTTCACCACCAGAACGCTGAGCCAAACCGCCAGACTGCTGAGAAAAGTAGACCGCTGCAGCTAGATATAAAATCTCCCAGTCTCCTCATGCTCCAATATACCGCTAATGCAGCTAACTATCAGACCGCTATTATGGGTAGCTCTCAGACCACATCTGCTATGACAAGCCACCAGATGACCAGACCGCTTGGATAAATGGCCATACCGCCCGAACAGCTATCCGCCTGACTAGAATACAAAACCGCCAAACTTTAACACTCCCCCTCAAGGTGGAGCGTATATGTCAACCATGCCCAGCTTGCTACAAACATCTGAAGCTTAAACTAGTTTCGTGAAGAAGTCTGCCAGTTCTTTATCAGAAGTGACAAAGGGTGTACAGATCTGATTCTTCAACACCTCTTACCGAATGAAATGACAATCAACTTCAATGTGCTTTGTCCTCTCATGAAAGACATGGCTCTTTGACATATAAATAATGGCTTTGTTATCACAGAACATAGGAAGAGCATTATCATAGAATTCTCCCAAGTCATGCATAATCGCTCGTAACCACTTCAACTCACAAGTTGTTCAAGACATGCTCCTATACTCAGCTTCAGCACTGGACCTTGATACTACCAACTGCTTTTGCTTTTCCAGCTAACAAGTTTTCCTCCTACAAATGTGCAAAACCTGATGTAGACTTTCTATCTTCTTTGTTATCAACATAGCTAGCATTAGAATACGCTTCAATCTTAAAATGATTATGCTTATCAAACAAGAAGCCCTTTCCTGGAGCCCCTTTTACATACTCCAGAATTTTTATAGCAAAATGTAGATGACACTCTCTAGGATTCTGCATAAACTGACTGACATTCTAAACTACATAATAGATATCTGGTCTAGTAACAGTCAGATATATGAGTTTGCCTACAAGTCACCTGTATATAGTAAAATCTGGGAGAAGAGGGGAATCTTTAGTCCACCCCTTATCATTCCCAACAACCATCGGGCAACAAGCAGGTTTTGTGCCAAGAAGACCAGTTTCATTTAAGAGATCTAGCATATACTTTTGCTGCGAAGGATCCGCAGAGTTCTGCTTTCATGAAATCTCAATTTCTAGAAAGTACTTTGGATTTCCCATATCCTTAGTAACAAAATGTTGTCGAAGATGTAGTTTTGCTAGATAAATGCCTTCTTTATCATCATCATTAAGAAGGATATCATCAATATATACATCAAGAACCATAAGGCCTTTAATAGTCTTGCGTATAAACAGAGAATGATCAACAAACTTCGATTGAAACCAATAAGAGAAATAACTCCACTAAACTTTTCAAACCAAGCTCGTGGACTCTGCTTTAAACCATAAATCTCCTTCCAAAGTTTGCACACCTGAGACTCCACCTGAGAAACATACCCAAGAGGTTGCTCCATGTAAACCACCTCTTGCAAATCACCATAGAGGAAGGCATTCTTCATATCCAACTGTGACATCTACCAGTCTCTATTAATGGCCACAGAGAAGAGAACATGTATAGTGCTGATGCGAGCAACGGGATAAAAAGTATCAAAGAAGTCTACCCATACGTCTGAGTAAACCCTTTGGCCACAAACCTCGCCTTATAACGTTCAACAGAACTATCTGGAAGATACTTAACAACAAAGATCCAATGACAACCAACCACATCAATGCGTAGAGGTGGGGGAACAAGAGTCCAAGTACCTCTCTCACTTAATGTGTTCATTTCTTCATCCATAATGACTTTTCACTGAGGAATGGCAATAGCCTCTTGATACATAGCTGGTATAATAGTAGAAGAGAGAGAAAGAGCAAAATGCTTGCCAACCAGGGAAAGTTGAGCATAAGAGAAAACAACATCAATAGGATGCTTAGTGCATTGTCGAACGCCCTTCCGTAGGGCAATGGGAAGATCAAGATCACTCTTATCCGAAGGAGGCAATTCACTGTCAGAAGAAAGAAGAGGCCCGAGAAAAGGTATAAAAGGCTCCAAGGGTAAAGAATCAGGCTCAAGAGAAAGATACGGTGCAATAGGAACAGATGTGGAAAGAACTAGTTTCGGTAGAGGTGCCGAGATGATAGGCATTGAAGAAGAAGTATCAGAGGGCATGAGAGAAGAAGTAGGAGAAAATACGGTATATCTTCAAAGAAGGTAACATCAGCAGACACATACTATTTTGGTAGAAAAGGATCAAAACATCGATATCCCTTCTTAGTTGGACAATAACCAAGTAATATGCATTTAACAGAACGGGGAGAAAGTTTGTCATGACTAGGAGAAGGTATGTGAACGAACGCTGTATATCCAAAAATTTTAAGTGGTAAAGGAAATGGCTTGACCTCAGGATACAAAATGGAAAATGGAGTCTTGCCTTGAATAATAGATGGGGGTATCCGATTAATGAAATAGTAGGAGAGAAGGATAACATGACCCAGTAAGACCGAGAAATATTCATTTGTAATAGAAGTTTGCGAGCAACATCCAAGAGATGACGATTCTTGCATTCAGCAATGCCATTCTGTTGAGAGGTATAGGGGCAAGATGTTTGATTAATCAAACCATGGATCGCACAAAAATTAGAAAATTGACGGCTGATATATTCCTTGGCATTATCAGTACGAAGAACTTGAATAGGCACCTTAAACTGTGTCAAGATCTCATTTTAAAAAGGGTGTAAACATAGTGTAAAGTTCAGAACGATCTTTCAAGAGATACAACCAAGTACACCTGGGGAAATCATCAATGAAAGTGATAAAGTACAAGCTACCTCTACCAACAGTGGCAGTAGGAGAAGGACCCCAGATGTTAGAGTGAACTAGTTCAAAAATACGTGAAGAACTACATCCCGTTCATGCTGGGATAGAAGAGCAATGATGTTTACCAAGATGATATGCTTTACAATTCAAGGAGGAATACTCTTGAGGAAGATCTGAAAGAAGTTGGTTGATGTGGTAAGAAGGAGGGTGACCAAGACGACGATACCATTGCTAAAGGGAAGAAGAAGTAGAAAGAGCAACGACATTGTCAAGAATGAAAAGGCCACCACTCGCAGCCCCAGTAACAATCGTAACCTTAGAGGCAGAATCCAAGAAAGAATAAGTAGCGGCAGTAAAATTAACCATGCAATGCAACTGTGTGCAGGGAGCATGAACAAACATCAAATTGCACAGAAAAGTGGGAACATAAAGAGTGACCTCAAGCAGCAAAGACGGAGTGATGCACATAGTGCCAACACCACTCACAGGAGCAGATGTCCCATCTGTAATAATGATAGAAGACACCATGTTCTGGTTATTCAAGCAGGATAACAAGCGCGAGTTGCCGGTCATATGAAAAGTGGCACTAGAGTCAATAAGCCACTTATTAGAGGAGGCCACAAGAGCATAAGTTGTAGAGGAGATAAGGGAAACCGTCCTCAAGGAGATCGAAACCAGAAAAAGGAAAGACTAACCACACGATTATAAACAAGCCGACAAAAGAGGCAAAGAGACCGCACAAATAAATAAACCGCACGACCATGATGGGTACAAGCTGAAAAGGAACAGGTCAACAAACAAGTCACAGAAAGACGAGAGCCCGCGCGAGTAGAAAAAACAACCTGCGCTAGAAGAGAAGAGAAAATGAGAGAAAGAGACCGCGTGAGTAGAGAAAATAACCCGCATGAGAAGAAATAAGCCGTAGGAAGAAAGCCGCAAAAGCCGCACAAACAAGCAACCACAAGTAAGAGAGAGCAAGGAAGAGTGGCTAGCAAGGAAGGCGACACAAATAAAACAAGCCGCAAAGCAAACAACACGAACAGAATAAGCCGCAAGGCAAACCGCGCGAACAGAATAAGACGCAAAGAAAATCACACAAACAGAACAGGCCGCATGGCAAACCTCGCGAACAAAACAAGTCGCAAAGGAACAACGACAACCAAGGGAGGGCAGGGTGGGAAGAAAACTAGAAGAAGTCCGGAAGAAATAGGTCGAAGCAGTTAGACAAACAAACCTCTATCAAATTAGAGCAATGGATCAGGTCGCTATGATACCATGTGAAAAAGATCTAAATAAAGGTAAATTTTATTGCTCAAAAAAGATAATTATTAAATAGGTAGGCCCCCTTATTTATAGAATATGGGGAAGATGAAAGAATACAACAAACGATGTGGGACTATATACAATCCGCACAGCCAATACGGTTCGACAACGTTAAACCGCACACTATACAAGAACACCTGAAGATCACCCAACGATAATAGAGGAAAGACACCAGACCTCCAGGGGAGATCGCCTGTGCAGGCCACTATATACGGTGCATCAGACAGCTGTTGCGGCAAGCCACCAGACCGCTGCTGCAGTTAACACCCAGGCCGCTACCGCGACTATCCCTCAAACTGCCACTACTACTATCCTCCTGACTGCTAGTTGAGGTTCACCACCAGACCGCTAAGCCAAACCGCCAGATCGCTGAGAATAGCAGACTGCTGCGGCTAGATATAAAACCACCCGATCTCCTCAAGCTCCAATATACCGTTGCTGCGGCTAACTATCTGACCCTTATTGTGGGTAGATCTCAGACCACATCTACTATGACAAGCCACTAGACAACCAGACCGCCTGGATAAGCCGCCATACTGCTCAAGCAACTAACAACCCGACTAGACTACTAAACCGCCAAACAATAATACTAAGGAAAAATTCAATTGCATCGAGTTCATTACTAAGGAAAATTTTTACTACATCGAGTTCATAACTAAGGAATAGTTCGACTACATCGACTTCATTGTTTAGTAAAAGTTTGGCTGTGTCGATAGCTTGCCTAAGGAAAATTTCGACTATATCGACCTCATTATTAAGTAAAAGTTCAAATGCATCTATGGCATGGCTAAGGAAATATTTGAATGCACGAAGGCATGACTAAGTAAATATTCAACTGCATTGACTACATTAGGTTACACTATGCCAGAATGTTTTCTCCAGGCAAAAATAGCTACGTATCAGGAGTTTCCTTACATAACTTTAATGAGTTTTGAATTGACTATATACATATCATGAGGGCCATTAGACCTTATCTATGGCATCATGGTTTGGTCACTTAGGATTATTTTCCCTAACCTGACACATGGCACAACGACTATGTACTTGAATTAAGGAGAAGATTATGTAAAGGATTTAAATCAAATTGATGTACAGGATTTGCTGCACTTATCAGGGACTACCGTAGGGAGAATAATTCTCAGAGAATATTTCCTGATTTCAAAATCATTCATTAGTCAGATTTTTTCCAGCCTTTGAAGATTCCATTTTTGGATTGATGCCTAAAGTGTTTGTTATCCATTAAAGAATTCAAGCCAAGATATTCCTTTTTTGTAAACCTTCCTTATGCTAAATTAAAATAACCGTGTGAGAATTCCTAATTCAGAATTTACCTAAGGAGAATTGACTAGCCATTGGAAATACTATTCCAATCTTTATTCACTCTAACTAATGTGTCAAGTATATAAAAAGGACTTGAAAATTTGAAGACAACAACTAACACAGACAGATACACGCATTTTTGCAAGTACTCAGAGAATTCACATAAATCCTTCTCTCATTCTTTTCATTTCAAGTCCTGTGAAAGTATTGAGCAGTGTTCAACTTCAAAAGATTTCATCTTCAACCACTTGAATTATTCTTTATCAATCCCAATCATTCAAATAAGATTATTTTCAGGTGTTGATTAAGACAAAGAAGAAGCCTTTTATGGGCGTCTACCTGAAGACTCAAGATCTGGGGTGTTGAGTCATACTTGTATTCTATTTCTTTGTAGGATTCCTTTGTGAATCTGAGCTATAAGATCTGAAACAGATCCTAGTGTAGATCTCTGTTTATAGAGATTGAGTTGTATGGTATGTGTGCCTGAGTTGTAGGTCTTTTGGAAAGCCTTAGCTGTAGGTCTTGTGTTGAAGACTAAGGTGTATGATCTGTAGTAGATTTCAATTGTAGGATTTGTGTGAAGGTCTAAGGTAGGGAACTTGTTTTCCTAAGATTGTTAGATCTGAGGATCTTAGAAGAAAATTTGGAGAAGTTTAGCCTAAGCTAACTCTTTGCTAGATAGATGAATGGGGAAAGTGGATGTGCCCATTCTTTGGGAACCACTATAAATCCTTGTATCATATGTGTTGTGTTGTGAATCATTATTGTGGTTTATTTTCTCATTGTGTTGTTCAAAAATATCTCAATAAACTTGAAAATCAAGTAAATCACCTATTTACCCCCTCTAGGTGGCTAGCGACCCTTAACTTTCGAGTGGTATTTGAGGGATGTTGTTAAAAAATGCTTAACAACTGAATAAGATCCTCAAGGGTTGAAAGATTTAAAACACAATGGGCTCTAGAAAAAGTTACAAAGAACTTAGCTCCATGAAAACTCCTATCTATAGGAAGGAGAACTTTGGAATTTAGAAGTAGAGAGTTAAACTATTCATGGAAGCTTCTGATCCCAGAATCTTTATTATTATTGAAGAGGGACCATATGTCCTAATAAATTTCTCAGCTATAGATGAAAGCCTGAAAGTTCCCAAGAAACTTTCAGAGATGACCAAAGATAAAGTCATCATGACTATCATGGATAAGAGAGAAAAGAACATCATTGTTAGTGCTATTGATGATTTTACATTTCAGAACCTCATTCACAATAAAAATGTCAAAGAAATGTGGGAGACATTGATTATATATATGAAAGGAACTGACGAGGAAAGGGATGACAAAAAATACCTTCTAGATCAGGAGTATGAAGCCTTCATACAAGGGAAGAAAGACAGTATCGCTGACTGTTATGAGAAGTTCTTTAGAATTGTGAATGGACTGAGAAATTATGAAAGGTCCTTTAGAAATTATGGATTGAATGACAAATTCCACAGATCCCTGCAAAATGAATGGGATATTAAGATTGTTTCCATCAGGGTGATGGGAAACCTGGGGAACATTAAGCCCAAAAATATGTTTGGAAAACTGTTGTCCCGTGAAAGTCACTTAAATACAAGGAAAAATGAAGAAGGGCGCAATAAGGAAAGATCCATTGTTTTGAAAGCTGATAGATCTATTAGATGTCAGGAGAAGGCCTCACCTTCTCGAAGCAAAGCAGTGGTGTCAGAAGAATCTGAACCAAGCACTTTTAGGGAAGAAATGTCAGATGGAGACTTTGCCTTATTAACAAGGCAATTCAAGAAGATGCTGAGAAGATGGAAGCATTGGTACAATCCCAAATCCTCCTCCATATCCAAATCTAGAAGGCACAATCATAAACCAGAGTTATCTAAAAGGGACAAGTATGATCCTAAGTAGAATAAAAAATTTAAAACTGATATTGTCTACTATTGTTATAACAGGCCTGGGCATGTTTTTGCTTGCTGCCCAATCTAAATAAAGGAAACAAAAAGGTAGAAAGAGGAAAAGCACCAGAAAGGCAAGAAGCCTGGGAAGAGCCTCCTAGCCAAGAAGGGCGGACCTAGAGTGATAGTGAAACAAGCTCCTATGAATCTAAAAAGGAAGAAGCCTATGTAGGGCTGACTGCACTATCTGAAGAATCAACACCCACTGTCACCCAGATAAGAATCAGAGCTCAACTGTCAAACTCCGATAGTGACTCAGAATAAGAAGAAGAGATATGTGGACTGATGACATTAAATGAAGGGGCAGATCAAGATGAACCCCAACATGATGAGGTAAAACTCAACTCTGCTCTATTAATTTATGATTATAAAACTGATGCTAAGTTAGAGGCCAACTCATCATCTACAAATAAGGAGGAATCTGAACTAGAGAACACCTTTGATGAAATAGTATAGAAGTATGGTGCCCTCCTTGAGGCATTATGAAAAAACAAGAAGCTTGTAAAGAAGTAAGCTGAAGAGCTTGAGTTCCTAAGACCTCTAAAGGCTCAGATTGAGTAAAAGATAGATAAAATAAATCAGATGAACTTAAAAATAATTGAGCTCAAGAAAATTATTGATGAGAATGCTGAGCTTCAAATTCAAAAACAAAGAATCATTAAGAAGCTTGGAAATGATCTCCTCAAGGAAAGGGAACTGGTGGCTAATACTCTAAGCCCCAGACTGTTCTCCCAATCATAGATACTTTTTTTTAAACTATACAAAAATGGGGTAGGTTATAAGAGGAGGAATAAAAGGAGACCCAATGCCAAATGGAAAGCACCCATACAACCCCCTACTTTCAAAAAGATCCTCTTAACGTCTAATAACTATGACCTGTAAAGTGTTTATGGACATTGGAAGAATGGATGTTCCACTAGTGGAACCAAAGATGAGCATTGTGGAAAGAGTGGCCTCATGGAAGCTCATGAGGAAATTATGATGAAAGATCATTGAACTTTTGTGTTTGGTGTTAACACCAACATAAAAGGTAAGGAAAGAGTATCTGAAAGTAAAGATGCAAGGAAAGGCAGGGTTGTGGCTACAAGTCACCACCAACACAACACCACAAACCATGCAAAGAAGCACTTGCAACATCTTTCAGACACCCTTTTGATCAAAAAAGAGCCATCCAACTCCTGCTTTGAGCTCCGAGAGAAGGTATAACAAATTTGAGTGCTGGTGCTGTGGGAAAATTGGGTATTTTGTTATTGACTTCTAGTTCAACCCAACTATCTCTAGAGCACACACCAGCAGACTAGCACCCAAGCGCTGACAATTCTTTAATGAACCACTATCATGTCTAAAGCTTAAGCAAGGAACAAAAGCTAACAAGAATCTAGGACCCAACAAGATTTGGATGCCTAATAAAAGGTAATCTCTTTTATAGGGATGTCCAAAGGCCAATCAAACTCTTATTTGGTACTTTGACAATGGATGTTCTAGGCATTTGACAGGAACAAGAAGCCTTTTGACAGACTACTCCTCAGTAGAAGATGGACACAAGGTCTTCTTTAGTGAATCTGATAGAGGAAAGACAAATGGCTATGGTAAGATCTCCAATGGCATACTCACCCTCTCAATGGTAGCTTATGTTGAAAGATAACAACACAATCTGATAAGCTTAAGTCAACTATTTGATCATGGCCATGTTATTATATTCTATAAGGAGGAGTTCCTGATTAAGAAGTCTTAAGAGACCATACAAACTGTCACTAGGAGTGAAAATATTTATTGTTTAAATTCCCTTTGTAGTATGTTGGGAAAAACCCTTATGATTTACCTTAACAAATTACTTTAAGTGATTTTACATCCTAGGTTTATTACCCATGATGTATAGAGAGTGTAATATGGTCTTCGAAGTCCTAAGATGTCATTGGTATAAAGAACATGAGAAAGTCACATTAAATTTAAGAGAAAAGTCATGAAATGCCAACATGGATCGACTAGAACTCGACTTAACTTCGTCCAGGAGTCGACATTATTTTGAGTTCAAGTTAGAGTAACTGAACATGACAAGTTGACACTAATTAAAGGATTAAATCTACACATACTCTAATATGATATCGACACAACATCGATTACAGAACTTAATTGAAAGATAGTCTGAATGAAGACAGAACTCAATGCTACGTCTATATGAACTCGAAGCCGCATCAAATATATTTCTGAACGAGAACTATTTTTAAGATTAATTCAGAATTACTTCAAGAAAAGTTTGAATTGAATAACTGATTCTTGGAGACGTTAGAGTTTGTCATATATATATATATATATATATGGGGAAGTATAATATGCGGGCGTACGGACAAGGGTCAAGGGGGATTCAAATCGAAAAGTGTTCAACATGAAAGGTGTAGATCTCGACGAGACAAACAACTTTCATGTCGATTATTTTTTGATTTGGAGCAGTCTTCACCCTCGATTTGGGCCTCGAAATCTGGGGCGGCAAGAATGCTACTGTAGCAATCTCGCTGCCCCAAATTTTGAGGCCCAAATCGATGGTCAAGAATGCTCCAAATCAAAAAGTGATCAACACAAAAGTTGTTCATCTCGTTGTGATCTACAACTTTTATGTTGAACACTTTTCGATTTTGATAGAGAAGGATAAGAAGATTATCATCTATAATTAAAGTTCTTCCTTGAATTATTCGATCATCATCTTTGTTCATAAATATGAAAAGAGAATCAGTTCTTCTTCTTCTCAAGGGTTTATTAATTACTACATCAGATTGAGAGAAGTTTAAAAGGATAATTTGGATTAAGGGCTTATAATCCTTGAGATTTTCTTATTTAAGGATTCATCAGAGTTCTAGATATCAATTCACAAAGTGCCATATAGTCCTTAGGATTCTGCTAAAAGAACTCAACAAGAAGATCACTAAATCCTCTAATCTTTTTCTATTTTTTATTCTATTAACTTTTTAGTTTGTGAAAAGAGTTTTGAGATTCCCTCTTCAAAGGATTCAGTTAGAGGTTCTGAGAGTTTCTTTAGGAAAAGACTCAGATTGTATTGGTTTAGGATCTCCTTATCAAAAGATCTGGTGATCGGTTCTAAGAGATTCCTAATCAAAAGACCCATGCACTTTGATAGTGAATTCCTACCGAGGGGTAGAGGAGTGGATGCACACAGATTTTTGGAAACTAATATATTTCTTGCGTCTTCTGTATTTGTGCTTTATTCTGTGATTTAATATTTCTTTATGCTATTGTTATAATTATCAGTTCTTAATTCTAGTTAACAGCTTATGTAAACAAAAATTCTATGAATTGTATAGTTAGTTTCATATATATTTCAATCTTTATTCACCCCCTCTAGAGAAATCTCTAAGAATTAGTCAACTATTCTCCCTTTTTAATAGAAGGTTAATCTAAAGTAGGTTAATCAAGAAAAGGTTAAACACCTTGATCAAAAAGATCATAATAGCTGTATTAGTACATATTTTATTATTATTTTTTAAAAATGTCTTCTAATACATTCAAAGAATTTGCATCTACAATACCTCCAATCTATAATCTTCAAAAGTTTACACTCCGAAAAACCAGAATAATATTATATATGAATTCTATTGATGAAGATATTTTTGGTTCAATTTTGACATAACCACCTATGCCTTATAGGAAGGATATATAAGTAAAGGTTACTTTAGAACCTGTACAAAGATGTGAGTGGATAGATGAAGAAAAGAGAATAAAAGACTGCGATTCAAAACCAATGAACATACTAGTCTAAATAATGTATGATAATATGTTTCAGAAGGTTACAAAATGTCAATCAACTAGGGAAATCTAGGAATCACTATCAAGGATTGTTGATGGAAGTTTTGATGAAAGAAAGAATAAAAGATATCTCTTAATTTTGTAGTATGAAAACATCCAAAAGAAAGTTGATGAATCTGTAGCTGAAATGTATGATTGATTTAACATGATCATAAATGAGTTGAAAGGTTTGACTAAGAATATTTCTCTTACTGAGATAAATGATAAATTACTCATGTGCTTTCCAAGTATATAGGATTTAAGGATTTGGGCAATCAGATAAGCAAGGTGTCAGGGAGAGATTACAACAGATGTCCTGTTAGGAAAGCTCAAATAATATGAACAAATCCTGAAAAGTGGAGCAGAAGCAGAAGCAAAAAGAGAATGTCATTACACCTAAAGATAAATCAATTGCTTTTAAAATCACTAATGATGAACCATATGTATCAGAACAAGAGAGGTTCAATCTTTTAGTAAGAAGATTTAGAAAGAGGATTAAGACTGAAAGCTCCAAAAGAAGAGATATGAATATAAATAAGCCGAAGTATGACTAAACTCTTCATAAGTAGATAATTTTCATTTCATGTAGAAAACCTGGACATATTGTAACTGAATGCCCAGATCAACAAAAGGATAAACATAATAAAAAGGATCAAAAGAAATACCTGAAGAGAAAAGATATGAAAAATAGGAAAGGTTTCATAGCAGAAACCTAGAGTGATACTAGTTCTGAGTCTTACTCTTCATCAGGTTGTGAAGAAGAAGATGATGCAGAAGAAGTAAGCTTAATGGCATTAAAAAATAACTCAAATACTAAGTGAGTCAGGTAAATTATTTTGATAATATTAATTTTTCATTAGAAGAATTTAAATTATGATTTAAAGAAATTTTTAAGGATCAGTTAGATGCTGAAAAAGAAATTAAAAGTTTGAGAAAACAAATAGAGTTAATTAAGCATTATTCATGTGATAAAGAACAAGCTGAACAAGATAAATTGTTAGAAATTCAAGTAGGAAAACTCAGGAATCAGGCTGCAGATTTAACAAAAGAAAACACCATATTGAAAGAAGAATTATCAAAAGCAATAGTCTTTGAAGATTCTTTAAATGAAAGAAGTCAGTAACATAAGAATATTAAAAACAACCTTAAGAGAAGGTTTATTCATTTAGGATTATGAGCCAATCCACACAGGATGGTAACAATTAATAATACACCCGCTTGTAAAAATCATGTATCATCACAAAAGCATAGGAAATACAACCTAACATAGATGTTAGTAATGATTCAGAGAGGAAAATAAGAATTAATAAGGATAAATTCAAAGAAAAAGGCGTTGCAGGTAAACAACCATTAGTAAATAATAAAAAAAATTAGAAGTTTCAATAAATCAGGAACATGTGTCGATTTCATATCGACACAATACCTGTGAAACAATGACTTCAAATCAACGCATCCAGAAAGTTATGTCGATTTCAACTCGACGCATATCCCTTAATAAAAGTTTTTCTTCTCTTTATTATTCTATAAATGTTGTTTGTTCAAAATGTTTTACCATGGGGCATAAAATTGCAAGTTGCTGGTTTAATAGACAACAACTCTTTTATCTAAAGAGGTATTATGAAAGTCTATCATGTACTTTCCTCACCCTTTATAATGGAAAAAAGAAGTAATGGGTCCAAGGTAACCTGAATCTCAATTGATGTTTGATTTTATGTGTAGGAAAAAGACTGTCCTTATACAATCCAATTATGGAAATTGGATAGTGGTTGCTCTAGACATATGACTGGACATAAAGAATTACTGGATAATATAAAGGCCAAAAATGTCCTAAAGTTAATTTTTGGTGATTCCAATTACGGTCAAACCAAAGGTTATGGAATGATCAAAATTGGAGATATCACTTTCTCTGAAGTAGCTTATTTTGAAGGGCTTTAACATAATCAAATTAATATTAGTGAATTGTGTGATGATGAATATAAAGTTGTATTCACTCACCACCTCTATTAAATAGTCAACTCCATAACTAATCTTGTAGTATTATCTTGTTTTAGAAAAGGTAATCATTATATAGTTGATTTCAGCTCAACAAAAAATAAGGATGTCTGTTTAATATTTAATTTGGAAGGAATTAGCTTTGACACATGAGGCTTGGACATGTAAATCACAAGACCATAGATAAGCTTTCATAGGATAATTTGGTTAGAAGATTACCAAAAGGTAAGTATAAAAAACTCAATTCTTGTAAAGCATGTCAGCAGGGTAAGCAAGTAAAATTATCATTCAAACCAATTGGTAAGAACTATTTCCCAAGGATTTTATATCTACTGCATATGGATTTATTTGGTGCTCTTACCACTTAGAGTTTAGGAGTTAAGTCTGATACTATGGTCATAGTGGATGACTACTCAAGATTTAGCAGAGTGTTCTTGCTAAGAGCTAAGTTTGAAATCTTTTTAACCCTCTCAAGATACAAAAAAAAGATTCAATCTGAGTTTGATACTAAAGTGTCTTTGAACAGAAGCGATCATAGAATAGAGTTTGAAAATCAATTGATATATAGATTCTGTGAGGATGAAAGAATTAGACAAAGCTTTTCAACCCATAGAACTCCTCAACTTGAAAGGAAAAATAGAACACTTATTGAATCTGGTATAATCTTATTAGTAGAGTAAAATTTGTACATGTCATTTTGTACTGAAGTAGTAAATACTACTAATTATGTTCTCATTAGAAGCCTCATTCATAAAACCAAGTTAAAGACCCCTTATGAACTTTTGAAAGATAAAACACCTATAGTCTCTTATTTTAGAATATTTGGTCGTGCTTGTTACATACTTAATAACGGGAAAAGCTATCTTGCCAAATTTGACAAGAAAGCTGATGATGGAATATTTTTAGGATGTTCCTTATCAAGCAAAGCTTATAAGTGTTATAATAAAAGGGCACTTATAATTGAGGAATCCATGCATGTAGTATTTCATGAAACTCTTTCTTGTTCTATGGGAGAGGAAACTTCCACCAAGAATCTTTTGTAGGAACATATTCCTTTAAATGTTGGTTTTAAAGTGCTGAAGATTGAAGAGAATATATAAAACTCATCTAAAAAGCTTATCCATCAGTGAAAATATATTATTGAAAGCTCTAATGATGAAGTACCAGTTAAAGGAGTATTCAGTCCACCTGTTGTCACTAATCAAAATAATGAGCAAGCAGCTGACTTTAAACATACAAAAGAAATTGTAGAACAACAAAGAGATCATCATCAAATTGTTCAAGCCAGAATAGATCCAAAGAGATCAATTCTCAGGAATCATCCAGCAACCCAATTAATTGGAGATGTGAATCAAGTAGTAAAAACTAGAAAGCAATTATTAACAAAAATCATGTTGTAATGCTTTTTATCATAGTATGAACCTAAGAAATTTGAAGAAGCATATAAAGATCCCTATAAGATTGCTGTCATCCAAGAGGAGGTTGCACAATTTGAAAGAAATGAAGTTTGGACACTAGTAGAAAGACCAAATAATTACCCAATTATTAGAATAAAGTCGGTATTCAGAAATAAAATGGATTCAAATTGAGTGAAAGTAAGAAATAAGGTTAAACTTATAACGTCCCATTTTGAGATAGACCTCTCGTATGCATTACGTAGTCACTTTGGTGACTTGGTACAATGGTTAGATCAGGCCTGGAGTGAATTCATGAAGAGGTCTTGTAAATTTAAAGAGAGGACTATTGGGAATTCGTCAAGATAACTCGAGAAATAGACGAGAAGACTCGGAAATTCATCGGGAGGAAACGACAAATTCGTCGAGTGCACTCGAATGGACTTGTGAAATCTATTGAGATGATTCATCAAAAGGACTCGAGAATTTGTCGAGAAGACTCGACTAATTAACCTAGTGAACTCGAGTGGACTTGTGAAATCTGTCGAGATGATTCGTCGAAAGGACTCGAGAATTCATCGAGAGGACTCGACGAATTCTTCGAGAGAACTAGAGTGGACTTATGAAATTCGCCGAGAGATTCGTTGAGTGGACTTGTTTATTCGTTGAGATGACTCGTGTAACAGACTTAATGCACTCAACGATTCGTTGAGTGATTCTGACGATTCATCGAGTATATAGGATGAATGGACATAGTGTTTTCTATACACGGTCTGGGAGAATTTACTGTACTTCTAGACTTGTACAAAATGACGATTTAATGACTTATATTTTCAAGGAACTTATTTTATGTTATAATAAGGGTGGTCCAATGAGAGGATGACATGTGGAAAGATGATCTTTAACCCAAAATCACTAGCCACTCTTTATAAACCCCAACCCTAGAAGCTTGGATCGACCGACGTTCACTCTTCCTGAAGAACGATGGACCGAACACCAGAAGACCGAACATGCCATGCCGCTATGGAGAAGGACACGATCCTTAGTCGGAAATCAGGTGAGCTTCCTACCCTCTCCTTTGGTGCTAGATCTTTAGATCCAAAGTGTAGGAGAGACATCAGCTCAAGAGAGCTTAATTTGGGAGTTTAATGGAGATTTCCTAGGAAGGAACCACCCTAGAACTTTTGTTCTAGGGAACCGATCACCGCATGAATATCTTCAATCATCTCCTCTCGTCATTGCGAAGATGGCGGACTTGATCTCGTGAAGAACCGTGGTCTAATGAGGGTGAAAGGGAAGAGAGAAGTTGGATGTGTTTTTTGTGATGGCTGGAGGAAGGAGATGAACCGATGCCATTCGTACATCTTTATGATGCGTGAAAAAGTGCTGTACAAAAATATATTTTTCTATACACATCAGACTTCAAGGCCGATTTTAGGTATGATCCCCTCTGATTCAGGCCTCGAGCTCATCATGAAAGTTGTAGCCCTTGGAAAGACCTTACCAATGGATTGTTACACATTTTTGGGAAATTTGTGTAGCTCCGTGAAAGTACAGCTGAATTTGCTGTGATATAATAATTTAAGTGCAGGTTGGTTCTTTATAAGTGTACACGGCTGGATTGAAACCCGATTTTAGGTGTGATGGATTTGGACTCCAGGCTCAACATGGAAGTTGTATGAGCTTTTTTATAAGTTAAGTTAAATTTTGTAATTATGATAATATGTTGATAGTATAGATTACTACTTTACATATTGATAGTTACTGTTGATACTTGCTTAATATGAATGCACTGATATATATATGAACTGTCAGATAACAACACTGTTCTTTCACTTGTTTGATTATATACTACTGTTATATTTAGGTCCTCCTTCTTTTCCTCTGTACGGTACCTAATAGTCGCTGGGGTAAGCGGATGTGATAGCTACTTAGTCTTTATGACTAACGGTTGCTACGTCTATCATTTTAGGAGGATACCCTGCAGGCAGGGCAACATCGCCTTATGCAGAAGGATAGCTAGGCCAGGGGGACAGGGCCTGATACGACAATACCCACACTTCCTTCTATTATCGATGTGAGTTTGACCGTTATGGTGTAGCCTTCGAGCAGTTTGTATACTATGATATTAAAGAAGCTGATGTAGCTTCTTATAATGATGTACTATTTTGGATATTTTACTCTATGTGAATCATGACTTCTGTGTTCTTCTACTTGTTAGGTTGGCATTTGTGATATTGAAAATTAGCCGGCAGAATAGGTGACTTATGGTACAGATTAGCCTGTGTGCTAATGCTACCCTAAGGCGGCTATTATGGGCATAAAATTTCCCTCGACCATGTATTATGTTCCGGTAGAAGGGATTTACAATTGGTACCAGCTTACACCGATCCTACACTAATGAAGTCATAGAACGTGGCATTACCCGTGCTTGATTATTTGGTTTGTGGACAACTGAATTAACAGAAGTAGTGGTATCCCCATTTGTGAGTCATACTAAGTATGTCCACCCGCGACCCTACATTTAGCCAACCTAACCCTAAATTCGGGCTTTGTGCGAAGATTCCGGTACATATAAAGCCAATGATAGGAATTCCCATTCCTCCGATACCTACTCCATTCCAATAGTTGGAGTTGGGGCAGACCCTAACTACAGTCTTAGATGCCTTCAGGTCTCAGTAGGCCCCGGTGCGGCAACAGGTCCCAGTCTCCAATTGGTTCAGTACCTTCCGAGCTCTTTCTCCACCCATTTACCATGGGACAGAGTCGGCTGTTCGCACAGACGAGTGGTTAGATTCTGTGTAGGAGTTGATGGCAGGAATCAGATGTCTAACCAGTATGGCTGTCACCTTAGCAGTATCTATCTTAGAATTGCATGCAAAGCGGTGGTGGAATTCCCATATGGGCTCCACTTTTTAGGGACGAGTATACACTGGCATCAGTTGGAATGAGTTCTCAGATACTTTCTTAAAACATCTTGTTCCCTCTACTGCTCGAGATGAACTCAAGGAAAGGTTCTTACAGTTAAAACAAAGATCTAAATGGTGTGCAACATTTCACCAGAGTCACTCGGGGAGTACGCCTCCTAGACGATTCCGAGATGACCTCATCCACCAAGTGTGACTTGGAAGTATATATCGGAGGGAAGCTTTTTGAAACCCCTGTAATGGTATTAAGGATACCAAAATTTGATCTTATTCTAGGTATGACATGGCTGTATTGGCATCATGCCAAGATTGATTGTGCAGCAAAGCAAATCACCTTGTGACATCGAGATTCAGAGATATTTTTTTAAGGTATTAGGTTCATGCCCCGAATAATGTTGTCATCAATTCAGGCCATTAAGGCCCATAAGCATGGGGATGAGGTGTTTATGAAATGTTTTGAGCTAAAAGAGATGGAGACTAGCATGGAGAATGTACCAGTGTTGCGAGATTTTCCTATTGTTTAAGCTACATAGATTCACCCTACTTAGGGAAGTAGACTTCTAGATTAGGCTAGTGTCGAGTGCCAAGCTCATCTCTTGACCCCCTACAGGATGGCTCCAAATGAGCTGGCAGAGTTTAGGGTCTAGTTACAAGAGTTAGTGGAATCAGGGTTTGTTCGCCTAGTTCATCACCCCGGGGAGCCTCTGTTTTGTTTGATAAGAAGAAGTATGGATTGTTGCGGTTGTGCATAGACTACCGAGAGCTCAACCGATTGACGGTGCAGAATACCTATCCTTGGCCATGGATCAGCGAGTTGTTCGATCAGCTGGTGGGAGTGCATTGGTTTTCCAAACTTGATTTGCGCTCGCGGTATTATCAATTAAGGATACATGAAGAAGATATTCAGAAAATGACATTTAGCTCAAGATACGACTCATACGAGTTCATAGTGATGCAGTTTTGGGCTCACAAATGCCCCTTTTGCATTCATGATTCTGATGAATAGGGTTTTTGAACCGTATTTGGATGCTTTTGTCATCATATTTATTGATGACATTTTTGTTTACTCGACGATGGAGGAGGAATACGCTGAGCACTTGGCCTTAGAAACTAATGGAGTAAAGTTTGTTTGCTAAATTCAGGAATTGTTAGTTTTGGATATGAGAAGTTGCCTTCTTGGGCCATTTTATAAGTGGTGCTGGAC
The DNA here is from genome assembly GCA_039513925.1 of Platanthera zijinensis. NCBI lineage: Eukaryota > Viridiplantae > Streptophyta > Magnoliopsida > Asparagales > Orchidaceae > Platanthera > Platanthera zijinensis. Next base: position 172,073,300 of record CM077086.1, read on the forward strand.
TAGCAGTAGAGCCGGCCAAGGTGCATGTCATAAAGGAATGGTCTCCTTTGAGGTCAGCGGCCGATGTGCAAAGTTTTCTTGTACTTGCTGGATACTATCGTAAGTTTGTTGAAGAATTTTTGAAGATCGCTCTTCCCCTCACTGTGCTGACAAAAAAGGGTGTACCTTTCATTTAGGAACCCAAGTGTGAGGTTTCTTTCCAAGAGTTAAAGGACCATCTTACCTCCACGCCAATCCTTGCCCTACCATCTGGGAAGGAAGGATTCCAGATATATATTGATGCATCTTATCAGGGCATAGGGGAGGTGTTGATGCAACACGGACATGTGATTGCATATGTTTAGACAGTGCAAGAAGCATAAAGTGAATTATCCAATGCATGATTTGGACTTGGGAGCAGTGGTCTTCGCCATGAAAACTAGGAGACATTCCCTATATGACGTCCACTGCGAGATCTTTTCAGATCATAAGAACTTGAAGTATATCCACACCCAGAAAGATCTGAACTTGAGGCAGTGGTGGTGGCTAGAATTCATATGCGATTATGAATTTACATTGAACAATCACCCCGGGAAGGAGAACTCAGTGGCGGATTCTATAAGAAGGAAGGAACCCGTGTCGAGCCCCGAGTCCTAATTAATTACTATAAAGTTGGATGGGGTACTTGAAGAGATGGAAATTACACCAGTGTCTAAGGTTTGTCCTGAGGCCTTTATGGAGTATCTGGCCACCATGAGTATAGTTTGTCATATTTGAGACCGGATTCGGGCAGAGTAAGGGAATGATGCTGCTTTGGCCCCAGTGTTCAGGAAATTATGAGATGATCAGTGGAAGGATATGTAAGACCCCCCCTCCCGCAACATAGAACACGACATGAGGGGAGTCTTAAGCCAAGAACAGCCGCCTTGTGGAAGCACTAGCACTCAGGCTAGCCTGTAATACAAGATTCCTATTCTGCCGGCCTTTACCAATATCAATCATGCCAACCCAACCAGAGTAATAAAATAGAAGTCAAATACACACATAAGCATATAAGTCCAAATATTACAAATATAGAAGCTACATCTAGCTTCTAAACTATCAGAGTACGAGTAGTCTTGCCCAAAAGGGCTACAACAAGAGTCACTCTATGACTCACATTTGTCACTGACGGTAGCGACAACACCGTCCCTTCAGGCCCTGTCGTCCTGGCTTGACTGTCCTGCTGCATTACCTGTTGCTGCTCCGCCTGCGGGGTTTCCTCCTAAAAAAAGGAAGACGTAGAAACCGTTAGTCATAAAGACTAAGCGGTTTCACATCCGCTCGCCCAGCGACTCCTCATCACCGGGCGAAGAAAGGATCAGTCTACAATATATTTAATGAAGCAGTAATATATACAGGTGGAGCAATATATATGACATAAGTAGCAGTAAAGTAAACTATAACGGTATCATCAGCATTCTAAGCTAACAGTTCTACATCTACAACAGAGTATGAGAATGTAAGCTATAACTAAAAGTAACTCAACTTATATGAATGCCCATACAGACATATAAGTTGAGGATTTGCTCAACAGAAAGGTAACTCAGCGTATAAGAGTGCCCATACAAACTTATACGATAAGAATCTTATTTATGCAATGTAATGTGATGCAATGAATGCTATGTTATGACTCAACATGCACACACACAGGAAAATTGCTGTGTCGACACAGACTCTGAAGTTCCCACTTTTCGAGCAGGTAGCTAACCTCTCAGGATCTAACCGTTGTGGCCAGACGGTGACAGTAGAGCGGGCATCTCCACAACTAGGCCGAAACCACACTACCTAGCCTAGGCCTCCGTACGACTCAACGCTAAGAATACATCAGCGGAGTCACAAGCATACTACGGCTCAGCGAGAGTTTGGGGTAGATGTGCACCGAGAACTAAGCCCCGAACTGGCCTAAGTTGTGACCCGGAAGGAGCCTCGAAAAAAGCACGAGGACCAAGCCCAACCGTTCACTTGGCACGGAAGGAGCCCCGAGAATGAGCACCGAGGACCAAGCCCAACCGCCCAAGGTATAACTATCAACTCCCATCGGTGTGAAGTCTGGCGAGCCCATAGACCTACCACACTATCCTGAACTCAAGATTATGAAACCACGCGTCGAATCACACCACATGCTACTTCACGTCTTGAGCTCAAAAGCTCACAAGGGTTCCCTTATCAACACAAACGATCAAGTGCGTCAAACATTCACGCATTATCAACCCTTCCACATATCCATGCACTAACCATATTCAATCCTCTTCCAACATTTCGAGCTCACAGCTCACATTACCGATTCACATATCTAGTTGTTTATACAATCCAACTTATCTACTCACTAGTTCACCTAGGGATCTACCATCCAACCATTTCATTCAAGTAGGTTTTACTTCATCATTTGATTATAAAGGATCAACCAACAGCTCACCACGAACTTTACGATAACTATTCACAATTCCTCTAATAATACTAAATTAGGTTTACATTAATAAAGAACCAAGCATGCATGAATTGTATAGAGAGTATAGATTCAAACATGGATTCCTGATGCTACAGGAATCCGGCGAAAATGTTTAACCCATCGTTGGAAAGGTATTTCCAAGGGCCACGACTTTCATGTCTAGTTAGAAGCCCGAATTTGGCCGTATCATACTCGAAAGCGGCTTCTAAGACTGCTACATTCAAATTACAGTTTCAGCACGTTTACATTATCAACCATCAATTTCGATTAGGCTTTACCATGGCTTCAGACATCACCTGAAAATGTGTAACCACTCGTTGGAAAGATATCTCCAAGGCCTAAGACTTTCGTGTTTACTCGAAAGCTCGGATCTTGCCATGACATACATAAAAATGGCCATGAAGATCGCTGCGTGCAGAACACAGATTTCTACACGCATTTTTGAGGAGGAATGAACGACATCGGTTCATCTTCCTCCTCTAGTGGATCTTCCCAAATCACACCTAGAAATCCTCCTCCCTTATTCACCCTCATCAGGCCATTCCTATTCACGAGACCATTCCCACCATCACATTGAAGGAAGGAGAGGTTGAAGATTACTAAAACCTAGAACACAAGTCCTAGTATGGCCTCCTCCTAGGAGTCTCCATCTCACACATCAAGACTCTTTTGAGTCGATATCTCGCCTAGGATTTACTACAGATCTAGAACCAAGGGAGAGGGGAGGAAACTCACATTATTTCCGGCATTTGCGTTATTTCCGGCCATAGATCGCGTTACTCTTCACGGCGACATCCTCTTCTCCTTGGCGGCGGCGGTTCTTCACGGAGTATAGTTGATTCCAGCAACTCCTTCCCTCCTCCAACAATTTCTCCACAGAAAAGAAGGCTTGGGAAAAGGATGAAAAATGGCCAAATCCTATATAAATAGGACCAACACGGGTAGGAACACGCCCGTGTTCCTACCCGTGTCCCGCTCGGTGAAGTGCCGTCGATGGTTATAGCATCGTATGGACACAAACACAGGTAGGGACACGCCCGTGTCCACTACCCGTATCACGAGACACAGCCGTGTGCATGGCCATGTTCTTACCCGTGTCCTGCTCGGGAGACACGACCGGCTTGCTGGGGTTATGCACACGGGTAGGGACATGCCCGTGTCTCTACCTATGTCCTGCTCGGGACACATTCGTTGATCTTCACTCAACGCACACGGGTAGGGACACACCCGCATCTCTACCCATGTCATGCTCAGGACAGGCCCTGTCAAATTCCACTCAATGCCTCTCGACACGGGTAGGGACACGCCCGTGTCTTTACCCGTGTCCTTCTCGGGACAGGCCCTATCGAGTTCCACTCGACACCTCTCGAGTTCTACTCGATGCACATGGGTAGGGACACACCCGTGTCTCTACCCGTGTCCAATTCTGGACCAGTTTCTCTTTTCCACACAAGTGTAAACCTAGTCGCCTGCACTCCCTGGGCCCAAGTCAGTTCTCCTGACTCAGAAGAACGCACGAGGGGCCTAGCGAATCGGGACATTACAAATCCTATAAACAAAATAAAAGATTTCATCTACGAAATCAGGCTAAGGCTATGGGGGAAAGTAAAACATAAAATGAAATAAAATATGCTTTTAAAGATTACCTTGATGAAACAGCTCTGGGTTGTGATTTTGCATCAAGTCCACCGGCTCCCACGTATGTTCCTCCTTCCCATGATTAGACCACAACACCTTAACTAGAATAACAATTTTGCGGCGCAAAATACTTGTCTCGTTGTCTAATATCCGCACAGGCTCTAGTCGCACCGACCTATCAGTCACAACTGCTCCGTCAGTGGTGGGAATGTATTTATCAGGCCGCTACAACGCCTTTCGAAGTGACGACACATAGAATACATCATGAAGATTCTCTAGCTCTGGCGGTAACTCAAACCGATAGGCCAACGAGCCAATCCTTTCCAATATTATGTAGGGCCCAACATACCTTGGGCTGAGCTTCTTCACACCATGCACCCGTGATACTCCATGCGTTGGACTAATCTTTAGAAATACCTTATCGCACACTTAAAATTCCACCATCCGGTGCTTTGCATTATAATATTTTGCCCGCCGACTTTGATCCTCAAGCATGCGGTCCCGTATTAGTCACACAACCGCATCAGTATCATCAATGTATTCATTTCCCAAAGTCTTTGGGTCCTCATCCTGCACCCAAGACAAGGGTGTTCTACACCTTCTTCCATAAAGGGCTTCATGGGGCGCCATCCCGATGCTAGCTTGATGGTTGTTATTGTACGAGAACTCTACCAGGGGTAAGAGCCTTTCCTACGACTCTCCTTTATCCAACACACACAACCTCAGTAGATCCTCCAATGTTTTGATAGTCCTTTCAGACTGCCCGTATGTCTGAGGATGAAACATCGTGCTAAAGGTGAGACGTGATCCCAAATACGCCTGTACCGCCTTCCATTCTTTAAAGGTAAACCGACCATACCGGTCAGAAACAATCGTCTTTTGCACACCATGATACCATATGAACTGCTCCACAAAGAAGCGTACCAAAACGTCCACATGAGCTTCTTTCTTCATAGGAATGAACCGGGCTACCTTCGTTAGGCGGTCAACGATCACCCATACTGAATCATTCCCTGAGCGTGAGCGGGGCAAACCGTGGACGAAGTCCATGGAGACATCCTCGAACTTCCACTCAGTCATGGGTAATAGTTGTAATAATCCGCCGGGACTTCTGCACTCTACCTTCACCCTTTGACAGGCCTCGCAATGCGTAACAAAATGTCTGATGTCTTTCTTCATTCCTGGCCAACACATGGTCTTTAGAAAGTGGGCGTACATCTTGGCAATCCCAGGATGCACAGAATATTTAGAGCAATGTGCCTCTCTCAATATATCTTCCCGAATATTATCGCCCTTGGGAATATAGAGCTGACCACGGAAGTAGACGAGGCCGTCTTGAAGGGAATATTTGTTAGTAATCCCATCTTCAATCGACTTGATTGCCAGGACCAGAGCCGCATCCTTTCCTTGCTCCTCCCGGATTCGGTCTCGAATGTCACAAACTATGCTCATCGCGGCTAAGTACTCTGAATACCCTTCTGGTTGGTCCTTATACACTAGAGTAATCTCCATCTCCTCAAGCATCCGAGCTAACTCCATACACATCAACCGGGACTCACGGCTTATTTATGGTACCTTCCTGCTCAAAGCATCGGCTACATAATTTACTTTTCCGGGGTGCTAGTTCAGGGTGAATTCATAATCGTATAAAAACTCTAACCACCGCCGCTGTCTCTAATTCAGTTCCTTCTGGGTATGGACATACTTTAGATTCTTGTGATCTGAAAATATTTCGCAGTGGATGCCGCATAGATAGTGTCTCCAAATCTTCAGGGTGAACACCACCGCTCCTAATTCAAGATCATGTACCAGATAGTTGACTTCATTCTTCTTCAGCTGTCTCGAAGCATATGCGATCGCATGCCCGTGCTGCATCAATACTGCTCTCATCCCTTGATATGATGCGTTAGTGTAAACTTGAAATCCTTCCTTCCCGGACGGAAGGGCTAGGATGGGTGCAGACGTAAGTCGGTTCTTCAGTTCTTGAAATGCAGCTTCACACTGGGGTGTCCACTCATACGACACACCCTTCTTTTTCAGCGTAGTAAGAGGAAGGGAAATCTTTGAGAACCCTTTTACAAACTTGCGATAATACCCGACAAGTCCAAGGAAGCTCCACACATCAGCCGCTTACTTTAAGGGAGACCACTCCTTCACGGCACGCACTTTGGCCCGATCCACAGCTAACCCAGCCCCACTGATCACATGGCCTAAGAAGGCAAGCTCTTGGAGCCAAAACTCGCACTTGCTGAACTTGGCATACAAGGCGTGCTCTTTTAGCTTCTTCAGTACCAAGGTCAGATGTTCGAAATGCTCTTTCTCCGTCTTAGAGTAGACCAAAATGTCATTGATGAAAATGATGAAGAATAAATCTAAATAAGGTTCGAACACTTTTTTCATCAAGCTAATGAAGGCTGAAGGGGCATTTGTGAGCCCAAACGGCATCACAGTGAACTCGTACAAGCCGTACCTTGAGCTAAAGGCCGTTTTCTGAATTTCCTGCTCCTGTATTCTCAAGTGATAATACCATGAACGCAAATCCAACTTGGAAAACCAAATGTGCTCCTACCAATTGGTCGAACAACTCATCGATCCGAGGTAGCGGATAGGTGTTCCGTACCGTCAGTCGGTTAAGCTCCCGATAGTCTATACATAATCATAAGGTTCCATCCTTCTTCTTAATGAACAGAACAGGGGCTCCCCAAGATGATGAGCTGGGGCGAACAGAACCTAATTCTACCAACTCTTGCAACTGAACTCTAAACTCTGCGAGTTCCTTAGGGGCCATCCGATAAGGGGTTCTGGAGATGGGCTTGGCTCCTGGTATTAGCTTGATTTGAAAATCAACTTCTCTATGCGGGGGTATTCCTGACAATTTCTCAGAAAATAAATCAGGAAATTCCCGCACTACCCGCACGTCCTTCATATCTATTTTTATCTCCTTCAGTTCGAAACATATCATATAGACTTCATCCCCTCTCATGTGAGCTTTCAAGGTATGAATCGAAGACAATAATAAATGTGGTGCGAATTCTATACCTTGGAAGATTACATCAGTATCCCCATGCCTCAAGTAGATTCGCTTCTCCGTGCAGTCAATTCTTGCGTAGTGCCAATCCAGCCACACCATGCCTAGAATGAGGTCGAACTCCGACATTATCAAAACTATTGCAAGGGTATCGAAGATCATTCCCCCAATGAGTATCTCCAATTCGCACTTAGCGGTGCAATCATCTCAGAGCCGTCTGGAAGGCGTACTCTTCGAGCAATACAAGTGAAGGATTACACTCCTTCTAGGTCTTTAATGAAGTCCGCAAACATAAATGAGTGTGAGGCACCGGTATCGAATAACGTATATGTTGGTTTCCCGCCGACCACCACGGTGCCTAAGTACCAATAACAATACTCAGAGCTAGATGCCTAGTATCTCTTAAGCAACTTAAGATTAGCAATGAAAATAAGATGACTACATGTAATCATACCTGCAATCACCTCTTGAGGGTTCCGCTCCTGTGTCATGTCCAGCACGAACACCTGATTTCGAGCAGGTCTAGGGTTTCCTACTCGTGGTCCTCGTCCTCGACCACGCATGTGCCACCGCCCTCGAGGAGCTGCCGGAGGGAGTGCAAGAGGTGCATTTCAAAACAGTTGTGGGCAGTAGCGTCGAATATGGCCCGGTTGGTTGCATTCGAAGCACACTCGCTCCTTCCGCCCACCGGTTTGCTTAAACTATTGAGGCTGTGGTGGTGGAGGCAATGATGGCTGCTGTGGAATCAGGTGCTCCACTCTATAATTCCGGTGGAAGTGCCTGCCACCTCTCTGATATCCCCTTCCTCTTCCATAATCGTGTCTCCTTCTATTGCTCGAGCCCGCTTCCATCACCCCTTCAGCAGGTCTCTTACCACTTCCCAAGTGGTCTGCTTCCAGTCTCTTTGCCATGTCAATTATTTCCACCAGGATGGAGTCCTCTATAAACAAAAGGGCTTACCTCAGGGGGTCTCGCAAGCCTTTGTAGAATCTTTTAGCATATCCTTTATCGTCCAACTCATAGGAGTTAGCAAATCTAGCCAAATGCTGAAACTCTCATTGGTACTCCATTACTGACTTGGATCCCCGCTTCAGCTGCAGAAACCTTTCCTCAAGTTCATCTCGGGCTGACGAAGGGATAAAGTGGTCTATTAAGGCTCCCGAGAACTCGTTCCAGCTGATCTCCGTATACACTCGCCCTTGGAAGGTGGAGCCCATGAGGGGCTTCCACCAACTCTTGGCATGCTGTTCTAGGAGTGTCATTACCAAGGTCACAACCATGTTGTTTGGGCATCTAATTCCTGCCAGCAGTTCTTGCACGGTGCCGAGCCATTCCTCCGTATGCTCTGCCGACTCTGTCCAAAGGTAAGCAGGAGGGGAGAGAGCTCAGAAAGTGCTCACCCAATTGGAGCCCAAACCTTGTTGTTGTACGAGGGCTTGTTGGGATCTGAAGGCATCCAGGATAGCTGTGAGCATCTGCCCTAGCTCTGATTGTTGAAATTGTGTGGGTACGGACGGGGTGGGGGTGCCCCCCACTGGCTCCACGTGTATTGGGATCTATACGTAGAATACAAACCTAAGGTCAGATTGGCTAATCTTAAGGTCAAAGTTGAACATACTTAGTGTGAATTACATATGGGCACACCACTGCTTCCGCGAAGTCAGTTTGTCCCCAAACTGACTAATAGAATGGGGGTGGCACCATTGTTGAATGACTTCTCTAATTCAGGATCATACCATTTGTAAGACCCCCCTCCCAGAATACAGAACACGACACGAGTGGAGTCTTATGCCCAGAATAGTCGCCTTGCAGTAACACTAGCACTCGGGCTAGCCTTTACTACAAGACGCCTATTCTGTCGGCCTTTTCCAATATCAATCATGCCAACCCAACCAGAGTAATAAAAAAAGAAGTCAAATATACACATAAGCATATAAGTCCAAATATAACAAATATAGAGGCCTCAAAAAAAGCATGAGGACCAAGCCCAACCGTTCACTTGACACGGAAGGAGCCCCGGGAATGAGCACCGAGGACCAAGCCCAACCGCCCAAGGTCTAACTGTCAACTCCAATCGGTGTGACGACTGGGGAGACTTTAGACCTACCACACTATCCTTAACTCAGGATTACGAAACCACGTATCGACTCACACCGCATGCTACTTCACGTCTCGAGCTCAACAACTCACAAGGGTTCCCTTACCAAATCCCTTATCAACACAAACGATCAAGTGCAAACATTCATGCACTATCAACCCTTCCACATATCCATGCACTAACCATATTCAATCCTCTTCCAACATTTCGAGCTCACAGCTCACATTACCGATTCACATATCGAGTTGTTTATACAATCCAACTTGTCTACTCACTAGTTCACCTAGGGATCTACCATCCAACCATTTCATTCAAGTAGGTTTTACTTCATCATTTGATTATAAAAGATACACCAACAGCTCACCATGAACTTTACGATAACTATTCACAATTCCTCTAATAATACTAAATTAGGTTTACATTAACAAAGAACCAAGCATGTAGGAATTGTATAGAGAGTAGAGCTTCAAATGGGGATTCCTGATGCTACAGGAATTCGGCAAAAATGTGTAACCCATCGTTGGAAAGGTATTTCTAAGGGCCACGACTTTTGTGTTTAGTCATAAGCCCAAATTTGGCTGTATCATACTCGAAAACGGCTTCTAAGACTACTACATTCAAATTACAGTTTAAACACGTTTATATTATCAGCCATGAATTTCGATCAGGCTTTCCCGTGGCTTCAGACATCGCCTGAAGATGTGTAACCACTCATTGGAAAGATCTCTCCAAGGCCTACGACTTTAGTGTTTATTCGAAAGCCCGGATCAGGCCATGACATATATGAAAATGGCCATGAAGATCGCTGCGTGTAGAACACAGATTTCTGCACGCAATTTTGAGGCGGAATGAATAGAATCGGTTCATCTTCCTCCTCTAGCGGATCTTCCCAAATCACACCTAGAAATCCTCCTCCCTTATTCACCCTCATCAGCCATTCCTCTTCATGAGACCATTCCCACCATCACATTGAAGGAAGGAGAGGTTGAAGATTACTAAACCCTAGAACACAAGTCCTAGTATGGTCTCCTCCTAGGAGTCTCCATTTCACACATCAAGACTCTTTTGAGTCGATATCTCGCCTAGGATTAACTATAGATATAGCACCAAGGGAGAGGGGAGGAAACTCACATCATTTCCGGCATTTTCGTTATTTCCGGCCATAGATCACGTTACTCTTCGCGGCGACATACTCTTCTCCTTAGCGACGGCGGTTCTTCACGGAGTATAGTTGATTCCAGCAACTCCTTCCCTCCTCCAGCAGTTTCTCCACAAAAAATAAGGCTTGGTAAGAGGATGAAAAACAGCCAAATCCTATATAAATAAGACCAACACGGGTAGGAACACGCCCGTGTTCCTACCCGTGTCCCGCTCGGTGAAGCGCCGTCGACGGTTATAGCATCGTATGGACACATACACGGGTAGGGACATGACCGTGTACACTACCCGTATCACGGGACACGACCATGTGCATGGTCGTGTTCTTACTCGTGTCCTGCTCGGGAGATACGACTGGCTTGCTGGGGTTATGCACACGAGTAGGGATACGCCCGTGTCTTTACTCGTGTCCTGCTCGGGACACATTCATTGATCTTCACTCAATGCATACGGGTAAGGACATGCCCGTGTCTCTACCCATGTCCTGCTTGGGATAGGCCATGTCGAATTCCACTCAATGCCTCTCGATACGAGTAGGGACACGCCCGTGTCTCTACCCGTGTCCTTCTCGGGATAGGCCCTATCGAGTTCCACTCGATACCTCTCGAGTTCTACTCGATGCACACGGGTATGGACACACCCTTGTCTATACCCGTGTCCAATTCTGGACCAGTTTCTCTTTTCCACACGAGTGTAAACCTAGTCGCTTGCACTCCCTGGGCCCAAGTCAGCTCTCCTGACTCAGAAACACGCACTAGGGGCCTAGCGTGAATCAGGATGTTACAGGATATACGCTAAATGAAGACCTAATTCATTTCCACAACTGACACTATATTCCTAAAGATGGTGGGATTCAGGAAGACATCTTAAGAGAGGCCCATTTCACCAAGTATTCGGTCCTAGAATAGCCAAAATGTACACTGACTTGCGGAGGACCATACATTGTCCAGGATTTAAGAGAGATATCACATACTATGTTACACACTGCAGGGATTGTCAGAAGGTAAAGGTGGAGCACAAGAGCCCTGGTGGATTGTTGCAATCGTTACCCAGTCCAAAGTGGAAGTTTGAGGATATTTCCATGGATTTTGTTCACGGTCTTCCCCGATCTCGCTCAGGGAATGATTCGGTTTGGGTGATTATGGCCGCTTGGCAAAGGTTGCTAGGTTTGTCCTGATAAGGAAGGAGGCGCATGTTGATGCGTTGGTATGTTTCTTTGTGGAACTATTCATTCGGTACCATGTGGTGCTTAAGAAAATTATTTCGAACCGTGATGGACGTTTCACCTTTAAGGAGTGGATGGCATTTCAAGAATATTTGGGTTCTCGCCTTATCTTTAGCATGACTTTTCACCCTCAGACTGATGACCATTATGAGAGAACAATCAGAACAATGGAGAACTTGTTGCGGTTATGTGTCTTGGATAAGGTAGAGCTGTGGGAAAGACTTTTACCATTGGTGGAGTTTTCATATAATAATAGCCACCAAGCAAGCATTAGAATGATACCTTATGAAGCACTCTATGGTAAGAGGTGCAGAACCCCTTTATCATGGGTTTAGGATGAGAATTCTAACACATTGGGAGTGGAGTACATCGATGACACCAATGTTATGATTAAGTTGATCCGAGATCGTATGCTAGAGACTCAGAGATGGCAGGTGAAGTACTATGATGTGAAGCACATGATGGTGGAATTCTAAGTGGGTGATAAGGTATTTCTAAAGATTAGGCTGATGCATGGAGTATTACATATTCGTGGAAGGAAGAATCTCAATCCACGATATATGGGGCCTTATACCTGTACAACCCCATATCCGACGAGTGGGTTCGATAGGAGCCGGTCCAGCCATGTAGCGCAGTTCAAATCTCAGGCAGGTCAGCCAGGGGGTGCGAGTGCATTAGTGCACTATTAGCTCTCCCAGATTGGAGTAAGGCGTACGCGGAGCGAGTGGGGCAGGACAGACCCGCACTCGCCCCAGGTCATCTAGAGGCGGCGAGTGCTAGCCCCATCGAGCATTCACCACCCCATGCTATTGGAAGCTTCAAAGACCACTCGACCAGTAACATGTGCAATCCAGTGTTTGCCGAGAAAGCTGTGCGAGCCAGTTCCTTCGCATTGAGTGAGGCGCGCTCTATCGATGCCTTCTGCTCTTTGCGTTGAGTGAGGCTAGCCCTATCGACGCCTTCTAATCTTGGCATTGAGTGAGGATCTCCTTGTCGACGCCTTCTACTCTTGGCGTTGAGTGAGGCGTGCCCTTTCGTCGCCTTCTACTCTTGGAGTTGAGTGAGGCTAGCCCTGTTGATGCCTTCTACTCTTGGCATTGAGTGAGTCTAGCCCTGTCGACGCCTTCTGCTCTTGGCATTGATTGTGTAACAACCCGATTTTGATTTTCTAGACCCCCTTCGTGTTATTTGACCTGTTAGGGTTTTGTGGGCCGAATTAATGCCCGAATAATAAGTTCACGACCTATTGAGTACAATTGACCCAATAAGTCACACTCTCCACCTTCCGGGTCACGCATAACTATCGTGACGAGTACACTCCTATCACCCCCAAAATTTTTATCAAGACGCTCTAAGAATATTTGAAGTAATGTGCCAATAAAGAGCTAATTTATTTTCATAATTAATTTATTATTTAAATAATTAATTTATTCAATATACTTTGGAAAATTAAGATAAATAGCAAAAAACATTTTTATTCACCCAAATTTTTATCATAGCACCCTAAATATATATGTAAGAGATGTAATAATTAAAATTTATTATTTAAAATATAAATTATTTATTTTAATTTTATTATGCTTAAAACACCAAATAAATAATTAAAAATACGAAAATGCATTCAAAAATTATAAAATAATTTCTAAAAATAGCTTAGGATTTTATAATGCTGTAATAAAAATTCTAGGTTAAAATAAATCACTGTTCATTAGTTATTTCATTTTTAAGGCTCAATTAATATAATAAACCCACATAATAACTCCCCCTCTTAATGATGGAGGCTTGTCATTAATCCTCCCCTCTCCCAAAGCCTTGGGAAGGCTGAACCAGGCTGGTGGGGGGCGTTTTCAGCAAGGAGGAATAACTCCTCATTAAATCCTCCCAACACCCCAAGAGACCACCCCCCTCCTATATAAACCCCCCATGGTTAGGTTCTCATTTTTTCTACACTCTACCCTCCCCAACCAGCAAGAGTCCAAGCCCGGCGACCGTCCGACGAACCTCCTCCCTAAGCTCCGGCGAACTCCACCAACAATGGCCGCTCGACGATCCCCTCGCCTAAATAACTCCAATGTAAGTTCTTACGACTCCTCCCCGCCCTAGATCTTCTTCTCGACGACCTCCGCCGCCTCCGACCACCGGAAGCGGTGTTCCCGGCCATGGAAGCTTCGGACCACCTCCACAACCTCCGCCACCATTGCGGGTTTCGACCTTGCATGGGGCGTGTGAAGGGGAGGAGGAGTCCCCACGACCCCTCCTCAAGGCCCTTGAGGCGAAGGGGCTCGACGAAATCCGCTCCGGCGGCCTCTTCATCCGAACAAAAAAAAAGAGACAAAAAAAAAGGGGCCTCTGTTCAGTTTTTCCGGCCACCACCGGCGGCGGCCGGCCGCCGGAAGTCCCCTCACCGGAGGCCCTCCCCGGGGTACTCTCATTGGGGGTAGTGGCCGGAGCCAATGCCTCCACCCCCGGAGGAGGGGCAGCCCGTAACTCCCGCTGCCTCCTATTTCACGGTGGCATTCCAGCCACCGTGGATCTGGAGAAAGTTTTCTCCAGATCGCCGCCGGCGACGGCGAACGGCCGCCGGCCGACTCCCTGCCGGAGCGCCCATCCCAGGTGCATTTGCTGGTGGTAATGGCCGGAGCCACCGGTGCTCCGACCGGCTTTTTTTTTGGCCACCCGCATGGCCTCACGGTGGCTGCATGCATGCAGCCACCGTGAGCCCAATTTTATTAAATGTGTATAAAATATATATATATATATATATTTTCAGGGGGGACTGCAGTGTTCCGCCAATTTTGCACAGCTGGAGAGAGAGAGAGAGAAAGAGAGAGAAAGAGAGAGAGAGAGAGGGAGAGAGACACAGAGAGAGAGAGAGACACAGAGAGAGGGAGAGGGAGAGATACACACAGAGAGAGAGAGAGAGACACAGAGAGAGGGAGAGAGAGAGAGAGAGAGAGACACAGAGAGAGGGAGAGAGAGAGAGAGACACAGAGAGAGGGAGAGAGAGACGCAGGAGGGGTGTTCGGCCACTGTTGCTATCCATATATATATGTATATATATACATAGGTATATATATATATGTATATATATATGTATATATATTTAAACATGCATATACATATAAAATTTTATATACGTAGTTGGTGGTGGCAGCGGTAGTCCGTCGGCAACCACCTCGCCGGTGTACCAAACTCCAGACGCACCCACCGTGGGTGATGGCCGGGAGCATCGGTGTCTCTAGTCGGCCATGGATACTTTCCGCTCGCCACCTATGTAACTGGGAGAGATAATGACGTTTTAATAATCGTGCCCAAAATTTTATAGGTAAATATAACTCATCCACGACAGACCTTCATAAATCCAACCGGCATCCTTTTACTGTCTATTTAAATTCGTACGAAAAAATATTATTATTTTATATGCTCCTCTGTTTTACCATCTGATTCTGCAAAAAAAAAAAAAATATAAACAGTGCACATGCTTGCTTACAAATATTTTATCATGTATGGTTGTCACACACAAAGGGGTTGATTAACTCAAATAATACATTGTTTTAAATCAGCAAACATTGTAGAGCTCGACCTCTCACCTCAATTAATTTATATTTTATTGGTGACGATAATTGAGCTGTGGATATAGTAATCATGTTTAAACAAGTTAAGATAATGTAGTCATGAAGGTACAATTTCTGCATGCGCAAGTATATCAATACTAGCTTAAACCGCGATAATTATCGAGCGACATGTGTTTCGTAGCTTCGGATCAAACTGTAATTTCTTACATTTCTTATAAGCACTGCTAGTTAGACATTTCATTCATCATCAAGTGCATGGAAATGTGGGAGGGTGCATGTATACCGATGTGGCGGGTTCGTCGGCTTCCCCTATTATACACTATGGGTGAAGTTGTGACGACGAACTCTATGTTTGTTGGGTGGTGGAGAGGACCGGGGGCTAGCTACCCCTTTCATATAGGTCCGTCTCACCCCCGTTTGATTATGTGCCGAGAGGGTCGATCTCCGCACAAGGTGAGGATGTGTTCCCACCAAGAGTACCCGTTTCTTTTGTGGTACGAAGGCCTAGGAAGTTGGGGTGTATCCATAACCTAGAAGTGGGAGCGGCCGACCCACTGTCACCGTCTGGCCACGGCGGTGAGGCCTGGGAAGTGAGCTCCTTCTCTTAACAGGTCACTATGTCGACATAGGCGAAAATGGTTGTGACGCATCATTCGAGTGACCGTGAAAACATCATACATGCTCATTACATCAATAATACATGATATATTTACATATGCTATCACCTTGGTCCGTCATCGTATAACCACCGTCAGGAGGAGTTATACGATGGCGGGTAAACTTACTACTTCAGTACTCTCTTTATAAGCCATTGTTTTCTCCTGCTACTACCCTTTTTGTCGTTTATACAAGATATGTTGCTTCGGCTATTGTACTAACTTTCTTTGCAGGTTTCCTTCCTTGTACCCATTAGGGGGCTGGGGAGGAGCGTGGGATTTACTTGGTCATGATGTGGCTAACGTACTTTGTACGTATCATTTTAGGGCCCGATGCGCCTACCCACGGAGCAGGAGCGGATGGAGGACCATAGGCGTGATCCCGTTGATGAGGAGTTCCAGGAGCCGGTTCGGACAGTCTACGAGGATTTTAGGGTACTATTTTGAGGAGAGAGGATGAATGATTTCTTTTGTAGACTCTATGTTATCATCTCATATTTGGATGACCATTTTGGACACCTATACCCCTCGTGGGTTTTATTTTGTTCCACTTATTTCTACCATGATGATATATCTATGTTCTGTGATGCTTCCGCAAATTTTCTTTTATACTCTGTGAATGATTTTCTATTCTGATATACATAGCCTCACAAAGCGTATGTCCTGCCAATTGGGTCGTGGTTCGGGTGACAGGGGTGGGTCCTCTACCGAAACACGAAACTTTTGGTGGGGCAAGCGCTTTGGGCATAAGATCCTCCTGGTTTTCAAAGGGGGGGATCTTACAAGGGTATCAGAGGGAAAGTGATCCGGATTTATAAAAATATTCACAGGCGGTTCACCACCTTATGATAGCTAGTTCGAGGATGAACTGCGCAGCGGAAGCGTGGTGGACCGTAATAGAATCATGATGAAACTTCACGTATCAGCTAGTAAAACCCAACCGAGTCAATTCTTCGACCAAGTACCTACCCCTTTTAGCTTAATTACACAGTTCTGATACGTATATATTTTATAATCTGACACAGGAATTTCGGGAGCCTAATCTTAGATTGAGAAATGAGAACATGGATGACACCGATGAGGACAGTTACACTCCTGACACACCAGTTGATGAGTGGGCCCCTCCACCTCCTGCCGCACCCACTGGTCATGCAGTGCCGGCCCAGCCGGCCCCGTTCCTCCAAACAGAGTTAGGGCAGACTCTTACCGCACTACTAGATACCTTTCGAGCCTCACTTCAGCAACAGCAGCTGCTACAGGCACAGGGATCTACAGATGCCGAGAGATTGGTGATGTTCAGGAGCTTTCGTCCCCCGACTTACAGAGGGACGGAGTCGGCCATCCAGACTGAGGATTGGCTAGAGAGGATTGAGGAGCTACTCAGGGGAATGCACTGCCCTTCCTACTACGCAGTTTCCCTAGCTGCCACCCTGTTGGAGGGTTATGCTAGGCAGTGGTGGAGGTCTATCCTACAGACCACTTATAGGAACCGCCGCCTGACTGATGTTTCCTGGAGAAGTTTCTCTACCTTGATGATGGAGCACTTCATTTCTAGCTCTGACCGGACAGAGCTCCAGGAGCGTTTTCTTCACCTTCGGCAGGGCACTATGACAGTTACGGAGTACCAGCGAGAGTTCTCTCACCTTCCCCGATATGCTGGCATTATGGCCATAGAGGATGAGAATCGGGCCAAAAGATTCTTTCAAGGCCTCAACGACTCCATTCGGCAACCACTGATGACTGCGGCTCATGCTCCCTTTGAGGTTATCGTCCACCTTGCAAAGACGATGGAGGCGGATATAAAGACCACTCGGGAGAGGAATAGGTCAAAGAGAATATCAGAGACACCTCAGGGACAAGATCATAGGGCTCAGGGGAGGCATCAGCGCGTACGTGGAAATGATAGAGGAGATCATAGGGGCTACGATCGAGGGGATCGCCACCAGCCACCCCGCGACCACCATCGGAGAAGGACACCCCCACCTCCCCCAGCACAGCAGAGGGTCCTCCCCGCACCAGCATATGCGGCTGAACAACGCCCTTTTGAAAGGCATTGTTTCCACTGCAATGAGTTGGGACATTTGCGACCTCAATGCCCCCTCTTAGCACCCAGGGAAGGGCATCGGGACAATCACCGTGGTGGAGTTCGTGGTCGGGGCCAGCCCGGTAGAGGACAATAGCAGCCTCCCCAACAGGCTTATGCCTTGGACCTAGGGAGGGATCGGGCCACTGCGGATGTGGTGAACGGTACGAGTTTTCTTTATACTGCACCTTAATTTGTGATACTGTTATTTTATTCGTATATACATTACCATTTCAAAAATCAATCGAAACCACAGGGATCCTCTGGATCAATGATCGGGCTGCTCGAGCGCTCTTTGACACGGGCGCCACTCGCTCCTTCGTGTCTCATGATTTCATACATCAAGAGCCAGGAGTGGTTTACCTCACAGGAAACCCGTTGCGGGTACGACTCCCCGATGGGTCGGAGATGATCTCTTCGGACTTGTGCAAATTTCGAGTAAAGATAAATGATCAGGAGAAGGGAGTTGAAGCAGTGTTACTCCAGTTGTCAGGGTTTGACCTGATATTAGGGATAGATTGGCTCGCAGAGCATGCAACACAAATAGACTGTCAGAACAGGAGGGTGACCCTCCAAGCACCAACGGGAGGAACGTTCACCTACCAAGGTATACCATTCATTTCCCGCCTCATGTTGAATTCCATACAGGCGACGAAGGCCACCATGAGAGGTGATGAGGTGTTCGTGGTCTACTTTGAGATGGTGGGGCAGACCATGGAATTGGCTGAAATAAAGGTGGTAAAGGAGTTTTTGGATGTCTTTCCGGAGAAACTCCCCGGACTACCTCCACATCGGGAAGAGGACTTCAAAATCCACCTCCTACCCGGGGCTCGTCCGGTATCGAGATCTCCTTACAGGATAGCGCCAAAGGAGCTGGCAGAATTCAGAGTGCAACTATAGGAATTGGTAGACTCGGGATTCGTCCGACCCAGTTCTTCCCCTTGGGGAGCACCCGTGCTCTTCGTAAAGAAGAAGGATGGATCCCTTCGGCTCTGCATAGACTACCGGGAGTTAAACCGGCTGACCGTGAAGAATAAATATCCCCTCCCAAGGATAGAAGAGTTGTTTGATCAATTGCAGGGAGCTCGATGTTTCTCCAAACTCGATCTCCGATCGGGGTACTACCAGCTCAGGATTGATGACAAGGACATTGAGAAGACCGAATTCTGCTCTCGCTATGGGCAATACGAGTTCACTGTAATGCCATTCGGTCTCACCAATGCTCCAGCGGCGTTCATGTCCTTGATGAATCGGGTGTTCGAACCCTTTCTCGACCAATTCGTCATCGTATTCATCGATGACATCCTCATGTACTCAGAATCGGAAGAGCAGCATGTCACACACCTGGAGAGGGTGCTCCAAAAATTGCGAGAGCACCACCTGTACGCAAAATTTTCGAAGTGCGAATTTTGGCTTAAGGAGGTTGGCTTTTTGGGTCACATCGTCAGCGCTAACGGCATAGCAGTGGACCCAGCAAAGATTCGGGCCGTTCGGGATTGGCCGCAACTTTGTTCAGCGGCTGATGTGAGGAGTTTTCTTGGGCTTGCGGGATATTACCGTAAGTTCGTTGAAGGATTCTCTAAGATCGCACTGCCACTAACATCGCTAACAAAGAAAGATGCGTCGTTCGTATGATACCGCAGTGCGAAGGGGCCTTTCAAGAGTTGAAGGAGAGACTTACCTCAGCCCCTATACTGACTATACCATCAGGCCAGGAAGGCTTCCAAGTGTACACTGATGCATGCCAACAAGGTCTGGGAGCAGTCTTAATGCAACATGGGAAGGTGGTTGCCTATGCCTCAAGGCAACTAAAAGTGCATGAGAAGAACTACGCCACACACGACCTAGAGTTGGGAGCAGTGGTCTTCGACTTAAAGATATGGAGGCACTACTTATACGGCGTCCGGTGTGAGGTGTTTTCGGACCACAAGAGCCTCAAGTACGTCTTCACGCAGAGAGAGCTGAACCTGCAACAAAGACGGTGGTTAGAGTTTTTGTGCGACTATGATTTTGATCTCTAGTATCACCCAGGCAAGGCAAATACCGTGGCAGATGCTCTGAGTAGGAACCCTGTGGCCTCAACTAGCTGGATGATCGGTACACCGAGAGATATTGTGCGAGGTCTCGAGGAGATGGGAATTACAGTGATCGCGCCAGGAGATGCAGTTGCGGCTGCACATCAGCTATATTGGACAGAGATCAAGTGCGATCTTCGGGATAGGATCAGGGATGCTCAGTTGGATGACCCACTATTCGAGGACGGGATTGCCCGTTTAAAGGCCGGAAAAGAGCACCCGGGCTTTCAGATAAGGGACGAGATTCTTTACTTCCGTGATAGGATGTTCATTCCTTCTAGTGGACAGTTTCGGCACGAGATTTTGTATGAGAGCCATCACACACGCTACTCGATCCACCCGGGCATCACAAAGATGTATGCAGATCTGAAGAAGACATTCTGGTGGCCAGGGATGAAGCGAGATGTCATCACTTTTGTGACACATTGCCCGACGTGCCAGCTTGTTAAGGCGGAATGCAAGAGCCCCGCTGGGTTATTATAGCCACTCCCTGTCCCCGAGTGGAAATTCGAAGACATATCCATGGATTTCATCCATGGCCTACCCCGCTCTCGGACCGGGAACGATTCTATTTGGGTGGTGGTCCACCGATTGACAAAGGTTGCACGGTTCATCCCCAACCGCCAAGACGACGGTGTTGGGAAATTGGTGCGCCTTTTTATTGAGAATGTGGTTCGTTACCATGACGTGCCAAGAACCATAGTTTCGGATCGGGATGGTCGATTCACCTCGAATGAGTGGAGAAGTGTCCAAGCATATTTGGGAACCAAACTAGCATTCAGCACATCATTTCACCCCCAAACAGATGGGCAAACCGAACGCACAAACCGGACTTTGGAGGACCTTCTCCGGTTATGTCTGGTGGATAAGAAGGAACCATGGGAACGGCTCCTACCATTAGTCGAATTCTCCTACAACAACACGTATCAGGTAAGTATTGGCATGGCTCCATACGAAGATTTATACGGCCGGAAATGCCGAACTCCACTTTCTTGGGCTCAAGATGCGGATCCGAGAGCCTTGGGGCCCGTTTTCATGGAGAACATGACAGAAATTATCCAAATGATACAGGAGCAAATGCGTGAAGGTCAGAGCCGGCAAGCCAAATACTACGACGCCCGCCATCGTCATGTTGAGTTTGCTGTGGGTGATAAGGTTTACTTGAAGATCCGCCCTAGACACGGTGTATCTCGGCTCCGTCGACAACAAAAGTTGAGCCCGAGGTACATGGGACCTTATACCATCACAGAGCGTATAGGCGAAGTGGCATACAGGTTGGAGCTACCCCCAGAACTCCAAGGATTACATGATGTATTTCATGTCTCTTCGTTGAGGCGTGCACTATTACGTCCAGAGCATGCTATCCAGGAGGCCCCGGGACCGGTGGAACCCGACCGATCCGTACCCCTCAAGCCGGTGCGAATCATGGATACCGAGACGAAGGTTCTGCGGCGTAAGAGGGTTCCCCTTGTCCGAGTGCAGTGGGACAACTGTGGGACCGAGGAGTCTACTTGGGAACCTGAGGACCAGATGCGTGAACTTTACCCCGGCCTCTTTACGTCAGGTAACACATAACAAATTTAATCTTTTATTTAGGGTATGTTTTCTTTACGTTTTCAGAATTACTGTGACCTAATCGAATTTTCGAGGACGAAAATTTTGTTAGACTTTTTAGATTTGTAACATCCCGATTTCGATTTTCTAGACCCCCTTCGTGTTATTTGACCTGTTAGGGTTTTGTGGGCCGAATTGATGCCCGAATAATAAGTTCACGACCTATTGAGTACTATTGACCCAATAAGTCACACTCTCCACCTTCCGGGTCACGCATAACTATCGTGACGAGTACACTCCTATCACCCCAAAATTTTTATCAAGACGCTCTAAGAATATTTGAAGTAATGTGCCAATAAAGAGCTAATTTATTTTCATAATTAATTTATTATTTAAATAATTAATTTATTCAATATACTTTGGAAAATTAAGATAAATAGCAAAAAACATTTTTATTCACCCAAATTTTTATCATAGTACCCTAAATATATATGTAAGAGATGTAATAATTAAAATTTATTATTTAAAATATAAATTATTTATTTTAATTTTATTATGCTTAAAACACCAAATAAATAATTAAAAATACGAAAATGCATTCAAAAATTATAAAATAATTTCTAAAAATAGCTTAGGATTTTATAATGCTGTCATAAAAATTCTAGGTTAAAATAAATCACTGTTCATTAGTTATTTCATTTTTAAGGCTCAATTAATATAATAAACCCACATAATAACTCCCCCTCTTAATGATGGTGGCTTGTCATTAATCCTCCCCTCTCCCAAAGCCTTGGGAAGGCTGAACCAGGCTGGTGGGGGGGGCGTTTTCAGCAAGGAGGAATAACTCCTCATTAAATCCTCCCAACACCCCAAGAGACCACCCCCCTCCTATATAAACCCCGCATGGTTAGGTTCTCATTTTTTCTACACTCTACCCTCCCCAACCAGCAAGAGTCCAAGCCCGGCGACCGTCCGACGAACCTCCTCCCCGAGCTCCGGCGAACTCCACCAACAATGGCCGCTCGACGATCCCCTCGCCTAAATAACTCCAATGTAAGTTCTTACGACTCCTCCCCGCCCTAGATCTTCTTCTCGACGACCTCCGCCGCCTCCGACCACCGGAGGCGGTGTTCCCGGCCATGGAAGCTTCGGACCACCCCCACAACCTCCGCCACCGTTGCGGGTTTCGACCTTGCATGGGGCATGTGAAGGGGAGGAGGAGTCCCCACGACCCCTCCTCAAGGCCCTTGAGGCGAAGGGGCTCGACGGAATCCGCTCCGGCGGCCTCTTCATCCGAACAAAAAAAAAAGAGACAAAAAAAGGGGCCTCTGTTCAGTTTTTCCGGCCACCACCGGCGGCGGCCAGCCGCCGAAAGTCCCCTCACCGGAGGCCCTCCCTGGGGTACTCTCATTGGGGGTAGTGGCCGGAGCCAATGCCTCCACCACCGGAGGAGGGGCAGCCCGTAACTCCCGCTACCTCCTGTTTCACGGTGGCATTCCAGCCACCGTGGATCTGGAGAAAGTTTTCTCCAGATCGCCGCCGGCGGCTGCGAACGGCCGCTGACCGACTCCCTGCCGGAGCGCCCATCCCAGGTGCATTTGCTGGGGGTAATGGCCGGAGCCACCGGTGCTCCGGCCGGCTTTTTTTTTGGCCACCCGCATGGCCTCACGGTGGCTGCATGCATGCAGCCACCGTGAGACCAGTTTTATTAAATGTATATAAAAAATATATATATATATTTTCAGGGGGGGTTGCGGTGTTCCGCCAATTTTGCACAGCTGGAGAGAGAGAGAGAGAGAGAAAGAGAGAGAGAGAGAGAGGGAGAGAGACACAGAGAGAGAGACACAGAGAGAGGGAGAGGGAGAGATACACAGAGAGAGAGAGAGACACAGAGAGGGAGAGAGAGAGAGAGACACAGAGAGAGGGAGAGAGAGAGAGAGAGACACAGAGAGAGGGAGAGAGAGACGCAGGAGGGGTGTTCGGCCACTGTTGCTATCCTTATATATATGTATATATATATATGTATATATATACATAGGTATATATATATATATATGTATATATATTTAAACATGCATATACATATAAAATTTTATATACGTAGTTGGTGGTGGCAGCGGTAGTCCGTCGGCAACCACCTCGCCGGTGTACCCAACCCCAGACGCACCCACCGTGGGTGATGGCTGGGAGCATTGGTGTCTCTAGTCGGCCATGGATACTTTCCGCTTGCCACCTCTGTAACTCGGAGAGATAATGACGTTTTAATAATCGTGCCCAAAATTTTATAGGTAAATATAACTCATCCACGACAGACCTTCATAAATCCAACCTGCATCCTTTTACTGTCTATTTAAATTCGTACGGAAAAAATATTATTATTTTATATGCTCCTCTGTTTTACCATCTGATTCTGCAAAAAAAAAAAATATATATAAACAGTGCACATGCTTGCTTACAAATATTTTATCATGTATGGTTGTCACACACAAAGGGGTTGATTAACTCAAATAATACATTGTTTTAAATCAGCAAACATTGTAGAGCTCGACCTCTCACCTCAATTAATTTATATTTTATTGGTGACGATAATTGAGCTGTGGATATAGTAATCATGTTTAAACAAGTTAAGATAATGTAGTCGTGAAGGTACAATTTCCGCATGCGCAAGTATATCAATACTAGCTTAAACCGCGATAATTATCGAGCCACATGTGTTTCATAGCTTCAGATCAAACTGTAATTTCTTACATTTCTTATAAGCACTGCTAGTTAGACATTTCATTCATCATCAAGTGCATGGAAATGTGGGAGGGTGCATGTATACCGATGTGGCGGGTTCGTCGGCTTCCCCTATTATACACTATGAGTGAAGTTGTGACGACGAACTCTATGTTTGTTGGGTGGTGGAGAGGACCGGGGGCTAGCTACCCCTTTCATATAGGTCCGTCTCACCCCCGTTTGATTATGTGCCGAGAGGGTCGATCTCCGCACAAGGTGAGGATGTGTTCCCACCAAGAGTACCCGTTTCTTTTGTGGTACGAAGGCCTAGGAAGTTGGGGTGTATCCATAACCTAGAAGTGGGAGCGGCCGACCCACTGTCACCGTCTGGTCACGACGGTGAGGCCTGGGAAGTGAGCTCCTTCTCTTAACAGGTCACTATGTCGACATAGGGGAAAATGATTGTGACGCATCATTCGAGTGACCGTGAGAACATCATACATGCTCATTACATAAATTATACAAGATATGTTTACATATGCTATCACCTTGGTCCGTCATCGTATAACCACCGTCAGGAGGAGTTATACGATGACGGGTAAACTTACTACTTCAGTACTCTCTTTATAAGCCATTGTTTTCTCCTGCTACTACCCTTTTTGTCGTTTATACAAGATATGTTGCTTCGGCTATTGTACTAACTTTCTTTGCAGGTTTCCTTCCTTGTACCCATTAGGGGGCTGGGGAGGAGCGTGGGATTTACTTGGTCATGATGTGGCTAACGTACTTTGTACGTATCATTTTAGGGCCCGATGCGCCTACCCACGGAGCAGGAGCGGATGGAGGACCATAGGCGTGATCCCGTTGATGAGGAGTTCCAGGAGCCGGTTCGGACAGTCTACGAGGATTTTAGGGTACTATTTTGAGGAGAGAGGATGAATGATTTCTTTTGTAGACTCTATGTTATCATCTCATATTTGGATGACCATTTTGGACACCTATACCCCTCGTGGGTTTTATTTTGTTCCACTTATTTCTACTATGATGATATATCTATGTTCTGTGATGCTTCCGCAAATTTTCTTTTATACTCTGTGAGTGATTTTCTATTCTGATATACATAGCCTCACAAAGCGCATGTCCCGCCAATTGGGTCGTGGTTCGGGTGAGAGGGGTGGGTCCTCTACCGAAACACGAACCTTTTGGTGGGGCAAGCGCTTTGGGCATAAGATCCTCCTGGTTTTCAAAGGGGGGGATCTTACAGATTGAGTCGCACTCTGTCGACGCCTTCTGATCTTGGTGTTGAGTGAGGTGCTTTTTGTCAATGCCTTCTGCTCTTGGCATTGAGTGAGGCAGGTTTTGTTGGCACCTTCTAATCTTGGCTCAAGAAGGCGAGTGAGACCCTTCCAGAATAGTATTCGCCAAAGAAGGGAAAAAGGGGTCCTGACCATAGCAGGCAGGGTGGCATTCGCCTGAAGAATGCGTGAAAAGTCTCGCTAGTAGTTGGAGAGTGGCCTTTAGATCCCGCATTTGCCCATAATAGGGTGCCGCAGAGGAGAGTGTCTGGCTTGCCCCGCACTCGCCCCTTTAGGTGAGTGGCACCTTCATGGGCCACTCACACAGCGGGGTATAGAGGTAAAACTACCTGGATACCCTCGCAGGGCTGCAAATAGCCATTCAAAATAGTGGAGAGACGCTGTTGGCAGGACACTTTAAGAAAACTATAAATAGACCCAAGGGGGTACCTCAGAACGCAAGCATTCTAGTTCTCTTACTCTCTTGTCTTACAATGCTTTCTAATGTGCCCTTAGCTCAACACATGATAAGGAGGGGAAGTGCTCTAAGATCTTCCGGGTGTGTGGTGGGACCTCCATGCTGGAGCCTTGGGTTAGTTTCAAGTTCTAAGTCTTCGGTTAGCCAAGCTTATTAGGCGAAGTAAGTGTGTGGTCACCCCTTCCCCAAGGGTTCGGACTCCAAGAAGCCGATTTCTGGTATCAACATTTTGGTTCGGTGAGCATGGAGAGTGATCAGCACCAAAAACCTTAGCGAGCTCAATGACTGGAGGCGAAGGGCAAGGATCTGACCAGGGCAAATCACCAGCTCCCCCCTCTCGCCACCCTCAGGATGTTCGAGGATTTCAGGCAGGAGATGAGGAACCTCGTCATGTTCGCAATCGGGGATAACGACGACTGCTCAACACTTGCCGTTCTAGTAATTGCCGCCCCAGCTTTGGGCCAGAACGCCCCCTTCAGCAGACCTGGGAAGGAAGAAGCGAAGGAAGGTAGCGAGCGGGATCTACCAGGGCAAGCTTTGTTCCCAGGCTCTGCGAGTGCGGGTCGAACTAGCAAGGTGGAGGCGCGGGATAGCTTGGATCACCTGGTGTGAGAGGGGAGTCTTTCCAGCGAGCTAGTCTCGTCTGCCCCAGTTCTAGAAGAGTTCTGCGAGCCGAAAATGTCCTTCTACACCAGAAGGGACGATCCGGTCCAACACATCCAATGGTTTGAGGATGCGGTTTTGATCCGATAGATGTCGGATGCCTTCAAGTGCCGGCTCTTCTCCATCACCCTTAAGGAGAATGCGAGGGATTGGTTCCACCAGCTTCCGTCTAGCTTCATCTACTATTTTGAGGACCTGCGTCGAGGGTTCTTACTGAGGTTCACAACTTTTAAGAAGAGGAAGGATTTTGAGTCCCTATTCATCATCAAACAGGTAGTGAACGAGACTTTTCAGAGCTATGTGGATACGTTCAAGGAGGAGGTCCTCCAGGTGCACGAGATGCTAGGGAACACTGTTGGGTCCGACGTTCCTTCACTTGACCCGTGGCGCTTTGCTACTTATTTAAGAAATTAAGTAGTGGCCTCTCCAACAGTCCAGGCTTTTGGTGCAGTCGGGTATGCGCTTGATCCTATAATTGGTATCAGAGGAGGTCACGGGTTCAAGACCGGGGGGGGGGGGGGGGCGCTATTAAATCCTGATTTTTCCCTTCTACCTGTGTGGGTCCGGCGGGTCAGGAAAATCGTGGACATGTGGTAACTCCACCTCTGAGCCATGTGGGCTATGTGGTAACCCCACCTTTGAGCCGACGGGTTGTGCTGGATGTCGGGGGGGGGGGATTGTTGGGTCCGGCATTCCTTCACTTGACCCATGATGCTTTGCTACTTATTTAAGAAATTAAGTAGCGCCCTCTCCAACAGTCCGGGCTTTTGGTGCAGTTGGGTATGTGCTTGATCCTTCACACACCTTCATGGTATCCTTCACCCTGGGGCTGCAGTAGGGGTTCTTCAGGATGGAGCTGAAGCGGGTGCCCCCAGTGTCTTTTGAGGAGCTGATAGAGAGAGCAGCTCAGGAAGTCGAGGGGGAGGAGTCGAACCCAGAGTTTGCCAGGAGGTTAGCCTGGTGGGCTATAGAGGAGGAGAAGGAGCCAGGAGGTGTCAAGGGGCAGGAGGCCAGGGGGACAGAGCCCAGACAGAGGGAGAAGTAGTAACAGAAATAGCTGAGGTGGGGGCACCATGAGCCGAATAATCGGTTAGGTTGGAGGAAGTAGGACTGGTAGGATCAGGGCCAGAGGAGAGGTTTCCACAAAGGAGACCATCACCGAGGAGGGCAGGGCCAGTTCAACCCTTCAGGTTGGAGACAGGGCCAGAGACCTCCTTTCCCCGATCAACATCAGGCTATGGCAATATCCTTAGGGAGGAGGGGGAGAGGCTTGTAGAGGAGGAGGCAGGAGGCAAGGGCAGAGTTGCCCTACTATGACTTCCACCAGGATGAAGGGCATGCGATGAATACCTGCCCGGAGTTCCTGGAGATGAGGGAAGCTAGGGGCAGGCTCCATAGTAGCAACAACACCGCCAGGAGGTACGGATCGAAGAAGTCTGGCCTGGGTGAAAAGAGGATAGGTGCGAAGACTGGGCCAATGTTGGAAGCCGAGGAGGAATTAGAGTGATCCATAGGGGGTGGGAGTCGAGGCCGCCCGCAAGGTGAGCCTCCATACCATGTACCGATGGAGCATTTCCTCCACATCCCTGACCCCACCCCTAGAAGAGAAGATTACCTTCTCTCGGAAGGACATGCCGGATCACGAGGATCCGTTCTGTGATGTGCTGGTCATTCAGGCTACTGTCGAGAACTTTACCATCTCCCAGATCATCATGGATAATGTTAGTTCCGTTAATATCGTCTTCAAAAAGGAATTCGATGCGATGAAGGATGAGGCCAGGAGGGTGTTGGCCTCGAATGGCGCTCTCTTTGGATTCTCTAGGGAGAGGAAGGAGGTGGAAGGAGGAGTGGGGCTTCATGTTACCCTAGGGGGCCAGTCTAGAAACTACATATTGGTCATCGTGGACGCTCCCAACAGCTACAAAACAATATTCGGACAACCCCTCATCAGCGCCTTCCGTTGCGTGCCATCCTCCTTCCACCAATGCCTCAAGTTCAATGCCGAGGGCATCAAGGTACGGGTCTGGGGAGACCCCAAGGTAGTGAGGAAGTGCTACGTGATCGCGGTCAACTCTATATCCTGGCAAGGAGGAGTTGAGGAGATGGAGAGGATGATGGAGGAGCTGTCTAGCCAGGAGGCCGTGGGAGGAGCTGAGGAGATTGAGGTAGAGGAGGAATAGCTCCACGTCCGTGGGGGAGGGGAGGAGGAAGATATGGAGGAGCAGGACGAGGTGGTTTCGATGGAGGAGGTTGAGGAGGAAGTTCTTGCCCCAGGCGAGGGGCTGCTAGTTAGTTGGAGATTAGTCCCGACTAGAGGCAGTAGAGGAGGTGGTGGAGATGGAGGTTCTCACCAATAAAGGAAGAGTGGAGAAAGTGCGGGTAAGCGGAGGGCTGAGCCCAGAGGACCAGAGGAGGATGTTGGAGTGCATCCAAAGGATCATCGACATCTTTGTATGGAGCGCGACAGATATGCCGGGGATCGATGCGGATGTGGCTTGCCAC
Organism: Platanthera zijinensis; assembly: GCA_039513925.1. NCBI lineage: Eukaryota > Viridiplantae > Streptophyta > Magnoliopsida > Asparagales > Orchidaceae > Platanthera > Platanthera zijinensis. The sequence continues at coordinate 172,102,516 of CM077086.1, forward strand.
TGTCTCAACCTCAATGTCGATGCCCGCCCCATTTAGCATAAGAAGTGGTCCACCGTCGACAAGCTTGCCGAGGCTATCCGAGAGGAGGTGGAGAAGCTCCTCAAGGTCGGATTCATTTCAAAGATCCAGTATCAAGGCTGGGTCGCCAATGTTTTAAGGGTTGAAAAAAGGAGATGTCCGCTGGAGGATGTGTGTAGATTTCTCTCTTTTGAATAAATCATGTCCTAAACATTATTACCCCTTGCCTCGAATCGATGCGTTGGTTGACTCGACCATCGGTTTTTCTCTAATGAGTTTCTTAGTTGCTTTTTCAATTTATCATCAAATCAGGATGCACTCGCTCGACATAAAAGATGTCTCCTTTATCACCGGGGATGGGTGATACTGCTATAAAATGATGCCCTTTGGGCTAAAAAATGCAGGGGCAACGTTTTAAAGGATGATGGATTGGGTCTTCCGAGAGCAGAAGGGGAGGAACTTTGAGGTTTATGTGGATAATCTTATGATCAAGAGTCCGGATGTTGACTCTCACCTCCAGAACCTGGAAGAGACCTTCGGCACTCTACGAAAATATAAAATAAGACTAAACCCCTTGAAGTGTGTCTGATGAATAATAATTTATACATATTTTAGTATAGATTTTAGTTGTATTCCTAAGCACAAATTATAACAATTCATGTAAATTAATGAATAAATGACTTATTATAAATATATATATATATATATATATATATATATATATATATATATATATATATGTAAATATATATAATATAAAACTATACAAATAAGAACTATATTATATATAAGTGTATTAAGTTAATTATTTTATAATTAAGTTAAGTATATATTGTTATTTATTAATTCTGTAACAAATAAAATATATATATTATAGTTCTCGTCTTTACAGATATGACCAATTGGCCTAGTGGAGTGGAAGTTTTGATGAGTTTCATAAGATCACGGGTTTGAATCCGAGTGCTGGAGTTTTGCGCCAATTTAATCCCGACCCGCCAGCTCGACTCGCTACCCAACCTGCTACCTGCGACTCGCTACCCAACCTGCTAGCCGCGACCCGCCAGCTCAACCCGCTACCCAGCCCGCCAGCTCGACCTGCCAACCCGCCAACCCGCCAACCCGCCAACCCGCAACCCTTATCCCGCAACCCTTATCCATCCAGCCCAGTCAGCTGCCTCTTCAAGCTTATCCAGCCAGCCCAGTCAACAGTCCAGTATGCCTCAAGCTTATTCAGCCACCAAGTGTCAGCTTCTCAAATCGCCAGCTGTCCCATATGTTGATTTTAAGCTTTTCTAAAAGCAATTTGGAAACTTTTCCAAAAGCACTTATTTTTTTCTCTATAAAGAGATGACTAAGGCTGATGGTTAGAGGGAACTGGTAGAGTTCTGGAGCTAGTAAAGTTCCTTAGGAATAGCCTTTTAACTTTTGTACTTGTAATCTTTTCCAAGCTCTAGTTTGAGCTATCTTATTTTATGTAATATTTTAGCTTTTATAAATAAACTTTTCCAAGCTCAAATCTTTTTCAAGCTTATCCAGCCACCAAGTGTCAGCTTCTCAAATCGCCAGTTGTCCCATAAGCTGATTTTCAGCTTTTCTTAAAGCTGTTTGACAACTTTTCCAAAAACACTTATTTTTTCTCTATAAAGAGATGGCCAAGGCTGATGGTTATAGGGAACTGGTAGAGTTCCGGAGCTAGTAAAGTTCCTTAGGAATAGCCTTTTAACTTTTGTACTTGTAATCTTTTCCAAGCTCTAGTTTGAGCTATCTTATTTTCTGTAATATTTCAGCTTTTATAAAGAAAACGAGTGAGTTTTTCTAGCTGATCTTCTTTCTTGAGTGACACAAATGAGTGGGTGAGCGGAGAACTTTTTCATTTTTTAGTTTTCTTATTTTCATAACTTAGCTTTTATTTTCTGTTGAGGCGTGAGTTGTAGAGTTTTTCTTATTTCCATTTTTCTACTACCACCCCCATCCCGGATGAGAGGCTAAGAACTTTTTAGCGCTTGATTAAGATGGTTGAGAAGGATATTATTTCTGTACTTTTATATGTCCTTTTTCTTTTCTACAATCATCCCCATCCCAATGAGAGGCTAAGAACTTTTTAGCACTCAATTTAGATGAGCTTTGGGAAAGATATTATTTCTGCATTTGAAAAACCCTGCTTTCTAAATTAATAAAAACTTAAGATTTACCAAGAAATTGATCATTCTCAGGTAAAGAGAAACTGCGCCTCACTCTCAAAAGAGATGAACGTATGCCTTCCAGGTTGAACCTTCGAATATCAGTAGGAGGTCAATAGCGGGGTTTTCTGACATGGTTGTGATGTTGGAAGTATCTCTGCCTTGCTCTTTAGCCTTCTTAATCTGATCTAATGCAGCAAGTTCTTTCATTCTAGCTGTCCATGATAAAGGATTGTTCTCAGGGTCCTCAAATGGAACTGGGGGTTCATATCTGTTGATTGACTCTGAAATAGTAGGAGGAGCCCTGGTGACAACTGTATCTCTGAGCTTATAAGGGAAAGGACCTGATGTAGAATCAGTAGGGCCTTGTCCTTCCCTTTGGTAAGGATGTTGTCTAGAGTAAGTTCTGTAATCTCTCTGACTTCCTCTATGCTGGCCTCTTCTAGACTGATAACCTCTTTGATGTTGTCCTCTAGGTTGATATCTCTGTGAGGATTAAGAGGAGCTATGCTTTGTAGCAGATGACTGAAAAGCTGAGCCTCCACCAGATCCTGAATCTGGAGGAGGAGGAGGAGGATGATGGAATTGAGATGATCCTTTTTCATACTTGTCAAGCTTTCTCCTTTTCTTCATGGCCTTAAGCTGGTTCTTAGAATATTGCATCCATGGTTCAGTGATTTGGCAGTCATGCAGAATGTAATAGGGTATATCATTGTCATCTTTGGCTTTTGCAGAAGGTACTCTCATCATGGCCTTACTTCTTGCTTTCCTTTTCTTGGCAATGGTGCCAGAAGAATCATCAGAGCCAGTGTTGAATTGATCACTATCTGAACTCTTGGGTTTGCCATATAGATCATCAATACTTTTGATATACTCTTCTCTTTGTTTTGACTTCTCAGGAGCAGCAGCAGGAGCAGAAACTATTGGAGTAGAAGGAGCCTTAGAAACAATAGGTTCTTCTAAGTAAACATCAAGTTCATCATCAGCAGCAGCAATAGGAACAACATGCAACATATCAATATCAGCAGATTCAACAACTTCAACAGCAGGAGCAGCACAAACAGAAACAATAACTTCCTCAGCCTTAAGAGAACTGATATAAGAAGTAATTAGGCTAGGATCACAGACAGCAACAGGCACAATTGCCTTAGTAAAGTCTTCAACTCCCTGAGCTGGTAAGCAGCTGAAGTGAAGAAAGTCAAAATCAGATAACAGTGACCTGAGGTCAACTGCTAGTACTGGTACTGGGGCTGGAACTGAAGCATTAGCAGCAATTTCTGGCAACAATTCCTCTGAAATAGCAGACACTACCACAACTTCATAGGGCATCTCCCCCTACCTTGATTTAGTGAGAACTGGATCAAGACACCCCATAGAATGGATTGCCTGTGGAGTAGATAAAGAGGAGAGCCTGTCAGATAACCCCTGGATGGACTTCAGGAGTGGAGCCATGGAGGTCTCCAGCAGGGCTACTAGCTTGGGAGCCAGTATCCAATAGAGCTTATCTGCCAGTGCTGAGAGATCCACTTGCTCAAGTGGGACTTGAGTAGAGGTGGAGGAAGAAATGACTGTGGCTGGTGATGGATGGGCTGCAAGATGTGTGGGTGGTGATGGTAGGATATTGGGTTGAGAGATTGGGATGGTAGAGATAGAGGTTATGGGTGTGGAGATGGATGGGGTGAAGGATGGTTGGGTGAGAATGTCATGGAGTAATTGTTGGTATGAGGAAGTGGAGGGAAGCTCAGTAGGTGAGGATGGGGAATCATCCATGAAGGAATCTTCCATGATGTTGAAAGATGGAATGTCAAGAGGTTGATAATAATGAAGTGGATGGAATTATTGTTCTGTGGTTGCTGGAGGAGGTGAAGGAGTGGACAGAGGAGTTGAAATTGTAATGGGGGAGGAGATGGTTAAGGTGGAGATGGAGGTAGAGATGGTTATAGTGGATGAGGGAATGGTTGAGGGAAGAACTGGAAAAGGTTGAGAAGAGGAGGAGGCAGACAATTCTTCAATGAGGGCAGGGGCCTGAGGGGAAGAGACTACAATAGTCCTTGTGCCTGAAGCAGTAGTAGTCCTGGTTGGCTTGACTATCTGCCTGTCCCATTTCCCAAACAGGGCACAGGTCAGCCTCTTTGATGCATTGATGTGCATCCCACTTGATACTAGCAGTTCAGGGCACCTGGAGTGCAGGAATAACCCTATTATCCTCCCAAAGTTTACCAAACTTTTGTTCACTTTCTTCTTAATCAAGTCAAAGAAGAGCTCTCCCCAGTTCAAATGTTTCTTATCCACAAGTGCTCCCATCATGCAGAACTGATACCTAGAGATGGTATCATGTGCTGAATGCTTTGCCAAAAGCACTTTCCCCACAACATCAACAAGAAATCTATACTCAATTGATAAATTCTTTTTCAACAACTTGCTAGGGTTAGCGGTAGAATGTCCCATTCTATCTAACATATTTGCAGATTCTTCTCCAGATAACTCAATAGAATCATTTCCAGAACTCAATTGAAACACTTCAGTCAGGAGAGTAGGTGTTAGGGATACCTGCGTCCCGGCTATAGTACCAACCCAGGTATTCTGATCCAGATTGTGCGCCGTGTAGACCCATTCTTTGATCTCATCGGCTGCAATCTTCATTCTCGTTGTCATAATCTGTGCTAACTTCTGTTCCTTGAATAAGTCCAGAATATCTTTGAAAACTTGGTCACTGCCCTCGAAGGAGTCCATGTCGATATCAAACCCTGTGTCGAACTTCATTTTGGCAAGAGCGGAAATAGATACTGCCATTATGTACCTACAAAGATGAACAAACCCGACCAAGTGCAGTAGAGTTTAGAGGGAAAGAAAAAGTTTGCAGAGAGTATGAAATCGCAAAAGAAGAACGACCACCGAAAGAATGATTTTATATTAGGGTTCGACGCCGAAAAGGAAAGATCGTTGAACTCTGTTCGACGATCTGGGCTTCTAAAGGAATCTGAAGAGTCTTCAATAACGTCGATATCCGTTCGACGATATTGGAGAGCGTCGATCTCTGATTGGCGATCGCTGACCAGAAGAAGATAGCCTAGCGCTATCTGTAAAATGCTGAACTCCGGTCAACGCTATTGGAAAGCGTCGATCTCCGTTCGACGATCGAGAGGAAAAGCGTCGAGCACAGTTCAGAGACTAAAAATAGCCTACAGACACTAGAAAATTCAAGTTTTTAGCCTAGTCTTGGTCTGTTTTTAGAGTTTTAAAGTCTTAGGATTTATTTTAGACTTCCTCCATCTAACATTCCTAACTGATTTAGGAAGAAGGTATGTTTCTTTTCATTTAAATGTTTGGTGAAAATATCTCCCCTTTGCAAATCAGTTGGGATATACTGAAGTTCAATTTTATTTTTCTCAACATTATCCCTTAGAAAGTGATGCCTAATCTCTATATGTTTTGTCCTACTATGGAGGACTGGATTTTGTGCTATAGAAATAGCACTGGTGTTATCACAAAATATTTTTTACCCTTCTAAGTTGTAGCAATAGTCTAGGAGTTAGTTTTGAATCCACAAAATCTGTGAGCAATAACTTCCTGCTGCCATATATTCAGCTACAGCAGTTGAAGTGGACACAGATGTTTGTTTCTTACAGAACTAGGAGACAAGTCTATCACCAAGGAACTGGCAAGTTCCACTGGTGCTTTTCCTGTCTACTCTACATCCAGCATAATCAGCATCTGAAAATCCAGTTAATTCAAATCCTGAGTCTTTTGGATACCAGAGGCCTAGATTTGAACAACTTTTTACATACCTAAGAATCCTCTTAACTAATGTTAGGTGTGACTCTCTAGGGCTTACTTGGAACCTAGCACATATACATATAACAAACATTATATCAGGTCTACTGGCTGTAAGGTACAATAGAAAGCCAATCATTGCTCTATATATTGTCTGATCAACATGTTTTCCATGTTCATCAGCATCTAATACAGCATTGGTAGGCATAGGTGTTTTCATACAAGATGCTTCAGACATACCAAATTTCTTAACCAGTTCTTTAGCATACTTGGTTTGAGAAATGAATATGCTTTCAGCATGTTGTTTGACTTGCAATCCTAGAAAGAAGGAAAGCTCACCCATGCTACTCATTTCAAATTTAGAATGCATCAGATTGGAAAATCTTTTGCACAAATTTGAATCAGTAGACCCAAATATGATATCATCTACATATATTTGTACTAGTAGGGTATGGGACTTATGGGTTCTAATAAAAAGAGTTTGGTCTACTCTACCCCTTATAAAATCATTTTTCAGAAGAAAGCATGCTAAGGTCTCATACCATGCTCTAAGAGCTTGCTTGAGACCATATAATGCTTTATGCAATTTGAAAACATGGTCAGGATAAGTTGAAGAGATAAAACCTGGGGGTTGTCTAACATTGACTTCCTCTTTGATGTCTCCATTAAGAAATGCACTCTTCACATCCATTTGGTAGACCTTGAATCCTTTGTGAGCTACATAAGCAAGGAATATTCTTATGACCTCTAACCTTGCAACTAGTGCAAAGGTCTGGTCATAGTCTATTCCTTCTTCTTGAGAATATCCTTGAGCAACTAGCCTTGCCTTATTCCTTACAATAACTCCTTGATCATCCAACTTATTTCGTAACACCCACTTTGTTCCAATAATTGAGTGATCCTTAGGCCTTGGCACTAGTTCCCAAACTTTGTTTCTCTCAAATTGATGTAGTTCCTCTTGCATAGCAATGATCAAGTGTGGATCTTATTCTGCATCTTGAATGGATTGAGGCTCAACTTGAGATATAAAGAAAGTGTGCATCAGGTTCTGGTTGACCTAATTTCTGGTTTGCACACCAGCTGAGATGTTTCTAATCACTTGGGAGATTGGAAGATCTCTTGTTGTTACTAAATCAATAGGGGGTGTTGATTGTTCACTAACCTGTGTTGTTTCCTCTAGTGGAATAACAACTGGCTCTTCAAGATGGTTCTCTCCAAGATGTTGAACATATTCTTCATCTTCACTGATTTCATCCTTATGTTGGTTAGGTGAATATACTGAATCCTTCTCTGCAATATGCAATCTGTCCAAATTTTCTGAAAGAGAGTTTACCTACAAGGGTTATATGGTAGAAGTAGACTTCTCCTTATAAAACATGTTAGTCTCATCAAAAGATACATGAACAGATTCTTCAATTTTAAGAGAAGTTTTGTTATACACCCTATAAGCTTTACTGATCATGGAGTATCCCAGAAACACTCCTTCATCAACTTTAGCTTGGAATTTTGCTAAGCACTTCTTGTCATTATTGTGAATATAACAAATGCAACCAAAATTTTTGAAATAGTCTACTTTAGGTTTTTTTCCCTTTGAGCAATTCATAGGGAGTCTTGCCCTTCAGTTTGTGTATCAAACTTCTGTTCAACACATGGTTGGAGGTGTTCACTGCCTCTGCCCAAAAAGATAGAGGAAGGTGAGCATCTGTCAACAATGTAGTAGCAGATTCAATTAGGGTTTTATTTTTTCCTTTCAGCTACCCCATTTTGTTGAGGAGTTCTAGGAGCTGAGAAAGTATGCCTGATCCCTTCACTCTGACAGAACTCTTGCATAAGAAGAGAATCAAACTCTGTCCCATGATCACTTCTGATCAGGGCAATGTGAGTATTGAACTCAATCTGTATGCATTTGATAAAATCTGTAAAACACTTAAAGTTATCAGACTTCTTCCTCAGGAAGAATACCCATGTGAATCTAGAGAAGTCATCTACAATCACTAAAGTGTAAGATTTCCCTCATAAGCTTTGAACTGTAATGGGTCCAAAAAGATCCATGTGTAACAAATACAAGATCCTAGGTGAATCACTCTTATTAAGTGACTTAAAACTTCTTTTAGTTTGCTTGCCTAATTGACAAGACTTGCAAAGTCCTTCCTTCTTGTAGGGGCCAGAAGGTAGTCCTCTAACAAGGTTGTCCTTGGATAGCCTAGCAATCGTTCTAAGGTTTATATGCCCTAGTCTCTTATGCCAAAGATCATTTGGTTTGCAAACTGAATTAAATAAACAGATATCTATATTGGTTGAAAGGAAATCTACTAGATAAATGTTACCTTTCCTTTTACCTGTTAACACTATTGTGTTATTCTCTGACTTGATCTTGCATAAGGATTTGTTGAATATTACTTGATAGCCTTCATCACAGAGTTGACTAATGCTGATTAGGTTGTGCTTCAGTCCTTCCACATAAGCCACCTTCTTGAATGTTACTGAGCCAATCTGAACAGCACCATATCCTTTCGTTTGACCAAAGTTTGAATCTCCAAATATTACTTTGGGTCCAAGTTTGGTTCTGAAGGATGTTAGATTCTCCTTGCTCCCTGTCATGTGCTTTGAGCACCCACTATCCAGATACCATTGTTGGTTTATTGCTGGATAGGCCTTCACCTGCACATAAACCTTTATATGTTTTTGACCCAGTTTACCTTGTGTCTAGGTTGATAACCTTTAAACTCAAAAATAAAAGACATCCCTGGCTGACTCTTATATCCTTCAGGATGGTATCTCCTAGGAGGCACTATCCATTCAGTATAAGGGTTGAAGCTTTGGGATGAGGGACTTCTAGGATTGATTTTAGATTTACCTCTGAAAGAATGTTCAAAGCTCTGAGCTCCGGTTGACGATCGTCGAGCTGAGTTTGACGATCTTGGGTCAGATCGTCGAGCTCCGTTCGAAGATTGACTATACCAGAGTTCAGAGTTCAGAAGTCGTCGATCTGAGTTCGACGATTCAGCCTTGGATCGCCGAGCTCTGTTCGACGATCGTCGAGCTCTGTTCGACGTTTTCTGTTGAACTTTGTTTTCCTTAGGTAAATCAGGATTCTTCCTAGCTACCTCTACAACACCCTTTCCTTTATCAGAAATAAATTTAATTGGGGTTGTTAATACTATAGGTTGGCTGGATGAAGCACCCAAGCCCAGTGTACTGTTGAATCTTGAGTTCACTGTGCTTGTGATGTCCATCAGTCTGATGCTTCTCCCATTAAGGGATTCTTCAAACTTCTTTGCCTGGGATAGCTCACTTTTCAGTGAAGCTATCTCCTCCCTATAGCATTCTAACTCCTCAGAGAGTTTGAGGTTGTCTGATTTTAAGGTGCTATGTTCAGACAATTGATTTCTGAGAGAGATAATCTCTTTCTCAGACTTTAACAGGTCTAAACAAAGTGCCTTAAATTCAGATCTAAAGTCCTCTGAATCAAAGTCAAAGGAGTCTATTACCTGGTCATCTTCAGTTTGAGTTTCAGATTCAGACTCTGACTCTTGTTCTGCATCAGAATTTTGTTGGGAGGCATTGATAGCCATCATGCCGAATTCCTTTTCTTCAGCATCATCTTTATCATCACTTGAGCTTGATGAAGCCTCTGATTCTTCTTCAGTTTCACTCCAAGTTTCTACTACAAATCCCTTTCTTGTATGTTTATTTTTGTTGTAGGAGGATTTGTAGTAATTGTTTCCCCTGGAGTCCTTGTCTTTTCTCCTATCTTTCCTGTCCTTCTTGTCCTTATTCTGATTTTCTTGACAGTCAGACACAATATGGCCTGGTTTCCTGTATCCAAAACAAATTATTTCTTTCTTATTTGACTTGTCATACCTTGGCTTCTCATGCCCTCTGGATGACCTCTTTCTGAAATCTTTCCTGGCCATCTTATAGAATCTTTTGGCCAGCAAGCTCATCAATTCTTCATTGCCTGTGACCTTTTCTTCAGGCAGATCTTCTGTAGCTTTGAATGCTATTGTCTTCTCCTTCCTGATAGCTGGAGAAGCAACCTTTTATTCTTCCTCTCTGTTCTTGATAAGCAGCTCATAAGACTTGAGCTTGCCCAACAAAGCTTTAGTAGTAATCTCAGTTAGGCTTCTGGTATCCTTGATTGGCCAGATCCTTTAGTCCCAAGTGCTAGGGAAGCACATTAGGATTTTGTCATTTAGTTCAGTTAGAGAGATCTCCTTATCCAGTGTTTTTAGTTCACTGACTATTAGGCTGAGCCTTTTGTACATGTCAGCCACTGATTCAGTTTCTCCCTTTTTGAAGTTCTCATATTGGCTTATGAGATGGGATCTCCTGTCCTTCCTTTCATCAGCAGATCCTGAGACAATTTCAGATAACTTGTCCCATATCTCTTTTGTTGAACTGCATTCAGCCACCTTTTGGAATATCTCATCAGACATAGTCTGAGCAAGGATATTCATAGCCTTTGCATCTACAACTTTCCATTTCTTTATTTCTGCATCTGTTCCTGAAGGAGGTGGAACAAAACTTGTACTTGTAATTACTGGGGGTCTTGGACAAACTCTCAAAATAGAATTGTAGATGTCCTCATCAATAGAATACATGTAAAGCCTAATCCTTGCCTTCCAAAGTGCAAACTTAGAAAGGTTGCACACTGGAGGTCTGGCGCTAGCATAATCTTTGTTCTGTGCTATGGTTTTGTTTAAAAATAAATATATAATACACAAAAGAAATAACTATCCTCTATAGAGGGTTGATCTTTTCAGAGATCTTTTGGTTCGGGTGCTAGCCTGTTCAACCAATATGTTGAAAATTCAGATGTTGAGTAACCAACCTTGCTCTGATACCAATTGAAAGTGAGTGAAAGATCTACCTTAACTCTAGAGGGGGGGGGGGTGAATAGAGTATTTTAAAATAATTTATAATTCAAAAACTATAAGGCAGTGGAAGTCTTGATTTATGTATATGTGTAAGGTGCTTGCAAAAAGAAAAACTAAGTAAGCAAGAAATAGGAAATCACACAGCACACAGCAAAGTAAAAAGACACAGCAAACCAGATGACACAAGGAGCTATAGTGGTTCCCCAACAACCTGAGTACATCCACTCTTCTACCACCCTAGGTAGGAATCCACTGCAGGAATAGTTGATCAGGTGTCCTGGGCACCAATGAGCTTTTGATAAGGTGCTTAAAAACCAAAACTAGATTTTTTGATAAGGTGTCTTGCCACCACTGAGTTTTGACAAGGTCTCAGAAACTAGCCACAAAAATTTTGAAGGGAGTTTTGAGAAACCCTTTTACAGGAGAGAAAGGAAAAAGAAAATAAGTTGAGGTTTTCTTCTCTATCAACAATCTGAGAGAAGACAAGTGGAAGATGTTGTCAAAGCTCCCCTTGAGATCTGTAAGGGTTCAGGAAGATGAACTTTGCTTTGGGTGATAGGCCTTCAGTTGCTTCAGATCTCCACCAATAGATGATTTCAGCAGATGCTAAAATGTGTGTTGTCTGGAGTCCTTGATAATGAAGCTTTTGAACAATTGAAGCTTGAAGGAGTAGAATAGCAGATGATCTCCTTCACAATGATGTTCCTTGTGTTCTTGAAGAATTCTGACTCAATAATTCTGTAAGCTTTTGTCTACTGAATCTATTCTCAGAAGATGAATTATTAATGAGTGAATCATTTGTTCTCTCTTCTGTATATCTTTTTCAAATCTTGTCTGTTCTATTCTGAAAATTATTCTCTAAGGAGTATATCAGATTCTGACTTTAGATGGCCGTTACTCAGTCATAAATGACTTCCATAATGTATAACTGTCTCTAGGGAAAGTCCTAAGTAACATTCCAATTATTCTTCTTTGAAACTTGCTCCAGATTGCTTGAAACGGCTACAGAATCCTTTGTCATAAATGCTGAAAATAAATCTGAATGAACTCCATAACTGTCCTGAATTTGAATTCTGAAAACGTCGACCTCTCATAAAATCGTCGATCTGAGCTCAGCTATCGTCGACCTGAGCTCAGAGATTGGATTTATATTAGAGACAAAAAACGTCGACCTGAGCTCTAAGATCGTCGACCTAAGCTCAACGACTTGGAAAACAACTAGAGACAGAGCGTCGATCTGAGCTCGAAGATCGTCGAATGGAGTTCGACGCCTCATTGAACTAAGCTCAGAGATCGTCGACCTGAGTTTGACGTTTCGTCGACCTGAGCTCGACGAGAATTGTCCTAGTCTTCAGCACTTGAATCCTGATCTGTAGAAGGTCTTGAGGGTAGCTTTCAAACCTAAGTACTAACCCTAAGACTCATTATAATTGACCTATCAGACTATACATCAAGGTCAAAACAGAATCCTAAACACATAGTGATCCTTACCCAAATTAGTAATAGGGTGTTCCAACAATCCGGTTCCTTGGAAGGTGAAGGTAGATGGTGCGTCGGGAAGGCACTCCTTGGGAAAATGGTGATTTTGGAGAGTCCACAAGGGACAAGGATAGAACAGACCATGGTCATCCATTTTCCCATCACCAACAATAAAGTGGAGTATGAGGCGGTGATCACATGGCTTTAGTTGGCCAGGGAGCTGGGGGTGTAGGATGTGGAGGTGCTAACAGACTCTATTATGGTGTCCTCCTAGATCAACGACGAGTTCGAAGCAAGGGAGTCCACCCACTAGCTATACCTGACAAAGATGAAAGGGGTCATCAACATGTTTCAAACATTCTCCATCAGTCATGTGCCGCGAGAGGAAAATGAGAAAGTGGACTAATTGGCCAAGTTCGGGCCCCGTGCGAGAGGAACCATCACCATTCTCTTCCATCCCTCCATTGAAGAGGGGGAGCTGATGGAAGTGGATCAGCATCCCTCCTGGATGGACCCTTCACGACCTTCTTATCCACAGGAGAGTTCCCAGAGGTCCTGGATAAAAAGTGCTTCAAGTATAAGTTAGCATACTACCTGATGCACAATGAGAAGCTGTATCAGAAGACTCTCACGAGGATCTTAGCATGCTGTGTGGCTGAAAAGGAGGTCCCGAGGATCTTGGAGGAATTTCACTCTGGGGAATGAGGGAGTCACTAGGAAGCAGGACCCTAGAGGGTAGGGTTGTGAGGCAAGGATACTTCTGGAAAACCCTAGGCTGGGATGCCATCGAGTTCGCAAAGAAGTGCCAGAAGTTCCAGTTATTTGCCCCTCCAACTACTACCAGCTCAGAGACTCAGAAGAAACACTATGCCCTGGCCCTTTGCTATCTGGGGAATGGATCTTATGGGACCCTTCCCCCAGGCAAGTGGGCAGATGAGGTTCTTGCTAGTAATGATTGATTATTTTTCTAAGTGGTTGGAGGTTAAGGAGCTAGCCAAGGTGACCTCCCAGGTGATTTGGAACTTCGTATGGGGGGAGATCATTTGCAGTCACGGGTTGCCTCAAGCCATTATCACGTAAAATGGGCCACAATTTGCCAATACCAAGTTCATCAGCTTCTGCGGCCAGCTCGAGATTGATCTTCAATTCACGTCAGTTCACCACCCCAGGAGTAACGGGTAGGTGGAGGCGGTGAATAAGATAATTATAAATTTGTTAAAAAAGAAGGTTGAGAATCTGAAGGGGAGTTGGTGGAGAATCTTCCTTCAATCCTCTGGGCCCTGAGGACTACCCCCAATACAGCCACTGGGGAGGCCCCCTTCAAACTCTCTCATGAATGCAAAGCTGTACTCCTAATAGAGTTCGAGGTCTAGAAACCGCAGACAGTAGAGGCGGAGGAAGGTGGAGAAGAATGGAGGGTCGAAGATGAGAATAAGCTGTGATTCTCCATGGACATGACAGAGGAGCTCCGAGATGTGGCCACCGTCAGGCAATAAGAAATCAAACGGCAGATGGCAAAGTATCTTGACAATCAAGTTAGAATCAAACAGTTTACGGAAGGGAACTTGGTCCTAAAAAATGTAGATGCCACAGAAAGATCAACTTCCGTGGGGAAACTCAATCCAAATTGGGAGGGTCCATTCATTGTCAAGGAGGCATTGAAGTCAGGGGGGGTATCGCCTCCGGAATGTGGAGGGAAAGACCCTAAGTCACACCAGGAGTGGTGATGACCTGAAGCATTTTTATCCTTAAACCATGTACGTAACATATTTTTTCTAATATGAAGCTTCTTAATATTGCAGTTTTCTTCTACAATGATTCATATGAATGGGTGAAGAGTTCATCAAGTAGACCCTGAGTATATCCTACTGCCAGGCTCCCACTAGCTGGCAGAGCTGGATATCACTCGAGAGAGCCTCCCAGACCCTGAGCAGATCCCGCTTCCAGGCTCCTACTAGCTGGCAGGGCTGGATTTCACTCAATAGAGTCTCCCAAATCCCAATCTGATCACGCTATTAGGCTCCCACTAGTAGGCAGGGCTGGACGTCACTCGATAGAGTCTCCTAGACCTCGAACAGATACTGCTGCCTGGCTCCCACTAGCTGGCAGGGCTGGATGTCACTCGAGAGAGTCTCCCAGACCCCGAGCAGATCTCGCTGCCAGGATCCCACTAGCTGGCAGAGCTGGATGTCACTCGAGAGAGTATCCTAGACACCGAGTAGATCCCGCTGCCAGGCTCCCACTTGCTGAGAGAGGAAGTTGTCTACCTAAATCACCTAGAGGGGGGTGAATAGGTGAGATGTGCGTCTATTTGCAGAATAAAAGATTAAGGAATGAGCACAGCACAATACCAAGCAATCACAGATGACAAAAGATTTATAGTGGTTCCCCAACCCTGGGTACATCCACTTTCACCTCACCAATCTAGTAAGCCACTAGACTTGGCTACTCCACTATCTCGGATCAAAACGATCCTACAAATCGGAACAACGTTCCTACAAAACTCGATCCCAACTGGATCTACACTCGGAAGAAAACCTTCCTACAAATCTCGATCCAAACCGGATCTACAGAACTCGGAGTCAAGACTCCTACAAGAATAAAAGATGTATACAAAAATATACAAACAAAGATATTCAGATCTGGATCTTCAATCCTTTCTTCCTTCTTCAGAGTTAGGGCTCGGCAGAAAATAGATCGAGAAAGACAAAGCGAGATCTCTTGGATCTGAAAAACTAGAATCAGCAAGATCAAGAGTTGGATTTGTCGATTGAGAATGACTTGATCTTCTGAAACTTCTTGTCTGAATCCTTGGATCGGAGAAGACCGGCGACGAAGAAGATGAACAGTGTTTTGTCGGCGTGACCTTGACGGCTTCCCGATGCGAGCGATAGAAATTAGATTCAGAAATACTTCTTAGGGTTTGATGTTTTGACAAGACCTATTTATAGGATCTCTATAACGGTCAAATCCAACCTTAATCATGTACACGTGGACCAATCATATTAGAGGATTTGAAATAATCCCGTATAGTCTGGACTTGGAAAATAATCTGTGAAAAACCAGACTACTCGAGTATGGTATAAACTACTCGAGTATCCTGAGTAACCTACTCGAGTGTCTGGAAGAACTGACTCGAGTATCTGGTAAATACATACTCGAGTATATCAGCTGAACTACTCGAGTAAGTCGATCCACTCGAGTATATAAATTTAACTACTCGAGTACTTGACTTTGGTCTACTCGAGTATATTAGTTTAACTACTCGAGTATAAAGATAACCACTCATGTAGGAACACTTAGGCAACATTTCGAGAGAGGAAAAACTAGATACTCGAGTAAGTGAAAGCATCTACTCGTGTATCATAGTATCTACTCGGGTATGTTCTTTGGACTACTCGAGTATATCCTTTAAACTACTCGAGTATCATAGTATCTACTCGAGTATGTTCTTTGGACTACTCGAGTATATCCTTTGAACTACTCGAGTATATGACTTGGAATAATTTCTCCCTTGGAAATCCATTTCTCCTACTAATGATCAGCAACACTTCAAGGTCCCATGAGTTCAAATGTTTGTGAAGTGAAGTGTATCCCAATAGAGAGGCTACACATGGGTCAACACCATGGATCACACAATGAGGGATTACATTGTATGGTCCTGTGCTAGGTGACCCACTGTAGACTGACATTGGTTTACACTTGACAGTAGAGTCCTGCAAGCACATCTAAACAAGTACATCAAATACAACAGCAATTCATTTTAGTTTTAGGAGGACTTCTTCAAATTAAGGTCATTGTGGAAACAAGACCCAACACTTGCTGGTAGGGCTGGATGTCCCTCGAGAGAGTCTCCCAGACACCGAGCAGATCCCACTGCTAGGCTCCCATTAGCTGGTAGGGCAGGATATCACTCGATGGTGTCTATCTAGACCATGAGAAGATTTCGCTGCCAGGCTCCCACTAACTAGCAGGGCTGTATGTCACTCGATGGTGTCTACTCAGATCCCGAGCTGCTCCCACTGTCAGGCTTCCACCTTGCTGATAGAGCAGGGGCCCTCAGTGGATGTTGTTGTTGCTCTAGAACCAAGCCTCGGGCTACTCTTGCCAGTTAACATAAGGCATTCGAAGGTAAACTTGGGGAAGAGGTTGAGGGCAAAAATCATAAGGGAAACAAAAGGTCAGATCCAGCAATCTCCAGATAACCAGGTTGTGGCGACCCGGGATCTCACCAACTAACAAGGAGGGAAATCCTAAGAGAAGACGAGTCGCGCCCCTTAGGGGGTAGATATCGCCAAAAGGTTGCACTCGCCTGCATCAATCATAAGAGGGAGAGTCTAGTCTAACCCACGGCTCAGACTTAATTTCTGACGATGACAGTCCATCCTACCAAGATTTTACTTGGGAAAACCAGGCCTTGAACAAATCTCCAAGGGGTGGCCAGATCTCGAGGTCTCTGCGTGGGTATGTATTCTAACAGCCAAATGATATCTAGCGGCGAGTTCTACCTACGTGTGTGCGATGCATAGAATAAACATTGAATGATAAGAGACATTTGCTAAGTAAAATTTTCATTAATAACTTTTCTGTTACAAAGGCACACGCCTTACGACGAGGTTGCAAAATAAGGGGGGGGAACCATTACAGGAAAATAAATAAAAATGCAAGTCATCTCTCATCCTCTCCCCCAGAAGGATCATCCTAGAAGCCCAACACTTCTTTAAAAAGTGAATCGAAGCAATCTTCTGACTCAATAGGAGTGGGGATGGGGAGGAACAGCTCAGACACCAGGTCCTTGGAATTCACCTCCTCGCAGTCCGCCGTTAGAACCTGTAGATCTCGCATGACCTGTAGGGTGTGATCAACAGTTTTGATAGAGTTAACCCACAACATTTTGTTGACCTCTGCCTGGCTAAAGATATTCATGTCTTTGCCTTGGGCGCTCGGCTCGCCGCGAGCTGGAGGGAGCAGGCAATCCACTAGGTGAGATACCTTACCCTGGAGCAACTTATTTTGCCCCTCCAGTTGCTTATTCTTCTCCTCGAGCTCGGCAGCACAAGTGCACTGGAAGTCCGTGGTTTCGGCATCCTGCGAGGCGAAAGGGGGTAATAAAGGAAGCTATAAAAGCCAAGTAAAATGGGAAAAGATTAACTAGCACTCAGCACCCCACCATCTCTCTTCTCGATGATGTCCTTGGCGATCCCCAGCCTCCTCGTCAGGTCAGCAACATTGTCTCGGGCGAGGTCCCGGGCTTTCTCGGCACTCGCCAGCTTATGGTTGTGGGTGAAGCTGCGGTGGACGAGCATGTGTGCAAGCTAAATGGAATGCATTTGGGATTGCGTACATTCATGGGCGAGCCGCTGGAGGGTCATGTCATCAAAGGCTTTGACGTCCTCGCTTACATAGAGACCGAAGCCAAGGACAAGGGCATGCCCGCTATGTACAACCCCATATTTGCTGGGTGGGACCCAGAGGCGTCAACGGTCGGGGTTGGACCAGCCTCGAGCTAGCTTGGACCTGGAGACCGGAGGAGCTCCCGCCTAGGAGCGGGCGGGATCCCGCCCATGACCAAAGGTAGGCGAGAGGGCGTTGAGTAAGCTCCACTCACTAGACGCCGCGTCCAGCAGCAAGGGCATTGAGTGAGCTCCACTCACTCAATGCCGCGTCCAGCAGCAAGGGCATTGAGTGAGCTCCACAAACTCAATGCCACGTCCAGCAGCAAGGGCGTTGAGTGAGCTCCACTAACTCAATGCCGCGTCCAGCAGCAAAAGCGTCAAGGCCACTGGAGGCGAGAAGGTTCTCGACACAGAGAAAGCCACGTCTAGCAGTAAGGGCGTTGAGTGAGCTCCACTCACTCAACGTCGCGTCCAGCAGCGACATCGTCAAGGCCACTAGAGGCGAGAAGGCTCTCAGCATAGATTTCTCGCCGAGTGGGGCCCAGGGTGTTGGGTCCGGCGTTCCTTCACTTGACCCGTGGCGCTCTGCTACTTATATAAAAAATTAAGTAGCACCCTCTCCAACAGTCCGGGCTTTTGGTGCAGTTGGGTATGCGCTTGATCCTTCAATTGGTATCAGAGGAGGTCACGGGTTCAAGACCGGGGGGGCGCTATTAAATCCTGATTTTTCCCTTCTACCTGTGTGGGTCCGGTGGGTCAGGCAACCGTGGACATGTGGTAACCCCACCTCTGAGCCATGTGGGCCATGTGGTAACCCCACCTCTGAGCCGACGGGTTGTGCTGGACGCCGGGGGGGGGGGGATTGTTGGGTCCGGCGTTCCTTCACTTGACCCGTGGCGCTCTGCTACTTATATAAAAAATTAAGTAGCACCCTCTCCAACAGTCCGGGCTTTTGGTGCAGTTGGGTATGCGCTTGATCCTTCACAGGGAACAGGGTATTTGGCTATTGGCAGACCATACACCCCCAGGGGCTGCATTTAGTACTTTACAAACAACGGTATTTGGCTATTGGCAGACCAGCCAGGGGTATTTCAGTAACTTCAGGTCAGCAAAAGACTATAAATAGACCCACAAGGTCTCCTTGGAAGGCAGACTCTCATTATTCTCCAAATTTCTAGTGCTTTCTGAGGAGCTCCTAGCCCAGCTTTTGAATTTAAGGGGGAAGCTCTTAGAGATCTTTTGGGTGTGAGGTGGGACCTCCCTGCTGAGGCTTTGGGTCAGTCCTAGGTACTTAGCAACCAGTTGAGGGTCAGGACTTGAGAGAAGTAGGTGTTGGCTGCACCCCTATTTTTGAACTCCCGTTGAGGTCAATTTTGGCTTCAACAGTTCTGGTGCGGTGAGCGTGGAAGGTAGTTGATACAGGAAAGCCTTGAGTTTGGTCCCATGACTGGAGGTGACGGTGAAGGGTCTGGCTCAGGAGGATCCCCCGCTCGGGGAGAGGAAGCAACGAGGAAGATGCTAGAAGACTTTAGGCGAGAGGTCCTGCAGACCATCAGCTTGGCCTTCTTTGCGAGAAGTGAGTGGGCAACTCCTCAGGTTCCGATTGAGATAGTGCCGCTCTTAGGCGAGAACGCTCCTGGGCAGCGTCCCGGGAAGGAGATCCCGGTTGAGGTCGGCGAGAGGGACGTGGCCGCGCGGGAAGTTTCCCAGGCCAGCGCCCTGGAAAGGAGATTCCGACAGATTTTGGCGAGAGGGAGGCGGCTGTGCGAGAACTCTTCCCTAGGCACGGTCTCGCAGATCGGGCCAGTCAATCGAGGCCACGAGACGTGCCCTCTCGCCAGGCAGGAGGCGAGAGCCCTTTCAACGAGCTCATCATCTCAGCTCCGGTTCCAGAGGGGTTCCGGGAGTCGGACATGTCCTATTACTCGGGGAAGGATGACCCTATGAAGCATGTACAATGGTTCGAGGATGTAGTTTCGATCAGGCAGATGACAGATGCCTTCAAGTGTCGGATGTTCGCCATCACGTTGAAGGAGAAGGCCCGGGACTGGTTCCACCAGTCGCCAACAATTTCAATATACAGCTTTTAAGATCTGCGCAGGGGGTTTCTATTGAGGTTCTCAACGTCGAAGAAGCAGAAGAAGGAGGCGGAGTGCTTGTTTGCAGTAAGGCAGAAGCCGGAGGAGATGCTGGGTCATTACGTTGACCGGTTTCAGGAAGAGCTTCTCCTGGTCCAAGAAGTCCCAGGGTACGCGCTGATGCTCGCCTTCAACCTGAGATAGAGTCCGGGTTTCTTTCAGCATGGAGTTGAAGAGAGTGCCCCCTCTCCTTCGAGGAGCTCATGGAGAGGGCGGCGAAAGAGATAGACTTCGAAAGGGCGAATCCAGCATTTGCCAGGAAGTTGGCCAGGTTGGCGGAGGATGATGTGAAGGAGTCTGCAGCGGGAAGGCAGAGGGAGAAGAGAGAAGGAGGGAAGAACCCCGAGGACAGGGGAAGCAACATGGATGGGGAGCCTGGGAGCCAAACAACCGGTTGGGTTGGAGGCCTTAGGAGGGTCGCCCCCAGGGTCAAGGAGGAGGTTTTCAAGGAAGAGATAACCTTCGGGAGCCAAGGAGGTTCGATTAGCAGGCGTGGAGGCAGGGACCGAGGGGTCACTTCCCGCCACAGCAAGAAGAAATGGAGATTGGTAGAGGAAGAGGAAAAAGAAGTGGAGTTCGAGGGGCTGGAAGAAGGGGAGGTGGAGAAGGAAGAGGGGGCAGGGTGGCGTTGCCCTTTTGTGACTTCCACCAGGAAGAAGGTCACGCGACGGCCACCTGCCCGGAGTTCTTAGAGATGAGGGAAGCTAGAGGAATGGGGAGGCAGGATCTGCCGGTAAGGATCGTGGAAGTGCAGCAGGGGGAGGGAGAAGATAGGTGCAAGGATAGAGTACACGTGGGGACCCGAGGAGGGATCGGGGTGATCCACGGAGGAGTTGGGATCGAGACAACCCGTAAAGGGAGCCTTTAAACCATGTATCGGAGGGGGGTTGCCTCCACCTCCCAGGTTCCCCTACCGGAAGAAAAGATCACCTTTTCATCAGCAGACATGCCGGACTATGAGGATCCGTTCTGCGATGCCCTGGTGATCCAGACAGCAGTGGAGAACTTCACGGTCTCTAGGATACTGGTGGACAATGGGAGCTCAGTAAATGTTATCTTCAAGAAGGCTTTTGACGAGATGAAGGTCGAAGGGAAAAGGGTCTTGGCTTCGGATGGACCGCATGTAAAGCTGGGGGGCGTGTCACAGAACTATAGGTTCGTGATAGTGGATGCCCCAAGTAGTTACAATGCCATCTTTGGGCGTCCCCTCATCAGTGCCTTTCGCTGCGTCCCCTCCTCATTCCATCAATGCATTAAGTTCAACAACGGAGGGGTGCAGGTCAGGATTAGGGGGGATCCAAAGGTGGCGAGGCAATGCTATGTGACGGCAGTTAACACTGTGTCTTGGATGGCTGAAGCAGAAGAGCTGGAGAGAGAGCTGGCGGAGCAGGAAGAGAAGGCCTGGGGAGAGGAGATGAGCCTAGGGGAGGCGAGGAGTGAGAGCACAGAGGCGCAGAGGGGAGTTGAGCAGGAGGTCCGGGAGTAGGCCTGAACAAAAAGCCCGATCGGGCCGGCCCGGACCGGGCCCGATCGGGCTTTTTCATTTATCGGGCCGGGCCGGCCCGGTCCTCCCCTGCAATCGGGCCGGGCAGGGCCGGGCAGGCAGTTAAAATAGGCTGCCTGCTCCGGCCCTTCAGGCCAGGCCGGGCAGGACCGGGCCGGTCTCGGGCCCGAACCGGGCCGGCCCGATTTTCTTTTTTTTTTATTAATTATTTTATAATTTATAATTTATAATTTTATATTATAATTTATATTATTATAAATAGTTAATAGTTATAATATATTATATTATTAATTTATTATAATATATATTTATTAGTTTATTAGTTATACAATTGCACAAATGTCACAAAAAATTTAATCAAAAAATTTTATTAATATTAGAATACAAAATCTAAGTCAGACATTGCCCGATTTACATTAAGAATTTAAGATTTAATTAAAAAAATTTACATACATCAAAAAAATTTACATTAAGAATTTAAGAATTTCTAATTTAATCATCTTGTAGATTCATTGCGTCAATTTCGTCTTCTATCTCCTCCGAGCTATCCTCCAATGCTGTTATGTGCTGCTTCCTCTTCATAGCATCCAAGTAGTCCTTGTAGCATATGCAAATCTCCAGCGATTCTTCGTTAAGCCGGCTCCTCCGCTCGTTCAAAACCCTGCCACTAAGAGAAAAAGCGGACTCCGAAGCTACTGTACTAGCTTGGATAGTTAGTAAATCACGGGCCATATAGGCCAAAACAGGATAGGTATTAGCTTTACCTTTCCACCAATTTAAGAGATCGAAGTTTTCGATCTCGTCCGAACTCATAAAATCGATAAATTGTGTTTTTGTATATAATCCTAATTCATCTAAACTACCAGATGTGCGAGATTTTTTCCTAGAAGCTAAATCTAAAATTTTATTTTTAAGACTATCCTTTGTTTTGGGTTGTGTTATTTCTTTGCGGGGTCGTGACCCGTATAAGTTATTGTAATAATTATAACTTTGTGTAAAAAAAGTAGTAAAATTTGTAGTACTAACGGGGTCATCATCATCATAATTTATATTTAAGGTTAGATTAGTATTGATTTCATCGATCAAATTTTCTACGCCTTCTACGTTAAGTAGCGGATTTAAAGCGGCGGCGCACGAAAACATAGGCGGTATAGCTCTATAATATTTTAAAAATTTTTCTTCCATTATTTTAATTAAAGGAGCCCAACCTTCGTGTTGTCCATAATAACTAAATTTTTGTGTGATATGTATGAAATGTTCAATTACTAATGCGCTCGTTGGATAATACACTCTAGATAAAGAAACAGTGGCCCTATAAAAACACTTTAGTAAATCTAGATAATGTTCTATAATATCCCAATCATTTTCACCTAAATTGTGTTCAATATTAAGCAAACTATAATATTCCATTAGAATTTCTTTTTGTAGAACGGCTCTTTTTAACATTTTATAGGTTGAGTTCCATCTAACCGGCATATCAAATTCGGGTTTCAAATATCTCTGATTTTGTGCTTTACAAAATTTTCTAAAATCTTGAGCTCGTTGTTTAGTACAATAAATAGTTTTTAACATGTTTCGAATTTTATTAATATATTCTTCCATTCCCTTTAAACTATCCTGTACAACTAAATTTAGCACGTGACAAACACATCTAGTATGAAAAAACGCGCCGTTGAGAAATGGTTTTAAATCTCGTTTTAACAATTCAATTGCGGCGCCATTATTAGCGGCGTTATCAAAAGAAATACTAAGTATTTTATCGTTAATTTTAAATTCTCGCGCACATTTCATAATAACTTTATATAAAGCTACAGCCGTGTGCGGGTATTCAAAACCTGTAAAACATATTACGCGTTTATTTTGCTCCCACGAAATGGGATCAATCCAATGACAAGTGATGCAAAGATAAGATAATCCTAAATTTAAATTACTCGTTCAAACGTCGCTCGTTAGACTCACACGTCCTTCGAAATTTTCAAAATAGTTAATTAATTCTTCTTTTACTGCTAAATAAAATTTAAGCGCGTCACGCCTTAGAGTAATTCTACTAACCTTTTGGTATTTGGGTTGAAGCCCCCCATGTATGTACTCCGTCGCGTCGTCATTGTCGAAGACGCTGAATGGCAGCCCGCGTTTGATGACGAACTGCGTCTGCAGCTCTCGCTGTCGCATTTGATCGTACGTCCAAATCTGTCCTGCTCCAGAAATTTGGGCTTGACTTGACTCGGGAGGAGCTTGTTTCGACACGCAAGACTTCTGGTGTCTAACAAGCGTCGAGTTGCCGGTGATGGATAGCAGCTTCGAGCACAACTTGCAGCGCGCTCTCCTTTCGGTCCCGACTTGGACCATCTCGAAATGCTCCCAAATACCCGCTCTACGATTGTGCTCCACTACCGCAGCCGTATTTTGGGAAGACGACGCCATTGGGAGAGCTAAGAGAGAGAGAAAGAGAGTGAGAGAGAGAGTGTGTGAGAAAAAACAAAAAAAAGAAGGGGGTTAGGGGGGGTATTTATAAGATTTTAAGAATTTTTTTATTTTTTATTTTTAATTTTTTTAATTTAAATAATATTATAAAATATTAAAATAATAAAAAAAATATAAAATATATATATTTTTATATATAAAAATAATGCAGCCAACGGCTCTCATTTAGAGAGCCGTTGGCTGCTCTTCATGGCAGCATGGCTGCCACGTGGCAGCCATGCTGCCATGAGAGCCTAACGGCTCTTAAAAAGAGCCGTTAGGCTCAATCGGGCCTAGCCCGAGACCGGATCGGGCTATGGCCAGCCCGGTCTCGGGCTAGCCCAATTTTCGGGCTTTACCCGGCCCGGACCGGGCCAGGTACCGGGCCGGGTAACAACTTGAAACCGGGGCCCTTTCAGGGCCCCGGGTTAGGGCTCGGCCCGGTTCGGGCCTGAACCGGGCCGGGCTTGACCGGGCTTTGACCGGGCCAGGCTCGGGCCGGCCCGTCAGGCCCGGTTTTTTTGTTCACGCCTATCTGGGAGGACGTATAATTCGAGCACCAGCAACGGGAGAGCTTGGAGGAGGTGATGGAGGTAGAGGAGAAGCAATCAGCAGGAGTTGAGCAGGAGAGCCTGGAGGAGGTGATGGAGGTTGAGGAGATAGGAAGGGAGGAGGAGTTAGAGTAAGAAGCGAGGATCGGATGGGAGTAGTCGCGGTTGAAGCCAGCCGAGGGAAGTGGTGGAGATGGAGGTCTTCACCTAGCACGGAGACAAGGTCTAGAGGGTGCAGATCAGCGGGGTCTTAGGCCCCGAGGATCAGGAATGGGTGAGAGCTTGCATCCAGAGCAACATTGACATCTTCGCTTGGAGCACGACGGACTTGCTGGGAATCGATGCCAGACGTAGCCTGCCACTGCCTAAACCTAGACCCACTAACTCGCCCCATATGCCAAAAGATTAGGGCCATCGCCACAAAGCTTGAGGAGCCCATTCGCGAGGAAGGTCAGGAAGCTCCTGGAAGCCGGCTTCATCTCGGAGGTCCTAGTATCGGGGCTGGATCTCTAATGTGGTAATGGTTAAGAAAGGGGGTGGGAAATGGCGAATGTGTATCGATTTTTCTTTATTAAATAAATCATGTCCTAAGGATTGCTACCCCTTACCCTCGGATCAACGCACTGGTCGATCCAGCCATCGGTTCTTTCTATTATGAGCTTTTTGGATGCATTTTCAGGTTATCACCAGATCCGGAGGCACCCTCCCGATGTCAAGGATGTCTCCTTCATCACGAGGGAGGGATGCTTAAGCTATAAGATGATGCCCTTTGGGTTGAAAAATGCAGGGGCTACATACCAACGCATGATGGATCAAGTCTTCTGAGATCAAAGGGGGAGGAATTTGGAAGTTTATGTCGATGACCTAATGGTCAAGAGAAAGTGTGTGGATTCGCACCTGTGGGACCTAGAGGAGACGTTCGCCACCCTGCAGAGGTTCAAGATGAGGCTAAACCCCTTGAAGTGTGTCTTCGGGGCCGGCCGCGGGAAGTTTCCTTGGAGCATCTCTTGACTCCGGCTAGAGTAGAGCCTAACCCAGATAAGGTGAAGGCCATCCTAGATTTGGAGTCACCTCGCAATGCCAAGGAGGTCCAGCGCTTTACAGGCAAGTTGGCCGGAACTGAGCAGATTCCTCTCCAGGTCAAGAGACAAGTGTTCATCATTCTTCAAAGTGTTAAGGGGCAACCAAAGGTTTGAGTGGACCGCTGAGTGCGAGGAAGCCTTCTAGGGGCTGAAGAGACAGCTCTCCCAGGCTCCTCTACTTCAAAGTACGAAAGAAGGAGAGGACCTGGCCTTATATATTGGGGTAGGAGCGGAGGCCTGTGAGATCTGTTCTGGTTCAGGGAAGAGGGGAAGAAGAAGCTGCCAATCTACTATGTGAGCCGGATCCTTGAAGAAGGCGGAGCTCCGCTACCCCATCCTAGAAAAGCTAGCATACGCTCTGATTGTTTCGGCAAGGAAACTTCGGCCATACTTTCAAGCACATTCGATTAAGGTGGTGACCGACCATCCTCTTCGTAAGATCTTTGAAGTAGTAGAGCACTCGGGGAGGCTTGCCAAGTGGTCAATTGAACTGAGCGAGTTCGACATCTCTTTCGTTCGAGACTCTCCATTAAGGCTTAGGCGGTAGCGGACTTCCTAGCGGACTATGTTGTTGAAATCAAGGAAGGGGAGCCGCAGCCGTAGGGGGCATGGAGGATGATGGTTGATGGGTCCTTGGGAAAGCATTCCCTTGGGGGAGGAGTGGTGCTGATAAGCCCCCAAGGGGTCGCTATAGAGCAGGCGGTGGCCTACCACTTTCCGGTAACCAACAACCAAGCAGAGTATGAGGCCGTGATAGCCGACCTTCGTTTGGCAAAGGAACTTGAGATCTGAGACGTGGAGGCCTTCACAGACTCGATGGTGGTAGCATCGCAGATTCGAGGAGAGTTTGAAGCCCGGGAGTCTACCCTCATAAAGTACTTATCCAAGGTAAGGGCAATCATTCGGAGGTTTCCGATCATTCTCAATCCAGCATGTCCCCCGGAGGAGAGTGCGGCCGCCGATCGATTGGCAAAGTTTGGGCCTCGGGGAGGAGGGAGCCTGACTGAACTATTCCGACCAGCGATCGAGGAAGGGGAGTTGATGGAGGTAGGTCTGCGATCCTCGTGGGTGGATCCGTTGGTAACCTTCCTAACCACGGGCAAGCTGACGGAGGAGTTTAAGGATACAAAAAGCTTCAGGCGCAAAGCAGCTCACTACTTGATGTTGGAAGGGGGGTTGCATCGTAAGATGTTGTCAGGGCTCTTGGCAAGATGTGTGACCGAAGAAGAGATCTCGAGGATCCTGGGGGAGGTGCACTTGGGCGAGTGCGACAGCCACTCGGAAGGAAGGATGCTGGAAGCAAGGGTGGTAAGGCAGGGGTACTTCTGGCCGACCCTGAGGAAGGACACATCCGAGTTTGCAAAGAGATGCCAAAAATGTCAGCTGTACGCCCCTTATAACTCCTTCCGGTTCAAAGACTTAGGAGCATTACATCGCCATGGCCTTTCGCCATCTGGGGGATGGACTTGGTCTGGCCTTTCCCTCCAGCTTGTGGGCAGAGGAGGTTCCTCCTAGTCATGGTTCGATTACTTCTCGAAGTGGATGGAGGTTAAGGCATTGGCCAAAGTCACCTCACAAGTTATAAGGAACTTCGTCTGGGGGGAGATCATATGCAGGCACGATCTACCCCAAGCGATAGTGTCAGATAATGGACCCCAGTTTGCCAGCGAAGAGTTCATCAGCTTCTGCACCCAGCTTGGGATAGATCTTCGGTTTGCCTCTTTCTACCACCCCCGGAGCAACGACCAGGTGGAAGCGGCAAAAAAAATCATTATGAACTTACTCAAGAAAAAATTAGAAAACTTGAGGGGAAATTGGGTGGAGCAGCTCCCCTCAGTTCTATGGGACTTGAGAACAACCCCGAACATAGACACGGGCGAGACCCCCTTCAAGCTTTCTCACAGGTGTGAGGCGGTCCTGCCAGTGGAATTCGAGGTTCGGTCCCCGTGGGTCGCAGCCGCAGGAGGAAGGAGATGAGGCTCTGAGGTTGGAAAATGAGGAAGGGTTATGCCTCTCGCTATACATGACGGAAGAAGCGCGGGATATCGCAACCATCAGGCAATAAGAGATCAAGCGGCATATGGCAAAATACTTCAACAAGCATGTCAGGATCAGGCAGTTCGTCGAAGGAGATCTGGTATTGAAAAAGGTTAACGTGGCGGGAAGGTTAGCCTTTGTGGGCAAGCTCAACCCAAACTGGGAGGGGCCTTACATAGTAAAAGAGGTCCTTAGAACGAGAAGTTATTACCTCCGGGACGTGGAAGGGAGGACCTTGAGCCACACCTGGAGCGGTGATTATCTAAAGCGCTTCTACCCGTGAGGGGGAGGAGGTGATTGTATTTTTGTTTTCAAATGCTATCATAATATATTCCATACTTTGATCCATTGTCAACTCTTTTCATTTTAAAGTCAGAATTAGAATAAGGTTTGGTTATGAGATCTTCATCGACACCCTGAGCTCGGCTCGGCCCCGGGTAGACCCGCTGCGCAGGCTCTCATCTAGCTGGCAGGTCCAAAGGATCGCCTGTGGGGGAGAGGTTTTGGTTATGAGATCTTCATCGACACCCCGATCTCAGCTCGGCCCCAGGTAGACCCGCTGCGCAGGCTCTCATCTAGCTGGAAGGTCCGAAGGCTCGCCTGTAGGCGAGAGGATTTTGGTTATGAGATCTTCATCGACACCCTGAGCTCGGCTTGGCCCCAGGTAGATCCACTGTACAGGCTCTCATCTAGCTGGCAGGTCCGAAGGCTCGCCTATGGGGGATAGGTTTTGGTTATGAGATCTTCATGGACACCCCGAGCTCGGCTCGGCCCCAGGTAGACCCGCTGCACAGGCTCTCATCTAGCTGGCAGGTCCGAAGGCTCGCCTGTGGGGGAGAGGTTTTGGTTATGAAATCTTCATCATCACCCCGAGCTCGACTCAGCCCCAAGTAGACCCACTATGCAGGCTCTCATCTAGCTAGCAGGTCTGAAGGCTCGTCTGTGGGGAGAGGTTTTGGTTATGAAATCTTCATCAACACCCGCGAGCTCGGCTCGGCCCCAGGTAGACCCGCTGTACAGGCTCTCATCTAGCTGGCAGGTCCGAAGGCTCGCCTGCGGGGGAGAGGTTCTGGTTATGAAATCTTCATCAACACCCCAAGCTCGTCTTGACCCCAGGTAGACTCGCTGTATAGGCTCTCATTTAGCTGGCAGGTCCGAAGGCTTGCCTGTGGGGGAGAGACTTGGTTCTTGATTCTTGGTCCTTAGTTACTTTTGCACTATCCCGAGCTCGGCTCGGCCCCAGGTAGACCCACTGTGCAGGCTCTCATCTAGCTTGCAGGTCCGAACGCTCGCCTGTGGGGGAGAGGTTCTGGTTATGAAATCTTCATCAACACCCCGAGCATGGCTCGGCCCCAGGTAGACCCGTTGCGCAGGATCTCATCTAGCTGGCAGTCCGAAGGCTCGCCTGTGGGGGATAGGCTTGGTTCTTGGTTCTTGGTCCTTAGTTTTTTGTTCTTGGTTCTTGGTCCTTAGTTACTTTTGCACTACCCCAAGCTCGGCTCGACCCCAGGTAGACCCGCTGCGCAGACTCTCATCTAGCTGGCAGGTCCGAAGGCTCGCCTGAGGGTGAGAGGCTTGGTTATTGGTTCTTGGTTCTTGGTCCTTTGTTCTTGGTTCTTGGTCCTTAGTTACTTTTGCACTACCCCGAGCTCGGCTCGGCCCCAGGTAGACCCGCTGCGTAGGCTCTCATCTAGATGGTAGGTCGAAGGCTCGCTTGTGGGGGAGAGACTTGTTTTTGGTTCTTAGTTCTTGGTCCTTGGTTCTTGGTTCTTGATACTTAGTTATTTTTGCACTACTACGAGCTCGGCTCGGCCCCAGTAGACCCGCTGTGCAGGCTCTCATCTACCTGGAAGGTCCGAGGGCTCTCCTGTGGGGGATAGGTTTAGTGTTTAGAAATGTTTTGACACGGATGTTCTAGGCTAGACAAAAGACACACCCTGAAGGCAGACCCAAAAGGGTCTCGGCCAGGAGAGGTCTCGGAGAAGAAGTCTCGGCCAGGAGAAGTCTTGGCCAGGAAAGAACTCGGCCAGGAGGTCTCAGTTGGGGGATCTCGCCAAATGAAGTTCCCGGACGGGTCTAGGCGAGGAGACCCGATCGATCGCGCAAGGTAAGGAGGGGCGGTCTTCCCTTAAAAGGCCTATGAACGACACTCACAGCAAATGGTTCTCGGCAGAACGCGGAGAACGACGTTTTTTAGCCTTGAGCTCTCGGCAGGTTCCCACCTATTGACTGCTAAGGGAGACTATCCTAGAGGGGGCTAGGGGTCTCGCCGGAAGCTTGCTTGAGCAACATTCATTATCAACAGAAAGGGGGGGGGGGTACAAATACTAACAATTTATATATTCAAATGTGATTACAAAAATAAGAGCATCTCGCTCATTACAGAAACAAAAAGAGAGAAGGAAACCCATCAGGGAGAAGCATTGTATCCGCTCGAGCTCCCGCTTGAGCTTCCGTGGGAGCTCTCGCCTAAGCTCTCCCCGGATGTCTCGCCAGCAGCCGTGTGTGATCTCGGGACATCCGGGGGCGGAGAGTCGGGTGCGCCTGGGGGCTACGGGATAGGCTCGAAGAGCCAGGAAACAAGCTGGGGAGCGGTGATGATCTTGCCACTCTCGTTCAAACATCCCACATCTCACAATGTCTCATGGGTGAGCCTGACCGTTGCTTGAGCATTGGTATGCAGGAGCTTGTCAATGTCGTACTCCGAGAAGTGACTACTCCTCAGCCTCTCGTACAATGATGGAGGAGGCCGAACCGCAACCGTTTTTGTGCGCCGGAGCTCATCCTTTAGCAAGATGTTCTCGTATCTTAGCTCAGTCAGCTCCGCGCGAAGAGCCATACTCTCAGCAGAATCCTACAGAAGGGAGAAACAATTTAACACCGAGACGACCCGTGGATTACAGAGGCGAGAGCGAGTGCTTGAAAGATCTCGCTTACATCCTCAATTAGGCGTAAGGAAAGCCATCCCATAGCATCTGCCAGCTATGCCTTCAGAACCGCCGCCTGGGCCACCGCCTGGTCCCGCGCCTTAAGCATCTCGCCAAAGTTGTGGTCGATGGTGATGCTCCGGCACGCGTACATGTGCGCAAGCTCGAACCCACACA
The DNA here is from genome assembly GCA_039513925.1 of Platanthera zijinensis. Taxonomy (NCBI): domain Eukaryota; kingdom Viridiplantae; phylum Streptophyta; class Magnoliopsida; order Asparagales; family Orchidaceae; genus Platanthera; species Platanthera zijinensis. The sequence goes on from CM077086.1 coordinate 172,133,122, forward strand.
TCAGAGCCTAGACGGAGTCTAAGGACAGGAGCCGTATGGGCAGTTGATCGTAAAGGCCAGCATTCTCTCGGCTGTAAAGGCCATATCCCAACGCGAAGGCCTCGTCGGTGACCTGGTCGCGCTCCGCCTAGCTTGGGAGAAGGGACGAGACTGTGATTTGGTTGGACTCGGAATCCCACTGAAGCAGGGGTTTCCCTTCCGCGTCAAGGCACTTCACGCCGAAGCCAAAATTCTTGTTCCCCTTTGGCACCTCCTTGGATGGAGACCGAGTGGAGGTCTCGACAGCCGCCCCCTCGCCACCAGCCCCGCTTGCGGCTAAAGGGTTCTCGGCAGGGACCCTGGTGCTACCTCGGGCGACAGTGGTCAACTCACTGGCTGTCTGTAGGATCTCTTCGAAGGACCGGCCTGGCGCGAGAGGTCGGGCGAGCGTAGTCTCTACGGACTTCCCCTTCTCGGAGGCGGTTGACGTTGGTCTTTTCAGCGGCCAGAAGGCGGAAATGGTGGCCTTCCGTTTCCCAGCATTGGATGACAGAGGCGGTGCCGGCTCGTCCCGACAGGCGCGAGCTGCGAATTTCTCGAGAGCTAGAGGATCTCTCGCAGCCTGGATCTCGGCAGCCTGGGTCTCGGGGAAGGGTTTGCACAGGGGAACCTCATGCTCTCCTGCAAAGGTGACATCACTCAACACAAAAATCTTAGCGGGGAATCAGGTTAAAGGCGAGACCGTACCTTCACCGGGGGGGGGGGGGGCACAGGAGGGAGAGAGTCGACATTCTGTCGGAGGAATTGGACGTCAAATTCCTTCGTCCCAAAGAACTCCAGAATGACGCTCTCGCGTGATCCTAGGGTGGGCGTCTTGTAGGCGGCTTCCTCATATTGGACAGACACGAGAGGGACGCTGCCGAAGTTGTCAGAGACGAAGATAAACTTCTCGCCCCAATGATGATGCTTGTTGGCGAGACCGGTGGTCTTGAGCAGTTGCCCAGAAAATAAGACCACCCCTCCCTTCGCGCGGAAGGTGAACAGCTTTCGAAAGATCGGGAGGCTGAACTCGATCTTCTCCGATCGCATATAGCAGATAAACACTACAAGGATGGCGACCGAGTTAGGGTTCAGCTGCGCGGGAACCACTCCAAAGTAACGGAGGGCCTGGCGCATCTCCGGCCATAGGGGAAGGCGGAAGCCCACCTCGAAGTGTTCGAGGGGGATGGTGAGCTCCCCCTCTCCTGCGCTGTTTACCCTATCTTGGTTACCGGGATTTCTCGCGGTGAAGCTAGCGGGAACGTACTGAGAAGTGATCAGCTTGTACTCTTCAAGGGTTAGGCGACAAGTTGGGAATTGATGCTTTCGAAAGGCTTCCTCGCAATGTGAACATCCCTCATTTTCGCCCGGCATTTTGTTGGGAGGATTGAAGACGAGATCTCAAAGGAATGGGCGAGAGCGAAAGTTAGGCAAGAACAAGAGAAGAAGGCGGAAGCAAGGGGGAGTTCTCGGCAAGTCGCGAAAGCAACGAGGAGAGGAATAAGTGTTCCAGATCGGAGAAATAAATGTGTTTGGTGAACTCCTCTATTTATAGGAAACCATGGTAATGATGACTTTTCTATAAAAGAAAAATAAAAATAGCGGCGGCGGTACAGGCATCATGCCCCAAGTCAGCGATGCCTCGGGTTCCGGCCTGGGATGACAGCGACCGGCCGAAGGTTCAGATTCACGCAAAGCATTTCGAAACGGCCACGTGAAACATAAAGGAAAACCAAAGCAGGGATCGCTCTCACCGGGCAAGAGCTAAAATGGAAAAAATAAAAAATAATTGAAAGGTTATAAATGAACAGTACAAAATATAATGAAACAGGGTACATTGCGAGAAGGAAAGGCCAAGAGGTGAGAAGTGGCGAGACTTCTTCAAATCAATACGGTTCCCAGCGCCATCGTCCTCGCTCCCGTCGTCTAGTCCTCGGGGGCGCCAACGGGTTGTAGTAGGAAGACAGGGTGGTACACCCTAGGTTGATCCGACGAGCCTGGTTTCGAATCTGTGTGATACATCTCCCAGGGAAGACTCGGCGGTAGGCACGGGCCTGCTCCACCATCTCATGGAATTCTTTCGGCGCAGTGGCACGGGCCCTCTCTCGCCGCACAAGCTTCGATAGGAGGGAAGCAATCTTCTTCCCTCGTCTCTTCACGCTCCCGACGTCATTCATAATGTCCTCCATCTCGCGAGATGAAGGAAGGAGGGAGCTCTCGCCATCCTCTTCCTCTCCATCTTCATCTTCGTCTTCATCATCTTCATCGACCCCCGTTCGCGAGTCTGGATCCTCTGAGAAAATAGTTTCATGGTTAAGACGAGAGCTAAGTAAGAGCTATGGTAATGTTTCGCTTACCTACAAAATGACGAGAGCAACTGGCCGGCGGCTAGCGAGAAGGCCCGGGCCCCCCTTAGTCCCATAGAGGAGGTGGAGCGGCTTTCCACGTCCCGGGAGAAAAGTATCGTGCACAGTGATCCCGGCCTGGCCGGAAGCAGGGGTGAAGTCGCTCTCTCTCACGAGATGGATAAACTCCTTTCGAGCTATGAAGGGGTCGATAGACACCCCTCCCGCCAGTGCGGCGGGATTAGCCGCTTGGCCGAGCAGGTAAGAAGCCATTTTTTCACCCTCTCGGGTGGCGAGACCTGGGTTGGCGGAAGCTGAGGATGCGAGAAGTCAGTTCGATAGTAGGGGAGGCTATGATTGAAACGGTCAGAAAGGAGTAACAGAGAAAAGTATACCCGCGGTTATCGGAGAGGCAGCCGGAGGAGTGACCTCCGTAACACGTGGTTGATCCTCGGGAGGGTGAGGCGACGGGTCCGGAGGCACCAGCGGTGACCCGGTGTTGTCATCTTGAGCCGTTTCCTGCGAGAAGTATTGCACCACTTACTAACCCTTTCGCATAATCAGATCGTAATCGACTCGCAATCTTGGGGATAAGCAAATAAGAGAGGCATACCTTCTGTGGAGGGGAAGCATCATCCACACGATCGGGAGTCGGGGTAGGTGAGTCCCTATTCTCGCGAGAAAGGTCCCGCTGGACCACCTTCACCTTTGAAAGTGAGGGTAAGATCTATCTTAACTCTAAAGGGGGGGGGGTGAATAGAGTATTTTAAAGTAAATTTACAATTTAAAATCGCACAGCAGTAAAGGCTTAATTTATGTATAGGTGTAAGGTGCTTTGATGTAGAAATAAAACTAAAGCAGTAAAATAAAAACCACAGCACACAGGAAAGAATATGCACAAGAAACCAGAAGACACAAGGAACTATAGTGGTTCCCCAAAAACCTGGGTACATCCACTCTTCTACCACCCTTGGTAGGAATCCACTACAGGATGAGTTGATCAGGTGTCCTGGGCACCAATGAGCTTTTGATAAGGTCCTCAAAAACCAAACTAGATTTTTTGATCAGGTGTCTTGCCACCACTGAGTTTTGACAAGGCTCTCAAAACCAGATTCAAGACTTTTGAAGGGAGTTTTGATAACCCTTTTACAGCAGGAAAAGGAAAAGGAAGAGGTGAAGTTGTCTTCTCTGTCTCAATCACTGAGAGAAGGCTTAGTGGATTGATTGTGTTGTCAAAGCTCCCCTGAGATATAGATGGTTCAGAGATGAGAGCTTTGCTAGGGTGATAGGTCTTCAGAATCTTCAGATCTCCAGCAGAAGATGGTTTCAGCAGAGTCTTAAATATGAATTGTCTGGAGTCCTTGATGTTGAAGCTATGACCACTTTTCAGTATGCCAATATTCAACTAATTCTCCAGGATTCATCACTTGATTTTTCTGAGTTGATCTCACTATCCTGTGAATCTGTACTGAGAATTTCTTTTTCTTTTTCTCCTGTTGTAGATTGTCTATACTTGGGTAGTATCTTGTTGTATTGTATATCAGACTAGAGAAGAGAGATGTTTTATTCTCTGAAGATCCTCTGTCCAAGATAGTCGTTAGCAGTCAATAAATGTCTTCCATAAATGTTTTGTCTTCTGTAGGAAAGTCCAATAAACATTCTCTGATAAATCTCTTGAAACTTGCTCTAGAATAAATGAAAACAGCTAGCAAATCTCTTGAAATAAATGCTGAGAGAATTTGAAAAACATTCCAAAAGCTGACTGAATTTGAATCCTCAAAGTCATCGATCTCTCAAAAAAACGTCGATCTGAGCTCTACGATCGTCGACCTGAGCTCAGAGATTGGATTGAACATCAGACAGAAAACATCGACCTGAGATCTACGATCGTCGACCTGAGATCAGAGATTTGGAAACAAGCTGAAGGCAGATCGTCGATCTGAGCTCGAAGATCGTCGACCAGAGTTCGATGACTTAGCAGAGTTGAGCTCAGAGAGCGTCGAACGGAGTTTGACATTTCGTCGACCTGAGCTCGACGATAACTGTCTTTGCCTCAGCTCTAAGTCTTGAACAATGAATGGTCCTGGGGGCAGCTTCAAACCTAAGTTCTAAGCCCTAGACTCATTCTAACTTGACCTTTTCAACTATACATCTAGGTCAAACTGATTTCCTAAAAACATAATGATCCTTGCCCAAATTAGTAATAGGGTGTTCCAACAATCTCCCCCTATTTGGGTTAGGATTACTATTTACAGAACTCAGTAATAAATACAAAATCAACATACAGAAAAAATCTAACACAGTAGAGCAGATCATGCAACATAGCTGCAATCAGATGGAATATCAGCAAATGTTCAAAATGAGTATACTATCTGCTTACAAATATCATTTCTTTTCACTTCCTTTCTTAAACAAGATTTCCCTGTTGGGATTGAGAGCTTCTTTCTTTGACCTTCTATCATCCTCTACACCTAAGGAGGTTTGAGATCTAGCCCTGGGAACCACAGCCTCAGGATGCAGTTTCATGTAGTCCACTGGGTCAAGGAATTTCCTTGATGCATACCTTTCCAGTTCTGCCTTTCTTTGATCTGACAAGGTAGTAATGTTGGAAGTGTCTTTCCCTTGTTCTCTGGCATTCTTCAGCTGATCTAAGGCAGCAAGTTCTTTCATCCTAGCAGTCCATGATAATGGATTGTTCTCTAGATCTTCAAAAGGAACTGCAGGCTCATATCTGTTGATAGTTTCTGAAGCAGTAGGAGTTCTTGTATCAACAGTTTCTCTGAGTTTATAAGGGAAAGGACCTTGAGTTGAGTCCATGTGTCTTTGTCCTTCACTTGCTTGAAATCTGTGTTCTCTTTGATTTCCTCTATATTTTCCCCTTCTGGACTGATAACCCCTTTGATATTGCCCTCTTGGATGATATCTTTGTGAAGATTGGGAGGGGCTTTTGCTTTGGAGCAGAGGTTAGAGAAGCTGATCCTCCACCTGATCCTGAATCTGGAGGAAAAGGAGGAGGCTGAAACTGGGATGAACCTTTCTCATACATATCAAACTTTCTTTTCTTCTTCATGAACTTTAGTTGGTTTTTAGAATATTGCAGCCATGGTTCAGTTATCTGGCAATCATGCAGAATATAGTAGGGTATATCATTAGCATCCTTGGCCTTAGCAGGAGGGACCTTCATCATGGCCTTGCTTCTAGCCTTCCTTTTCTTTGCAATGGTACCAGAAGAGTCATCAGAGTCAGTGTGAAACTGATAACTTTCTGAGCTCTGGGGTCTATCATACAGATCATCAATGCTTTTGATGTACTTCTCTTGTTGTTTCAGTTGTTCAGGAGTCAGAGCAGGAGCAACAGCAGCAGAAACACAACTTATTGAAGCAGCAATAGGAGCAGAAGTAATTGGAGCAGTAGGTTCAGGTTCTTCCAGATAAGTAGCAAGTTCGTCAACAGCAGCAGCATCAGCAACAACAGACATCATTTCAATGTCAGAAGATCCAATAGATATAACAGCAGTAGCAGCAGCAATAGTAAAAATAGAAGCAACAACATCCTCAGCCTTGAAAGAGTTGACATATGATGCAATCAGGCTGGGATCACATTCTAAAATAGGCATAATGGCCTTAGTAAGGTCTTCAACTTGTTGAACTGGCAGAGAATTGAAGTACAAAATATCAAAAAATGACTGCAGGCTCTGAAGATCCACTACAAATACTGGAGCAGGTTCTGAAACTTCAGCAGCCTTAGGCAAATCCAGAGCTTCATTAGGCATCTCCCCTGCCTGGATTCAGTGAAAACTGGATCAAGGCACCCAGAGGAAGGGATGCCTGAGAGGAGAGGAAGGGAGATAGCCTGGTAGACAGCTCCTAAACATTTTTCAGAAGTGGAGCCAAGGTGGTCTCCAGCAATGAGGTTAGCCTGGGGGCTAGCAGCTCATACAACCTGTCTGCCCAAGCTGAAAGATCTACATGCTCAAGAGGGGCTTGAGTAGAGGTAGGAGTTGATGTAGCTGGAATGATGTTGGATGGAACTGATGGAATGGATGGTGTGGAGGTAGGAGGTATAGGGATGGATGGCTCAGTAGTAGGAATTGTTGAGATTGATGTTACTGGAGTGGAGGTGGATGATATGGGAGAGGAAAAGGATGGGGTGAAGGATGATTGAGAGAGTATGTCCTGTAGAATTTGTTGGTAGGAAGATGTAGATGGAATCTCAGGAGGAGTGGGAGGAGAATCATCCATGAAGGAGTCATCCAGACAATGAAATGATGGAGTGGTGATAGGTGGATAGTAGTATAGAGGGAGGAATGGTTCTAAGGTAGTGGATGGAGGAGGTGAAATAGGTGATGAGATTGTAATGGGGGAAGATATGGCTATGGTTGAGATGAGTGGTGAGGTTGATATGACTGGTGTGGTTGATGTGGATACTGAGGCAGAGACAACTGGAGGAGGAGGAGAAGTAGGCAAATCTTCTGCTGGGGCAGAGACCTGAGGAGGAGTGACTGAGGCAGTCCTTGTGTCTGAAGCAGATGTTGCTGCAGCAGCCCTATTGGGGTTGATAATCTGCCTGTCCCACCTGCTGAAAAGGGCACAGGTGAGCCTTTTGGATGCATTGATGTGCATCCCACTTGAAACCAGTAGATCAGGGCACTTGTAATGTAGGTAAACCACTATAATCCTCCCCAAACTGACACAGCTTTTGCTAATTTTCTTCTTGATCAAATTAAAGAAGATAGATCCCCAATCCAGATGTTTCTTATCAACTAAAGCTCCCATTAAGCATAACTGATACCTTGAGATTGTATCATGAGCTGAGTGCTTTGCCAGAAGCACTTTCCCAACAACATCAGCCAAAAATTGAAATTCAATTGATAAATTCTTTTTCAGCAGTTTATTAGGGTTCACAGCAGAGTGACCCATTCGATCTAACAATGAATCATATTCCTCTCCAGACAAATCAATGGAGTCATTCCCAGTACTTAAGGCGAATACTTCTGTCAAAAGAGCGGGGGACATTGGTACCTGAGTTCAATTAATGGTGCCGACTATAGAATTTTCATTCTCATTGGTGGCAGTAAAAACCCATTCTTTTATTTCATCTGCTGCAATCTTTATTCTGGTGGTCATCAACTGAACTAACTGCTGTTCGCGGAAAAGATTCAGAATATCTTTGAACCGCTGATCGCTTCCATCGAAGGAGTTCATATCTATGTCAAAACCTGTATCAAATTTCATTTTGGAAAGAGCGGCGACCGACACTGCCATCTGTACCTGCAAAGATTCAACAAACACGACCAAGTGTAGAGAGTTTGGAGGGAAAGAGAAAAATTTGCAGAGAGTATGAAAGCGTAAACGACGAACGGCGGCCAAAAAATGATTTTATATTAGGGTTCGACGCGAAAAAGGAAGGATCGTCGATCTCCGTTCGACGATCAGGAATCCTAAGGGAAGTGGAAAGGTCTTCAACATCGTAGATCTCAGTTCGACGATCTAGAGAACGTCGAGCTCAGTTCGACGATCGAAGGCCTGAAAGATATAGTATACAACTATCTGACAAGCTCTGAACTCCAGTCGACGTTTTGGGAAAATGTCGATCTCCATTCGACGTTTTTCGGGAAACCGTCGATCGACGTTCGATGATTTTTGGGGAAAACGTCGAGCGCAGTTCAGAGACAGGAACTATCCTACAGACACAAAAAGAAATGAGTTTTTAGCCTAATCTTGGTCTGTTTTTAGCTTTTCAAAATCTTGTAATTTATTTTAGGCTTCCTCCATCTAACATGCCTAACTGATTGAGGAAGAAGTAGTGTTTCTTTTCATCCAAAGGCTTGGTGAAAATATCTCCCCTTTGCAAATCAATTGGGATATATTGAAGTTCAATTTTATTTTTCTCAACATTATCCCTTAGAAAATGATGTCTAATTTCTATGTGTTTTGTCCTACTATGGAGGATTGGATTTTGTGCAATGGAAATAGCACTGATGTTTTAGACTTCTTAGGTATGTTAAAAGCTGTCCAAATCTAAGACTCTGGTATCCAAAAGATTCAGCATTTGACTTAACTGGATTTTCAGATGCTGATTATGCTGGATGCAGAATAGACAGGAAAAGCTTCAGCAATATTTTAGACTTCTCTAAGTTATAACCATAGTCTAGGAGTTGATTTTGTATCCATAATATTTGTGAACAACAACTACCTGCAACCATATATTCAGCTTCAGCAGTTGAAGTTGACACAAATGTTTGTTTCTTACAAAACCATGAGACAAGTCTATCACTAAGAAACTGACAAGTTCCACTGGTGCTTTTCCTGTCTATTCTGCATCCAGCATAATCAGCATCTGAAAATCCAGTTAAGTCAAATGCTGAATCTTTTGGATACCAGAGTCTTAGATTTGGACAGCTTTTAACATACCTAAGAATCCTCTTTACTAAAGTTAAGTGTGACTCTCTAGGGCTAACTTGGAATCTAGCACATATACATGTAGCAAACATTATATCAGGCCTACTAGCTATAAGGTACAATAAAGAGCCAATCATTGCTCTATATGTTGTCTGATCAACTGGTTTCCCATGTTCATCAGCATCCAATACAGCATTGGTAGGCATGGGTGTTTTCATACATGATGCATCAGACATACCAAATTTCTTAACCAGTTCTTTTGCATACTTGGTTTGAGAAATAAATATGCCTTCAGCATGTTGTTTGACTTGTAATCCTAAGAAGAAGGATAGCTCACCCATGCTACTCATTTCAAATTTAGAGTGCATAAGCTTGGAAAACTTTTTGCACAAATTTGAATCAGTAGAACCAAATATAATATCATCTACATAAATTTGTACTAGTAGGGTATGGGCCTTATGGGTTCTAATAAAAAGAGTTTGGTCTACTCTCCCCCTAATAAAATCATTTTCCAGAAGAAAGCATGCTAGGGTCTCATACCATGCTCTAGGAGCTTGCTTTAGACCATATAATGCTTTATGCAGTTTAAAAACATAATCAGGATGAGTTGGAGAGACAAAACCTGGGGGTTGTTTGACATAGACTTCTTCTTTGATCTCCCTATTGAGAAAAGCACTCTTCACATCCATTTGGTAGACTTTGAATCCCTTGTGAGCAGCATAAGCCAGGAAGATTCTTATGGCCTCTAACCTTGCAACTGGTGCAAAGGTCTGGTCATAGTCTATCCCCTCTTCTTGAGAATATCCTTGAGCAACTAGCCTTGCCTTATTCCTTACAATAATTCCTTGATCATCCAATTTGTTTCTGAACACCCATTTTGTTCCAACAATGGAATGATCCTTTGGCTTAGGCACTAGTTCCCAGACTTTGTTTCTTTCAAATTGATGCAACTCCTCTTGCATAACAATGATCCAGTGTGGATCTTGCTCTGCATCTTGAATGGATTGAGGTTCAATTTGAGAGAGAAAGCAAGTGTGCATCAGGTTTTGGTTGACCTGATTTCTGGTTTGCACACCAGCTGAGATGTTTCCAATCACTTGGGAGATTGGATGATCTCTTGATGTTACTAAATCAACAGGGGGTGTTGATTGTTCACCAACCTGTGTTGCTATTTCCTCTTGTGGAACAACAACTGGCTCTTCAAGAAGATTTTCTTCCAGATGTTAAGCAGCTTCGTCATCTTCACTACTTTCATCCTTTTTAGTAACTTGCAATCTGTCCAAGTCTTCAGCTAGAGAATGTACCTGCAAATGTTCTATGGTAGAAGCATTCTTCTCCTTGAAAGACATATTAGTTTCATCAAAATAAATATGAACAGATTCTTCTATTTTTAGAGTAGTTTTATTATAAACCCTATAAGCTTTACTGATCATGGAGTATCCCAGAAACACTCCTTCATCAGCTTTTGCTTGAAATTTTACTAAATATCTCTTGTCATTATTGTGAATATAACAAATGCAACCAAAGATTTTGAAGTAATCTACTTTAGGTTTCTTCCCTTTGAGTAATTCATAGGGAGTCTTGCCCTTCAGTTTATGTATCAAACTTCTATTCAATACATAGTTGGAGGTGTTCACTGCCTCAGCCCAAAAGGATAGAGGAAGGTGAGCATCTGACAACAATGTAGTTGCATATTCAATTAGGGTTCTATTTTCCTTTCTGCTACCCCATTTTGTTGAGGAGTTCTAGGAGCTGAGAATGTATGCCTGATTCCTTCACTCTGACAGAACTCTTGCATAAGAAGAGAATCAAACTCTGTCCCATGATCACTTCTGATCAGGGCAATATGAGTGTTGAACTCACTCTGTATACATTTGAGAAACTCTGTCAAACATTTGAAGTTATCAGACTTCTTCCTCAGAAAGAACACCCATGTGAATCTTGAGAAGAAATCTACAACCACTAAAGTGTAGGATTTCCCTCCTAGGCTTTGTACTGTAATGGGTCCAAAAAGATCCATGTGTAACAGATACAAAATCCTTGGTGAATCTCTCTTGTTAATTGATTTAAAACTATTTTTAGTTTGCTTGCCTAATTAACAAGCCTTGCAAAGTCCTTCCTTCTTGTAGGGGCCAAAAGGTAGTCCTCTAACAAGGTTGTCCTTGGATAGCCTAGCAATGGTTCAAAGGTTAATATGTCCTAGTCTCTTATGCCATAGAATATTAGGTCTAGATATGGAATTAAACAGGCAAATATCTACTTTAGATGAATGAAAATCTACTAAGTAAATGTTACCTTTTCGATTACCTGTCAACACAGTTGTGTTGTCCTCTGACTTGACCTTGCATATAGCTTTGTTGAAAGTCACTTGATATCCTTCATCACAAAGTTGAATGATACTTATCAAGTTGTGCTTGAGTCCTTCAACATAAGCTACTTTCTTGAAGGTTACTGTTCCAATTTGGGCTGCACCATATCCTTTTGTTGTTCCAAAGTTTGAATCACCAAAGATTACTTTGGGTCCAAGCTTGGCTTTAAAGGATGTGAAGATGTCCTTGTTCCCTGTCATGTGCTTTGAGCACCCACTATCCAGATACCATGGCTGGTTTGATGTTGGATAGGTCTTCACCTGCACATAAACAGCTTATATATTTTTGACCAAGTTTACCTTGGGCCTAGGTTGATATCCCTTAAATTCAGAAATGAAAGACATCCCAGGTTGACTCTTATATCCTTCAGGATGGTATCTCCTAGGAGGTACTATCCATTCAGTATAGGGGTTGAAACCTTGGGATGTAGGACTTCTAGGATTGAATCTAGATGTACCTTTGAAGGATTGTTCAAAGTCCTGATCTCTGTTCGACGATCGTCAAGCTGAGGTCGACGATCTTGGGTCAGATCGTCGATCTCTATTCGAAGATCGACTGTCCTGGAGTTAAGAGTTCAGGTGTTGTCGAGCTGAGTTCGACGATCGTTTCTTGGATCGTCGAGCGCCGTTCGACGATCGTCGAGCTCTGTTCGACGATCGTCGAGCTCTGTTTGACGATCGTCGAGCTCTGTTCGACGCATTCTTTTGAACTATATCTTTCTTTGGCAAATCTTCATTCTTCCTAGCTACCTCTACAACTTCCTTCCCTTTATCAGAGATAAATTTGATTGGCGTTGTCAGAACTATAGGCTGGCTGGATGAAGCCCCCAAGCCCAGTGTACTATTAAGTCTAGAGTTCACTGTGCTTGTGATATCCATCAGTTTGATGCTTCTCCCATTAAGGGATTCTTCAAACTGCTTGGCCTTGGATAGTTCACTCTTCAGTGAAGCTATCTCCTCCCTATAGTATTCTAACTCTTAAGAGAGTTTGAGGTTCTCTGATTTTAAAGTGCTATACTCAGACAGTTGTTTTCTGAGGGAAGTGATTTCCTTTTCAGACTCCAACAGATCTAGGCATAGTACTTTAAACTCATGTTTAAAGTCCTCAGAACTGAAATCAAATGAATTGATTACCTGATCTTCTTCTAGTTAAACTTCTGAATCTGATTCTGACTCTTCTGCTTCTGAATCTGTTTGAGAGGCATTGATAGCCATCATGTAAAATTCCTTTTCATCAGCATCATCCTCATCATCACTGGAGCTGGATGAGGCTTCAGAATCCTCTTCAGTTTCACTCCATGTCTCAGCAACAAATCCCTTCCTTATATGTGTGTTCTTGCTGTAGGAGGGTTTGTCTCAGGTGTTCTTCTTGAAGTCTTTCTCCTTTCTTCTTTCTCTTCTATCTTTCTTGTCCTTGTTTTTGTTTTCTGGACAGTCAGACACAATATGGCCTGGTTTCCTGCAACCAAAACATATAATTTCTTTGTTGTTATTTGATTTATCATACCTTGGCTTATCATGTCCCTTGTATGATCTCTTTCTGAAGTCTTTTCTTGCCATTTTGTAGAATCTTTTGGCCAGTAGACTTAGGAGCTCATCATTTCCTGTAGCTTTATCTTCAGGCTCCTCTTCTGTAGCTTTGAAGGCTATGGTCTTCTCCTTTCTGATGACTGGAGAAGTATCCTTTTGTTCTTCTTCTCGATTTTTAATGAGCAGCTCATAAGATTTGAGCTTGCCCAGGAGAGCTTCAGTTGTAATCTCATTTAGACTTCTGGCATCTTTGATTGGCCAGATTCTTGAATCCCAAGTGCTGGGGAAGCACATTAGGATTTTGTCATTCAGCTCATTCAATGAGATTTCTTTATCCAGAGTCTTTAACTCATTGACAATCAGACTTAGTCTGTTGTACATGTCTGCAACTGACTCAGCTTCTCCTTTCTTGAAGTTCTCATATTGGGATATGAGATGAGATCTTCTATCTTTTCTCTCATTAGCAGATCCTGAGACAATCTCAGAAAGTTTGTCCCAAATTCATTTGGCTGAGTTGTATTCAGCTACCTTCTGAAATATCTCATCAGACATTATCTGAGCTAAGATATTCATGGCCTTGGCATCTGCAGTCTTCCACTTCTTTATTTCAGCATCTATTCCTGAAGGAGGTGGAATAGCATTTGTACTTGAGCTTGCTGGTGGACTTGGGCACACTGTCAAAACAGAATTAAATATGTCTTTATCAATAGAGTTCATATAAAGTCTAATCCTTGCTTTACAAAGTGCAAACTTGGATAGATTGCACACTGGAGGCCTGGTGCTTGCATAATCTTTGTTCTGTGCCATGTCTTTATATAGAATTAAATATAATGAAAATAACCCTCTTACAAGATTGATCTTATCAAGGATCTTTTGGTTCAGGTGTTAGCCTGTATGAACAACCAACCTCCCTCTGATACCAATTGAAAGTGAGGGTAAGATCTATCTTAACTCTAGAGGGGGGGTGGGGGGTGAATAGAGTATTTTAAAGTAAAGTTACAATTTAAAATTGCACAGCAGTAAAGGCTTAATTTATGTATAGATGTAAGGTGCTTTGATGTAGAAATAAAACTAAAGCAGTAAAATAAAAACCAAAGCACACATCAAAGAATATGCACAAGAAACCAGAAGTCACAAGGAACTATAGTGGTTCCCCAAAAACCTGGGTACATCCACTCTTCTACCACCCTTGGTAGGAATCCACTGCAGGATGAGTTGATCAGGTGTCCTGGGCACCAATGAGCTTTTGATAAGGTGCTCAAAAACCAAACTAGATTTTTTGATCAGGTGTCTTACCACCACTTAGTTTTGATAAGGCTCTCAGAACCAGATTCAAGACTTTTGAAGGGAGTTTTGATAACCCTTTTACAGCAGGAAAAGAAAAAGGAAGAGGTGAAGTTGTTTTCTCTGTCTCAATCACTGAGAGAAGACTTAGTGGATTGATTGTGTTGTTAAAGCTCCCCCTGAGATGTAGATGGTTCAGAGATGAGAGCTTTGCTAGGGTGATAGGTCTTCAGAAGCTTCAGATCTCCAGCAGAAGATGGTTTCAGCAGAGGCTGAAATATGAATTGTCTGGAGTCCTTGATGTTGAAGCTATGATCACTTTTCAGTATGCCAATATTCAACTAATTCTCCAGGATTCATCACTTGATTTTTCTGAGTTGATCTCACTATCCTGTGAATCTGTACTGAGAATTTCTTTTTCTTTTTCTCCTGTTGTAGATTGTCTATACTTGGGTAGTATCTTGTTGTATTGTATATCAGACTAGAGAAGAGAGATGTTTTATTCTCTGAAGATCCTCTGTCCAAGATAGCCGTTAGCAGTCAATAAATGTCTTCCATAAATGTTTTGTCTTCTGGAGGAAAGTCCAATAAATATTCTCTGATAAATCTCTTGAAACTTTCTCCAGAATAAATGAAAACGGCTAGCAAATCTCTTGAAATAAATGCTGAGAGAATTTGAAAAACATTCCAAAAGCTGACTGAATTTGAATCCTCAAAGTCGTCGATCTCTCAGAAAAACGTCGATCTGAGCTCTACGATCGTCGACCTGAGCTCAGAGATTGGATTGAACATCAGATAGAAAACGTCGACCTGAGCTCTACGATCGTCGACCTGAGCTCAGAGATTTGGAAACAAGCTGAAGGCAGATCGTCGATCTGAGCTCGAAGATCATCGACCGGAGTTCGACGACTTAGTAGAGTTGAGCTCAGAGAGCGTCGAACGGAGTTCGACGTTTCGTCGACCTGAGCTCGACGATAACTGTCTTTGCCTCAGTTCTAAGACTTGAACAATGAATGGTCCTGGGGGCAGCTTCAAACCTAAGTTCTAAGCCCTAGACTCATTCTAACTTGACCTTTTCAACTATACATCTAGGTCAAACTGATTTCCTAAAAACATAGTGATCCTTGCCCAAATTAGTAATAGGGTGTTCCAACAACCTTCCTCTTCTTCTATTTCTTCTTGTTTAGAAGGGAAGGATTAGCAGCTGGCGACTTTCTCGCCAGCCAAGGGGCAACCACAGCACTATTCGCCAGGGCTCGCGCCTGAGCCGCGTTGATGCAGTCTTGGAGGTCTTGTGGGATAGGCTTGTCAACACGTTTGGAACGCATGAAGAGATCTCGTGGGAGCTCAGGCAGAGAGCAGCGAATCAGGGACAGATTTACGGCCGTCTATCCGCACATATATATAGCCATGGTATGGCCCACCAAAAGATTATCCTTTTGAAATGACACGTGCCCAACGAATATTTCTGGGTTGGACGAGTCTTTTCGAGCGCAGGGCTAGCTCAAAAAGAGCGGAGATTGTGTACAACCCCATATTCGCTGGGTGGGACCAAGAGGCGTCAATGGTCGGGGTTGGACCAGCCTCGGGCTAGCTTGGACTTGGAGACCGGAGGATCTCCCTCCTAGGAGCGGGTGGGATCCCGCCCATGACCAGAGGCGGGCGAGAGAGCGTTGAGTGAGCTCCACTCACTCAACGCCGCATCCAACAGCAAGGGCGTTGAGTGAGATCCACTCACTCAACGCCACGTCCAGTAGGAAGGGCGTTGAGTGAGCTCCACTCACTCAATGCCGTGTCCAGCAGCAAGGGCATTGAGTAAGCTCCACTCACTCAACGTCGCGTCCAGCAGCAATGGCATTGCGTGAGCTCCACTCACTCAACACCGCATCCCGCAGCGACAACATCAAGGCCACTGGAGGTGAGAAGTTTCTCGACACAGAGAATGCTGCGTCTAGCAGCAAGGGCATTGAGTGAGCTCCACTCACTCAACGCTGCGTCCAGCAGCAACAACGTCAAGGCCACTTGAGGCGAGAAGGCTCTCGGCACAGAGTTCTCGCCGAGTGGGGCCCAGGGCCTAGGGTAAAATTACTTATTTGCCCTCGGATAAAATTACCCATACACCCCAGGGGCTGCATTTAGTACTTTACAAACAGCGGTATTTGGCTATTGGCAGATCAGCCAGGGGTATTTCAGTAACTTCAGGTTAGTAAAAGACTATAAATAGACCCACAAGGTCTCCTTGGAAGGCAGACTCTCATTATTCTCCAAATTTCTAGTGCTTTCTGAGGAGCTCCTAGCCTAACTTTTGGCTTTGGAGGGGAAGCTCTCAGAGATCTTCCGGGTGTGAGGTGGGACCTCCATGCTGAGGCTTTGGGTCAGTCCTAGGTACTTAGCAACCAGTCGAGGGTCGAAACTTGAGAGAAGTAGGTATTGGCTACACCCCTGTTTTTGAACTCCTGTTGAGGTCAATTTTGGCTTCAATATGGTGGGAGGACGAAGCTCAAACCAAGAAGGGAGGAGGGAAGAGATGGAAACCCTATAGGTCCCCTTATCCCACTGCACCATCAGCTTGCCGACTTGGTCCTTCACCTTCCCGCTGAGGCCAAAGTTTTGGTGGTCTTTTGGTAGGCCCGGCCCATGGGCTAGGGCCCCTCGGTAGCTAGGGAGGTGGGGAGATCTTCGTCGCCTCGCTCCTTCTCTGGCGAGTCCTACAAGACCGACCTTTGCCTAGTGACCAGCATCTTTTTCAGCTTCTTCGGTGGCAGCGGTAGGCGAGGCGAGCTGTAGGGTGCAAGCTTAGCCCGCTTCTTGTGGGAGGAGGGATTAAAGGATTCCCGCTCCATTCGGTGAGCAGCTGGATCCTCCCTCTCTCGCGCGAGTGGGTCAGGGTACAACCCTGAGTCCACAAATGGTGAGTTCACTAGTATCAGCCGCTCCCCTGCAAAATAACTTTGTTAGAAAAGATCTTGGCAAGCCAACGGTGAGAGTAATAATGACAGGTCATACCTTCGCCAGGAAGAACTGGCGGGAGCGAGTCGAGGCCCCTTTGTAGGAAGGTGACCTCGAAATCTTTGTGCAGAAAGAATTGGTGGAGGCTAGAGTCATGGCCTTTTAGGATCAGCGGCTAAAACACCACCTCCCCCGCTGGATTGGCGAGATGGGTATGTTGCCGAGTTCACCCTTGATGATGACAAACTTCGTGAACCAATTATGGTTCTTGCTGGATGTCTCGCACACCTTGAACTGCGAGTTGATGAAGAAGGCGATCCCGTCATTGGTGGTGCGATAGATGAATAGCTTTCAGAAGACAATGAGATTGAATTCAATCCGCTCCTTCTACAGGAAGCTCGTGAAAGCCACAGGCATGACGATCACGTTGGGGTTCATCTGTGCGGGGATGGCCCCAAAATACTTCAGCACCCGGCATACCTCCGGCCAGAGGGGCAGGCGCAACCCCACTTCGAAATGTGTTATGGGGAAGGCGAGTTCGTCAGAAAAGAAGGTGTTGATCATCTCGCCTTGCCTAGGCCGGCGTGTAGTGAACCCTAGCGAGACATAGTCAGCCACGAAGGTGTGAAGCTCCTCCGTGGTATTCCCATCAAATATAGGGTACTCTGAGAAAATACAGAGAAATTATTATTCAGCAATGTCAAATGTTCAGAAAATACAGAGAAATTATTATCATAACATGCGAGAGCTGGGGGTCTAGGGGGCGAGTGCCGATTGGCTCAACTAGGGAGCCACTTACATCTACCCCGACCTCACACCCCCATCCCCGGTGGTCGGAGAGGGTTGTTGAACTCACGGAACAGCTCTAGGTCTTGATGAATGAAGCACATGTTCTCCTGAATTCGATCCATGAGGGGTCCTAGGAAATTCATACTGCTTGCCGAGCCGCACCTCACCTCATCCTCTAATAACACATAATCCTGTTCCAGTGCACGCAGCTGCTACCCATCAACCACTTGCTCCTCTTGGATCTCGCATGACGTTAGCCCATACTTCCTAAGGATCCTGATGGTTTACCTCCTCATCTAGGCAGGCTCTATAGAGGCGTCCAGGAAGTCTTCAAACACGTTAGGAGAAGGAGGTGGCGAGTAGAACCCTGTATCGGAGGACTCCTAAGCTTCAGATTGACCGGGAAGGCCTGCATAGATAATCAGTCCAAATGAGAAACTTGGGTCCTAAATATGGCAAATGCGCCAAGCTAACTATGCAAGATAATCCGGTAGAGGTGTGTCTTATGAGAAGAACTCGGCTGTCCCTGTTGGGGGGGGGAGCGACATCAGAGATAAGGTTCTTTCTGCGACTCGGGAGATAGGAGCTTGGTGAGATGACTAGTCGAAAACTAAGGATGGGGATTTCCCCAACAGCTCGCCCTGCAAGTGCGGGATCGGGGATAGAAGCCCGAGGATGTTCGCGAGTCGGCGAGTGGGACGATAGTGACCCCAACCCTGTGGTTCCAAAGGTAGGTGACGAGCTCTTCGCATGGGATTCAACGACAGGTTGGCAGCGCGAGTCTATCTGAGGAGAGTCGACTTGCATCTGAAGGGTACCCGCATCGCCTGGGCAAGCACCAGGATCAACGGGGGTGTCTTTGATCCCCTTCCCTTTGGGTTCAGCGGCGGGCTTGGAGGAAGAGGTGAGTCCACGATCTGGCGTAGGGACCAGATCAACATGGACAGCCTCACCGACTTTGGGGTTAGGTTTGGCCTTCTTAGCAGACTTGTGCTGCGGTTACACGTGCGAGGATGTGTTTGAGATCTAGGGGCTTAGCTCGGCAGTGCGGGAGGAGTTGAGCACCCTGGCGCAGTTGAGCCTCTCTTGTAACTTCATTGATAAAGGCGTGATGGCTAAAAGAAGGAAGAGAGGGGATTGCCCCTGCTCTCCTAGGCAGGCGGGCATATAAATATAGCAGCTTGTGGCTCCCACCAAAAGATTCCCTCCGACTCCTGCTGCACTCGCCGAATCTCTCGGGGTTGGATGATTCTTTCCAAGCTTGAGGCAACCTCGCAAAGTGCGGGGATTATGTACAACCCCATATCCGGTGAGTCAGTTTGATAGGAGTCGATCCATCAATGTGGCGCAGTTCGAATCTCAGGCAGGTCATCCAGGGTATGCCAGTACATCAGTGCACCATCGCCTCTACCATATTGGGTTAAGGCAGGCGTGGGGTGAGTTGGGTAGGCCAGGCCCACACTCGCCCCAGGTCATCTAGAGGCGGCGAGTGATATCCCTATCGAGCATTCGCCTCCCCACGTGAATGGAAGCTTCAAGGAGAACTCGCCCAGTAACATGTGCAATCCAGTGTTAACCGAGCAAGCTGCGCGAGCCACTTCCATGGTATTGAGTAAGACGCGCTCTATCGATGCCTTCTGCTTTTTGCGTTGAGTGAGGCTCGCCCTGTTGACGCCTTCTACTATTGGCATTGAGTGAGGCTCGCCCTGTCGATGCCTTCTGCTCTTGGCATTGATGAGGCGCACCCTGTCGATGCCTTCTGCTCGTGGCGTTGAGTGAGGCACACCCTGTCGATGCCTTCTACTCTTGGCATTGAGTGAGGCTCGCCCTATCGATGCCTTCTGCTCTTGTCGTTGAGTGAGGCGCGCTATGTCGACACCTTCTGATCTTGGAGTTGAGTTAAGCACGCTCTGTTGACGCCTTCTGCTCTTGGCATTGAGTGAGGCTGGTTCTGTCTATGCCTTCTGATCATGGCTCAAGAAGGTGAGCGAGACACTTCCAGAATAGCATTCGCCCAAGAAGGGCAAAAGGGGTCCCATCCATAGCAGGCAGGGTGGCATTTGCCTGAAGAAAGCATGAAAAGTCTTGCCAGTACTAGGCGAGTTGCCTTTAGATCCCACATTCACCCATAATAGGGTGTCGCAGAGGCTAGTGCTTGACTTACCCCGAACTCGCCCCTTTAGGCTAGTGGCGCCTTCATGGGCCACTCGCCAAGTGGGGTCTAGAGGTAAAATTACCTGGATGCGCTCGCAGGATGCAAATAGACTTTTAGAATAGCGGAGAGGATCTGTTGGCAGTCCACTTTTAGAAAACTATAAATATACCCAAGGGGGTACCTCAGAAGGCAAGATTTCCACTTCTCTTACTCTCTTGTCTTATAGCGCTTTCTGAGGTGCCCTTAGCTCAACATAGGCTTAGGAGGGAAAGCGCTCTAAAATCTTTCGGGTGTGTGGTGGAACCTCCATGCTGGAGCCTTAGGTCAGTTTCAAGTTCTTAGGCTTCGGTCAGCCAAGCTTGCTAGGCGAAGTAAGTGTGCGGTTACCCCTTCCCCAAGGGTTCAGACTCCACATCAGCCAATTTTTGGTTTCAACAATACTATTTTGTAAAAGATCGGTTCCTTGGCTTATAGGCTGGAGCTACCACACGAATTGGAGAATTTACATGATGTCTTTCATGTGTCTTCCCTTAGGAAAGCACTACCTCGACCTAATCAGTTTGTCACCGCTACATCTGGCCTCGTGGTATCTCATAGATCTATTAAACTAGAACCTGTGCGGATAGTAGAATTTGAAGTATGAAGGCTGAGGAGAAAAAGTGTTCCACTAGTGAAGGTCCTGTGGTCTAACAATGGGAAAGAGGAGTACACTTGGGAGCCAATGGACCTTATGCGGAAACACTGCCCAGAGCTGTTCCCCAAGGTAAAATTTAAATACATACCTTGTATTCTTCGTACTTTGTTTTCCCGTAAACTTAGCTCGATTTCAGTGACCAATTTGTTTATTTGTTTATACGATTTGTAACATCCCATTTCGAGCTAGACCCCTCGTGTGTGTTGCGGTGTTACTATGGTGACTTGGGACAATGGTTAGATCAGACTTGGAGTGAATTCGTAAAGAAGAATTGTAAATTTGCCCAGAGGCCTGGAGGGAATTCGTCGATATAACTCAAGAAATAGTCGAGAAGACTCATGAATTTGTCCGGAGGACTCGACGAATTCATCGAGTGCACTTGAGTGGACTTGTGAAATCTATCGAGAAGATTTGTCGAAATTACTCGAGAAATCATCTAGAGGACTCAACAAATTCATTGAGTGAACTCGAGTGGACTTGTGAAATCTGTCGAGATGATTCGTCGAAAGGACTCGAGAATTCGTCGAGATAACTCGGTGAATTCGTCGAGAGAACTCGAGTGGACTTGTGAAAGTCATCGAGAGGTTTGTCATGTGGACTCATGTATTCGTCGAGATGACTCGTGTAATGGAATTAATACACTCGACGATTTGTCGAGTATATATAACGAATGGACTTAGTTTTTTCTATACGGCCCGGGAGAATTTACTGTACTTTCGAACTTATATAGAATGATGATTTAATGACTTATCTTTTCAAGGAACTTATTTTATGTTATAATATGGGTTGTCCAATGAGAGGATGACACGTGGCAAGATGATCTTTAACCCTAAATTATCAGAAACTCTTTATAAACCCTAACCCTAGAAGCTTGGATCAGTGGACTTTCACTCTTCCTGAAGAACGATTCATCGGAAGACTGAACACGCCATGCCACCAAGGAGAAGTACACGGTCCATGGGTGAAAATCAGGTTAGCTTTCTACCCTCTCCCTTGGTGATAAATCTTTAAGTACAAAGTGTAGGAGAGACATCAGCTCAAGAGAGCTTGATTTGGGAGTTTAATGGAGATTTCTTAGGAAGGAACCACACTAGAACTTTTGTTCTAGGGCGCCGATTGCCGCATGAATATCTTAATCATCTCCTCTCTTCATTATGAAGATGGCGTACTTTGTAACGCCCCCGATTTTCTGGTAATATTATTTGATTTGGTATCGTCATATTTATGATGTCAAGGCATTACTTTTTACGTTATGTTGACGGCGCTGCATCGCTAGTGTGTTTTTGCGTGCGTTGGGTTTGTTTGACTAGATTTTTGGGATTTTGATTTGGATTGAAGGTTTTCCTTGATTTAAAGGATTGAGTTTTGAGGTTTTGGATTTGTCCAGTTTTATTGCGATACGAGCATTTTGGGTCTCGGCGCATGTTTTGATTTTTTGCGTTGATTTTTGCTTATGAAAGCATTTGATGATAACGTCTCAAGAATCGTGCATCGGATTCTAGGGTTGTTATCGCTGTTAAATTCAGCTCGCGTTTGGGCCTTCGTTTTGATCTCGTATTTTCCTTGTTCAAACCATTCAAATATGATTATTACTATATTATTAAATCCTTATACTTCTTTTAGATTCTCAGGAAGCCCTATTTAAGGGTAGATTTTTCGTCGAGCAGAGGTAGGAGTTGATTTTCTTGAGTGTTGTCTGGACTTTGAGTTAGCGTCGAGTTGAGCTTGACAAAAGTCAAGCGGAGGCGCTGTCTGGGTTTGTCTTAGTATCGAGCAGAGCTCGACGATCGTCGAACGGAGATCGATGATCGTCGAACAGAGCTCAACAAAGCTTTTTTCTTGTGTTCGACGAACTTTGATCGGAAATCATCGAACATATTTTTGGGTTCGGCGAACTTCGAGCCAAATTCGTCGAACGGAGTTGTTCTTCCTTCTTATTCTCGAGTAGTCTTGAGTTATTCTCGAGTAATGCTTACCCGTTACTCGATATGTCTTCTTATTTCTCGAGAAGCTCTCGAGAAATTTTCCTTCTATTCTCGTGAAGTTTTGTTGTACTCGAGAACTGCCTTTCTGTTCTTGAGAAGTCTTGTTGTACTCAAGAACTACCTTTCTAGTTCTCGAGAAGTCCTGTTGTACTCGAGAAGTCTTTTCTTGTTCTCGAGAAGTCCGGCTTGGCCTATCCCTGTTCTTTTTCTTAAGTTCAGTTATTCTAAATTACACATAGTTTATATATACCCTTCTTCTTCTTCCTCCATCATTTGGACCAAATTTCCTATTCATCTCCCGAACCAGAGAAGCGTGAACGAGAGAGAGAAAGTTTTTTTTCGTTATTCTTCTGGTGGATGCCGACAGTGCTCTGGTGCTCGAAATCTTCAACCGATCATAGATCCAGGAAGCTCTCAGCGAGAGCTTCGCCATCGTGGTAAAATCCTCCCCATTTCTTGAGTTTTTCTCGTTATGATTTTAGGCCCTAACCTCTTTTCGGCTATTTCTTGTTATATTTTGACTCTCCTCGTCTCCTTTAGCCCCGATTTGCGACAAGGAGCTACTTGGAGAGTTTTTTCGGCAAAACCAAGGCAAGTGGTGGTTTTCCCTTTTCCTTCTCCCTCCCAATCTTGATGATAACTGTAGCGTTGTAGTGGTTGATGGAAATGTTAAATTGTTGGCTTTAATCATTCCTAACTTTTATGTAGGATGTGTTAAGAGTTATTTAGGATTGTGAAATCCTTCCCAAGGTTGATCAACCGTTTCTTTAATCTAGAATGTCTAGTAGAATCCGATGTGCCAAGTATTGAGATATATCATGATTCTCTTGTTTACGGGAGTTAGTGGGCATATTAACCTCCACATTGTTTTGAGACTTATCAGTACCTTGTGGAACTCTACCGGGTGTTTGGGTGTCTGCGGTGATTGGTGGAGTGTATGAGTCTCCCCCGCAGTTAGATGAAGATTATACCTGTGAGGGTGTGTCCAGATGAGTGACCACCTCGCCCGTGTTTTTGGGTAGAGTTGACCACATGTGGCTAATAGGGTTGTTGTGATATTCTTACTTATGATTTAATCATGCTCTCCCATTTTTAGCCTTGTACATCTGGTGTATTTTAATGTGCGTGACGATTCACGTAAGTTTTATTTTCTGATTCTTTCGTACCTTACTTCTGTACTTTACTTCAGTACTTTTGGTCTTGGGTTGGTACCCCTTTTGACCTTGTTTATTTTTTGGCTTACTTTTTTTTCTGCCACTGTTTGTATCCTCTTGCTAAGGTGTTCTGTCTTTGGAATGCCTCAGGTCCAGAGCTTTAGCAGGTAGTGGAGCTGGGTTAGAGTTCCTCAGCAGTAGTGTTAGCTTTGGGTTTTCACCTCGCCGTTGCGAGGTAGTTTGTTGTTTCAGTTTACTTTATTTGGTTCAGACATGTTTTTGTTTTATTTTGGTTCGTGTCAGATTGTTGACGCCCATAGGGTTATTGATTTTGGATACTTGCTAGCTGCTAGTTGTTCTCTTTATGATGAATTGGATTACTTCCTCTCTGGGATGATTTATGCTAGGAATGCAAGTTAGGTATTTTCAAGTATAAAATCTACTATTATTACTTCATGTATTGCATATTTTAAAACTCTAACTCCTATATTTAGCGACCGTAAATGCTACTTTTATTACTATTATTAACCTAGAGTCTTGCATACCATGAGTTGTTCCCTGGGGAACGTCTACACTCATGTAGGATGTGTAATCTCCTAAATGAAGTATTTTTCTGCAGCGTATATACTATTTTTCTTTCGTGGACTTGATCAGCCACCAAGCCGAGGGATACGGTTAAATGCTTAACTTAAATTTGATTTTCTCTAAATCACTTAAAGATCTCTCTTTTGTGTCAAGTAGGAGTTTTGCCTGAGCGTCCTCAGTTATCCCCTACTGACGTGGCATCATGACACGCACTTTCCCTTACTCTGATATACCCCCTTCTTGCGGAAAAAATGCGGGTTATGACATACTTGATCTCATGAATAATCGTGATCTAATGAGGGATAAAGGGAAGAGAGAAGTTGGATGTGTTTTGTGTGATGGCTGGAGGAAGGAGATGAATCGATGTCGTTCGTACATCTTAACGATGCATGCAGAAGTGCTATACAAAAAACTATTTTTCTGTGTGCAGCAGACTTCAAGGCCGATTTTAGGTATGATTCGGTCTGATTCAAGTCTCGAGCTCTACAAGAAAGATATAGCCCTCAGAATGACCTTTCCAACGGATAGTTACATGTTTATAGGGAAGTTCTGTAGCTATGTGAAAGTGCAGCCGAAGTTGCTGCGCTGTAATAATATAAGTGCTGTTTGGTACTATCTTAGTGTACATGGCTTGACTGAAACCTGATTTCCGGTGTGATGGATTTGGATTTGTCCCCAGACTCAACACGGAAGTTGTATCCCTTGAAAATACCTTTCCGATTTGGGGTTGCTCGTAATTTTTTGTGGACTGTAGCTTCCCGAATGCTAGCTTTGGTAAACTGTGGCACGTATCCATGCTTTATTAATACCTTGATGATTTCCTTATTCTATGAATTGATTACTTGGGAGATAGATGGGTAGATATTTGATGATAATGTGATCACCCCTTGTATGATTAATAAGTTTTGGAAAGAGTAATTGTTGCGTGTACTTGGAGGTGTGTGAAATGAAGTTTGGTAGAGATGATTGAATAATTATGATGCATATGCATGTGTTAAATGCTAGAAAAGGTTGGATGAGATATACCCCCATGGCCATATGATGAGCTTAACCTTGACCTTAAGTATTGAAGGAATGACTGGCATAATCCACTGCTTAGAGTACGATAACTCCCTGCGGGTAGCAGTGAGTGATTGGTGTAGCAATTAGGTTGGATTGTCATCCCGTGTTAAATGTAGACCCTTGTGTGCTTTGGAGCATAGTGTTGGCTATGATACGAAGGGACTCAGTTGGAGCCTTTGAATGCATGATGACATGGTAAATGTGAATTTCATGGGTTGGGTGTGTGTTGACACACAGTATATGATCCTTCATTGAGGATTTGGTGGCAGTTATACGGGCTCGCTAGTCATCATACTGACAGGAGCTGACAATTAGACCTTGGGCAGTTGGGATTGGTCCTTTGTTGTTCACTCCCAAGGATCCTTCCGTGCTAGTGGGCGGTTGGGCTTTATTCTTCGGTGATTCGCTCCCAAAGTCTCCTTCCATTCTAGTTACATGCCAGTTGGTCTGGGCTCTTGGCGCACATCTACCCAAGACCCCTTCGGAGACATAGTATGCAGGGACTCCACTGTTGTATTCTTAGTGTTGAAGCATATGGAGGCCTTGTCCTGGAAGTTTATATGCATGCCTAGTAGTGGAGATGCCTGCTCTACTATCACCATTTGTCCACAACAGTTGATGCCTGAGAGGTTAGCTACCTGTTCGAAAAATGGGAATTAAAGGTCTATATCAATATTGCAAGTGTGTGTGTGTGTGTATGGGTGTGTCATCATATTGCATTCATTTCATATCATTACATTGCACCATATAAGATTCTCATCATATAAATTTGTATGGGCATTTTTATATAATGAGTTACTTTGATGTACCCGATCGTTAACTTATAAATCTGTATGAGCATTTTTATAAGTAAAGTTAAATTCTATACTTAAATTGATATGTTGTTAGAGTAGATGTACTATTTTATATATTGATTACTACTGCTCTTACCTGCTTAACATTGATGTGCTATTTATACATGTACTGTTGGATACATAATGCTCTCTTTTCATGTGATTTGGTATATATATATTACTGCTATATTGTGCTCCTCCTTTTCCTCCGCCAGGTGCCTAAGAGTCACTGTTGTGAGCGGATGTGATATCCACTTAGTCTTTTTGACTAATAGTTGCTACGTCTACCATTTTAGGAGGATACCCCGCAGGCGGGGCAACATCAACGCCTTGTGTAGGAGGACAGCCGGTCCAGGGTGATAGGGTCTGATATGAAGATATCCTCTCTTCCTTCTATGCTCGATTTTAGTTTGAACATTATGATGTAGCCTTGGGGTAGTTTGTGTGCTCTGATATTAAAGAATCTAATGTAGCTTCTTATAATGATGTACTGTTTTGGACATTTTGCTTTATGTGAATCAAGAATTCTAAATTCTTCTACTTTTTGGGTTGGCATTTGTGATATCAGAAATTAGCAGGCAGAATAGGTGACTTGTGGTATAGATTAGTACATGTGTTGATGCTACCTCCAGGCGGCTGTTCTGGGCATAAAACTTCCCTCGGTCGTGTCTTGTGTTCTGGGAGGGGAGTTTTACAAAACTTGTTACTCAAGGTTATAGACAAATAGAACGAATTAACTATAATAAAACATTTTCACTTGTAGCTAGACTTAAAGCAATCAGATTATTTTTAGCCTATGCAGAATATAAAATGATCAAAGTATATAAAATGGATGCAAAGAGTTATTTTCTTAATGGAACTCTTCAAGAGGAAGTCTATAATGAATAACCACTAGGTTTTGTCAATCCTATTTTCCCATTATACGCTTAAAAACTAAGTAAAGGACTTTATGGTTTAAAGCAAGCTCCAAGAACTTGGTATGAAACATTATCCATTTTTCTCTTAGATCTCTCTTTCACAAGAGGAAAAGTAGATAAAATACTTTTCACAAAAACACATAAGGAAAAGCTGGTAATTGTCCAAATTTATGTGGATGATATTAATTTTTTCTCTACAGACTCTAGACTTTGCGTAAGGTTTGTTGACTTAATGCAATCTAGGTTTGAAATGAGTAGTAAGGGAGAATTATCTTTCTTCCATATATTATAAGTGAAGCAAAGTAATGAAGACATTTTTATATCACAATCCCAGTACGTAAAGGAACTGATAAAGAGATTTGGTATGGAAATTGCCTTTATAATGAAAACTCATATGACTTCTAATACGGTTCTAGATAAAGAAATTTCTTGTAAATCCATTGATCAAAAATATATAGAGCAATTATTGGATATCTCCTTTATCTTGTAGCTAGTAGGCCAAACATAATATTTTGCCATAGGTGTCTATGCAAGATATCAGGTAGATCCTAAAGAATCTCATCTTAGTTCTATTAAAAGAATTTTACAATATATTAAGGGTATAACTGAGTTGGTATTATGATATCGAGCAGAATCAAAGTTTGAATAAAATGGATTTTGTAATGCTGAATATGCAGGGTGCAGATTTGATAAAAAAAGGACCTTAGGAACATTTAAATTCCTAAGTTCTAGACGGATATCTTGGTTTAGTAAAAAAGCAAGCATCAATCTCCACTTCTATAGAAAAAGCTGAGTATATTGCTGTTGGAAGCTGGTGTTCACAAATAATGTGGATGCAGAATCAATTCCTTGATTATAACTTAAATTTCACTATCTCCATAATATTTTGTGACAACTCATGTGTTATTTCAATTGCCTCAAATCCTGTCTTGCACATTAGGATAAACCATATAGAAATTAGGCATCACTCACTTAGAGATATTGTGGAAAAAGGGAAAATTTCCTTAGAATATGTGACTTTTGAAAATCAGAGGGCATATATTTTCACAAAGCCTCTTAATGAAATCAAGCACAAATACTTTATTAATGTTTTGGGCATACTTTATAAAGCTCAGTAAATGATTTTATAACATGCAATTTTCATTAAAAATATTGCTAGGAAAAACCTATAAAAGGCTTAAAATATTTAAGTCTTTACTTGACGTAACGTTGAATATAAGTCGACGGAACATCTACTTCAATTCAACGTAACATCTAGAGATGGTGTCTATGAAAATTTTTGTCTATGAAATTTTTTGATATTTTCGATCAAAAAGAAATTATCGATGCCCTAATTTTTCAATGTCTATTTATTTATACTTTATATTTTCTCCAAACTCTTCATCTTAATTTTTCCTAACTTGCTTTCTCCCATCTTTGTGAATTTTATAGGTACTCTAGTGATAATAAAAATCAAATATATTTAATATTGACAGAGAAGGAAGTATTGGATGCTTTTGTTAAAATCGACTATGATATTTCAAAGACGAGTCGCATACATCAAAAAGAAAGCTCCGTCAATGACACGTTGACTAATGTAAAGAAGAGGGAGAAAAAATGGCAAGGATAGGATTCAAGACTGTATTCAAACCCAAAGAAATTTCAGAAACAATGAGGACATTTTCAGATATGGTTTGTGTTGGACTAGGTGATTTGGGCTGTTCTCTTCTATTTACCCGTGTTTATAGGGTCAAATGTTATGTGTTTTTAGAGTTATATCAACAGTAGAAAGGACCAGCCTCCAACAATGCCAGAGACTCTTAGAAGATTCAAACTTAATAAAAAGGAGATCTTCATCTTCCACACTCTATTTTTCCTATCGACGACTAAACAAAGTGATAACTCCTCTCAAACTTCTCGACGAACTAAGAACACGTCGACGAACTCTTTGTGACTAAATTCAGCTTCAGAGCCAAAGATCTCTAGCACCAAAATTGTCAGCACCACTCTCAAAGCCAAAGTTTACTGATAATACTCAACGCTCTCAATCAAATATCAACACTCTTAAACGACTCAACTCCAGAATATAACACTAAAAGCCAGAGGACATCTCACTCAACAGATCAATACTTAAACCCTCAACATCAAAAAATATTCTAAGAAGGACTCAGCTCGAGATCTTATCAGCTGGATGCTTTCAGGTCGACGAAATTTTGCACAAAACAGTTTATGCATTGCAATTGTTCGCAGAACGGAACTAGTCGACGAAATACTGGAGCTGTTCTCAGGTCGACGAAAACTGTAACATATTGTCAATTCTTTCCTTTTCTGTCTCCTTATTTTATACTATTATAAATTCTGGATTATGCTCTTTTCTTTTAAAGACGAGTGATTACAAATATCCTTCATGAATTAACTACTTATATCTCGGGAAACATAGAATAGAATTATGACAACATTCTTCATTTCTGAATTCCGGCAGCATTTATAGTTTTTGAATGAAGTTGCTATCATTTGAGGATCTCTTAGCAAAGATCCAGAGAGATAAGAAAAATAGAGAAGAAAAGAGTACATAAAAACTCGTGTGCTTTAAGCAAGTCACAGGAAAAAGCATGACAATAAAATCAGTGAAAAAGCTCTCAGAAAAAGTTCAAGAGAAGAAGAAGGAACAAAAATCACCATCAAGTCCTTCTTCCTTTCTCTCTTTGTTTTCAGGATCTCAATCAAGTTATTCTGAAGATCTCTGAAGAGCTAAAAGGCCTACTCACCCTTTTGTAAAGCTTCCACTCCTGAACTAGTCAAGATCTCAGGGGAGCTTTGACAACAACACAAATCCACTTAGTCTTCTCATTTTTATTTGAGAAAAGAATATTTCCATCAACCTCTCTTCCTACCTTTGTACAGGGTTTTAATTCCCTTCAAAATTATTCCTGGTTGCAAGTCTCCTAACCAAAAGATAAGAGGTTTGGTTTTTGAGCACCTGATCAAAAGCTCATTGGTGGCAGTCACCTGATCAAAACTGTAGTGGATTCCTACCTAGGGTGGTAAAAGAGTGGATGTACCCAAGTTTGGGGAACCACTATAAAATTCTTGTGTTATTTGTGTGGCTGTGTTGTTTTTCCTTTGTGCTTGTGCTGTGATATATTTTTATTATGTAGCTTAGTTATCTCTCTCTAGTTTATCTGCTGCACTTGTGCATCTATACACTTATACTATAGTAACATATTTTATTAAAGATCTTTTATTTCAGTAAAACTTAAAAGATTTCAATAACTCTATTCACCCCCTCCTCTAGAGTTTTTCAGAGCTTACCTTATCTTTCAATTGGTATCAGAGGGTGGTTAATCACATCATACAGGCTCACACCTGGATTAATCAAGATCCTCAGGATAAACTCTAAATAAGCTTTAGTAGTCTCTCTGATTATATTTTATTTTCTGATATCATGGCACAAAACAAGGATTATGCCAGCACCAGACCTCCAGTTTACAACTTGCAAAAGTTTGGAATCTGGAAGGCAAGAATCAAGTTGTACATGAACTCTATTGATGAGGACATTTTTAATTCCATCTTGACAGGACCACCGGCTCTAGTGGCCTCTACTTCAACTCCAGCAAATCTCAGTGCAGTGCCTCCTCCAGATCAAACTGATGCACATAAGAAGGCAAAATTTGCTGATGACAGAGCTATGAATATAATGGCCCAAACTATGTCAGATAACATATTTCAGAAGGTTTCTGAATGTACATCTGACAAAGCCATTTGGGATTCCCTCAACCAAATGGTAGCAGGCTCTGCTGATGAGAGGAAGGACAGAAGATCAAACCTTATATCCCAATATGAGAACTTTAGGAAAGATGAAGCAAAATCAGTAGAAGTAATGTACAACAGGCTGAGCTCCATCATCAGTGCGCTCAGAACATTGGATAAAGAAATTACTCTGACTGAGGTCAATGACAAGATCCTCATGTGATTCCCTAGCACATGGGACTCCAGAATCTGGCCCATCAGAGAAGCCAGAAGCATGGCTGAAATCTCAACAGAATCTTTACTTGGAAAGCTAAAATCCTATGAGGAACTGATCAAGTCAAGAGAAGCTGCAGTTGAACCAAACGCTTCAACACCTACTAGGAAGGAACAAAACTTAGCACTCAAAGCTGCAAAAGAATCTCCCAGCTTATCAGCCAATGAAGAACTTATGAGTCTCTTTGCTAAGAGATTTTATAAAATGGCAAGGAAGGACTTCAGGAGAAGGCCTTCAAGGAATGAAGATAAACCCAGGTATGACAAGACCCCTTCTAAAGAAGTTATCTGTTTTGGATGCAGGAAACCTGGACACTTCATATCTGAATGCCCATAAGTCCAAAAGAAAGACAGAAGGCAAGACAAGGACTCAAGAAGACATCAGCATAGCAAGGCCTCCTCCAGCAAGTACAAGAAGAAGGAGAAGGGCTTTGTAGCTGAAACCTAGAGTGATACTGAAGAAGAAACATCCTCCTCCAGTTCCAGTGAAGATGATGAAGAAGAAAAGAAGGCAAGAGAAATGTGCCTTATGGCAATAGATGCTGGAAGCAGTAGATTAGATTCAGATGAATCAGAAGATGAAGAATTCCTCTCTAAAGAGGATCATGTAATTGCTTCATATGATTTTCAGTCTAAAGAATTTCAATATGAGTTTAAACTCTTATGTTTAGACCTAATAGGATCTGAGAAGGAAATCAAACTTCTCAGGGAAAAACTATTAGAACAAGAAAAATTCATTGCTGAAAATAAAAAATTAACTGAAGAATTAAATCTAGCTAATCAACAAATAGTATTTTTAAAATCTGAATTAAGTAAGGCTAAAGAATTAGAAGAAACCTTAAATGGTAGAAGTTTACAACTGATAGATAACTAGCACAGTTAACATAAGATCTAATAATAACAATCTAGGATTAGGAGCCTCATCTAGTGAACCAATCTTAATTCAGAAAAATCAACTATCAAAACCTATTAACTTCATTTCTGAAAGTGGAAAGAAAAACACTGAACAAGTAGAGAAAGTTAATGAAGTTCTTAAACAATTAGAACTTAAGAAAACCAATCAGAAGAAGAAAAACAAACAACATGACTATGTTCAGCAAATTTCGTCGAACTCAGAACGACGAAATGGGTATGGTTCGTCGAACTCAGAACGACGAACTCTGAACGCAAATAATAATGTAATTTATTCTTCGAACTTGGATCGACGAAACCAGTATGGTTTGTCGACCAGAGATCGATGTTTTTGGGGCTCTGAGAATGGATATCTCCATTCTTCAAGCAGAGATCGACGAACTCTATTCCGATCGTCGAGCTCAGGTCGACGAACATACTCAAATTTGTCCAATTCAGTTCATAACCAGAGTAACCTAAAAACTGATAAACCTTTTAATCCCTTTAGTCAGTGGGTCATACCTTCTAGAATGTATCATACTTTAGGTTATAAGGATCAACCTGAATGTTCATTCATTTCAAGCTTTATTTATGTCAAACAACAAGGACCCAAGATAACCTGGGTCAAAAACTGCTAATCCCTTTTACAGGTAGAAGAGAACTCTATCACTCAAAAAAAATGGTACCTGGACAGTGGTTGCTCTAAACATATGACAGGTTGCAAAGAATGTCTAATCAACTATAAAGCCAAGATTGGACCTAAAGTAATCTTTGGAGACTCAGGCTTTGGACTGACAAAAGGTTATGGTGACTTCAACTATGGAGCTATCACATTCAAGAAAGTGACCTATGTGAATGGTCTCAAGCATAACCTGATATCAGTAAGCCAACTATGTGATATAGGTTAACAAGTAAGCTTTACTCACTCCTTATGTCTTATCTCTTTAAACAACACAACTGTTTTAACAGGAATTCGACAAGGCAACATCTATTTAGTAAATTTTGAATCAGCAAAATCGGAAATTTTCTTATTCAATTCGGTTAGCATTCAAACTAACTTATGCAATAAAGACTAGGGCATGTAAACCATAAAAATATAGCTAGGTTATCTAAAGACAATCTTGTTAGAGGTTTACCTTCTGGTCCCTACAAGAAGGAAGACCTTTGTAAGGCTTGTCTGCTAGGAAAGCAAACTAAATCTAGTTTTAAATCAATTAATAAGAGTGATTCATCTAGAATCTTGTACTTGCTCCATATGGACCTTTTTGGCCCTATTGCAGTACAAAGTCTAGGAGGAAAGTCTTATACATTAGTTATTGTAGATGACTTCTCTAGATTCACATGAGTTTTCTTTCTGAGAACTAAGTCAGATACTTTTAAAGTTCTCACAGATTTTCTCAAGAACATACAGATTGAGTACTCTACTCAAGTTGCATTGATCAGAAGTGATCATGGCACTGAGTTTGACTCTCTTCTTATGCTAGAGTTCTGTGAGAAGGAAGGTATCAAACATTGTTTATCAGCTCCAAGAACTCCTCAACAAAATTGGGTAGTTGAAAGGAAGAATAGAACACTCATTGAAGCTGCAGGTACATACTTGTAGATGCTTACATGCCCCTATCCTATTGGGCAGAGGCTGTAAGAACAACAAACTATGTCCTGAATAGAAGCCTAATACATAAACTAAAGCATAAGACTCCCTATAAACTACTCAAAGGGAAGAAACCTATAATAACCTATTTTAAAGTATTTGGGTGTATATGTTATATTCACAATAACGACAAGAAACATCTTAGAAAATTTGAAGCTAAGGCTGCAATGAGAATTTTTCTAGGATATTCCCAAGTCAGCAAGGCATATAGGGTATTTAATAAATCAACACTAAAAATTGAAGAATCTATGCATGTGACATTTAATGAATCTAACATGTTTTACAAGGAGGGAGATATCTCTACCAACAAAAATCTGCAGGTACAGAATTTGTGTGAGAGCTTAGATGATCTAAACCTTACCAAAAGGATTGAATCACACTCCTCTCCACAAGTTATATCAGAAGCTGAAAGTGAAGAAGAGAATGTAGAAGAAATTAATTCCCCTCCAACAGTTGATACAATTCCACAAGAGGAATTAAATCAAATAACTGTTGCTGAACCAACTTCTCCTAATAATCTTGTCACACTTAGGGATCACCCTAGATCTCAAGTAATTGGAGACATATCATTAGGAGTGCAGACAAGACATCAACTCAACCCTAATGTGATGCTTGCTTGCATTCTCTCTCAAATTGATCCTCAATCCATATCTGATGCAGAGAAAGATCCAAACTGGATCACTGCAATGCAAGAGGAACTCAACCAGTTTGAGAGGTGTAAAGTTTGGGACTTAGTTCCAAGGCCTAAAGGCTATCCAATAATTGGGACTAAGTGGGTTTTTAGAAACAAACTTGATGCCCAAGGTGTGATAATGAGGAACAAGGCAAGGCTTGTTGCTCAAGGATACAAGCAAGAGGAAGGAATTGATTATGATCAAACCTTTGCTCCAGTTTCCAGACTTGAAGCTATAAGGATCTTCTTAGCTTATGCAGCATTCAATAAGTTTAAAGTCTACCAGATGGATGTAAAAAGTGCATTCTTAAATGGATAACTCAAAGAAGAGGTGTATGTTGAACAACCACTAGGTTTTATCTCTCCAACTAATCCCTCTTATGTCTTTAAATTGCATAAGGCTATCTATGGTTTAAAGCAAGCTCCAAGAGCTTGGTATGAGACCTTAGCCAGCTTTCTTTTAGAGCATGTTTTTTCAAGAGGCATGGTTGATAGAACCCTTTTTACAAAATTGCATCATGATAAAATTCTATTAGTACAAATATATGTAGATGACATAATCTTTGGTTCTACTGATCCAAATCTGTGCAAAAGATTTTCTGATCTAATGCACTCAAGGTTTGAGATGAGTAGCATGGGTTGAGTTATCATATTTCCTTGGTCTCCAAGTGAAGCAAACCCCTGAAGGAATCTTCATCTCTCAGTCTAAATATGCTAAAGAGCTTATTAAGAAGTTTGTGATGAATGATGCCTCTGTCATGAAAACTCCCATGGCTGCCAATGCTATTGTAGATGCTGATGAATCTGGAAAACCAGTTGATCAGACCAAGTGTAGGGCCATTGTTGGATCCCTACTGTACTTAACAACAAGCAGACCAGACATTATGTTTGCCACATGTCTTTGTGCTAGGTTCCAGGTGAACCCTAAAGAATCTCACCATATTTTCTTAAAAAGGATTTTGAGATATATAAAAGGTTGTCCAGATCTAGGCCTCTGGTATCCAACAGAATCAGCATTTGTGTTAACTGGATTCTCTGATACTGATTATGCTTGAAGCAGAGTAGACAGGAAAAGCACCTCTAGATCTTGTCAGTTCCTTGGTGACAAACTTGTATCTTGGTTCTATAAAAAACAAACATATGTTTCAACATCCACTGCTGAAGCTGAGTATATGGCTGCAGACAGTTGCTGTTCACAGATTTTGTGGATACAAAACCAACTACTGGATTATGGTGTCAACTTAAATAATTCAACTATACCATGTGATAATACAAGTGCTATTTCCATTGCACAAAATCCAGTATTGCATTCTAGAACTAAGCATATAGACATTAGACATCATTTCATTAGAGATTGTGTTGACAAACAAAAGATTAAACTTGAATTTATCTCTACTGATTTGCAAAGAGTAGATATATTCACTAAGCCATTGGACTCATCCAAGCATCTGTTCTTTGTTAATCAACTTGGTATGATAAATGGTCAGGATTTAATCTAATACTCTTACTATATTCAAAGAATTGTCTCTATTCGTCGACCTGAGATCGATGAACTGATAACTGTTCTTGAGAATTTTCGTCGACCTAAGATCGACAAAATCCCCTAGTATAGCTCATTCGTCGACCAAAGATCGACGAATTCTGTCTCAGAGAGTTTTTCTGCGAAAGACAAAAACTTTCCCTCTCTTCGTCCTTAGATCGACGAACTTTTTCCCTTTATGAAGTTTTCGTCGACCTGAGATTGAAGAATCTTATGTTTCCATCGGATTGAGATTGGTGATTCATATTCTGAAAACCATTATTAAGGCTTTCTTCTTCGACCTCAATCCCGCGCTCTCAGAATTTCCCCTCCTTGCACTTGATCTTGTGATTTCTCTTGCAGGTGCTCACTCTCTCTCATTCGATCTCAACTTCGCAAATGGCCGCTACTGGATTAACCGACATGAAGTTCGATCATGGTTTTGATATCGACTTTGACTCATTTCAACAGTCCGATCAAGTTTTCCTAGACATTCTACAGCTATTCGAGGAACAAAAACTGAAGCAGTTTATGACTGAAAGGATCAGGATACCTATAACTAAAATCAAGGAATGGGTTTGTTCTTCATCCTCAACTGATACTGAAATGACTGGGACTATCAGCGGAAATCATGTGATTCTTACTCCCACCATTCTCTCTGAACTTTTTAATCTAAATACTAGAGAAGATGATCTAGAAATAGATGATAAGGAATATGAGGACATGCTGACTGTTATGGGTCACTTCGGCAAAAACCCTAACAAATTGCTTAAGAAAAATTTCTCCCCGGCATATAAATTTCTTACAGATGTCGTTGGGAAGGTGCTGTTTGCTAAGCATACAGCACATGACTACATATCCAGGCAACGGTTCCTGGTTATGGCTGCTTTGGTAAGTAAGAAAAATGTGAACTGGGCACAGATCCTGTTTGACTTAATCAGGAAAAAGAATAGCAAAAAGGAGGTTTGCTATGGAAGAATCTTGGGCTTGTTCCTGAAAGCCAAGGCTAATGAACTGCTGGTATCTAAAACCACATTCATTAATGCCTCTAAGAGGCTCTCATCTGCCCTCTTTGGCAGATGGGAGAGGACTATCACAAAGCCATCTAAGGGCAAGTCCTCCTCTAAAACTTCTGAAAATACAAGGGCCGCACCAGCCTCTCCACACCCCACTGAAGGGCTTATCTCCACCCCTCCACCTCCTCCTGCCCCTCAAGCTCCATCCCAACCTCAAGACCAACCAACTCCACCCTCCACTACAATTCTAATACATACCCAAACACCTCCAACATCTCCAATTCATTCTACACATATACCATCAAATCCTTCTTGCCCTCAGCATGACACATCAATACCAACACCTCCCCAATCTCCACTTCCATCTCATCTTGCTGATCTCCCATCTTTCAATTTGTTATCATCCCCCCTAAACACTCCTTCTCCTCAACATAACTCCCCTCTAGAAACTTCAATTCCACTTACTCCACCAGCACCTACCATCAACACAACTATCCACCTTCCATCATCTTCTGCCAACACCTCTGCCTCAACAACTTTGGATCCTTCAATCATCCAATCACTATTTAAACTCCTTAAACCTCTCCTCCAAACCATCATAGCAGAGGCAATTTCCCCTCTTGCTGCCTCCATCTCATCTCTTTCTACTCAAATCTCTGGCCTGACCTCTACCCTCTCTTCATCTGGGGGTCTGGCTTCAATATCTACTGAAACCAAGTAGGGGGAGATATTTGATGATGAAGCAGCAGCAGCAGCCGAACCAGCAATTGTATCAGAAGCAGCAGAACCAGCAGCAGCAGCAGGAACAGACATTGACATGGAAACAGACTTCTTGAATTTTCTTGAACATGATATGGAAACAAATGATGCAGAGATACCTGACTCAGTAGCAGATGTATATAATCAATGTACAGATATTGTAGTATCCAATGCTCAAGAGACCATCTTGCCAGAAGTTCTGCCTGGAAGGGTCTACTTTATCAAATCTAAAGTGAATCTAGCTACTTTGCTAAAAATCTTTGGATCTTACATTCATTTCTGCCTCTCCTTCCCCACTCCATCATCAAGAGAAATTGTATGCTACACTTCCCCTATAAGCTCAGAAGTATTAGATACTGTAAAGAAAAGTTTGATAGTTCCTCCAGAAATATTGTATGAACAGAGATCTAGCCCTCCTGGGCCATCCTATATCATGGATGATAGCCCCCTCCTTAATCTGGATGACCTAATAAATAAGGACATTGCTATGGAAGATGAAGCAGCTCATACTAAAGTTGTTCCCACTCCAATAAGTAAAGAAATCCCCAAGGATATACTAAAAGAGATAGATGACTTATATAACAATCCTAAAGGACAGTCTGATGATGATGATGAGGATGATGATGACTCTGATGAGGAACCCAAGAAAAAGAAAGTCTCAAAGAAAAGGAAAGCTCAACCTCCTCCTGCTCCAAAAATAAATCCAACAAATGACACTCCCTATTACATTCTGCACAATGTAACTCCTTATAAGGGTATGCCGGCCTGGATGTGGCTATCCAAGAATGAACAAAAGACAAGAAATAAGAGCAGAAGGTATTCTCCTCCACCACAGAAGTTCAAAAGGGATCAACCTCCTCCTCCTCCTCCACCTGCAGGTGCCTCAGGAACCATATCTCAAAGGTCAGATGCTTCTTCCAAGCCTACTCTTATCAAAACTTATCAGAGGCAAGGAAGACCATCTCAATCTTCTAGAGGTAGTCAGCACCAACATAGACATCAGTCATCTTCTAGAAGTTCATTCAAAGCTCAGCAGTCTGCTCCCTAGCCAACATTCTCTCCTCCTCCATCTCCTGGCAAAGCTAACAGCCCTGAATGACCTGTAATTCAAGCCTATGATCCTGAAACTAGTCCAACCACCAGAATGGCTAGATTCAAAGAATCTGTGGCTCTATCTCAGATCAGGCAAGCTAGAGAAAAAGGTCAAGATTCCTCTCAGTTCCCAACTATGTCAAGCTATAGGAAGAAAGAGTTTGAAAGATATCAAGTTGGAAAATTGTTCAATGCTGATGAATACATGAATCTACATCCTGAAGCTGTGGTTCCAAGAACCACCTCTCAAAAGACTCTTGGAGATGCTGAGATGACCATGACTCTGAGACAAGCTCAACATCCAAACAGGATAATCAAATTTGCTAAGTTTTCTGATTCTCATAATAACATTTAGATTGCTTATTTTTTTTGTTTCTATGTTTATTGTGAACAATTTGAGTGCATAGCTTTATAAAGGTGCTGATAGCTTATTTATTCTATCAGTTATCCTAATTTTATGATATGTTTACTTCATTTGTATTTACTTCATTTGTATTGTTGTCTCCATATGTTTTTGTTTGAAGTAACCTCACCAAAATAGGGGGAGATTGTTGGAACCCCTAGGTGATTTGGGCTAGGTTCTCTTCTTAGGTTATGACCCATGTTGTATAGAAGGGTCAAATGTTATGTGTTTTTAGAGTCTAGGCCATGCCCTTAAAGTCAACTGTAGAAAGGACCAGCCTCCAACAATGCCAGAAACTCAAGACTTCGAAGATTCAAGACTTAATAAAAGGAGATCTGCGTTCATCGAACTCCGGTCGATGATCGTCGTGCTCAGCTCGACTAACCCAGAGACAATTCTCTGAGCTGACCTCGATGAACTTAGATCTCAGCTCAATGATCTCTAAACAAAGTGATAACTCCTCAGTCAAACTTCAGTCAATGAACTAAGAACATCAGGTCGACGAACTCTGTCCTCAGTTCGACTAACATTTCAGCTCTCAGAGCCAAAGATCTCTCAGCGCCAAAATTGACTCACCGCCACAGTTCATTCAAAGCCAAAGTTTACTCAGAGCCAAAGGTCACTCAATGCTCTCAACGTTATCAATGACTCAACACTCTTAAACGACTCAACTCCAGAATGGTGATCTAACACTCAAAGCCAGAGGACATCTCACTCAATGCCAGATCAATACTTCAACCCTCAACATCAAAAAATATTCTAAGTCCTAGACTGCAGACTCAGCTCGACGATCTTGGATCTCAGCTCGACGAATAGCTGTTCTCAGGTCGACGAACTTTGTGCACAGAATTAGTCAGTTTATGTATTGCAATTGTTCGCAGAACTCAGGTTGACGAAAGCTGATCAGAGGTCGACGAAATCACAGGTCGACGAAAGCTGTTCTCAGGTCGACGAAAACTATAAGGCATATTATCATTTATTCTTTCCTTTTCTGTCTCCTTATTTTATACTATTATAGACCGTTAATTCCCTGGATAATAAATGCTCTTATATCCTTTCAATCGAGCTGTTACTAGCAGCATTGATTACAAATATCCTTCATGGAATTAACTACTTATATCTCGGGACAGACATAGAATAGAATATATGACAACATATTTACCGTTTTCATTTCCGAGATTCCGGCTAAGCATTTATTGCAGGTTTTTGAATTCGACCAAGTTGCAGTTATCATTTGAGGATCTCTTAGCAAAGATCACAGAGAGATAAGAAAAATAGAGAAGAAAAGAGATACATAAAAACTCGTGTGCTATAAATAAGCAAGTCACAGGAAAAAGCATACAGACAATAAAAGTGCAGTGAAAATAGCTCTCAGAAAATCTACTGCTCTCAAGAGAAGAAGAAGGAACAACAATCACCATCAAGAGTCCTTCTTCCTTTCTCTCTTTGTTTTCAGGGATCTCAAGTGACAAGTTATTCAAATCAGTCAAGGATCTCTGAAGAGCTAAAAGGCCTACTCACCCTTTTGCAAAGCTTCCATTCCTGAACTATTCAAGATCTCAGGGGGATTTTTGACAATAACACAAATCCACTTAGTCTTCTCATTTTGATTTGAGAAAAGAAGACTTCCATCAACCTCTCTTCCTACCTCTGTATAGGGTTTTAATTCCCTTCAAAATTATTCCTGGTTGCAAGTATCCTTACCAAAAGACTTGAGGTTTGGTTTTTGAGCACCTGATCAAAAGCTCATTGGTGGCAGTCACCTGATCAAAACCTATAGTGGATTCCTACCTAGGGTTGGTAGAAGAGTGGATGTACCCAAGTTTGGGGAACCACTATAAAATTCTTGTGTTGTCTTTGTGGCTGTGTTGTTTTCCTTTGTGCTTGTGCTGTAATATATTTTTATTGTGTAGCTTAGTTATATCTCTCTAGTTTATCTACTGCACTTGTGCACCTATACACTTATACTATAGTAACATATTTTATTAAAGATCTTTTATTTCAGTAAAACTCAAAAGATTTCAATAACTCTATTCACCCCCCTCTAGAGTTTTTCAGAGCTTACCCTATCTTTCAGTTTGTGATGATGTAAATGAAGAAACTTTAGAAAAACTAAGTGTGGGCATGATTCAAGATATAAAGATACCATATAATATTACCTTTGTCCTAGAATTAGAAATGGTTCATATGCCTGCTAAACATGGGGAGGATTCTGAAATGATTCAGATGTCTATCACACAGGGTGAGAATCAATCAGTCTTAATGTCATATATTCAAGGGCAAAAAATGTCAGAAGACATTGAGCTAGAGAAAGCAATTGAATTAATAAGAGAAAGAGATGAAGCTGAATTCAAAGCATCTGAAGATGATTTAGCTGATAAGAAATGAATTTTTCTAGCATATTACAATCTAAGGAATCAGGGAAAAGAAATGTTTCTAAATTATCAATCACTCTTCCATAAATAATCTTTGATCATAATGAATATACTAAGAAGCATCCAACTACTCAGATTGTGGACATTGATGGACATTATCATAAAAAGTTAGTAGGTTTTGCTTACAATCATGATAAATATATTCCTTATGAAATTTTTAATGTGAAAGATTTGATTTCAAGAGCCAGACACCTAGAGGGGGGGGGGGTGAATAGGTTCTAATCTTTTTAACTATTTAGGCAATTAACAAGTTCTAACACAACATATAAAATCACAGTTCTCAGAAAAAATAAACACAACACAACACACCAAGATTTATAGTGGTTCCCCAATTTATGGGTACATCCACTTTCCCCCTTCGCCTATCCAGTAGAGAACTAGATTCAGCCAAACTTCCTTCCACTATCTCAGATCCAC
This sequence comes from Platanthera zijinensis, assembly GCA_039513925.1. Lineage (NCBI taxonomy): Eukaryota > Viridiplantae > Streptophyta > Magnoliopsida > Asparagales > Orchidaceae > Platanthera > Platanthera zijinensis. The sequence continues at coordinate 172,175,049 of CM077086.1, forward strand.
AGATCGTACAACTCAGAACCTGATAGGTTGCTACAGCTCAGAATTCTTCAAGTCCGACCTCAGATTCTTCCCAAGAACCCTACCTCAGGCAACAGCCCTACCTCAGCCTTTATCTCCAGTCCTACAACTAGAACTTTAACAAGTCCTACACCTAAGGCACTCAGCCCAACCTCAGCCTTTATAAATACAGGCTTACAACTCAGATCTATATAAGATCTTACAAGAAAAAGTTTATTTAAAGAAATAGAAATTTCACCCAGATTGAAATCTAAATGGGTGAGAGCTTCTTGATCAGTTCTTAAATGACTGAATACTTACGATCCAACCTGACTAAGCTTCTTCAAAGCTTCTTCAATTTGAACAAAATAAGGTTGAACTTTACTTGGTGTTGAAGTTGATCTTTAATCATCTTTCTTATTAAATTCAGAATCAGATCTGAATCTTTCTTGCAGACTTGTTCTGGATCTGCCTTCTTCTGGGTCAGCCTCTTGCTCTCCAATACTTTGATAGTTCTATATAATTTGTTCTATTGGATTCTATTATGGTTGTTATGGATCAGCCCTTTATATATAGTTCATCCATGATTACCGGCTGATCCGGTTTATAACGGCTTTCTGACAGCACTGATAGATGTGTTAGTCTTGTTACTTATGACAACTGTCAAGTCTTTAGTCATGAAAATTGACCCTTCATTGGAATTATTTCTCAGAAGGACACTGTCAGCAAACTACTTCAAATGTGTCAACACAAATAGACCAAGTGTCGACACAATTCTTGATGATGTCGACACAGCTTCCAATGTGTCGACACAACCATTCTTTATCTTCTCGACACAACTTCTGTTGATTGTGTCAACACAAGTCCTGTGTGTCGACACAACTGCTCCTGGTCTCCACATAGCTAATGCTGACAGATGGCGTTGAGTGTATGTCCAGACATCATTGAGTGTGTGTCGACACAAGTCCTGTGTGTCGACACAAGCCTTTCAGACTCAGTATAGCTGTTGTTGATAGATGGTATTGAGTGTGTGTCGACACAAGTCTTGTGTATCGACACAAGCCTTTCAGACTCAGCATAGTTGTTGATGATAGATGGCGTTGAGTGTGTGTCGATACAAGTCCTGTGTGTTGACACAAGCCTTCTTCAGACTCAGTATAGCTGTTGATGATAGATGGCGTTGAGTGTTTGTCGACACAAGTCTTGTGTGTTCAACACAAGCCTTTCTTCAGGTGTCGACACAATTCCTAGGTGTTGATACATGCCTTTCTTCTGGTGTCGACATAACTCCTATGGATCGACACAGTTCCTGCTTCAGGTATCGACACAATTCCTTGGGTGTCGACACAACTCCTACTTTAGGTGTCAACATAATTCCTTACAAGTGTCGACACTTGTACTTAGAAATTTTCCTGTATTTCTTAAACCTGGACACTAAAACTCAACATCCCATCAAATACAAATTGATGTATATCATTGAGTACAGAGAGGCTTCTCCAAATCTGGTACACAATTTCCAGTGTACCCAACAATCTCCCTCTATTTGGAGAAGTCATAACCCTTAATAAATGATATACACCACATATGATAAAACAAAGAAAAAATATGTGTACATCCATTTCACAGCAGGGTAACATATAAATACAAATAACAGCTAATATCAACACTGAAAATGATATCATTCATTAAACAGATAATTGTTTAAGCTTTACAAATTTCTTAATAGAATAGAAAGATTACATTGTTTTACATACTAGCCTATCTATCCTAAGATTGACTATGCTCCTTGATTACTATTCCTTTGCCAGAATTGATTTTATCTTGCACATTGGCTTCAGTATCTTCAGTTGGTTTCTTCCCTTTCAGATCCTTCTTTTTGAGTTCTTCAACCTTCATATTCTGCCTTTCAATGTAATGATAAGGCTTTGGAAAGTATTTGCTAGGCTCCACAGAGTTAGCAGGAAACTTTCCAGCTTTGATATCCCGTCTGAACTTATGTAAGGCATCTTGCCTTTTCTGATATTTACCCTATTCTTGTTCAGAGTACCATTTGCCTCTATCATGCATATTGTCTTTTACAGCTTTCCAGACAGTAATAATAATATTTCTGGAGGTTGGACTCCATTGCTCAAAATCAGGCTTTAATTTTGCCTGTTCTTTGAATCTTTTCTTAGAAAGCTGAGCCTCTTTCTGAGCATCCTTAGCAACATCAGACATTTCAACTTTTTCAATAATAACATTATGAACCTCCTGTGGAGGGCTATACATATGCTGTACTGCTTGTTGTACATCTTCAAAATCAGCTGGAGGATATATGACTTGTGCAACTTCCTACTGAACCCCTTCAAAGTGAGCAGGTTGAATACCAGATTCAGCAGTTTCATTATCATCATAGAGGGTTGGATATCCAAGAGTAGCTCTGATGGTATTAGATACCCATTTAACATGCTCAGAGCTAGCTTTGACTAACATTCTCCCCCCTTTATGGCTTCTCTGGCCACATGATCTCTCTGATCATTCTTCTGAAACCTTACTTGATCAGCCAGATATTCTGTACCTTCTTTATAGTAGGCTCTGAATTTGTTCAGATGATCAGAAATAGCTGTTTGAGATTCCTTAATGGCTGTTTGGACAGTAACTAGATCTGCTTGCATCTGCTTGGATACTTCAATTTTCAAATCAGTAGCAATACTTCCCAGATTTTTGAGAATTTCATCATGTGAGTCCTTGAGATTTTCATTTGATTTGAATTGATTTTCTAAAATATATCCTTGCTTGACTGCAATGTCCTCAACTTTAGTCTTTAGCAGCTGTTATTGCTCAGCCAAATATACCACAACATTACCTCCCTTATGGAAGCAATCTGTCATCTCTTTCTTATTCAAATTGACTTCAAATCTGATGGATTTAATGTCTTGAGCTAGCTTGAACTGAAGTTCTTTATGTGACTCATCCACATACTTCTCCAAAGATTGTCTTTGCTCATCTAACTTTACTTGTTGTTGAACCATCAGTTAACTGAAGTCCATTCCAGGAGCAGATGGTTGAGACTGTTTGTAAGGCTTTCTTATAGACTGTGCTCCTTTTCCTGATAGTAACCAGTTTCCTTTTCTTAGCAATGGAGGCTTCTTCATCATCAAAATATTGTGATGTGCTTTATATATTCACAGTGTCCATATCAGTAGGGGCATGCTGAGACATCTCCCCCTCGATTCCTTGTATCTCTTTCTCAATCCTTTGTTGCTCCCCCTCAGTCCCTATTTTATTGAAGTCAGGGAACATTTCTTCCAAAGTGAACTCTTGCTTCATCTGAACAGGATGAACAAGGTTGTCTTTTTGAACTAATGGTTCCCTCTAGACATCTAGATCTTTGTCAAGGGTCTTCTCAACATTGGAGCAGTGGACTTGCTCATCTTGAGCTTGATCTGTCATTTGCACATCTTGTTCTTCATTCTCAGTATTGACCTTTGCTGCCTTGTTTATTTCTGATACAACATCCATGACAGTATAAATAGCATACTCACTTTCTAGAGCAGCTTCAGCAATACCTCCTCCTTGGGCAGACAGCTGTGATTGTTCAGTGTTTGGGAGATTTATTTCAGTATTTTCTCCCCATGGAGTGGAGACTATCTGATTCTCTAGTTGCTCACTGCTCTCTACTTGAGCTTGATCTTCTTTTTCCTGTTGGTCTTCATCTGAGCTGAAGACAACTTCTTCTTCAGAATCACTGGAGGATTTTGCTTCTTGGACAATGGTTTTCTTCTTCCTATCCTTCTTTACCTGTTTCTGTGGAGTAGAAACTTCCTTTGTCAAGACTCTATCCCATCTGGATAGAATTCTCATATCCATCCTTCTCATGTGATTGATCTTAGATCCTGGCAGTTGATTCATAACATTTTGGGAAAATGGAAGCTAGATACAAGCTTAGTATTCTACCCAAATTTGGCTTCTTAATACCTTCTTGAATCTTATCAAAAACTACTGATGACCAGTCTGTTTTTACACTGAATATGACTCTGGTCATAAGGTTGAACATGTAAGCAGAAATTCTATCATGTCCACCTATCTTGTAGAGAATTACCTTGCCTATGATCTCTGAGAGAAATTTACCTTGGGAATTAATTCCCTTCCTGGTAATAGAGGATCCTACATTTGTATTTGGATTCAGTCCACACAAACAGAGTGCATACTTCATCATTGATGGAACAATGTCATCATCTTCTTTAACTCTGGGGAGTTGAAGCGACTTTCTGATCGTCTTTTGTGAGAGTTTCACTCTTGTACCATGAACAGTGGCTTTCATCTTCTTTCCTTCATAATCCACAGTTGTAGACGAGTAGAATTCAAGCACTTTCTTCTTCAAAATTTTTGTAGGTTCGGAGACTAAATACTCCAACTCATTCTCTGAGATTAGGGTAAGCACACCAATGATTTCTTGTGAAGCTGTCTCGAATCCCCTGCTAATTAGCTCGTATCCTTCATTGATCTTATTATCCTGGTGTGGCGCCATTGACAAGAGAGAGAGAGAGAAGGGAAGAGAAGAGAAGAGAATATCTTAGTCGACACAAAGTTTAGAGTCGAGAATTTTGAGAGCACAGTAGACCAGATTTTGTCTTCTTCTATATATAGACTAGTGGTAAAGGGTAGGTCAAAAGATATGCCTTACTTAGTAATAATACTAGTCGACAAAAAAAATATACATGTGTCGATAGTAATGACTTAGGTCACGACAAAAGTTTGTTTTATTCGACATGTCTATGTGTCGACATACTTGTTCCAGTGTCGACACAGAGAGTGTTGACACAATTTTTTGTGTGTCGACACAAAAATATACTAATACAAGGTCTCGACAGAGTTGTGTCGACTCCAACTTTTCTGTCGACACAGATACTCTTTCTGTGTCGACACAATTCTTTTCTTTGTCGACACAACTAAATGATAGTGCCGACACAGTTAGCATGTGTCGACACAATTTTCTAACTTAGACAAAATTTCTTGAGAAATTTTGGACTTACAGATACTACTTGAAAAATTTTATGTTGACCTATCACCTTATTCTTGGTCCAACATACCTAATTCAATTTTAAAATAATTGAACTTACTTTCATCCAGATGTTTTTTAAATATATCAGTAATTTGGTTGTTAGTGTTTATAAATTCTAAATTTATGTCTTCCTTTTCAACATGTTCTCTGATGAAATGAAATCTAATTTCTATATGCTTAGTTCTACTGTGTGAAATAGGATTTTTAGTAATAGAAATAACACTAGTAGAATCACAAAATAATGGAATTCTACTTACCTTGATGTCATAATCTTCAAGTTGATGTTTTATCCATAACAACTGAGCACAGCAGCTGCCTGCAGCTACATATTATGATTCAGCAGTGGAAATAGCCACACTTGTTTGCTTCTTGTTGCTCCATGACACCAGCTTACCACCTAGGAATTGACATGTTCCAGTGGTACTTTTTTTGTCTTCTCTGCAGCCTGCAAAGTCTGCATCTGAAAACCTATTAGTAAGAAATCTCTATTCTTAGGGTACCAAAGACCTAGATTAGGTGTGCCCTTAAGATATCTCAAAATTCTCTTGACAGCAGTATAATGAGATTCCTTTGGGCAAGCTTGGTACCTAGCACAGACATATGTAGCATACATGATGTCAGGTCTACTAGCAGTCAAGTAAAGTAGGGAGCCAATTATCCCTCTATACAAAGACTCATCAACAGGTTTTCCTTCTTCATCTTTACCTATAGACATACTTGTTCCCATAGGAGTTTTCATGGTGGAGTCTGTCTCCATGCCATATTTCTTAATTAACTCATTGGTGAACTTAGACTGAGATATGGACAATCCATCATCAGCCTGTCTAACTTGTTGTCCCAAGAAAAATTTCAGCTCACCCATACTGCTCATTTCAAACTTCCCTTGCATAAGTTTGGCAAACTTACTACAAATGTTGTTTTCGATAGAACCAAACTTACTACTCAGACATTCTGCTTTTCTCCTCCTCCTTTCTGGCAATGAGCTGCATCTCATAAGATAGCAGTTTTCCAAATAAGGTTTGTGGAGGTGTATCAGCAAGCCTGGCCACCTCTCTGATGGCACATAGTTTTGTATCCCAGTCCTTGGTCAGTGACCTGAGAAACTTATCATTCAATTTATATGTGCTAAATACTCTTCCATAGGTCATCAACTCATTTACAATTCTAAAGAACTTCTTGTAACATTCTGCTATGCTGTCTGACTTAGCTTGTCTGAAGCTTTCATATTCTTGATTCAACATAGATTTCCTATCCTCTCTAACTTCTTCAGTTCCCTCCATATAGACAATCAAGGTGTCCCACATCTCCTTGGAGGTTTTGCAATGTACCAAATTCTGAAATGTGGCATCATCTATAACACTTAGAATTATGTTTTGTGCTCTCTTGTCTAAAGTTGCAAGAATGATCTCATCCTTAGTCATTTTAAAATAGATCTTAGGGGTTTTGATATTTGCATCAAGAGCTGATATATTCATTGGAATGAAAAAACCTTCTTGTACTGTGATGTAGATTCTAGGATCAGATGTTTCCATGAACAATCTGACCCTTTCTTTCCATATCCCAAAGTTTTCTTTCCTGCAGATGGGCAGTTTTATGGATCCAAATTCCTTCTGATTCTCATTTGAACCCATTATAGCTAATTGTTAATTGCCTTGGAGATTTACTCAGACTGTTAGGCCTATTTTTGAGAAACCTCCCTCTGATAGCACTTGAAAGATTTGATTTCAAGAGCCTAGACACCTAGAGGGGTGGGGGTGAATAGGTTCTAATCTTTTTAACTATTTAGGCAATTAACAAGTTCTAACACATCATATAAAATCACAGTTCTCAGAAAAAATAAACACAATCACAACACACCAAGATTTATAGTGGTTCCCCAATTTATGGGTACATCCACTTTCCCCCTTCGCCTATCTCCAGTAGAGAACTAGATTCAGCCAAACTTCTTTCCATTCCACTATCTCAGATCCACAGATCGTACAACTCAGAACCTGATAGGTTCTACAGCTCTAGCTTAGAATTCTTCAAGTCCGACCTACCTCAGATTCTTCCCAAGAACCCTACCTCAGGCAACATCCCTACCTCAGCCTTTATCTCCAGTAGGCCTACAACTCAGACTTTAATAAGTCCTACACCTCAGGCACATTCAGTCCTACCTCAGCCTTTTATAAATACAGGCTTACAACTCAGATCTATATAAGATCTTACAAGAAAAAGTTTATTTAAAGAAATAGAAATTTCACCCAGATTGAAATCTAAATGGGTGAGAGCTTCTTGATCAGTTCTTAAATGACTGAATACTTACGATCCAACTTCAGATCTAAGCTTCTGACTAAGCTTCTTGAATTTGAATAAAATAAGGTTGAACAAAATAAACTTTACTTGGAACTGTTGAAGTTGATCTTTAATCAGTTGATCTTTAATCATCTTCTTATTAAATTCAGAATCAGATCTGAATCTTTCTTGCAGCAAACTTGTTCTGGATCTGCCTTCTTCTGGGTCAGCCTCTTGCTCTCCAATACTTTGATAGTTCTATATAATTTGTTCTATTGGATTCTATTATGGTTGTTATGGATCAGCCCTTTATATAGAGTTCATCCATGATTACCTGGCTGATCCGGTTTATAACGGCTTTCTGACAGCACTGATAGATGTGTCAGTCTTGTTACTTATGACAACTGTCAAGTCTTTAGTCATGACAATTGACCCTTCATTGGAATTATTTCTCAGAAGGACACTGTCAGCAAACTACTTCAAATGTGTCAACACAAATAGACCAAGTGTCGACACAATTCTTGATGATGTCGACACAGCTTCCAATGTGTCGACACAACCATTCTTTATCTTCTCGACACAACTTCTGTTGATTGTGTCAACACAAGTCCTGTGTGTCGACACAACTGCTCCTGGTCTCCACATAGCTGATGCTGACAGATGGCGTTGAGTGTATGTCCAGACATCATTGAGTGTGTGTCGACACAAGTCCTGTGTGTCGACACAAGCCTTTTAGACTCAGTATAGCTGTTGTTGATAGATGGTATTGAGTGTGTGTCGACACAAGTCTGTGTGTATCGACACAAGCCTTTCAGACTCAGCATAGTTGTTGATGATAGATGGCGTTGAGTGTGTGTCGATACAAGTCCCGTGTGTTGACACAAGCCTTCTTCAGACTCTGTATAGCTGTTGATGATAGATGGCGTTGAGTGTGTGTCGACACAAGTCCTGTGTGTTAACACAAGCCTTTCTTCAGGTGTCGACACAATTCCTAGGTGTTGATACATGCCTTTGCTTATGGTTTCGACATAACTCCTATGGTATCGACACAGTTCCTGCTTCAGGTATCGACACAATTCCTGGGTATCGACACAACTCCTACTTTAGGTGTCAACACAATTCCTTACAAGTGTCGACACTTGTACTTAGAAATTTTCCTGTATTTCTTAAACCTGGACACTGAAACTCAACATCCCATCAAATACAAATTGATGTATATCATTGAGTACAGAGAGGCTTCTCCAAATCTGGTACACAATTTCCAGTGTACCCAACAATCTCCCTCTATTTGGAGAAGTCATAACCCTTAGTAAATGATATACACCACATATGATAAAACAAAGAAAAAATATGTGTACATCCATTTCACAGCAGGGTAACATATAAATACAAATAACAGCTAATATCAACACTGAAAATGATATCATTCATTAAACAGATAATTGTTTAGCTTTACAAATTTCTTAATAGAATAGAAAGATTACATTGTTTTGACATACTCAGCCTATCTATCCTAAGATTGACTATGCTCCTTGATTACTATTCCTTTAAGCCAGAATTGATTTTATACACTTGCACATTGGCTTCAGTATCTTCAGTTGGTTTCTTCCCTTTCAGATCCTTCTTTTTGAGTTCTTCAACCTTCATATTCTGCCTTTCAATGTAATGATAAGGCTTTGGAAAGTACTTGCTAGGCTCCACAGAGTTAGCAGGAAACTTTCCAGCTTTGATATCCCGTCTGAACTTATGTAAGGCATCTTGCCTTTTCTGATATTTACCCTATTCTTGTTCAGAAAAGTACCATTTGCCTCTATCATGCATATTGTCTTTTACAGCTTTCCAGACAGTAATAATAATATTTCTGGAGGTTGGACTCCATTGCTCAAAATCAGGCTTTAATTTTGCCTGTTGCTTTGACATCTTTTCTTAGAAAGCTGAGCCTCTTTCTGAGCATCCTTAGCAACATCAGACATTTCAACTTTTGATACAATAAGTTAACATTATGAACCTCCTGTGGAGGGCTATACATATGCTGTACTGCTTGTTGTACATCTTCAAAATCAGCTGGAGGATATATGACTTGTGCAACTTCCTACTGAACCCCTTCAAAGTGAGCAGGTTGAATACCAGATTCAGCAGTGTTCATTATCATCATAGAGGGTTGGATATCCAAGAGTAGCTCTGATGGTATTAGATACCCATTTAACATGCTCAGAGCTAGCTTTGACTAACATTCTCCCCCCTTTATGGCTTCTCTGGCCACATGATCTCTCTGATCATTCTTCTGAATCACCTTACTTGATCAGCCAGATATTCTGTACCTTCTTTATAGTAGGCTCTGAATTTGTTCAGATGATCAGAAATAGCTGTTTGAGATTCCTTAATGGCTGTTTGGACAGTAACTAGATCTGCTTGCATCTGCTTGGATACTTCAATTTTCAAATCAGTAGCAATACTTCCCAGATTTTTGAGAATTTCATCATGTGAGTCCTTGAGATTTTCATTTGATTATGAATTGATTTTCTAAAAGGTATATCCTTGCTTGACTGCAATGTCCTCAACTTTAGTCTTTAGCAGCTGTTCATTGCTCAGCCAAATATACCACAACATTACCTCCCTTATGGAAGCAATCTGTCATCTCTTTCTTATTCAAATTGACTTCAAATCTGATGGATTTAATGTCTTGAGCTAGCTTGAACTAGAAGTTCTTTATGTGACTCATCCACATACTTCTCCAAAGATTGTCTTTGACTCATCTAACTTTACTTGTTGTTGAACCATCAGTTAACTGAAGTCCATTCCAGGAGCAGATGGTTGAGACTGTTTGTAAGGCTTTCTTATAGACTGTGCTCCTTTTCCTGATAGTAACCAAGTTTCCTTTTCTTAGCAATGGAGGCTTCTTCATCATCAAATATTGTCGATGTGCTTTATATATTCACAGTGTCCATATCAGTAGGGGCATATGCTGATGATATCTCCCCCTCGATTCCTTGTATCTCTTTCTCAATCCTTTGTTGCTCCCCCTACAGTCCCTATTTTATTGAAGTCAGGGAACATTTCTAAATCCAAACTTGATGAACGTCTATGCTTCAACGCTCGTTGAACAGATTTCTGAATGAGACAAGGTTGTCTTTTTGAACTAATGGTTCCCTCTAGACATCTAGATCTTTGTCAAGGGTCTTCTCAACATTGGAGCAGTGGACTTGCTCATCTTGAGCTTGATCTGTCATTTGCACATCTTGTTCTTCATTCTCAGTATATGACCTTATGCTGCCTTGTTTATTTCTGATACAACATCCATGACAGTATAAGATAGAGAGATTGAACAATACTCACTTTCTAGAGCAGCTTCAGCAATACCTCCTCCTTGGGCAGACAGCTGTGATTCGTTCAGTGTTTGGGAGATTTGATTTCAGTATTTTCTCCCCATGGAGTGGAGATTATCTGATTCTCTAGTTGCTCATTTTGCTCTCTACTTGAGCTTGATCATTCTTTGTTCCTGTTGGTCTTCATCTGAGCTGAAGACAACTTCTTCTTCAGAATCACTGGAGGATTTTGCTTCTTGGACAATGGTTTTCTTCTTCCTATCCTTCTTTACCTGTTTCTGTGGAGTAGAAACTTCCTTTGTCAAGACTCTATCCCATCTGGATAGAATTCTCATATCCATCCTTCTCATGTGATTGATCTTAGATCCTGGCAGTTGATTCATAACATTTGGGAAAATGGAAGCTAGATACAAGCTTAGTATTCTACCCAAATTTGGCTTCTTAATACCTTCTTGAATCTTATCAAAAACTACTGATGACCAGTTTATTTTTACACTGAATATGACTCTGGTCATAAGGTTGAACATGTAAGCAGAAATTCTATCATGTCCACCTATCTTGTAGAGAATTACCTTGCCTATGATCTCTGAGAGAAATTTACCTTGGGAATTAATTCCCTTCCTGGTAATAGAGGATCCTACATTTGTATTTGGATTCAGTCCACACAAACAGAGTGCATACTTCATCATTGATGGAACAATTCTCTAATCTTCTTTAACTCTGGGGAGTTGAAGCGACTTTCTGCTCCATCGTCTTTTGTGAGAGTTTCACTCTTGTACCATGAACAGTGGCTTTCATCTTCTTTCCTTCATAATCCACAGTTGTAGACGAGTAGAATTCAAGCACTTTCTTCTTCAAAATTTTTGTAGGTTCGGAGACTAAATACTCCAACTCATTCTCTGAGATTAGGGTAAGCACACCAATGATTTCTTGTGAAGCTGTCTCGAATCCCCTGCTAATTAGCTCGTATCCTTCATTGATCTTATTATCCTGGTGTGGCGCCATTGACAAGAGAGAGAGAGAGAAGGGAAGAGAAGAGAAGAGAATATCTTAGTCGACACAAAGTTTAGAGTCGAGAATTTTGAGAGCACAGTCGACCAGATTTTGTCTTCTTCTATATATAGACTAGTGGTAAAGGGTAGGTCAAAAGATATGCCTTACTTAGTAATAATACTAGTCGACAAAAAAAATATACATGTGTCGATAGTAATGACTTAGGTCACGACAAAAGTTTGTTTTATTCGACATGTCTATGTGTCGACATACTTGTTCCAGTGTCGACACAGAGAGTGTTGACACAGATTTTTTGTGTGTCGACACAAAAATATACTAATACAAGGTTCGACAGAGTTTGTCGACTCCAACTTTTCTGTCGACACAGTACTCTTTCTTTCGACACAATTCTTTTCTTTGTCGACACAATAAATGATAGTGCCGACACAGTTAGCATGTGTCGACACAATTTATCTAACTTAGACAAAATTTCTTGAGAAATTTTGGACTTACAGATACTACTTGAAAAATTTTATGTTGACCTATCACCTTATTCTTGGTCCAACATACCTAATTCAATTTTAAAATAATTGAACTTACTTTCATCCAGATGTTTTTTAAATATATCAGTAATTTGGTTGTTAGTGTTTATAAATTCTAAATTTATGTCTTCCTTTTCAACATGTTCTCTGATGAAATGAAATCTAATTTCTATATGCTTAGTTCTACTGTGTGAAATAGGATTTTCTAGTAATAGAAATAACACTAGTAGAATCACAAAATAATGGAATTCTACTTACCTTGATGTCATAATCTTCAAGTTGATGTTTTATCCATAACAACTGAGCACAGCAGCTGCCTGCAGCTACATATTAATGATTCAGCAGTGGAAATAGCCACACTTGTTTGCTTCTTGTTGCTCCATGACACCAGCTTACCACCTAGGAATTGACATGTTCCTAGTGGTACTTTTTTTGTCTTCTCTGCAGCCTGCAAAGTCTGCATCTGAAAACCTATTAGTAAGAAATCTCTGATTCTTAGGGTACCAAAGACCTAGATTAGGTGTGCCCTTAAGATATCTCAAAATTCTCTTGACAGCAGTATAATGAGATTCCTTTGGGCAAGCTTGGTACCTAGCACAGACATATGTAGCATACATGATGTCAGGTCTACTAGCAGTCAAGTAAAGTAGGGAGCCAATTATCCCTCTATACAAAGACTCATCAACAGGTTTTCCTTCTTCATCTTTACCTATAGACATACTTGTTCCCAAAATAGGAGTTTTCATGGTGGAGTCTGTCTCCATGCCATCATTCTCTTAATTAACTCATTGGTGAACTTAGACTGAGATATGGACAATCCATCATCAGCCTGTCTAACTTGTTGTCCCAAGAAAAATTTCAGCTCACCCATACTGCTCATTTCAAACTTCCCTTGCATAAGTTTGGCAAAGGCTTACTACAAATGTTGTTTTCGATAGAACCAAACTTAGCCTACTCAGACATTCTGCCAACTTTTCAGGGCAACCCAGGGGTAAGAGGCTATACTCCTTTCTGGCAATGAGCTGCATCTCATAAGATAGCACCAACCTTATTTTTCCAAATAAGGTTTGTGGAGGTGTATCAGCAAGCCTGGCTGGTACACCTCTCTGCCGAGATGGCACATAGTTTTGTATCCCAGTCCTTGGTCAGTGACCTGAGAAACTTATCATTCAATTTATATGTGCTAAATACTCTTCCATAGGTCATCAACTCATTTACAATTCTAAAGAACTTCTTGTAACATTCTGCTATGCTGTCTGACTTAGCTTGTCTGAAGCTTTCATATTCTAACAAACAAGTGATTCAACATAGATTTCCTATCCTCTCTAACTTCTTCAGTTCCCTCCATATAGACAATCAAGGTGTCCCACATATGAAAATAGTAAAAGATCTCCTTGGAGGACTTCAACCCACTACTTTTTGCAATGTACCAAATTCTGAAATGTGGCATCATCTATAACACTTAGAATTATGTTTTGTGCTCTCTTGTCTAAAGTTGCAAGAATGATCTCATCCTTAGTCATTTTAAAATAGATCTTAGGGGTTTTGATATTTGCATCAAGAGCTGATATATTCATTGGAATGAAAAAACCTTCTTGTACTGTGATGCCCCACCTAGAGCTTTTCTAGGATCAGATGTTTCCATGAACAATCTGACCCTTTCTTTCCATATCCCAAAGTTTTCTTTCCTGCAGATGGGCAGTTTTATGGATCCAAATTCCTTCTGATCACAAGCCACAATCTCATTTGAACCCATTATAGCTAACCTTGTTTGTTAATGGCACACATGCCTTGGAGATTAAGATCACACTCAGACTGTTAGGCCCCCTATTCCAAGAGATTTGAGAAACATAGTTATCTTGGAGTTATTCCCTCTGATAGTACAACCACCCACTTGAAAGATTTGATTTCAAGAGCCTAGACACCTAGAGGGGTGGGGGTGAATAGGTTCTAATCTTTTTAACTATTTAGGCAATTAACAAGTTCTAACACATCATATAAAATCACAGTTCTCAGAAAAAATAAACACAGCACAACATAACAAGATTTATAGTGGTTCCCCAATTTATGGGTACATCCACTTTCCCCCTTCGCCTATCTAGTAGAGAACTAGATTCAGCCAAACTTCCTTTCCATTATCTCAGATCCACAGATCTTACAACTCAGAACCTGATAGGTTCCTCTAGCTCAGACTTCTTCAAGTCCTACCTCAGATTCTTCCCAAGAACCCTACCTCAGGAAACAACACTACCTTAGCCTTTATCTCTAGGCCTACAACTCAGACTTTAATAAGTCCTACACCTCAGGCACTCAGTCCTACCTCAGCTTTTATAAATACAGGCTTACAACTCAGATCTATATAAGATCTTACAAGAAAAAGTTTTTTTAAAGAAATAGAAATTTCACCCAGATTGAAATCTAAATGGGTGAGAGCTTCTTGATCAGTTCTTGAATGACTGAATACTTCAGATCTAACCTGACTAAGCTTCTTGAATTTGAATAAAATAAGGTTGAACTTTACTTGGTGTTGAAGTTGATCTTTAATCAGCTTTCTTCTTAAATTCAGAATAAGATCTGAATCTTTTTTGCAAACTTGTTCAGGATTTGCCTTCTTCTGGGTCAGCCACTTGCTCTCCAATACTTGTTGATAATTCTATATAATTTGTTCTGTTGGATTCTATTATGGTTGTTATGGATCAGCCCTTTATATAGAGTTCATCCATGATTACTGGCTGATCCGGTTTATAACGGCCTTCTGACAACACTGATAGATGTCTCAGTCTTGTTACTTTTGATAGCTGCCAAGTCTTCAGTCGTGACAACTGACCCTTCATTAGAATTCTTTCTCAGCAGGACACTATCAACAAACTACTTCAAATGTGTCCACACAAATAGACCAAGTGTCGACACAATTCTTGATGATGTCGACACAGCTTCCAATGTGTCAACACAGTCATTCTTTATCTTCTCAACACGACTTCTGTTATATGTGTCGACACAAGTCCTGTGTGTCGACACAACTGCTCCTGGTATCCACATAGCTGATGTTGATAGATGGCGTTGAGTGTATGTCCAGACGCCGTTGAGTGTGTGTCAACACAAGTCTTGTGTGTCGACACAAGCCTTTCAAACTCAGTATAGCTATTGTTGATAGATGGCGTTGAGTGTGTGTCGACACAAGTCCTGTGTGTTGACACAAGCCTTTCAGACTCATCATAACTGTTGATGATAGATAGCGTTGAGTGTGTGTCGACACAAGTCCTGTGTGTCGACACAAGTCTTCTTCAGACTCAGTATAGTTGTTGATGATAGATGGCATTGAGTGTGTATCGACACAAGTCCTGTGTGTCAACACAAGCTTTTCTTCAGGTGTCGACATAATTCCTGGGTATCGACACATGCCTTGCTTATGGTTTTGACATAACTCCTGGGTATCGATACAGCTCCTGCTTTAGGTGTCGACACAATTCCTGGGTATCGACACAACTCCTACTTCTGGTGTCGACACAATTCGTTATAAGTGTCGACACTTATAATTAGAAATTTTCCAGTATTTCTTAAACCTGCACACTGAAACTCAACATCCCATCAAATACAAATTGATGTATATCATTGAGTACAGAGAGGCTTCTCCAAATATGGTACATAATTTCCAGTATACCCAACATAATGAAAGAATGATAAGCCTTGTATAGGCTTCAACTACTAAAGTACCAATAATTGAAGAAAAGTAGAAAGATATTTTTGCTGACAATTTATCAGAGTCTATCAATGAGCTGTCTGCAAAAATTTTAAGCAATGATTATACACTCAACTCCATATCACATAATGTAGAGGTAGAAGTTCAAAAGCCTTTTAATATTTATTAGGATATACAGAGTTATCCAAATAAGGCAAGAAGGTTTAATTTTGAATTTGTTGAAAAGATGTCAAAGCAATTGTACACTACATTAACAATATTTTTTGCTGACAAGAATATGAAGTAACACAACTTTTGATACAAAAGTTCTATGGTGTATTCAATTGACTTTCTCATGTTTCTGTCCTTTTTTAATTTAATTTGTGTTCATTACATGTTGTATATAAGTCAAACTTTTGTAATCCTTATAATTTGACTTTTTAAAATCACCTTTGAAATTTTGTAAAATTTGTTAAGCTAAATAGGGGGAGATTGTTGGGAAAAATCCTTAAGATTTACCTTAACAAATTACTCTAAGTGATTTTACATCCTAGGTTTATTATCTATGATATATAAGGAAGGTAATATGGTCTAAGAATTCCTAGGATGTCATTGGTATAAAATACATGAGAAAGGCACACTAAATTTTAGAGGAAAGTCATGAAATGCCAACATGCGTGAGCTAGAAGTCGATGAAACTTCAACTAGAAGTCGACGCAATTTTGACTAAAAGTCGACGCAACTGCAACTAGAAGTTGACTTTACTTCGAGTACAAGTTAGAGTAACTAAACATCAAAAGTCGACGTTAATTAAAGGATTAAATCGACGCATACTCTGATATGATATCGACGCAACGTTGATTACAGAACTTAATTGACAAACTTTCTAAATGAAGCCAGAACTTGATGATACGTCTATATGAACTCAACGCTACGTTGAATAGATTTCTGAATGAGAAATGTTTTGAAGATTAATTTAGAATTACTTTAAGAAAGGTTTGAATTGAATTATTGATTCTTGGAGACATTAGATTTTCTGTCATATATATATATATATATATATATATATATATATATATATATATATATATATATATATATATATATATATGAGATAGAGAGATTGAACAATAATAATAATTCTAATGATCATCACACTTACATCAGATCGTAGTTTTTGAAGATTGATTTCGACAGAGAAGGATAGAAAGATTATCATCTGTAGTTGATTTTCTTCCTTGAATCAGTCGATCATCATCTTTGTTCCTGAATCTGAAAAGAGAATCAGTTTTTCTTCTTTTTAAGGGCTTATCAATTGCTGCATAAGATTCAGAGAAGTTTAAGAGGATAATTTAGATTAAGGTCTTATAATCCTTGATATTTTCTTATTCAAGGATTCATCAGAGTTCAAGATATCAATTCACAAAGTGCCATATAGTCCTCAGGATTCTACTGAGAGGACTCAATAAGAAGATCATTAAATTCTCTAATATTTTTCTATTTTCTGCTCCATTAACTTTTTGGTTTTGAAACGGGTTTTGAGAATCCCTCTTTAAAGGATTTAGTTATAGGTTCTGGGAGTCTCCTTTGGAAAATACTCAAATTGTATTGGTTCAAGATCTCTTTATCAAAAGATCTGGTGATTGTTTCTATGAGTCTCCTTATCAAAAGACTCAAGTACTGTGATAGTGAATTCCTACCAATGGGATAGAAGAGTAGATGTACCCAGATTTTGGGGAATCACTATATTTCTTGTGTCTTCTGTGTATGTGCTTTATTCAGGGATTTTTTTTATATTGTGATTATAATTATCCGTTCTTAATTTTGGTTATACAACTTGTGTAAATGCAAATTCTGTGAATTGTATAGTTAGTTTCAAATAAATTTTAATACCCCTTTTAGAGAAATCTTTGAGGAATTAGTCAAATGTTCTCCCATTTAATAATAGTTCTGACTCTCCTATTTTTCTTATAGCTGAGAATAGAGCATCACTCTATGTGCAATGGCATAAGAGGCTGGCTTATCTTAACTATAAGACCATAGATAAGCTTCTTTTAGAAAATTAAGTTGGAGCTGGCCCCAAGTGGAAATGTGTCTAGGATATTCCTTATCATGCATGCCTAAGGGGTAAGCAAACAAAGGGCTCATTCAAACCACCAGGCCAATGATTGGCTAGGAAAGCCTTGAAGCCTTGAGAACTCCTCCATCAAGATCTCGGGTAGTTACCTTCCAACAAACTGATATAGTTCCAACTCATCCAACCAGAGTCTTTCCTCTCCTTCCAAAAGAAAGGTAGCCACAAAAAATTTCTGCCTCTCCTCTGTCTCCATCGCCGTCAGGGTTCTCTTTATTCTTCAGAGCCAATCTTTGGCCTGAGTGGGGGATCCAGTTCCCTCAAACATTGGAGGATGGAAGCTCAAATCATACTTTAGTTTCTTTTCCGTTGCTCGCCTTATCGCCAAAGGCTCATCATGCACTTGTCGTATAGCCACAGGCTCAACTATGCCAACTTGTGTCAGGGCAACCTCAGGGGTAAGAGGCTATACTTGCCCTCTAATCTACATATTGATCATTACAAACATGACTTCAGCAACCAACCTTATTATTTCAACATAAGGAGGAGGTATAGGCACCTCGGCTGGTACACTACTCTCTGCCGAGCACTGGGGCCGCGACTGCCCTGCATCGCTTCTAGTTACATACAATCATGAAATACACAATTAAGCGTCTAAATATATTACAAAATAATAATTATAAGAACACGCAGGTTTGACAAACAAGTATATTTCATTCCTAAGTGGACATTCATGGGTTTTTTCATGTTATAAAGATAACATATAAATATATATATACGTTCTCACTACCCCGTAAAAGAATTCGACCAAAAATTTGAAGAAGGAAGACCGACACTAGAAGATGATACCAAATTGTAACACCTCCATCAGTCAAGAAGAATATAATAGAAGATCTGGTTAGGGTCCCACGCCATATTCCACAGACAATCAGTGGAGTTACGCATTGAAACTAAATCAATAACGCACCCTAATTTAGAGTTGCATTCTAGCAGAAGCATTTAAAAAATTACATAGAACCTAACACCAGAAATGTCCACTAACAAACAAGTACGAATGATAAACAAAATATGCAAAGAGTTTGTCCTTAAGGCCTTTCAAACTGTTCTCTTCACAAAAGTATATTACATACATCGACACATAGGCTGGCCACATATGAAAATAGTAAAAGATTCGCCTTTAGGCCTTCGAGGGATAGCCAACACAACATAAGGGACTTCAACCCACTACTTTCCACTTGGCTCTCAGGCACCTGTACAAGAACGACCCACCAAGATGTGGCAAAATAAGGCAATAGTAAGCATTAGCTTATCAAATTATAACGACATCACCCCTTACTCGGGCCGACGGTTTTCCTTCCCTACAAATAAGAAGAATAGCAATATATATATATATTTCAACCATCACAGGTGTTGACACACATGGCCACACGTCCCATGCACTCAGGGCACATTATCGGTGTGCTGATATTTAAGCTCCACCATCGTACTCAGTGACAGTACACATTTGAGCATTCTCTTTTGGTGTTTTGAGATTCAAGCCCCACCTATTTGAGCTTTTCTAGTCTTTCCGCGAGAAAGTCTAAGACACTCCCTCCTATGCTACGACAAAGTCGAAGGAGCTCTTTTAACTTGAGATACATGCCATTGAATCATTCTAAGTCAATCTCCAAAGGGAGGGTAAAGGTTATCCACATCCCGTTGCTCAAACCGTAAAGCTCACAAGCCACAATGCGGGTCAGCCTCCCCTTGCCCATTCCTACATACATAACCTTGTTATGTTCTAAGGCTGGCACACATGGACACCACATCTGGGCACTTTAAGATCACAGCTCAACATATTGGCCCCCTAGTCTCCAAGAGATGGTCCTCAGAAACATAGTTATCTTGGAGTTATTGCCTGTAGTAGTACAACCACCCAGCGGTACTGAAAGACTTGATTTCAAGAGCCTAAACACCTAGAGAGGGGGGGGGTGAATAGGTTCTAATCTTTTTAACTATTTAGGCAATTAACAAGATCTAACACATCATAAAGAAATCACAGTTCTCAGAAAAATAAATACAGCACAGCATAGCAAGATTTATAGTGGTTCCCCAATTTGTGGGTACATCCACTTTCCCCCTTTGCCTATCCAGTAGAGAACTAGATTCAGACAAACTTCCTTCCACTATCTAAGATCCACAGATCTTAAAACTCAGAACTTGATAGGTTCCTACATCTCAGACTTCTTCAAGTCCTACCTCAGATTCTTCCCTAGAACCTTACCTCAGGAAACAACCCTATCTCAGCCTTTATCTCCAGGCCTACAACTCAGACTTTAACAAGTCCTACACCTCAGGCACTCAACCCTACCTCAGCCTTTATAAATACAGGCTTACAACTCAGATCTATATAAGATCTTACAAGAAAAAGTTTATTTAATGAAATAGAAGTTTCACCCAGATTGAAACCTAAATGGGTGAGAGATTCTTGATCAGTTCTTGAATGACTGAATACTTCAGATCCAACCTGACTTAACTTCTTTAAAGCTTGAATTTGAATAAAATAAGGTTGATCTTTACTTGGTGTTGAAGTTGATCTTTAATCAGCTTCTTTCTTAAATTCAGAATTAGATCTGAATCTTTCTTGCAGACTTGTTCATGATCTGCCTTCTTCTAGGTTAGCCTCTTGCTCTCCCTTACTTGTTGTTAGTTCTATATATTTATTATGTTGGATATTCTAGTTGTTATGGATCAGCCCTTTATATACAGTTCATCCACGATTACCGACTGATCCGGTTTATAATGGCCTTCTGACAGTACTGACAGATGTGTCAGTCTTGTTACGTATGACAGCTATCAAGTCTTCAGTCGTGACAACTGACCCTTCATTGAAATTCTTTCTCAGCAGGACACTGTCAGCAAACTACTTCAAATGTGTCGACACAAATAGACCAAGTGTCGACACAATTCTTGATGATGTCGACACAGCTTCCAATGTGTCGACACAGTTATTCTTTATCTTCTCGACACAGCTTCTATTGTATGTGTCGACAAAACTTTTCCTGCTCTTGATATAGCTGATGCTGATAGATGGCGTATAGTGTATGTCCAGACATTGTTGAGTGTGTGTCGACACAAGTATTGTGTGTCTACAGAAGCCTTTCAGACTCAGTACAGCTGTTGATGATAGATGCCGTTGAGTGTGTGTTGACACAAGTCCCGTGTGTCGACACAACTCCTGCTTTAGGTGTCGACACAATTCCTGGGTGTCGACACAGGCCTTGCTTCTGGTATCGACATAACTCTTGGGTGTCGACATAGCTCCCGCTTCAGGTGTTGACGCAATTCCTTATAAGTGTTGACACTTGTACTTAGAAATTTTTCTGCATTTCTTAAACCTGCACACTGAAATTCAACATCCCATCAAATACAAATTGATGTATATCATTGAGTATAGTGAGGCTTCTCCAAATCTGGTACACATTTTCCAGTGTACCCAACAATCTCCCCCTATTTGGAGAAGTCATAACCCTTAGTCAATGATATACACCACACATGATAAAACAAAGAAAAAATATGTGTACATTCATTTCACAGTAGGGTAACATATAAACACAAATAACAGCTAATATCAACAATGAAAATGATATCATTCATTAAACAGAAAATTATTTAGCTTTACAGATTTCTTTATAGAACAGAAAGATTACATTGTTCTACATACTAGCCTATCTACCCTAAGATTGACTAGGCTACTTGATTACTATTCCTTTTCCAGACTTGATCTTAGTTTGCACATTGGCTTCAGTATCTTCAGCTGGCTTCTTCCCTTTCAGATCCTTCTTTTTGAGCTCTTCAGCCTTAATCTTCTGCCTTTCAAAGTAATAAAAAGGCTTTGGAAAGTACTTGCTAGGCTCCAGAGTATTAGCTGGTAACTTCCCAGCTTTGGTATTCCTTCTGAACTGAAGTATGGCTTCTTGCCTTGCCTGCTACTTATTCCATTCTAGTTCAGATTACCACTTGTCTCTATCATGCATCTTATCTTTCACAACTTTACAGGCAGTAAGAATAATGTTTCTAGAAGTAGGACTCCACTACTCAAAGTAAGGCTTTAATTCTGCTTGTTCTCTAAATCTTTTCTTAGAAAGATGTGCCTCTTTCCGAGCTTCCAAAGCATCTACAAACATTTCAACTTTGTCAATGATGACATTATGTGCCTCCTGTGGAGGGCTATACATTTCATAAACTTACTTCTGTACTGTATCAAAATTTGTTGGAGGATAGATAACCTGTGCAACTTCCTGCTGAACACCTTCAATATGATATGGTTGAACACCAGATTAAGTAGTGTTATCTTCATCACACAGAGGTGGAAATCCAAGGGTAGCTCTGATGGTATTAGATACCCATTTAGCATGATCAGAGCTGGCTTTGACTAATATCCTCTCCCCCTTTATAACTACTCTGGCTATATGATCTCTCAGATCATTCTTTTGAAACCTTACTTGATCAGCCAGATATTCAGTACCTTCTTTGTAGTAGGCTTTGAATTTGGTCAGGTGATCAGAAATATCCTTTTGAGAAGCTTCAATAGCTGTTTGGACAGCTGCTAGATAATATTTAATTTATTTAGAAAGTTCAGCTTTCATATTAGTGGCTATACATCTAATTTTATTGAGAATTTCAGCATGTGAGTCCTTGAGATTTTCATTTGATCTGAATTGATTTTCTAGAATATATCCTTGCTTGACTGCAATGTCTTCAATTGCAGTCTTCATTTCTTGTTGTTGGGTAGCCAGATATACTAAAACATTACCTCCCTTGTGGAAGCAATCTGTCATCTCTTTCTTATTCACATTTACTTTAAATATGATGGATTTAATTTCTTGAGCTAGCTGGAACTGCAGTTCTTTATGTGTCACATCCACACACTTCTCCAAAGATTGTCTTTGCTCATCCAATTTTACTTATAGTTTCACCATCAGTGAACTGAAGTCCATCTGCATGTTTGATGGTTGAGAGACTGTTTGTAAGGCTTTCTTATAGCCTGTGCTCCTTTTCCTAATAGCGACCAGCTTCCTTTTCTTAGCCATGGAGGCTTCTTCATCATCAGAAGATTGTGATGTGCTTTGTATATTCACTGTGTCCATATCAATAGGGGCAGGCTAAGATATCTCCCCCTCAGTTCCTTATATCTCTTTCTCAATCCTTTGCTGCTCCCCCTCAGTCCTTGTTTTATTGAAGTCAGGGAACAATTCTTCCAAAGTGAACTCCTGCTGCATTTTAACAAGAGGAACAAGGTTGTCTTTTTGAACTAATGGTTACCTATGGACAGCAAGATCTTTGTCCAGGGTCTTCTCAACACTAGAGAAGTGGACTTGCTCATCTTGAGCTTGATCTGTCATTTGCACATCTTGTTCTTCATTCTCAGTATTAACCCGTGCTTCCTTGTTTATTTCTGATACAATATCCATCACAGTATCAGCAACATACTCACTTTCTAGAGCAGCTTTAGCAATACCTCCACCTTGGGCAGGCAGCTGTGATTGTTTAGTGTTTTGGACAGTTATTTCAATATCCTCTCCCCCTGGAGTGGAGACTATCTGATTCTCTAGTTACTGACTGCTCTCCACTTGAGCTTGAGCTTCTTTTTCCTGTTGGTCTTCATCTGAGCTGAAGACCACTTCTTCTTCAAAATCACTGGAGGATTCTTCTTCTTGGACAATGGTTTTCTTCTTCCTATCCTTCTTTACCTGTTTCTGTGGAGTAGAAACTTCCTTTGTCAAGACTCTATCCCATCTGGATAGAATTCTCATATCCATCCTTCTCATGTGATTAATCTTAGATCCTGGCAGTTGATTCATAACATTTGGGAAAATGGAAGCTAGATACAAGCTTAGTATTCTACCCAAATTTGGCTTCTTAATACCTTCTTGAATCTTGTCAAAAAATACTGATGACCAGTCTGTTTTTACACTGAATATGACTCTGGTCATAAGGTTAAACATGTAAGAAGAAATTCTATCATGTCCACCTGTCTTCAGAGAATTACCTTGCCTATGATCTCTGAGAGATATTTACCTTGGGAATTCATTCTCTTCCTGGTAATTAAGGATTCTACCTTTGTATTTGGATTCAGTCCACACCAACTGAGTGCATCCTTTATCATTGATGGAACAATATCATAATCTTCTTTAACTTTGGGGAGTTGAAGTGACTTCTTGATCGTCTTCTGTGAGAGTTTCACTCTTGTACCATGAACATTGGATTTGATCTTCTTTCCTTCAGAATCCACAGTTGCAGACGAGTAGAATTCAAGCACTTCCTTCTTACAAATTTTTGTAGGTTCGGAGACTAAATACTCCAACCCATTCTATGAGATTAGGGTAATCACATCCTTGATTTCTTGTGAAGCTGTCTCGAATCCCCTGCGAAATAGCTCGTATCCTTCATTGATCTTGTCATCCTGGTGTGGCGCCATTGACAAGAGAGAGAGAGAGAAGGGAAGAGAAGGGAATATCTTTATCGATACAAAGTCTAGAGTCGAGAATTCTAAAAGTATAGTTGACCAGATTTTGTCTTCTTCTATTTATAGTCTACTGGTAAAGGGTAGGTCAAAAGACACGCCTTACTTAGTAATAATACTAGTTGACAAAAATATACATGTGTCGATAGAAATGACTTAGTTTACGACAAAACTTAGTTTTAGTCGACACGTCTATGTGTCGACATACTTGTGCCAGTGTCGACACAGACTATTAAAGTCTCGACAGAGTGTGTTGACACCAAATTTTGTGTGTCGACACAAAAATATACTAATACAAGGTCTCGACAGAGTTGTGTCGACACAAACTTTTTTGTCGACACAGATTCTATTTCTGTGTCGGCACAATTCTTTTCTTTGTCGACACAATAAAATGGTAGTGTCGACACAGTTAGCATGTGTCGACACAATTTTCTAACTCAGACAAAATTTCTTGAGAAATTTTGGACTTATAGATACCACTTGAAAAATTTTATGTTTACCTATCACCTTATTCTTGGTTCAACATAGCTAATTCAATTTTAAAATAATTGAGCTTACTTTCATCTAGAGGTTTTGTAAATATATCAGCAATTTGGTTGTTAGTGTTGACAAATTCTAGACTTATGTCTTCCTTTTCAATATGTTCTCTAATGAAATAAAATCTAATTTCTATATGCTTAGTTCTACTGTGTGAAACGTGATTTTTAGCAATAGAAATAACACTAGTAGAATCACAAAATAATGGAATTCTACTTACCTTATTGTCATAGTCTTCAAGTTGATGTTTTATCCATAATAACTGAGCACAGCAGCTGCCTACAGCTACATATTCTGATTCAGCACTAGAAATAGCCACACTTGTTTGCTTTTTGTTGCTCCATGACACCAACCTACCACCTAGGAATTGACATGTTCCAGTGGTAATTTCTCTGTCTTCTCTGCAGCCTGCAAAGTCTACATCTGAAAAACCTGTAAGAAATCTCTATTCTTAGGGTACCAAAGACCTAGATTAGGTGTGCCCTTAAGATATCTCAAAATTATCTTGACAGCAGTATAATGAGATTCCTTTGGGCAAGCTTGGTACCTAGCACAGACACATGTAGCATATATGATGTCAGGTCTACTAGCAGTCAAGTAAAGTTGGGAGCCAATTATCCCTCTATACAAAGTCTCATCAATAGGTTTTCCTGCTTCATCTTTTCCTATAGGCATACTTGTTCCCATAGAAGTTTTCATAGTAGAGGATGACTCCATGCCATATTTCTTAATTAACTCCTTGGTGAACTTAGACTGAGATATGGACAATCCATCATCAGTCTGTCTAACTTAGAGTCCCAAGAAGAATTTCAGCTCACCCATGCTGCTCATTTCAAACTTCCCTTGCATAAGTTTGGCAAACTTACTACAAAAGTTGTTTTTAGTAGAACCAAAGATAATGTCATCAATATAAATCTGGACTAGGATGATCTTACCTTTTGATTCCCTAAAGAATAGAGTCTTGTCTATTTTCCCTCTTGAGAATTTATTCTCAAAAAGGAAGGAAGACAAAGTTTTGTACCAAGCCTTAGGGGCTTGTTTCAATCCATATAGCGCTTTCTTAAGCCTATATACATAGTTGGGATAATGAGAATCAACAAAACCTAATGGCTGTTTTATATATACTTCTTCCTTCTAGTCTCCATTCAGAAAAGCTAACTTGACATCCATTTGGAATACTTTGAACCCTTGAAAAGCTGTATAAGCCAGGAACAATCTTATAGCTTCCAAACTTGCCACTTGGGCAAAAGTTTGATCAAAGTCTATCCCTTCTTCCTGTCTGTAGCCCTTTACTACCAGTCTGTCTTTATTCTTTATTATGGTGCCATTCTCATCTAGTTTATTCTTGTAGATCCACTTGGTTCCTATAACATTGTGATCCTTTGGTTTAAGAACCAACTCCAAGACTTTACATCTTTTGAATTGATTCAGCTCTTCATGCATGACATCAATCCAGTTTGTGTCTAGCATGGCTTCTTTAAACTTCTTGGGTTCTATCTATGATAGAAAACTTGTATATAGAACTGTGTTCATACTTTTGCTCCTGGTTAGAACTCCTTGGCTTGCATCACCAATGATTTGGTGTGCAGGATGATCCTTCAAGTGTATTCTAGTTGGAGGAAATCTGTCAACCTCTTGGTCTTCTTCACTTTCCTCATTCTGATGCACTTAATTGTCTTCATCTTCATCCAGGGAGTCTTGTACTCCCCATGGACAGTATCCATCCTTTTCTTCATCCAGTCTTGCAGGTTGGTCCTCACTAATAGTCAGCTTGTCCATCCTTTACTTTAAACCTATAAAGCTACCAGAAGTGCTAGACAGTTCACTGTTAATTAACTTAGACTCATTAAATACTATATGGACTGATTCTTCTACAACTCATGTAGTCAAGTTGTAGATCCTGTATGTCCTACTGTTATTGCTGTACCCAACAAATATCCCATCTAGGGATTTGGCAACAAACTTAGTTTGGTAGTGCTTACCATTAACTAGGACATAACATTTGCTACCAAAGATTCTAAGGTAGGAAATGTTTGGTTTTCTGCCTTTCATAATCTCATAGGGAGTCTTTATATGTATTTTATTGATGGAAGCTCTATTGAGTACATGACATGCAGTATTTAATGACTCAACCCAGAAGTATTCAGGGAGAGAAGTATCACTTAGTAGTGTTCTACTTGCCTCAATTAGAGTCCTATTCTTTCTCTCAGCAACTCCATTTTGTTGGGGAGTTCTAAGTGAGGAGAACTCCTGATGAATCCCATGTTCTTCAAAAAAATTTGTCATACACTCAGACTAAAATTCAGTTCCATGATCACTTCTGATTTTGACCACTGAATTGTTAAATTCATTATTAATTTGTCTAACAAAAGTCTAGAAGATAGTAGGAGTTTTATATTTCTGCCTCAAGAAGAAAACCCATGTAAATCTAGAATAGTCATCCACAATAACTAATGTGTATGCTTTCCTACCTAGACTATGAACATGCATTGGACAAAATAAATCCATATGCAGGAGATATAGACATCTCACTAAATCTTCGGTAACAAGTCCATGGAAAGAGGTCTTGGTCTGTTTGCCCTTCTAGCAAGCTGAACAAACACCCTCTTTAATGCACTTGACCTGAGGAAGATTCCTCAATAGCTCCATACTAAATAATTATCCTATTGACCTATAGTTCAGATGAGCTGGCCTCTTATTCCATTGGACATACTGTGATACTTTCTCATCTGCAACTAGACAGATAGGTGAGTTGTTATACTCACAATCAAGGTTAAGACAATATACATTCCCTTTCCTAATGCCAGTCAGAATGATCTCTTGATCACTTGACCTCTTTATTTGGTACTCACCCTTGAGGAAAAAGATGTCATACCCAAGATCACTTAGTTGACTTATGCTAATTAGGTTATGTTTCAGACCTTTCACATAAGCCACTTGAGTGATACAGATAGAGTTACTAGAAATTTTACCAGACCCTTTGATGACACCTTTTTCAGATCCACCAAAGATTACTTTGGGTCCATTCTCTATGGGAGAATAGTCCTTCAACATCCTTCTCGTTCCAGTCATGTTCCTGGAACATCCACTATATAAGTACCATATAGGGGTATGACCATTTGGACTCACCTGCATCAAATAAAGATTTACCTATCCTTAGAACCCAAATTGTTATTGGGTCCTAGGTTCAAGTTAGCTTGAAATATGACATGATTTCCTTCATCCTTTCTGACAGGTAAATTGGCCTTCTTCTGAATACTAGAATTGAACCAACAATCAATGACAAAGTGGCCCACCTTGCCACGACACCAACACTCAAATCTATTGTACTTTTTCTGAAGTACAGGCTTCTCGACATTATTGCCAGCATACCTTTTAAGTGTAGGTGCTCGAGCACCATACCCCAAGGATTCCTTAAGAACATGATGGGTTTGCTTATAGGGTTCCCTATTAACATGTGCACCCTTGCCATTGAGATCACCATACTCACAATGACCATGTGTGAGGTCATGATCATACCTATTAGTAGGTTGCATCACTTTCCTAAAAGAAATAGGGGGTTTCATAGCTAGTGGCTGAACTGTGCCTTTGCCTTTTCCTTGAGAATTGGCTGCCCTTGTTCTTTCCTTAAAGCCTAGTCCTGTCTTTCCTTTCTGAGATATGAAGTTATCAATTAAAGGCAAGACAGACTTTGAAATTGAAAATTTAGCCACTAGATACTTTTCTTTCTAGTGTCTTGCTTCCAGAGATTTTTGATGTGATTTTCTTTGAAGGAGATTGTGCCCATCTGAATAACAGTTATGTTTTTCAGTTTGGCAATCTCCTTCAATTTCAAATCTATCAGCTTGACTTAATCTGATGCAGCCTGTTTGAGAGATTCAATTTCCTTGGCCTGCTTCTTGACAAGGAATTTGCCCCTCTTAAGAGCTTGCAACAAACCACCATACTCATCAATTAATTGATGTACATCCCCCTCAGATTCAGAACCATCCACTTCTCTTGATATTGATGCTACTGATTCTGATCCAGTAAAATAATTAGAAGCTAAGGATGGACTATATACCTTACTTGGACCACGCTGATCCAGGTACTGATATTCTTTTGAAAGAGCCATCAACCCTCTATAATAATAGTCTTCACCTCCATTTATGGAATACAACATTTATAAGAATTCTGATTCCCTAGAATCCTCTTCTGTAGAGAACAACCCAATGTAAGCTTCTGCATCATCTTCTTCTCCAGATTCTGAGGATGAAGAGTCAGTATAACTCTTCTACTTCTGGGCAACCAAGGATTTCTCCTTCTTGCCCTTATTTTGAGGCTTCTTCTTATCTTTAGTCTCCTTTCTCTTATCAGGACAGTCAGCTATGATATGTCCAGGCCTGTTGCAGCAATAACAAACAATTTTAGAGGTAGTTTATTTACTAGGATTAGAGACATACCTATCCTCCTTAAAAGTCTTCTTCTTCTTATAATAATCATCCTTGTAGGAGGATGAAGATGGCTTGGTTCTCCATTTCTTCTTCTTCATGAACCTCTGAAACTGCCTTGTAAAGGCAGCAAAGTCTTCATTAGAATTGTGGCTGTCTGATGTACTGATGTCAGGATTTTTTACTTCAACCTCAGTACTTCTTCTGGGTGGAGAAGGAGACTTTCTCATACCCTCTCTTATGGCTTCAGCTTTGAAGTCTACTGACTTGTCTTTATACTCAGACCTACTACTTTTATCCTCCTCCTTTCTGGCAGTGAGATGCATCTCATAAGATAGCAGTTTTCCAGACAAGGTTGGTGGAGGTCTATCAGCAAGCCTGGCCACCTCACTGATGACACATATTTTTGTATCCCAGTCCTTGGTCAGTAACCTGAGAAACTTATCATTCAATTCATATGTGCTAAAGACTCTTCCACAGATCATCCACTCATTTACAATTCTAAAGAACTTATTGTAACATTTTGTTATGCTATTTGACTTAGCTTGTATGAATCTTTCATATTCTTGATTCAACATAGATTTCCTATCCTCTCTAACGTCTTCAGTTCCCTCCATGTAGACAATCAAGGTGTCCCACATCTTCTTGGAGGTTTTGCAATGTACCAAATTCTAAAATGTGGCATCATCTATAGCACTCACAATTATGTTTTGTGCTCTCTTGTTTAAAGTTGCTAGAATGATCTCATCCTTAGTCATTTCAGAATAGCTTTTAGGGGTTTTGAGATTAGCATCAAGAGCTGATATATTCATTTGAATGAAAGGACCTTCTTGTACTGTGATGTATATTCTAGGATCAGATGCTTCCATGAACAATCTGACCCTTTCTTTCTATATCCCAAAGTTTTCTTTCCTACAGATGGGCAGTTTCATGGATCTAAATTCCTTCTGATTCTCATTTGAATCCATTCTGACTAATTGTTAATTGCCTTGGAGATTTACTCAGACTGTTAGGTCTATTTTTGAGCAACCTCCCTCTAATACCACTTGAAAGACTTAATTTCAAGAGCCTACACACCTGAGGGGGGGGTGAATAGGTTCTAATCTTTTTAACTATTTAGACAATTAACAAGATCTAACACAGCATAAAAAAATCACAGTTCTCAGAAAAATAAACACAGCACAACACAACAAGATTTATAGTGGTTCCCTAATTTGTGGGTACATCCACTTTCCCCCTTTGCCTATCCAGTAGAGAACTGGATTCAGCCAAACTTCCTTCCACTATCTCAGATCCACATATCTTATAACTCAGAACCTGATAGGTTCCTACAGCTCAGACTTCTTCAAGTCCTACCTCAGATTCTTCCCAAGAAACCCCATTTCAGGCAACAACCCTACCTCATCCTTTATCTCCAGGCCTACAACTCAGGCTTTAACAAGTCCTACACCTCAGGCACTCAACCCTACCTCAGCCTTTATAAATACAGGCTTACAACTCAGATCTATATAAGATCTTATAAGAAAAAGTTTATTTAATGAAATAAAAGTTTCACCCAGATTGAAACCTAAATGGGTGTGAGCTTCTTGATCAGTTCTCGAATGACTGAATACTTCAGATCCAACCTGACTTAGCTTCTTCAAAGCTTCTTGAATTTGAACAAAATAAGGTTGATCTTTACTTGGTGTTGAATTTGATCTTTAATTAGCTTCCTTCTTAAATTCAGAATCAGATCTGAATCTTTCTTGCAGACTTGTTCAGGATTTGCCTTCTTCTAGGTTAGCCTCTTGCTCTCCCTTACTTATTGTTTGTTCTATATATTTATTCTGTTAGATATTCTTGTTGTTATGGATCAGCTCTTTATATAGAGTTCATCAATGATTATCGGCTGATCTAGTTATAACGACCTTCTAACAGTACTGACAGATGTGTCAGTCTTGTTACGTATGACAGCTGTCAAGTCTTCATTCATGACAACTGACCCTTCATTGAAATTCTTTCTTAGCAGGACACTGTCAGCAAACTACTTCAAATGTGTCGACACAAATAGACCAAGTGTCGACACAATTCTTGATGATGTCGACACAGCTTCCAATGTGTCGACACAATCATTCTTTATCTTCTCGACACAGCTTCTTTTGTATGTGTCGACACAAGTCCTATGTGTCGACACAACTGCTCCTGGTCTCAACATAGCTGATTTTGATAGATGGCATTGAGTGTATGTCCAGACGTCATTGAGTGTGTGTCGACACAAACCTTTCAGACTTAGTACAGCTGTTGATGATAAATGGCGTTGAGTGTGTGTCGACACAAGTCCCGTGTATCGACACAGCTCCTGCTTCAGGTGTCGACATAATTCTTGGGTGTCCACATAATCCTTTCTTCTGGTGTCGACATAACTCCTGGGTGTCGACACAGCTCCTGCTTCAGGTGTCGACACAATTCCTTACAAGTGTCGATACTTGTACTTAGAAATTTTCCTGCATTTCTTAAACCTACACACTGAAACTCAACATCCCATCAAATACAAATTGATGTATATCATTGAGTAGAGTTAGGCTTCTCCAAATCTGGTACATAATTTCCAGTGTACCCAACAGGTACCAAACAGAACAACACGTCTGTCTCAGGTTAGGGTTGTAACATCCCTTTTTTCCTTCTAGACCCCTTAACAAAAATTAGGGCAGGACATGTGGTGAGTGTGAAGGGGTTAGGCTAGGTAGTGAACTTAGGATCCAATGAGTTTTGGTGAGCTCACATTGGGCCCACTATATTATTCAATTCAACTTAGGTCAATCAATCCCAAATTGAAACCACAAGTACAAATTGACCTCACCACCATATCCCTAACCCTAAAGAAAACCTAGGTGACCCAAAAGCCCTATCATAGGGTCACCAAATTGGCCAAATTTTCCAAAGTGTCCTTTAGGTCAACATAGGTCAACTCAACCCTAATTGGCCCAATTAGGCATCACATGGTCAAGTTGACCCCACCACTAAACTCCAAACCCTAATTTGAGTGTATTGGACCATAAAGCCCTATCACATGGTCACCCATTGGGCCAATTTGAACAAAATCAACCTTAACCTTAATTTGGTCAAAATCACATACATGGGTTCAACTAGCCCAATTGGAGCATCACTATGGCCGAAATAATATTGGGTGGTGTCATAGGACTCATGACCATCAAGTGGGATAGCCCGATCATCAATTTGACAAAGTCAACCCTAAAGTCAACCTTGGTTAACATTAAGCCTAAATGGGGAACTAAGGAACCAAGCCCAATTCCATTGGGCTAAGGCCACGAACCATGGCCGATCAGTAACCCATTAGTCTAATTACAACCCCTACACTCTTATTTTGGAGAGAGATGACATGCATGAGGCCATTTTTGTCATTTCCCCCAAATTCAAGAGAGAGAAAAGAGAGAAATGGGGGATGGGGGCCACTTGGCCTTCCTCCTCTCTGCCCAATACCTCCACTGAGCTTCCCAACTCATTCCCAGCTGATTTTTAGGGGTGGTTGACACATGAAAACATGGTGGAGCATCCTATGCTCATGGCCAGCCACCCCTTAATGGAATCTCATTATGTAGCCTTCCCCACTCCATTCTAACCGTTCCATCACCTTCAATGAGCCCAGAGGAGTGGAATTTGAGCTTTGGATCAAGGCTTTAGGCGGAGAAATGAGTTCTGGAGCAAGCATGCCGGAGAAGCTGCCGGCCATGGCGCACCGCTACTACAACCGCTTCCAAGCCCATCTTCAGGTTCGTTTCTCCTCCTCTACCCTTATGCTAGCTTTCTAGATCGATTAGGAGAGATATCAGGCTCAATTGAGCCCAATTCCATGAGAGAAAAGTGAGAAATTCCGAGCTTTCTCTTCTTGCTCAAGTTTGCCGGAGGAATTGCCTCCGACAGCCATGTTGCCAGGAAATACTAGCCACCACCTCAACGGAGGTGGTGGTGATGAGA
Organism: Platanthera zijinensis; assembly: GCA_039513925.1. Classification (NCBI taxonomy): domain Eukaryota; kingdom Viridiplantae; phylum Streptophyta; class Magnoliopsida; order Asparagales; family Orchidaceae; genus Platanthera; species Platanthera zijinensis. The sequence continues at coordinate 172,208,425 of CM077086.1, forward strand.
CCCGACGGTGGTGGTGGCCCAAGGGGCCGAAAATGGAAGATCAAGTTGCCCTAGGTCGGGGAAATCTTAGCCTTTGGCTATTGGGGAAGATGAGCTGATGCCGTCAGTTTATATATATATATTATACTATAAAATATTTAATTATACTGTCACACTTTTTTTAGTACTTTCCATGATAAATTTAGGCCCTATAAGTGCAGATTCGGAAAAGTTCCCAATATAAAAAGTGTAGATGTTTGACTTACATTTAATTAGGCATCTTAATCAAGTTATTTGGAGCACTATAGCTCCTTGAAGGTCTATTTTCCCAGGACTGCTCCTAGCCTATGTTAGAAATTATAATGAGTATATATGATAGATGATAACTCCATATGTGATGACATTTGTACCATGCATGAGTATGTACTAGAACTAGCTTGTGCCTAAAAATCAGATTTTTTTGGAGAATATTTCCATATAGTTTATTCCATTATTTGATTTATCAATTTAATGTGATTTAGGGAGTTTTACAACTCCGAATAATCTCATATTTTGGTGTCATGACTATGGTGTCATTTTAGGACCCTGGTAAAAATTTAAGGTCATTTGGACCTCTACATGTTAGAGGATCCAACTCATAAGTTGAAGGTATATGTATACTTGGTGTGCCTTTAACAAAAAGGTAAAAATGGGGGAATTAAGCCCATTTGGATAATTTCATGTCAATTAATCAATGGCTAGGAGTTTTTGGAGATGAAATACATCAACAATGGTGAAGTTGGGATTTTTGGAATCAAAAATCTTATGGTTTCAATATATTTTAAATATATCACATATTTATTTAACAATAGGAAATATGGGTATCTTAACTTGGAAAATTTTAGATCTTTGACACAAGCCCTAAAATGTCATTTTATTGCTCTGGAAAATTTATTGGGATTTTTTGAAATTATTTAAAGTGAAGATTGTGCAAATTTCAATTATGCCCTTAAATATTTTGATTAAAAATGTGTAATATTTTTCTTGGAAAATTATAAAATTTTTACTAGATCATTATTTAGGTACTATGGATCTCTGTAAATTTTCTTAACATTTTTGGACGGGTAGATATGATACTTATATGAATAGTGGCATTTTTGTAAATATTTTTAATTGGGAAAATCTTAAGTAAAACCTCCATGGATAATTACAAAAAATTTGTTTTCACCACTACCATGACAATATTATTACCTAGGAATTTTCTCTGAATTATTGGTTGATTATTTTTGGTACTTTATTTGGAAATGAGTAATATGGTACTAATATTCATAAATAGAAAATATGAATCAAATCAATCTGGAAAATTATGGAATTTTGTACACTGACTCTTTATACCAAGATCAACAATAGATAAATTATTTAGACCTAGAGAACATCTGGTTTTGGTAGTTCATGTTCAATGTGACTTAGGTCACATAATTAAATAATATTAATTATGGCCAAAAATAATTAGGAAAATTGTAATTTTCTGATTTTTCACTAATTACCCCTTATTGAACCTATGATAAAAATTTGGAGGCCTTGGGCCATGGGAATTGGTAGTCACCTCATATAGACCATGGATAGACCCTTGGGTTGTGTTTAGTAAAATTTACATATAGTGTTTATGCCATCCAAACTAAATTAAAATGTTACCCAGCCACCTAAGGTCATGAATAAGGTCATGGTGCATCATTAGATGTGTTTTTGGTTCATGAGAAATAACGAGAAGGTTTGCACCACAATTAAGGGTTTACGAGTTCACACCGTCTATTGAACAGATGCATACGGGTGGGATGGTATGGCATTTAGGATAGTGGGTTCTAATTGATTTGAAGACATGTTTGGGAGGCATTGGAACTCTAGGTTATGTCACTACCTAGTATCAGGTGCAAGTGTGCAGGGTCACTTAAGAGAATAGCTAGATTAGAGTTCGATGAAAGATCATCATACTCCTATAAGTACCTAAAGTCATAAGGTTTACTCTAGAGCAACAACGAGAGTGGGGTGTTAATAATGGGTAGACACTAATAAAAGTAAGTGTCCTGGAAAGCGGGATTTTGGCTTCAGCCCATTATATTCCCTAGTACCGCTGCGAGCCCTTCACCGTGTAGACCTCTTGAAGTCTAGGATTAATCATAACTAAAAGTTAGATAAGAGTAGTTTAATAGGTTAGTTTGAAGGAACAATATAACAATCTCATCCTTGTTGGGTTGGAGTGATATCAGGATAAGTTAGTCCTACGAGTTGGAGGCTCCGGAATTTTTATATCAGGACAGGTTAGTACTACGAGCTGGAGGCTTGGGTTGAGACAACTTGTATGTACATGGAAACAAATTAGTGGCAGGTCATCAGTACTGGTCTAATCATCACATCGATGGCAATACATTGAATCTGGCAAGGTATAAGTGTTTGAGGGGCCAATAGGCTGTTTTATAATGCGTTTTGGAGGACGATCCCCCAAAATGCACACTCGGCCTTAAAGACTAGTGGGATAGCCAGTAATTAGTATGCAGAGACTCTAGAGTGCACCTTGGACGTTTATAGAGGCATATGGGAGGTTTAGGCCTGGTAGTGTGTATACCCTCCTGGGAGTGGAGATGCCCGCTCCATTGTTGTCGTAGCCATAACGGTGGTACCAGAGAGTTTATCTAACTCCAAAAAGTGGGAACTAAAGGTCTGTGATCACAGAGTCTTGTGAGTGAGTTGCACTTGTATGAATCATAGCATGAATATCATATCATAACATACATACATACTAGGTCATTCATACTACAGATTCTTACCATATAAATTAGTATGTGCTCTTTTATATGATAAGTTACAATTCTTGAAACCCTAACTTAGAAGTTTGTATGGGCATTCATATAAGTTAAGGTACTCTTGTGATGGTAGCTTAGTAGTAGTTGCTTTCTTAGTGCACTGTACTTTCTTACTGCTTCTTTTATTACAGTTCTATTATTTATGGTTCTTACTTTTGTTATTCATATATAAGTGTTAGCATAATGATATAAACAATATTCGATGTTTACTCATGTTAGATTAGTTTTATTATCTCCTGCTATTTCGATACTACCATTGTTATCCTCTACTTTCATCCTCCCGCACGGTGCCTAGGAGTCGTAGGGGTGAGGCGAGGATAAAATCACTTAGTATTTATGACTAACGGTCGGTTGTGACTGTAGGTGATTGAGGAGATAGAGTGCCAGCACGACCAACAAGATGATGTGGCAGGACTTGAGGAGCAGATACTGTGCATCACTACTACTACAACTCAGCATCAGGTGATGACGAGTGTTTAGTTTCAGCTTCCTCTTAGAGTTTTGTGTGAGAGATATTTATTTCATTTGGCATGTACCGGGAATAAGCCCTTACTCTCTTATTTGTACTCATTATTGGACAGTATTTTCATTATATATATGATGATGATTCTATGATCTGTGGACTTGTCTCTATAGTTTTACTTCTATTCTCAAATTGGCTTATAGGTTAAAATGATCGGACTAGCCACCAGGATTGGTGTCGTGCGGTGATGACTAACCTGTGTGTTAGTATTACCATAAGGCGGAGGTTCTGGGCATAAGACCCGGTAAACTCCTTGGTAAGGGGAGGTGTCTTACAAACTGGTATCACTTGACAAACGATCATATGAGAAAGAAGTCTATAACATTGGGTCACCCCGCTTGAGCATTAGTTTGCAGACAAACTATGTAGTGGAAGCAATGGTGTGCCCATGTTTAAAAAGTCACATAAAATAGTCAATTTAAGCAATGAGTTAAGCAAATTCTAATATAAACCTTACCGTTTGTATAACCCCCATAGATCGCCGAACAACAGAATGTCGACCCTCCCCTCCGGCTGCCACTCCTTTTCAGTAGACGTAGTTAGGGAAGACTTTAATGGCTATCCTTGAGGCCTTTAGAGCTCAGCAAGTCCCAGTATCACAGCCAAACCTGAGATCGAATTGGTTGAATGATTTCAGGAGTTTGTCTCCCCCGATGTACCATGGGACAAAGAATGCAGTGAAGATGGTGGAAAGGCTAGAGACTATACAGGAAAGTCTTGCAGACATTAGCTGCTGGTGATCGCTTTCCTCTTGAGAAAAGAGAGCTGAACTAGCAATCCTACTAAGCAAATATACCTATCAAACTGTAGCTAGGGGACACAAGTGTCATATTGAAATTCGGAAACTGTTGAGTATACCTACTCATACGAAAACTATTATAATATCGAAGGATGGCTTTATGGTTTGCTAAGGGAAAACTAAATGCACATAAGAAAGGAAATATTACACTAAAAAGAGAACTAATTGCAGTTAAATAGAGAGCTAATAAAAATGATTATAACGAAGGGTTGGAACAATGAAATGGAAAAGCACTCGATCAAGAATCACCTCGGAAAGAGTTGACTAAAAATGCGATAAAAAACCTAACTTAATAGGTTAAAGGTCCTTGACCGTGGAGGTTCCTAAAGCATGAACACGCTTCTCTCGAAGTCATGCCCAACTGAGTTTAGGAAGGTCCGACCAAAATCTCATCAAAATCGGAGGCCTAAAGCTCGCTTTACGCGATGAGCCCCACTATTAGATTTCACTCCAATCCGAGAGATTTGGATGTCTGCCTCTCTCGAGGGGTGCATGCAACTCTCTTTAATCTTGAGTGTTCACTTCAAACAATGAGCCTCTTGGCTAGCTAAGAGTGAAAACAAAAATGGAAATTATATATCGATGATATAACTCCAAACATGAAAAATCAAGAGTAATTCGAAGGCCTAAACCCTAAAAAGAAAAGGTAAATTCAAAGCATCATAACTTAATCAACTCGAACCTCGGATCATCAAGATCGAGTACAAGGAGGATTAGTTAATCATAGCGAAGTGGAGGCGGAGGGATGAGTAGAAAATCATTAAGAACATAAAGTAAACAAAGGGCACTTATATTAATATTAAAGAGAGCTACAACTTGGAAAAGGAAATTACACTTGCAATGAAATGAAAACCTAAACTAGCATTACATTTAGCAACTAAAGGAAGTACAGAAACTATAACAAAAGCTTACACTAAGCTAGGTATAAGAAAAACACAAAATGAGAAAGAGAGAGAGAGAGAGAGAAAGCATGAAAAAGACTAAGAAATAAAAGGGCAACACCTCCCCTCTAAAACAAAAAATGTTTTGGACACAAGGGGGTACCACTGTATTTAAAGGCAAAATTCTCGGGTTTGTCATGCCCTCTGTCACGCCCAGGGAGGGCATGTTAGGGGGGCATGACATGTATGGAGTTGACCTCGGGCTCTGGATTCTGGCGGGAATGATGATTGCTTCTGTACAATGGTGGAAACGCCCTGGGTCACGCCCGTGTAGGGGGCGTATAAGGCACGTCACGTCGAAATCATTGGTCGGAAATCTGTCAGTCTTGGAAAAAGGTTGAACATGCCCTGGGACACGCCCATATAGGGGGGGGGGGGCGTGTCAGTATTGTTGACGTGCAGCAATGGAGAAAGCTTTAAATGCGGCAATAGGCTTCAGGATGAGGGTAACATGCTGTAACACCCCGAAACTCAAAAGAGGAATGGATAGCGTTTTCAGGCCAAGTTAGATTCTGAGTAGGTTGACACGGCCTGTGACACGAACGTGTCACAAGCTGTGTCATGCTTGAGGTAGAAAAAATTGCGGTTGACGTTTGGCCGGGCACATGACCTGGGACACAGGCGTGTCTAGAGCCATGTCCCGCTGATATGCCCGAAATAGATGTATATTTATGCAAGTGCACATGCCGAATCAAGTAATATAAAGTGAGAAGTGATCGTTCCCTCGAGGAGGTGATTGACCTTGTGATCACAATTACTAGCTCTTCCTGTTCTCTAAATTCAACACGATAATTAAGGTGAATTTCTAGTTTTATTTAAAGAAGTACTCTTTAGACAAGAACTAAAATGCGCAGACAATAAAATATTGTTATCCAAGTTTAAGGGAAGCAATCTTGCATGTTGGTTTCCCTTACCTATTGCGATGATTTTTTATAGAAAAAGCTTCCATGAGTTGTTTGACTTCTATCTTGCAAAGATTTAAAAGCGGATCTCTTTATCCCTCGATTTCCAAGATCAGGTCACCAAAATTCCCCCAGTTATCTCTAACTTGGGTGGAAAGAAAGTAACGAAAAGCGAACAAATCCACTACGCTAACTCAAGAGGAAATCTCTTTCTCTCTCGAAGTTATATTGGAAATTAGGTTACACTTACACCGCTCCTCTATCGATTCTCGCAGTGCAGTAAAAAGATGAAATTTTTACTAAAGAAATACGTGACTCCTCTCTCGAATCTAGCCACGTAATATAAAGGATTCAACCCTAGACTAGCATAACTCCTCTTTTGAATCTCGCCATGCTAACTAAAAGATGTATTCTTTCTCAAAACATCCACAAATAGAGAACACAATTCCAATAAAGATAGAAAATCAAACAATCATTAAGTCAAAACTTTGAATCAAGTCATCACAACAAGTAAGGTACTCACAACACACAAGATCTAAGAAATTAGTTCATGGCGGAGAGATGAAAGCAAAATAGATGGATCTTACTAGACATGCTTTAGAAAATTCAAAAGTTTTAGGAAATAATTCACACGGATGTGCAAGATCCGTTGCTCTTGACGATCCGGAGTAGTCTTCTTCTTCTTGCCTATGGTTTTTCGCCCAAGATCGTTCTTCTCCTCCAAAAAGCTCTCCTCTCTATATCTAGAACTCTCTTCTTTTTCCTTCCTTTTGTCCTTTAAAAATGCCTCCAGATATGCCAAGGGATGCCTCCTTGTATATTTGAAAAGATAGCAAAATTCAAATTTCAAACTCTAAAAACCGCCCAAGAGACGTTGCAACCTTCATTTTGGGGTGTTGCAACCTTTTTCCAGATTTTGATATTTTGGCAGATTTCCGTCCACGAGCCTATTCCTCTTGCAACACTAGTAAACATACAATGAAAAGAGACCAAATTAGCCTTGAATTAGATAATCAAACAATTACTTTTATTTCTAGAGCTTTTTTTATTTATTCGTGTCGGATATGCCGAGTAACATGTCAAAAAACATGTCTAGATAACTTTTTTTGGGAAGTTATCACCCGCTCGGGCTGTTAGCTGGGTTGTGTCGAGTAAATAACACGGCCTGAATCACGGGCGTGTTCTGCTCGACACGGGCATGTCAGGTTCAAAACAGGCGTGTCGATGGCTCGTGTCCCTTTCGGGATGTTTGGTCCTGTGTTGATTGAGGAACACGCCCCTCAATATAAGCGTGTACTCTCTGATACAGGCGTGTCAAGTTTGACACGAGCGTGTTTAAGCCCATGTCTTGGTTGGGATGCGATTGTTTCAACATCGTTTGGGGCATACGGCCCATGACACAGGCATGCCCATGGATGACACGGGCATGCCCCAAGCCGTGTCAGAGGCCATTTCCTGTTTCTAGATTTCTTGGTTTACGGTGAGTGTGGAACACGGCCTTGTACACGGGCATGTAGCAAGCCATGTTTCGGCCCAGAGATATTATTTTTAGGGCGAATTGTGGCCTTTCATTTCTTTCAAAAGAGATCCAAGGGCCCTGGCTTGTCCTAAGCAGGGTTTTATGGCCGGGAATAGGGTTTCAAACCCATATTCCATCTTCTTCTTTCTCTTTCTAAGCTTTGGAGAGAGAGGAGAGCAAGGAGGAAGGAGAAGGTCAACTCCTAGCCATTAGTGGAGCTTCAGAGCTCCGATTCTCGAGCCGAGTCCTAGATCCGCGGAGGCAAGATCGTTGCGGTGCTTTTCATCTAACTAAGTTTTCTATGGAAGGAAGAGGGGTTCGTAAGGTAACGACACTTCTCCTCTCAGTTTCTAGGATGCGTGCATATCATCTTTTCCTTTCAAGCTTTTAGGCACCAAATCTCTCAAGTGAGAGAGGTTTGGGTCGCCATGGTTTCAAGAGGAACCACCGGGTCGAGTGTGTCCATCCCCGACATGATATTGCATTAGAGATCTGCTCCATTAGTTGATTAGGCATTATGGGTGAAGCCGTAGTCGCGACCGTTTGTCCGACTCAGTGATGTTGCATAACGATCCTTAATAATTTGGTAGAAATCCGTTGTGGCAAGATGCCGTTTGTGAGGTATGTGTTTTCCATTTTTTTCGAGTGAGTACTTGTAGCCGGAACTGGACAAGGTTAGCTCCGCGTTGGCGGTAGATGGTTTCCTTGGTGCGCGGGAATGTTACAGTACGAGTGATGGATTAGGGTGGGAAAGGTTATGGATTATGATGTGCTAAGGTGTGGATTTGTCTCCGTGGTTGGCTGGCTATCCCGTGGACGTGCAAGTCATGTGGGGAGAGTGTCCCGGCGAGACTTGTCCCCTTCTGTGAGACTGACGAGAAAGCCAAGCTTAGGGCAAGCCCAGGCAATGAAGACATAAGCGGGTGGGGTCCAGCAAGGGTTCTTAGAATCAGTTTGTGTGTGAGACGGAATCCTGACGCGAGAAGTCAGAGTTTGCAGGCAAGCCCGGGGCTAAGACCCATGAGCGGATGGGGCCTTGACAAGATTTCCGTGTGGACGCTTTTAGTTCAGTTAGGGTAATTACAATACCCTTTTTGTTTGTGGCTTTACGCCAATGGGGAATTGGAAGTACCCAGATGTTATGATGATGTGCTTGTTGCATATGTGATAGGGTACCTTAGGCGAAGATTGGGTTTGCATACATGTTGCATAGTAAACCCCTTTTTATTTTGTGCTCAACATAGAGAATGTGTTTGTTGGTTGAGACATCCAAAGCTATTTTAAAAAGTTTTACATGTTTATGTATATGACATACAAAGTGCTGACTTGCAGGTTGGAGGGGTACCCCGGGGTCCATTAGTGGTGGCCGGGAGGAGTTGTGTTGGTTACACAGTAGAGGTAAGTCTTTACTGACCCACGTTATTGCAAATTTTTATAGGGCAAGGATCGTAAGCGGGAGTAAGTGCACCGACTTAAAATCCCCAAGCCTCATGAAGTGATTGCCATGCTTACTGTCTTGTTTTCTTATGGATTGTTATACTCCATGTTTTAGGTATTTTACGGCTTGCATGCCGAGGTAGTTTAGGAGTGCTTATGCACGTTGATGCAATTGTTGTTGTTGGAGTTTAGAACTCTCTTATGTTGTTCGGCCTTAAGGCCATCTTGATACTCCTGTTTAGTAGTGGATAACTTCTTGTTGTTTGGTATGTTTCCTCTATTACTTTATTCTGAGTTTTGAGTTTGGTAGTTAATATCATCTTTTAATGCTAAAGCTGTAGCATCCGTATATTTTGGGGCCCCGGCCGGACCCATATTATATGGTCATTATAGGGGAGGTGTTACAATTTGGTATCAGAGCAAGGTTAGGTTCTAAGGAAAGGATTTCGTGGTCGAATGTCATAATCAAATCGCGTAAGAGAAGTTATCCACATAGGAGTAGTACGGGACCATGAGTGTCCTTGTATTGGACATGGTTAGCTCCGCGTTGGCGGTAGATGGTTTCCTTGGTGCGCGGGAATGTTGCAGTTTACGAGTGATGGATTAGGGTTGGAAAGGTTATGGATTATGATGTGTTAAGGTGCGGCTTTGTCTCCGTGGTCGGCTGGCTATCCCGTGACGTGCAAGTTATGTAGGAGAGAGTGTCCCGGCGAGACTAGTCCCCTTCTGTGAGATTGACGAGAAAGCCAAGCTTAGGGCAAGCCTAGGCAATGAATACATGAGCGGGTATGGTCCAACAAGGGTTCTTAGAATCAGTTTGTGTGTGAGACGGAATCCTGATGCGAGAAGTCAGAGTTTGCAGGCAAGCCCGGGGCTAATACCCATGAGCGGGTGGGGCCTTGACAAGATTTTCGTGTGGCCGCTTTTAGTCCGTTAGGGTAATTACAGTACCCTATTGTTTGCGGCTTTACGCCAATGGGGAATTGGAAGTACCCAGATGTTATGATGATGTTGCTTGTTGCATATGTGATAGGGTACCTTGGGCGAAGCTTGGGTTTGCATACATGCTGTATAGTTAGACCCCTTTTTATTTTGTGCTCAACATAGAGAATGTGTTTGTTGGTTGAGACATCCAAAGCTATTTTAAAAAGTTTTACATGTTTATGTATATGGCATACGAAGTGCTGACTTGCAGGTTGGAGGGGTACCCCGGGGTCCATTAGTGGTGGCCGGGAGGAGTTTTGTTAGTTACATAGTAGAGGCCAGTCTTTGCTGGACCCACGTTACTGCAAATTTTTACAGGTGCAAGGACCATAAGCGGGAGTAAGTGCACCGGCTGAAAATCCCTAAGCCTCATGAAGTGATTGCTGTGCTTACTATCTTGTTTTCTTATGGATTGTTATGCTCCATGTTTTAGGTATTTTCCGGCTTGCATGCCGAGGTAGTTTAGGAGTGCTTATGAACGTTGATGCAATTATTGTTGTTGGAGTTTAGAACTCTCTTATGTTATACGGCCTTAAGGCCATCTTGATACTCCTGTTTAGTAGTGGATAAATTCTTGTTGTTTGGTATGTTTCCTCTATTACTTTATTCTGAGTTTTGAGTTTGGTAGTTAATATCATCTTTTAATGCTAAAGCTGTGGCATCCATATATTGTGGGGCCCCGGCCGTACCATATTATATGGTCGTTATAGGGGAGGTGTTACAATTTGGTATCAGAACAAGGTTAGGTTCTAAGGAAAGGATTCGTGGTCGAATGTCATAATCAAATCGCGTAAGAGAAGTTTTCCACATAGGAGTAGTACGGGACCATGAGTGTCCTTGTATTGGAGTCTTGCGATTAGAGACTGATCTGTGTTTACCTTGCTTTTGTAAGGGTGCAAGAAGCAAGGACAGGGACGTCAAGGCCATGAGAGAGCCATCGGACAAGCAGTGCTACTGCTCCAGGTCCTTTGGGCATGGGGGTAACCCCGTCGATTTTTGACGCATGCTTGTAGAAGCAATGGTGGCAGCCCAAGCTGCAGCGACAACATAATTAGCTGCCCCCGTTACTCAGGTAGCAACTCCTACTACACCGAACACGGTGCCGGCTGTGCCGGGCGGAGAAGCCAGGCGAGCATAGCCATTGGCCGAAAGGGTGGTTGTCGGGCATGGGGACCGACAGATGAAATATTTTCTGAGCTTCCATCCTCAAACATTTAAGGAACTCGGTACGCTGACAGATGCATAGGATTAGTGGACACGGATGCAAGAACTTCTGAGGGCGGCAGAGGCGCCAGAGGAAAAGAAATCCGAGTTTGCAGCCTTCATGTTGGAAGGAGACGTAAAGCTATGGTGGGTAAGCCATAGCGGTCGGCAGTTTCCTGGGCACACCCCGTCCATTGAAGAGTTTGGGAATGCTTTCCTGAAGAAGTACATTCCTACATCAACAAGGTTATCCCTTCAAAGGCAATTTCTGCACTTGGTGCAGCGGGACAAGACAATGGACGAGTATATTCAGGAGTTCACTCGGTTGGGTCGATATGCTGGAACAACCATGACGGACGATGAGGAGAGGGACAACCTCTTCTACCATGGACTGAGGGAGAACCTGAGGCAACCCCTTATATCTTTGAAACGCGTAGGTTTCAATGAGTTGGTTGTGGCTGCCTAGAATTTTTGAGAGCGATATGGAGCGAACCCAACGTCATAAGGGTTTCACACCCAAGCAAGGGGAAGGGAAGCCTTATTAAGCCCAAGGGAAGTCTGAAGGGAATAGATGGAAGAAAAAGCCTTACCCTTTCAAGTTCGGCGAGAAAAGCAACTGGACGTCCAGAGGATCTCGCTCTAAGGGATCACCAACGTGCTTTAATTATGGCAAGGTGGGGCACCATAGCTCATTTTTGTACTCAAGGAGGCGCTGAGTAGGAGCCAAGGCAGGAGCAGACTGCGCGCTCTGGCCCCAGCGCCGTAGAGAAAGGGAAGATGGCATAGTTTAGCGCTTCTCTGTTCCAACCGGTGCAACCAAGGGCTTACAACCTTGGGTAGCAGTAAGAGATCCGTCAACCCGATGTGGTGACAGGTATGAGAAAGTTTAAAGTTAATAACTTGAAAGAAAAAGGGGTGATAAACTCTGAATAACTTCTATTCCCCCTATAGAGTTATTCAGAGTTTATCACCCCTTTTTCTTCCAATTGGTATCAGAGGGAGGTTGGCTATTCTTATACAGGCTAACACCTGAACCAACCAAGAACTCCAGATAAGCTCTGAATAATTATTTTTGTGTTTTTAATTTATCTAATACCATGGCACAAAACAAGGAATACACTAGCACCAGACCTTCAGTGTGTAACTTGTCAAAGTTCACTATCTGGAAGGCAAGAATAAAGTTATACATGAACTCTATTGATGAAGATATTTTCAATTCTATCTTAACAAGACCACCATCTCCAGGATCTTCAACTCCCTCCACATCATCAGATCTAAGTGTTGTCCCACCCACTGGCTTGACAGATGCTCAGAAGAATGCCAAGATTGCAGATGCTAAAGCCATGAACATATTGGCTCAGGCTATGTCAGATGACATATTTCAGAAGGTGGCTAAGTACACCTCTACAAAAGCAATCTGGGATTCACTCAACCATATGGTTGCTGGCTCAGCAGATGAGAGAAAAGATAGAAGACCAACTCTCATCTCACAATATGAGAATTTCAAGAAAGATGAAGTTGAATCTGTTGGTGAAATGTACAACAGACTAAGCTCCATCATCAGTGAGTTGAAGATATTGGATAAAGACATCTCTCTCACAGAGGTAAATGACAAGATCCTAATGTGCTTCCCAAGCTCATGGGACACCAGGATCTGGCTAATCAAAGAGGCCAGAAGCTTGAATGAGATTTCAACTAAATCTCTCCTGGTAAAGCTCAAATCTTATGAGCAATTAATCAAGTCCAGAGAAGCTGTAGAACAAAGGTCTCCTCCTCCAATAAGGAAAGGACAATCCATTGCATTCAAGGCTGCTGAAGAGACTGAAGCTCCAATATTCAATGAAGAGCTAATGAGTCTCTTTGTCAAGAGATTCTTTAAAATGGCAAGGAAGGACTTCAGGAGGAAGTCATCCAGAAATGACAGCAAGCCCAGGTATGACAAAACCCCCACTAAAGAAGTAGTGTGTTTTGGATGGAGGAAACCTAGGACACTTTATGTCTGAATGTCCTGAAAATAAAAATTAGGAAAGAAGAAGAGAGAAGGAATCTAGAAGCAAGCATTACAACAAGACCTCTTCTAGCAAGCACAAAAAGAAGAACAAAGGATTTGTGGCTGACACATGGAGTGATATAGAAGATGAATCCACATCTTCCAGCTCTAGTGAAGAAGAAAAGGAGGCAAAGGCAAAGGAAGTTTGGCCTCATGGCAATTGATGCCAGCAGTAGCAGATCAGATACAGATGAATCTGATAATGAAGAAAACCTGTCAGCTGAAGATCAGGTATTATCATCTTATGATTTTGAATCTGATGAATTTATATTTTAATTTAAAAACTTATGCTAAGATTTGATAAGCTCTGAGAAGGAAATCAAACTTCTCAGATAAAAATAAAATGATTCAAGATAAAATCACTTCTGAAAATTTGAATCTATCTAATAAACTAAATTCTGCAAATAAACAAATTATCTTTCTGAAATCTGAGCTTAGCAAAGCTAAGATATTAGAAGAATCATTAAATGAGAGAAGTTTAAAATTACTAGATATAACCAGCACATTAAATGCTAGAACTAATAACTGCAAACTAGGATTAAAAGCTTTATCTAGTGAACCAATCATAATCCAAAAGAATCATATTTCTAAACCTGTAAATTTTGTTTCTAATAAAGGAAAGAAAAACACTGAATAGGTTAATAAGGTTAATGAAGTTCTTGAACAAATTGAAACTAAGAACAAACTTAAAAACCAGAAGAATAATAAAAGTAACAGTGTTCAGCAGTTATCGTCGAACTCAGATCGACGATATATGAACAGATCGTCGACCTTAGAACGACGATCTCTGAACGCAAATTTCAGTAATAATCATTCTTCGATCTACGATCGATGATTCCAGTATGGTTCGTCGACTAGAGATCGACGATTTTGGTGCCCTAAGAATGAATATCTTCATTCTTCGAGCAGAGATCGAAGATCTCATCCAACATCGTTGAGCTCAGGTTGACGATCCCACCAGAAATTGTCGATCCCAGATCCTAACAACAGAAACCTAAATTATAATTGCAACATTAATCCTTTTAATCAATGGATAATACCACCAAGAAGATATCATCCTAAAGGTTACAAGAATCAACCTGAATGTTCTTACATTTCCAGTTACAGTTATGTAAATCAACAAGGACCTAAGGTTACCTGGATCAAGAACAACTGATTATCATCCTTGCAGGTAAAGAGCTGTCCAGTATTTAATCAACAATGGTATCTGGACAGTGGTTGCTCTAAGCATATGACAGGAAGCAAGGACAACTTAAGTGATTACAAGTCCAAGTTGGGTACCAAAGGTTATCTTTGGTGATTCAAACTGTGGCCAGACTAAAGGTTATGGTAAAGTCAAGAATTGAGCAGTGACTTTCAAGAAGGTTGCTTATGTAAGTGGATTGAAGCATAACCTCATCTTAAAAAGTCAACTTTGTGATGAAGGTTATCATGTAACTTTTAACTCTAGCTCTTGTATTATTTCATCTAAAGAAAACAAAATTGTTTTAATTGGGAATAGATAAGGAAACATTTACTTAGTAAATTTTCAATCTGCATCTTCTGACATATGCCTGCTTAATATAATTAGTAATCAAAGTATTTTATGGCATAAGAGACTAGGTCAAGTTAATCTGAAAAACATTGCTAGGCTATCTAAATACAACCTTGTTATAGGTTTACCTTCTGGTTCCTACAAGAAGGAAAGACTATGCATGGATTATCAATTGGGCAAGCAAACTAAATCTAGTTTTAAGTCAATTAATAAGAGTGATTCACCTAGGATCTTGTACCTACTACATATGGACCTTTTTGGTCCTATTGCTATGCAAAGCCTAGGAGGGAAATCTTATACTCTTGTAGTTGTAGATGACTTCTCTAGATTCACCTGGGTGTTTCTTTCTGAGATCTAAGTCAGATACCTTTAAGGTTCTTACAGATTTTCTCAAAACCATACAAATTGAGTACTCTACTCAAGTTGTATTGATCAGAAGTAATCATGACACTGAGTTTGAATCTCTTCTTATGCATGAGTTCTGTGAGAAGGAAGGTATCAGGCACTATTTCTCAGCTCCTAGAACTCCTCAACAAAATGGGGTAGCTGAAAGGAAAAATAGAACACTCATTGAAGCTGCAGGTACATTACTAGCAGATGCTTACATGTCTCTATCCTATTGGGCAGAGGCAGTGAGCACAACAAACTATGTCCTAAATAGAAGTTTGATACATAAACTTAAGCATAAGACTCCCTATGAATTACTCAAAGGGAAGAAACCTATAATCACCTATTTTAAAATATTTGGTTGCATATGTTATATTCACAATAATGATAAGAAATACACTAGAAAATTTGAAGCAAAGGCTGCAGTGAGAATCTTTCTAGGATATTCTAAAGTCAGCAAAGCTTATATGGTGTTTAATAAATCTACCTTAAAAATTGAAGAATCTATGCATGTTTCATTTGATGAAGCTAACATGTTATATAAGGAGAAAGAGATTTCTACCAATAAATCTTTGCAGGTACCTCACTTGTGTGAGAAATTGGATGACTTAAACCTTACTCCAAAGGTTGTATCAAATCCCTCTCCACAAGCTAATGAAGATAGTGAAGAAGAAACTATGAAAGCAGCTGAACTTCCCCCAACAACAGAAGTAATTCCATAAGAAGAATTCACTCCAATTACTGTTGCTGAACCAACTCCACCATCTGATTTTATCACACTTAGGGATCACCCTAGATCACAAGTAATTAGAGACATGTCAGTAGGTGTACAAAAAAGGCATCAAATCAACCATGATGTGATGCATGCCTGTTTCTTTTCTCAAATTAAGCCTCAATCCATAACTGATGCTGAGCAAGATCCCCATTGGATCATTGCAATGCAAGAGGAACTAAATCAAATGAGAGATGTAGAGTTTGGATCTTGGTTCCAAGGCCTAAAGGCTATCCAGTAATTGGAACTAAGTGGGTTTTCAGGAATAAGCTTGATGCCCAAGGTGTGATTGTGAGGAACAAGGCTAGGCTTGTTGCTCAAGGATATAGGCAAGAGGAAGGCATTGACTATGATCAAACATTTGCCCCTGTTGACAGGCTAGAAGCTATAAGGATATTTCTGGCTTATGCTAAATTCAAGAAGTTCAAGGTCTACCAAATGGATGTCAAGAGTGCATTCTTGAATGGAGAACTTAAAGAAGAGGTCTTTGTTGAACAACCACCAGGTTTGTTTCTCCAACTCATCCCTCCTTTGTTTTCAAATTGCATAAGGCTCTCTATGGTTTAAAGCAAGCTCCAAGAGCTTGGTATGAGACCTTAGCTAGCTTTATTTTGGAGCATGGTTTTTCAAGAGACATGTTAGATATAATTCTTTATACAAAATTGCATCATGATAAAATTTTAGTAGTACAAATATATGTAGATGAAATTATATTAGGTTCTACTGATCCCAAATTGTGCAAAAGATTTTCTAATCTAATGCATTCCAAATTTGAGATGAGTAGCATGGGAGAGCTATCTTATTTCCTTGGTCTCCAAGTGAAAAAATCTACTGATGGACTCTTCATCTCCCAATCTAAATATGCTAATGAGCTTATTAAGAAGTTTGGGATGGGTGATGCCTCCTCTATGAAGACTTCCATGGCTGCCAATGCTGTATTAGACTCTGATGAACATCAAAAACCTGTTGATCAGACCAGGTATAGGGCCATTGTTGGATCCCTACTATATCTAACAGCAAGCAGACCAGATATCATGTTTGCTACATGTTTATGTGCTAGGTTCCAGGTGAACCCTAAAGAATCTCATCTTATTTTTATAAAAATGATTTTAAGATATATAAAGGGTTGTCCTAATCTAGGAATTTGGTATCCAATAGAGTCAGAGTTTGAGTTGACTGGATTTTAAGATGCTGACTATGCTGGATGTAGAGTGGACAGAAAGAACACTTCATGAACTTGCTAGTTCCTGGGTGATAGACTTGTGTCCTGGTTTTGCAAGAAGCAAACTTCTGTATCAACATCAACTACTGAAGCTGAATATATGGCTGCTGGCAGTTGTTGTTCACAAATTTTGTGGATACAAAAACAACTCTTAGATTATGGTTTCACTCTAAATAATTCAACCATTTTCTGTAATAGTACAAGTGCTATATCTATTGCACATAATCCAGTGCATCATTCTAGAACAAAACATATAGATATAAGACATTATTTCATTAGAGATAATGTAGACAAAAAGAAAATTAATATTGATTTTATCTCCACTGATTTTCAAAGAGTAGACATTTTCACCAAACCCCTGGATGAAAAGAAGCACCTGTTCTTCCCGAATCAGCTTGGAATGATCAATGGGAAGGATTAACTTAATTTTTTTGTCTTAGGTTTTGGATCTGTTCCTAAATCGTCAAATAGAGATCGACGATCTTCGAACTGATCTTGAGCTAAATCATCGACCTGAGATCGACAACATCTCTGTGAAGTAAAAATTATCGACCAGAGATCGACGCCTATACTTCAGAAGATAAATCGTCGACCTAAGATCGATGATCTATTTTCCCTCTTCAATCTAAGACTGACGATAATATTTAATTAAAAATCTATCGTCGACCTGAGATCGAAGTTTTTCTTTATTTATCGTAGGATAGAGCCCGACTCGTCACATTCTGAAAAACCTATATTAAGGGTTTATCGTCATGCTCTATCCCGCGCTTTCCAATTTCCCCTCCTGCACTTGATCTTGTGTTTTCCCTTGCAGGTTTTTAATTGCAATTCCGGCAGCTATCCTGTCAGGAATGAAATTCGACGCAGGGTTCGATATTGATTACGACTCCTTCAGCCATTGCGATCAGATCTTCAAGGATATGCTACAGCTCTGTGAAGTTCAAGGTCTGAGGAAGATTATGTTAAAGAGAATCAAGTTACCAGCCGCTGAAATTAAAGAATGGGTTTACTCGTCAGCATGTCCAGATGAATCAACCTTGGTTGGAACTATTTCTGGAACCCAAGTTATTCTAACTCCAGCTATACTGTCTGAAATTTTTGATTTAGTAAATGGGGAAGATGATCTAGAACTAGATTCCTCTGAGTATAGTTCTATGCTGATCAGAATGGGTCATCCAATAGGAACACCATCAAAAATTCTTAAGAAA
This sequence comes from Platanthera zijinensis, assembly GCA_039513925.1. NCBI lineage: Eukaryota > Viridiplantae > Streptophyta > Magnoliopsida > Asparagales > Orchidaceae > Platanthera > Platanthera zijinensis. The sequence continues at coordinate 172,226,725 of CM077086.1, forward strand.
AACCTGTCTGTTGAATTTAAATTCTTGGTAGATGTTGTTGGTAAAGTTTTGATGGGCAAGCATTCAGATCATGATAACATTAACAAGCAGCAGTTCTCTGTGATGTCTGCCTTAGTAAATAGGAAATCTATAAACTTGGCAGTTGTTGGGTATTGTATCCACAATTACCAGGATTTGAGGAAGCCTCCTGTCAAGCTAAGATGAATTCACATTGTATTTGATGAAATCCTTCTAGTTGTGCTTGCAGCTATTCATCGCTAAGTACACACCAATGTCAGGGTGCAGTAGGTCAATATATACGGGTCTGCACAACGTAATCCCTCGTTGAGCAGATCAGTGTTTTGTCTTACGTGTACTCTCTCTATTGGAGTGTACTTATTTCCAAGCACAGGGTCATGAAAGATCAAGAGCAGACAAGGAGCAAGGATGGGCCAAAGACGAGCTCATAGGTGGAAAGACGAGAAATCGTCTAAGTCCAAATCGTCGAGAATCACTAGCTGATTCTCGCCGGTTGGAGCCGGCAGTCTCAACGCCGCCAGAAATTTCTCTAAGGCAGAATCGTCGAGAATCACTAAGTGATTCTCGCCGATTCATCGAGAATGACTTTGCATTCTCGACGATCCGGCGAGAATCAAGTGTGACTCCCGCCGATTCTCCCCGCTTCTATATCAGTGCAGCCAGAATTCTGCTAAGTAGAATTCGGCGAGAATCGTAGGTAATTCTCGCCGATTCCTCGAGAATCACCTACGATTCTCGCCAAATTTGACTTGGGCAAATTTCCGACACATTCTGGACCGGTCTATGTTACCAGCGGTATTTCGAACCGGTCTTAGGGCTTCTCTTTGGTGGGGCACACAACGGTCATCTAGATGACCTAATGTATAAATACACATGTATTTTTGAACAGTAGAACGACGAATAGAGAAGCGAAGAAAAGAACGAGCGACCGTCAAAACCTAGGTCGCGGAGCTCCGTCCGACTGTTGCGCCGCACGTGCTAGGTGGTCGCCACCGCTGATTGAGGTTTCCTCCTCATCTCCCGGCAACAGAAGCTCTCCCTCGCAACACGTCTCGCGTGTCATTCTTGAGAACCCTTGTCTCTTGATTTGTAGATCGGGAAAACTATCCCAATCCGAATCAATTGAGACGATTGATCCAAGAACGACCGTTAGTAGACCTTACCGGCTTAGCTAAGAAGATTGGATCTACATAGCATCACCGCCTCCTTCATTGAAGCCGTCGATCTAGAGGAGATCCTTTCCAAGAGAGATCTACGGTCGTGGACTCTTCGTCGACGTCAAGAACACGTCGTCTAACGAAGAGAGACACCTTGATCTCCACAAGTTGTTTGTATTTCTTATACATTCTATTTCCTTTTTCATTGTAAAGGAACGGTTGGTTCCTAGTTGTAAGGGTTGGGTGCAACCCGCCGTGTGGGAGTAGTGACTCCTACGTGTAGAAGGGTTCCTTCCGTTAGTGCAAGGATTGGATTTCAATCCAGTTGGTGAAGTGACCAAGTCGTCCCTTGTTGGGAGATAGGTTGAAGGGGGAAAGTGGAGGTACCCAAATCGGGGAACCACTATAAATTGCTTGAATCTTTTCTGTGCTGTGTTGTTTGATTTCTTTGTGCAGGTGCAGTTTTTAATTCCGCAAAAACCCCACAAGACACCTATCCCCCCCATAGGTGAAGCTAGTTGGCACTAGGTGGACTTTCAAGTGGTATCAGAGGGAGGTTCCTCGTCAAAAAGGTTCACACCTTGAGGAGAATCCTACCACCGGTGTCAACCAGAATGGAGCTGGAATATGATATCTCTCCTCTTAGACTCCCCGCGTGCACAAAGGACTATTATCCCATCTGGAAGATGAGGGTATCTTTTTATTTGGAGGCCATCGACCCTCGCGCATCAATCATCTTGGAAGAGGGTCCATTCATTCCCATGAAGGCCTCCTGCTCTGGAAAGGATATGCAGATCCCCAAGGAGACTACCGAAATGTCTGAGATTGAATTCTCTCTATTCAACTTGGATAAAATGATTCGTAAAATCATCCTGGATGTCTGGACTGGACCTTCCCGGTCAAGACTTGAAAAGTGTAGGACGACCAAGTCCTTGTGGCAAACTGTATCAGACCTCATGGATGGATCAGACAGAATAGGGATAAGTCGCCGGCAAGAGGATGAGGCATATATGGGGGTCAGCATTTCTGAAGAAGAAAGTGATGACCAATTTCTCAGTATCAGGGCTCCTGTGTCCTTATCAGAGACTGAAGAAGAGGTTGAGGAAAGCAGTTCTGATGAAGCTGACTCAACAGTCTCTACCGATATTAACGGTAACCCTGAACATCAAAGCCAGGAGCAGGTAACTTCTTCCTCATGCCCCCCTCCTCTTGAAGTTCCTGAAGACAGGAACAATTCAGAGGGTAGTCCTTCCAAAGATGCAAGGGATATGGATAGCTTCAATCAAAAGATTGAAAATCCTGATTCCCTTGAGAGTGCCCTTCAGAAGAGCAACTTACTTGTGGAGGAGCAAGCTAAGGAGATTGCTCAGCTGAAGACCTTGATGAATCTCCAATTGGAATCCATCAAGGTAAAGGACTCAAAGATCTCGGATCTAGAGAGTCGTCTAGAGACTGAGAAGAGGATTGTTTCTAACTTTTCCAAGATAGATGCTATCAAAAGAAAAGCAGAAAATGGGTGGATCTCCCAAATCATTAATTCATGGAGAAATGGGGAAACTGTGTTCAGACCCCCCACCCCGAGCAGGAAGGGCACACATCATGCATTCAGGTATGACCATAGGAACAACCATGGTCACTGCAAGAATGATCAGCCCTCATGTGGAAATACCCACAGTGCCAGAGCTGTCATGGCTACCCCGGAGAGAATACCTAAGGCTCATCCTGAGCCCTTTGTATTATCGGCCTCAGCCCCAACTCATCATGAATCTACCGGAACCAGCTCTCACTGCAGTACTTTCCACCCAAGGACACAGGAAAGGGGGGTCAGGAAACATGTGGTAAGTACCCATGGAGACTCTGGAAGCATGCTGACTGAAAGGAAGGCACCACCTCCAAGGCCACTTGACACTCACCACATGCATTCTTTCCACCCTCCCATGTGTCACGGTGGAAAAGGAAATTTTGTGAGCAGAACCGGCTTTATCACGTTTAGACCTAAGATCATGACTACCTCAGTCAACAGATCAGGTCAGAAACAGCGATACAACATTCACGAGTGTTGGTGCTGTGGCAAGGTGGGTCACTTTGCCTTAGATTGTTGGCACAACCCCTCTGTGTCAAGGGCAAGGGCATATCCACATCCTCGAGGCCAAGATAGCCATCCCACCAGGGTTCCTGTGGGAAGGCACTCAAGTTGTTGTACTGACAAGAACCTAGGACCCAATACTTATTGGGTTCCTAAGGTAAGATAACTCTTTCTTGTAGGGTAGTCTAGGTTCCCGTAAACCTGATGGGAACCTGACAGGAGATGCTCCGAGAATGACGTGTAAAAAGTATATGGAATAGGAGCAGTGCCATCAACACAGGCACATGTCAGTTGACCTCCGTATGTGCCTTGTGCTGATGATCTAAATGATACATCCTGTTATCACAGGTAATTGCAATTAGCCTAAATGTTTGAGCCATAATGCATAAATAGTTCCATATATGTATATATGTATGTTTACATATCCTCACTATGTAATAAATTCCCACTTTTTGAAAGTAAATGGTCATATGGAGAATTCTTCACATGTGCTCCTTCACCTATTGAAGGAGTAAAATTGTGAGATAACCTTTAGTTCCATTAGTAAAGATTAGTCTGACATCATCAGATACAAGTTCGCCTTGGGAAAATTGAGAAGATACGTCATTGGGAATCACTAAGAATGATAACTGACATCAAGGATCTTGCGTTTATCGATCTAGAAATAACTTATGAAATTTGCTAGCCACTGTTATTGGGTTAGGTAAACCAAAGTTGATGTGCCTCCTAAGCCGTGTGGTATGTTGAAACATACTTGGATTAAGAAACAATCATTTTGAATCCTTTCCAACCCTTGACAAAGACGTAAATTAGGAATCCCGGCGATTTCCGTCGAACTAAAGTTATTCCCGCCGAACTGAAGTTATACATTGATAAACCCGGTCTACATATATATATACCCAACAATCAAACCTTCCGCTATTCTAATTCCCGCCGACTCTTCGACTTCCGATATTCGCCAAGACCTCCCCGCAGGAATCCCACCGATCCTCTCCTCCCGGCGATTTCCATCTTCGTGAGCCGGTGTTGACCTAACTCCGAATCCCGTAGGCCTTCCCGCTCGTAACTAGGGTGTTCGTACAAGCTTCGCCGCAGATCATTGTCGCGAGTTTCTTCGGGTGGTCCGTCGTCTCCCTGGTGAAGCAGCCGGAACTCCCTCTTCCTCTCCGCATTAGGTAACCTTCTCTTGTCCATTATAGTGATTTAAGCTTAGTGTAGCTTTGGTATTCACTCTCGTGGTTTCGGATTAGACTTAGACTTGGAAATCCCTCCCTAGGTTTGCAATGGCTCCAAGGACTACTGCCAGCCTGGTCACCGGATGCGAGTTGGTGCGAACCGGGTTCTCCCATGCCTCGGATGAATTCAGAAATATCATCATTATGCTTGAGGAAGCGGGACTCACTTTCGTACTAGAGCACCCTTGCAAAATCCTGGACAAGGAAGTCATGGAGTTCTTTGCAACCGCCAAACTCCGAAATGAAGACACATACATCAAGAGTAAGGTTGCTGGGGCAAAGATTAAGATGTCTGCAAGGAAGATGACCCAATGCCTGCAGCTATCCAGTTCTGAGCAAGAAGATTACCTAGAGGAACATGATAGAACAAGGACCCTATCATTCCGTGGACTGTCCAGGGGGACAAGGTCAATAAAGAGAAAAGACATGAACGAGGAGGGGAAACTGCTGTCAGACATCATTGGGAAGGTTCTAATTTGCAAAACTGGATCACACGACCATATCTCAAGGGATATGTTCAAGACTCTGGTGGCGATTGTCTGCAGAAAGAGGTTCATCTGGGGAGCCATGCTCTTTGAGAAAATTAAAGACACTCTCCGATCCCCAAGCTTTGGTAGAATAATAAGTCTCTATCTTAATCAGCTGGACGGAGATAAATTTGACATGAGCAAAGGAGTGCCCCTGCACTATTTGAAAAAGATGGACTAAAGCATATTCGACCGGTGGGAGCGTCAAACAGGGCAGGTTGCCGTGGACATAGACCAAGAAGCATCTCCAGCTGAGGACACCAGTACTCCTGCACATTCTGTGGCAATTCCCAGTGAAGTTCCTGATGCACTGACTGCAGGAACTGAGATGGGAGCCTCTACCCGCTTCTGATAATATCATATTTGACATCTCTCAGATAGCTAGAGATGTGGTTGAGACTGTGCAAGAAGATAGTGAGGAGGTGGTGGAAGATGAAGTGGCTGAGGAGGAAGAGGAAGAAGAGGAAGATATGAATTATATGGCCGATAAGACTGAGAACATGGAAACTGAGGAGGTGGAAGCAGTACCTGAGAGGGAGAAAGGGGTGGATTCTCGGGAGGATGCTGATGTTCCATTTGAGGAACAAGCTCCTGAGAGATTGGATGCAAGAATGGAGGGGGAGCCCTCCCAACAACCCTCTGTGAACAATCCGGAACATCCTACAGTGGATGCCGGTATTCCCCCCGTGGAATCTATTCTAGTGTCCAGCTCACCCAGTGCCTCTGCTAAGGAGACAGACCAGGGCGTGCTTAAGGTTCCTCCACTTCAAGAAAGTATAGCAAATCATACGGTAAACATTGTCCAAGGGATGCTGGATGAGCTTAAAGATAAGTTTGAGAAAGCCCAAAACAAAGTGCTGAAGAGAATGAAGAAATCTGAGGATCTCATGCTCAAGAATGTAGTACAAATCAATCATAAGCTAGATGAGATGGAGAAGAAATTTGAAGAAAAATATACAGAGGCAGGCACAAAAGTCTTTCTTCTAATGAAAGGACTGAAAAAGAACACTGATGACCTTGCAGTGGTCAATAATAATACACATGTTGTGGCAGATAACATCCAAAAGTTTAATGCCAACATGGTGACGCTGAACGAAAATCAGAAGACACTGCTGGATGAATTTGGTAAAACTGTGAAGCACATTGATACATCCCTGCATTCTTACGCAAACTCTATAGCCGCCGAAGCCAAAAAGGGGGAGGAGGAGTATAAAGCTAAGATGGTGGGGCTTCAACAATTGATAATCGAAAACTTTGCTCAGTCTAATAGGTATGTGTTTGAAACGGCCCACTGGCTCGTACGGCAGGCATCGGGCATACATGTCCCTATTGCCCCGCCAGAGGATGAGGGCTTAGCTGATGCTGCTGAGGAAGAAATAAGGACTGAAGAAGTACCACTGAGTGAAGCCGAGTCAAAGAAGGCTACTGCAAGGGCTGAGCGAAGAAGCTGGTTTGATCAGGAAGCACTCATAAAAGCTAAAGGCAAAAGGCAAATCCAAGAAGGAACTTCAAAGGAAACACCAACAGAAAAGAAGATCAGACTGAAGGAAGATGAAGTGCGTAATGAAAGGTGGAGCCCAGTCTCAAGAAGTATCATATTGGACACCTTTGCACTACACCAAGGGGGGCAAGTTAAAAGGAATGATGTGTATAGTCAATACGAGTGGGAGCTGCCCAAAATGTATGAAGCCAAAAGAAACCTATTCGTCAGGACCAATACGGTGGCAAACAAAGCTCCCCCTCCGAGATACTATCCAAAGCCCAAAGAATATTTTGAGCGGCAAAGCAGAAAGTTCTTGGCTCAGCAGCTTAAAGAAGAGATAGCTAAGGATAAAGAACTCTAGGGTGTTAGCTAGTGCTTTCCTTACGTTTTGATTTTCACTATCATGTAAAATTGTGAACATTTAATGTGGATATCTATATATATATGTGTGTGATTTGTTGATTGGCTCTCATATTAGTCTGATTGCTTTCATTATCATTATCATGGTTTAATGCACTTATTATCTTGGTTGTTGAAATTCATCTTTGCTAGTAGGATTTTGGCTTCTTCAAATAGGGGGAGATTGTTGGGTATTGTATCCACAATTACCAGGATTTGAGGAAGCCTCCTGTCAAGCTAAGATGAATTCACATTGTATTTGATGAAATCCTTCTAGTTGTGCTTGCAACTATACATCGCTAAGTACACACCAATGTCAGGGTGCAGTAGGTCAATATACACGGGTCTGCACAACGTAATCCCTCGTTGAGCAGATCAGTGTGTTGGCTTACGTGTACTCTCTCTATTGGAGTGTACTTATTTCCAAGCACAGGGTCATGAAAGATCAAGAGCAGACAAGGAGCAAGGATGGGCCAAAGACCAGCTCACGGGTGGAAAGACGAGAAATCGTCTAAGTCCAAATCGTCGAGAATCACTAGCTGATTCTCGCCGGTTGGAGCCGGCAGTCTCAACGCCGCCAGAAATTTCTCTAAGGCAGAATCGTCGAGAATCACTAAGTGATTCTCGCCGATTCGTCGAGAATGACTTTGCATTCTCGACGATCCGGCGAGAATCAAGTGTGACTCCCGCCGATTCTCCCCGCTTTTATATCAGTGCAGCAAGAATTCTGCTAAGTAGAATTCGGCGAGAATCGTAGGTAATTCTCGCCGATTCGTCGAGAATCACTTACGATTCTCGCCGAATTTGACTTGGGCAAATTTCAGACACATTCTCGACCGGTCCATGTTACCAGCGGTATTTCAAACTGGTCTTAGGGCTTCTCTTTGGTGGGGCACACAACGGTCATCTTGATGACCTAATGTATAAATACACAGGTATTTTTGAACAGTAGAACGACGAATAGAGAAGCGAAGAAAAGAACGAGCGGCCGTCAAAACCTAGGTCGCGGAGCTCTGTCCGACTGTTGCACCGCTCGTGCTAGGTGGTCGCCACCGCTGGTTGAGGTTTCCTCCTCATCTCCCGGTGACAGAAGCTCTCCCTCGCAATGCGTCTCGCGTGTCCTTCTTGAGAACCCTTGTCTCTTGATTTGTAGATCGGGAAAACTATCCCAATCCGAATCAATTGAGACGATTGATCCAAGAATGACCGTTGGTAGACCTTGCCGGCTTAGCTAAGAAGATTGGATCTACATAGCATCACCGCCTCCTTCATTGAAGCCGTCGATCTAGAGGAGATCCTTTCCAAGAGAGATCTACGGTCGTGGACTCTTCGTCTACATCAAGAACACGTCGTCTAACAAAGAGAGACACCTTGATCTCCACAAGTTGTTTGTATTTCTTGTACATTCTATTTCCTTTTTCATTGTAAAGGAACGGTTGGTTCCTAGTTGTAAGGGTTGGGTGCAACCCGCCGTGTGGGAGTAGTGACTCCTACGGGTGGAAGGGTTCCTTCTGTTAGTGCAAGGATTGGATTTCAATCCAGTTGGTGAAGTGACCGAGTCGTCCCTTGTTGGGAGATAGGTCGAAGGGGGAAAGTGGACGTACCCAAATCGGGGAACCACTATAAATTGCTTGAATCTTTTCTGTATTGTGTTGTTTGATTTCTTTGTGCAGGTACAGTTTTTAATTCCGCAAAAACCCCACAAGATACCTATCCCACCCCATAGGTGAAGCTAGTTGGCACTAGGTGGACTTTCAGCAGTTCTTTTCTTTGAATTGATTAGAAGGAAAAACTCAAAGAAATAGGTTTGTTTTGGGAGAATATTGGGCATATTTCTCCAGGCTAAAGCTCCTTAATTGATGGTCTCCCAAACCCAATTCATCAATGCCAGTAAGAGGTTGGACTCCTTTTTGTTTGGAAAGTGGGAGAGGACCATTCCCAGGCCTTCCAGTGCCTCCAGGACTTCTGAGGATTCCAGAGCTGATGCAACTACTTCCCCAACCCCAGAAGATTTTCCTCTCTCTATCTCCTCCTTAGTTCCCTCCCAAAACCAATCCTCTCCAGTTCCTTCAACTCCACCTCCTGCTTCACCCATCCTCATCCATTCCTATGCAGATAATCCTGCATCTCCTCATGAAGATCATCGTGAAGATCCTCATGATTCTCCTCAGCACATTGCTTCCCCCATCATTTCTCCATCCTTGTCCTCTCAGATTCCCTCTGAGCCCATCCAAGAGGATGTTCCATCAACATCTCTTCCCTCTGCTATCCCTCCATCCTCGTCCTTTCCCGAGTACACTCATACAGATTTCCCTTCTGTATTCTCAGTTTTCTCAAATTATGGTCATCAAACTCCTTATACCTCCTCTGAGCCTGAACCCCTATACCTCAACTTCTCAGATATAGCTTCAGATATTCTGAAATTCATTTCTCCCTCCTTAGAGCTCCTTATAGCACAAGCTCTAGCTACTCTAACTACCTCCATCAACACTCTTACCCAAAGATTTTCTTCTCTTTCCTCTATCCCTTCTTCTGGGGGCCTGGCTACAGATGCCTCTGTACCCATACAGGGGGAGATATCCAATGAAGAAGCTCCCATGCCTTCTCTAGTAGTAGTAGTTTCAGTAGATATGCAGGAGGATGTCTCCTCAGATGATCAGATGGCTCTAGATAGAAAAATTATTTATATTAATACTGATACAGAAGAAACAGTTCTTCCAGAAGTTTTGACTATTGGTGATTATTGTATAAATCCCACAGTGGATATCTTTGAGTTGTTGAGTTCCTTCTGCACACTCTTTCTAGATTGTCTTCCAAATTTTAAGCCATCCTCTTTGGCTATTGTGTGTTGTACTCCCTCTCTAAGTCTTGAAGTTGTCAGATAAGTAAAGGCAAGTTTTGTAGTTCCTCTGGCAGAACAGTATCATGATCAGATGTCAAGATCTCCTGGGCCATCCTATGTTCTGGATGATAGCCCCATTCCAAGTCTTGATGATCTCATTGCTCAAGATATTGCTATGGAAACTAAAGCAGTCCATGCTGAAGTTATCCTTTCTCCAGCTGATATGGAAGTTCCAAAGGAAGTGATCAGAGAGATTGATGCACTGTATGCTTTTCCCCAAAGCACATCTGAAGATGATCAAGATGATAATTCTTATTCTGATAACAGCAAGAAGAAAGTGTCTAAGAAAAGAAAAGCTCCTCGTAAGGCAGTTCCAAAGCCAAAAACTCTTAATGACACTCTCTACTACATTCTCCAGAAGATTACTCCTTATCAAGGAATGCCACAGTGGATGTGGTTGTCTAAGAATGAGCAAAAGGCTAGGAAGAAAAGTAGAAGGTACTCTCCTCCTCCTCCTCCTTAAAGGTCCAGGAGAGGTCCTCCTCCTCCTCCCCCTCCAGCAGCAGGAGCCTCTAGTTTAGCAGCTCAAAGGTCTACTTCTATTACCCAGACCTATCAGAGGCAGGACAGATCTTCAAATCCTCCACCTCCAGTTGGATCTTTAGACAAATATTCTCCTTCTCAAAGGCCTATATGTTTTGGAAAGCCTAAAGGAAAACATAGTGAAGTTCCTCCTCCCAGATCTTTGTACTCCAGTCAGAAGCAGCAGAATCCAGTGTCTGCAAATTTCCAGGCTCAATCTACTCAGTTCAGAATTTCATCTCAAAAGTAAGTTCAGGAAGCTAGTTCAGAGAGACCTTCTTCTCCTCCTCTTGATCCTGAGCTTGACCCCAACTTTAGAATGGCAAGGTTGAATGAATTAGCTGGGCTATCTCAAATAAATAAAGCCAGGAAAGAAGGTCAGGATCCCTATAAATTCACAACTATGTCATCATATAGAGAGAAAGAGCTTGACAGATTGCAGGTTAGCAAGAAAGTATTCAATCCATCAGAGTATATGTCTCTTCATCCTGACGCAGTTGTGCCTAGAGCAATATCTCAGAAGACTCTAGGAGATCAAGATATGAAGATGACAAAGAAATAAGCAAAAGATCCTTCCAGGAAGATTATATTTACTAAACCCTCTTCTGCTCCTCCTTCTGATAAACCCTAAGTTCTCTGAACCCTTTATTATTTATCTATTGTTATTGCTCTATCTGGATTAAATGTGAATTACATGCTATACTATATCTGTTGATTATTTCAATACCATATCAGATATCTATAGCACTGTATTGCTTTTTGTTGTTTCCTTTATGTTGAGTGACCTCACCCAAATAGGGGGTGATTATTGGAACCCCATATTTGATTTGGTCTAGGTTCACTCCTAGGTTGTTTGACCACTTGTATAGCCAGGGTCAAATTCTAGGTCTAAGTTAGTCTTAATAGAGCAGACCTCATAAAGACCAGCATTGAACTTCATTTCAAAGACCAAGACTCAGAAGTAATCTGTGGATCTGATATCAGTTCAATTTTCGTCGAACTCGGCTCGAAGATCGTTGATCAATGATCGATGATCGCAGAGGTAAAATCTCTGAGCTGAGCTCGACGATCTCAGAACTCAGATCGACGATTTCCAGTCTCAGCTCGACGATCTTCTATCTCAGCTCTGTGATTATTTATCTGTGTTTGACTACCTTATTGCACAACTGTCTTGAAGATTTTATTCTTGTTTTGTCAAGGCTATTTATGGCATCAAATCTATGGTAGTTAATGCTGATGTTATCAAGGCTTATAGCCATTTCTATTGTGGCATTAACTAAAGGTTTTCACAGAGTTATTATATTGTATTATATGCCAAGACAGTTGGGGAAATCATTTATTGCAGATATTGTAGCCGTTTTCTCTCCTCGATTCCTACAGAATAATTAAAGGAATGTTTTTGAAATTCAAGTCATGAATTTTTTTATCCTACAAAAAGAAGAAGGCTGTCGATTCCATTATGAAAAAAAGAAAAGACACACAAAAAGAAAGATAGAAAATCGTTCCTACTAACATCCTAAAAACATTCTGAAGCAGATCTTCATCAGTTTTCTCATTCTGTCAGTGCTCTGAAGAAGAATCAAGAAGAATAACTTTTACAAATCAAGAGTCTTTTTGTTCTTCTCTTCCAGGACCTTGCTAATACATTCCAGCACCATCTGTCTAAAGATCCTGGACCAAGTCTCTTAGTTGAAGACCTACTCACCCCTTGCAAAGCTTCCCAACCTGAACCCTTCTACATCTCAGGGGGAGCTTTGACAACATATCTGAATCCACAGTCTTCTCATTGTTTTGAGAAAAGAAGGCTTTCATCACTCTCTCATCCCCACCTCTGTACAGGGTTTTAATTCCCTTCAAAATTATTCTTGTTCACATGTCTCCTTCCAAAAGACTTGGGTTGGTTTTTGGGCACCTGATCAAAAGCTTATTGGTGGCAGTCACCTGATCAAGACCTACAGTGGATTCCTACCAAGGGTGGTAGAAGAGTGGATGTACCTAGTTGGGGAGCCACTATAAAAATTCTTGTGTTGTCTGGTTGTGTTTTTTTTTGTTATTGTGGGCTTGTGCTGTGGTTAAGATTAGCTTAGATCATTTGCCTTTATCTTTTCTGTAAAAAGATTTTTTATAACTCTATTCCCCCCATAGAGTTATTCAGAGTTTATCACCCCTTTTTTCTTTCAATAACTCTATGGGGGGGGGGGAATAGAGTTATAAAAATATCTTTTTACAGAAAAGATAAAGGAGAATAATTAAAGCTAATCTTAACCACAATACAAGCCCACAAGAACATAAAAAAAAAACATAACCAGACAACACAAGAATTTTTATAGTGGTTCCCCAACTGGGTACATCCACTCTTCTACCACCCTTGGTAGGAATCCACTACAGGTTTTGATCAGGTGACTGCCACCAATAAGCTTTTGATCAGGTGACCAAAAACCAACCCAAGTCTTTTGGAAGGAGACTTGTGAACTAGAATAATTTTGAAGGGAATTAAAACCCTTTACCGAGGTGGGGATGGGAAAGTGATGAAAGTCTTCTTTTCTCAAAACAATGAGAAGACTGCGGATTCAGAGATGTTATAAAATCTCCCCCTGAGATGTAGAAGGGTTTAGGTTGGGAAGCTTTGCACAGGGTGAGTAGGTCTTCAACTGAGAGACTTGGTCAAAGAGCTTTAGACAGATGGTGCTAGAATGTCTTAGCAAGGTCCTGGAATAGAAGAACAAAAAGACTCTTGATTTGTAAAAGTTGTTCTTCTTGCTTCTTCTTCAGAGCACTGATAGAATGAGAAAACTAATGAAGATTTGTTTCAGAATGTTTTTAGGATGTTAGCAGGAACGATTTTCTGTCTTTCTTTTTATGTGTCTTTTCTTTTTTTTTTCATAATGGAATCGGCAACCTTCTTCTTTTTGTAGGATAAAAAAATTCCTGACTTGAATTTCAAAAACATTCCTTTAATTATTCTGCAGGAATCAAGGAGAGAAAATGACTACAATATCTGCAATAAATGATTTCCCAAACTGTCTTAGCATATAATATAATATAAAAACTCTGTGAAAATCTGTAGTTAATGCTGCAATAGAAACGGCTATAAGCCTTGATAACATCAGCATTAACTACCAGAGATTTGATGCCATTAATAGCCTTGACAAAACAAGAATGAAATCTTCAAGACAGCTGCGTAATAAGGTAGTCGAACACAGATAAATAATCGCAGAGCTGAGATAGAAGATCGTCGAGCTGAGACTGGAAATCGTCGATCTGAGTTCTGAGATCGTCGAGCTGAGCTCAAAGATTTTACCTCTGCGATCATCGATTGGAGATCGACGATCTTCGAGCCGATTTCGACGAAAGTCGAACTGATATCAGATCCACAGATTACTTCTGAGTCTTGGTCTTTGAAATGAAGTCCAATGCTGGTCTTTATGAGGTCTTCTCTACTAAGACTAACTTAAACCTAGACTTTGACCCTGGCTATACAAGTTGGTCAAACAACCTAGGAGTGAACCTAACCCAAATCAAACATGGGGTTCCAACATAACTTTGTACTTTCAAGCCTGTTTATGTTTGTTGCTCGTGTTTAGGACTTGTATTAGTTTCCGGATACCCCATTAGGGTGTTGTTTGATATGGGAGCATCACACTCCTTTCTTGCAGAAAGATTTATCCATAAGATTGGAGTTGAGTCATTCTCGGCGGACGCAGAGCTGAAGGTGCGCAGGCCCAATGGGTCATCCATGACTACTAGGGCGAAGGGGCGCATTTGTTGGAATCTAGGCGGAGTGGACTTCATGTTGATAGCAGTGGTCCTACCATTGGTTGAGTTCGATATAATATTGGGAATGGATTGGCTAGCAGAGCGACGTGCCAGTATTGACTGCCTATCCAAGGTGGTGACCCAGAGAAGCGAAGGACAGGTAGAAGTTAAGTTTGAGGGCCTCAGTGGAGCGGCTTTTTCCATGATTTCGGCCATGCAGTTGGTGCGGGTAGTTAACCAGGGAGGAGTAGTTTTTGTTGCTTTGTTGGAGGTTCGACTTTCCAAGTTATCACTTGGAGAAGTACCCGTAGTGTCGGAGTTTGAGGATGTGTTTCTTGATGAGCTCCCTGGAGCACCTCCTCGACGAGAGATTGATTTCTCGATTGAGTTAGTGCCAGAGGCTAGGCTGGTGTCACGTACTCCTTTTAGATGACACCAAAAGAGTTGGCCGAACTCAAAGTACAGTTATAGGAACTGTTGGAGTCGGGTTACATCATACCCAGTTCTTCACCGTGGAGCGCGCCGGTGTTCTTCGTGTAGAAGAAAGACAGTAGTTTGCGGTTGTGCATAGACTACCGAGAGTTGAATAAACTGACTATCAAGAATAAATATCTGATTCCTCGGATAGATGACCTGTTCGACCAGTTGGTGGGGTCAGTGGTGTATTTAAAGTTGGACTTGAAGTCAGGATACTATCAGTTGCTAATTTGAGACGAGGATATACTTAAGACAACATTTGGTACGAGGTATGGTCACTTTGAGTTCTCAATGATGTCGTTCGGGTTGATGAACGCACCATCCGTATTCATGGATTTGATGAACCGAGTATTTCGCGAATACTTGGACTCTTTTATAGTAGTATTAATTGACGACATCCTGGTTTACTCCAAATCGGAGGTGGAGCATGAGACTCACTTGAGAATAGTCTTGCAAGTGTTGAGAGAGAACCAGCTTTATGCAAAGTTCTCAAAGTGTGAGTTCTGGTAAGAGAAGGTGGCATTTTTGGGCAATGTGATTAGTGGGGATGTGGTGGCGGTAGATCCAACAAAAGTGAAAGCCATCAGAGATTGGCCAATTTTGAGAACCGTGGCGGAAGTCTGAAGTTTTTTAGGACTAGCCGGGTACTATAAAAGGTTTGTGGAAAACTTTTCGCGGATAGCTCTACCCCTCACTTCACTAACTCGTAAGGACAAGATGTTTGTGCAGACTCAGGAGTGCAATCAGGCGTTTGACACCTTGAAGGAAAGGCTGATGACATCTCCAATCCTAAGTCTGCCGAAAGGGACTGAAGGATTTCAAATTTTCAGTGACGTATCGGGATGCGGTTTGGGTTGCATATTGGTGCAACATGGCAGTGTGATCGTCTTTGGGTCTAGGCAGTTGAAGCCTCACGTAAGGAATTACCCCGTCCATGTCTTGGAATTGGCGGCGATAATTTTTGCGCTGAAATTATGGCGGCACTACGTTTATGGTGCGAAGGTGGAGATCTTCACAGATCACAAAAGCCTGAAGAATCTACTATATTAGAAGGATTTGAATATGCGGCAGCACGGGTAGGTTGAGTTCCTTAGAGACTACGAGGTGGTGATTCAGTATACGCCAGACAAAGCCAATGTGGTGGCAGATGCCTTGAGTAGACAATACTCTGGGCAAGGGAATTGGATCGAAGCTCATGATTAGTGGTTAGTGCAGGATTGGGAGTCCCTTGGCATGGAGTGTGTAGCTAGAGGCGAGTCTAGCATTGCTCGGTTGAACTGGATTGAAATGCATAATGACTTGTCCGATCGTATTCGTGAAGCGACTTGTTTGGATGTGGAGTTCCAGCCATTCGTGGTGGAAGCTCAAAAGGGCGAGGGTAGCGCCTGGGAGTTGATGGATGGGTTTCTGAGGAAGGACGGAAGGATTTGTGTACCACAGTTCGGAAAGCTCCATGAGTAGTTAATGTTTGAGGCTCATTTTACAATGTAATCCATTCACCCGGGAAGTACAAAGATGTACTTGGATATGAAGAAATCCTATTGGGGGCCTGGTCTGAAGCGAGACGTAGCTTTGTACGTGAGTCGGTGTCAAACTTGTGCCTTGGTGAAGGTCGAGTGTCAGAAGCCGGGCAGGTTCCTGAAGCCTCTTCCTATTCTCGAGTGGAAATTTTATGACATCTCCATGGACTTTGTACATGGGTTACCTAGATCGCAACAGGGTAACGACACGATTTGGGTGATCATGGATCGTTTGAAATAAGTGGCACACTTCATCCTAAATCAGAAGGAGGAAGGCGTGGAGAAGCTGGTATAGTTGTATGTTCGCAACATTATGCGACTATGGGGATTCCTAAGAGTATAGTTAGTGATCGCGATGGAAGTTTTACATCCAAGGACTGGAGGTTGGTTCAGAAGAGTCTGGGCACGAAGCTCAAGTTCAGTACGGCTTTCCATCCAAAAACTGATGGGCAAACCGAAAGGACAAACCGTACTATGGAGGATATGTTGAGGATGTGTACTCTTGACTTCGGTAAGAAGTGGGAAGATAACCTCTTCATGGTAGAGTTTGCTTATAACAATAGTTACCAAGCAAGTATAAAGATGACGCCATACGAAGCTTTGTATGAGAGGCGGTGTCGAACACCGATGTCTTGGACAGAGGCGGGAGACACCAAACTTTTGGGAAAAGAAGTGGTAGCTGATGCATGCGAGTTGGTGCAAACCATTCAAGAACGCATGAAGGTAGCCCAAGTTCGGTAAGCAAAATATTTTAATGCTCGCCACCGGAAGGTGGAGTTCGCGGTAGGCGACTGGGTCTATCTAAAAATCAAGCCGTTTAAAGGCGTTTCGTGGATTTGCCGACTCAAGAAGCTGAGTCCGAGGTTTTTGGGACCTTTCGAGGTTATAGAACTTGTGGGAGAAGCAGCGTACTGGTTGGCATTGTTCTCAGAGCTGAGTGGATTACACGATGTCTTCCATGTCTCCGTCTTGAGGAAAGCCTTGTTAGAGGATAGTGTGGTGATCGAATCGACATCAGTGCCGATAGAAGAGGACTTGAGGATGCGAGTTCGTTCAGTTAATATATAAGATTCATAAATTTTGCGGTTGTGGAATAAAGAGGTCAAACTCGTAAAAGTCCGATGGGATAACTGCGGTCGTGAGGAGCTTTCTTAGGAGCGAGAGCAGGACATGCTTGAGGAGTATCCTCGTAAAAGTCCGATGGGATAACTGCGGCCATGAGGAGCTTTCTTAGGAGCGAGAGCAGGACATGCTTGAGGAGTATCCCGGGCTCTTCTACTCAGGTACCGTTTAAGTTTGAGTACTTTATATTTTTTTTTAAATTTCGGGATGAAATTCTTTTAAGGGGGGGGGGGGAGAATTGCAACGCCCCGAAACTCAAAAGAGGAACAGATAGAGTTTTCAGGCCAAGTTGGAGTCTGAGTAGGTTGACACGGCCTGTGATACGGGCATGTCACAAGCTGTGTCGTGCTTGAGGTCGACGAAATTGTGGTCGATGTTTGGCCGGGCACACGGCCTAGGACACTGGGGTGTCCAGAGCCGTATCCCGCTCGGGTTGTTAGCCGGGTTGTGTCGAGTGAAGAACACGGCCTTAATCACGGGCGTGTTCTGCTCTACATGGGAGTGTCAGGTTCAACATGGGAGTGTCGATGTCCTGTATCCCTTTCGGGATGTTAGGTCTCGTATCGATTGAGGAACACGCCCCTCAACACGGGCATGTACTCTCAGACACGGGCGTGTCAAGTTTGACACGGGCGTGTCTAAGCCCGTGTCCTGGTCGGGATACGACGATTTTTGCATCATTTGGGGCGCACGGCCCATGACACGGGCGTGTCCATGGATGACACAGGCGTGTCCCAAGCTGTGTTAGAGGCTGTGTCCTGTTATGGATTTCCTTGTTTATAGCGAGTGTGGAACACGGCCTTGGACACGGGCAAGTCGCAAGCCGTGTTTGACCCAGAGATATTATTTTTAGGGTAATTGTGGCCGTTTGTTTCTTTCAAAAGAGATCCAAGGGCCCTGGCTGGTCCTGATAGGGTTTTATGGCCGGGAATAGGGTTTCAAACCCTTATTCCATCTTCTTATTTCTCTTTCTAAGCTTTGGAGAGAGAGGAGAGAAAAGAGGAATGAGAAGGTCAACTCCGGCTGCCGGTGGAGCTTCGGAGCTTCGATTCTCGAGTCGAGTCCAGATCCGCGGAGGCAAGATCATTGTGGTGCTTTTCATCCGACTAAGTTTTCCATGGCTAGTAAGAGGGGTCGTAAGGTAACGACACTTCTCCTCTCAGTTTCTAGGATGCGTGCATAACATCTTTTCCTTTCAAGCTTTTAGGCACCAAATCTCTCAAGTGAGAGGTGTTTGGGTCACCATGGTTCAGTAGGAACAACCGGGTCGATTGTGTCCGTCCCCGACATGATATTTCATTAGAGTTCCGCTCTGTTAAGGGATTAGTCATTGTGGGTGAAGCCATAGTCGCGACCATTAGTCCAACTTAGTGATGTTTTATAACGAGCCTTAAGGATTTTGAAGAAATCCGTTGCGGCAAGATGCCGTTTGTGAGGTATGTGTTTTCCCCTTTTTTCAAGTGAGTACTTGTAGCTAGAACCGGATAAGGTTAGCTCTGCATTGGCGGTAGATGGTTTCCTTGGTGCACGGGAACGTTGTAGTACGAGTGATGGATTTTTGTGGGAAAGGTAATGGATTGTGATGTGCTAAGGTATGGCTTTGTCTCTGTGGTTGGCTGGCTATCCCGTGATGTGCAAGTCATGTGGGGAGAGTGTCCCGACGAGACTAGTCCCCTTCTGTGAGATAGACGAGAATACGAAGCTTAGGGCAAACCCGAACAATGAAGCCATAAGCGGGTGGGGTCCAGCAATGGTTCTTAGAATCGGTTTGTGTCTGAGACGGAATCCTGACACGAGAAGTAAGAGTTTACAGGCAAGCCCGGGGCTAAGACCCTTGAGCGGGTGGGGCCTTGACAAGATTTCCGTGTGGCAGCTTTTAGTCTGTTAGGGGAATTACAGTACCCTTTTTGTTTGCGGCTTTACGCTAATGAGGAATTGGAAGTACCCAGATATTATGATGATGTGCTAGTTGCATACGTGATATGGTTCCTTGGGTGAAGCTCGGGTTTGCATACATGCTGCATAATAGGCCTTTTTTTTTATTCTGTACGCAATATAGAGAACGTGTTTGTTGGTTGAGACATCCAAACCTTTTTTAAAAAGCTTTACATGTTTATGTATATAACATATGAAGTGCTGACTTGCAGGTTGGAGGGGTACCCCGGGGTCTGTTAGGGGCGGTTGGGAGGAGATGTGTTGGTTACACAGTAGAGGTCAGCCTTTGTTGACCCACGTTGCAGCAAATTTTTACCGGGCAAGGATTGCAAGCGGGAGAAAGTGCGCTGGCTTAAAATCCATAAGCCTCATGAAGTGATTGCTGTACTTACTAGCTTGTTTTGTTATGGATTATTATGCTCCATGTTTTGGGTATTTTCCGGCTTGCATGTCGAGGTAGTTTAGGAGTGCTTATGCATGTTGATGCTATTGTTGTTATTGGAGTTTAGAACTCTCTAATGTTGTACGTCTTAAGGCCATCTTGATACTCCTATTTAGTAGAGGATAGCTTCTTGTTGTTTGATATGTTTCCGCTGTTACTTTATTCTGAGTTTTGAGTTGGGTAGTTGATATCATCTTTTAATGCTAAAGCTGTGACATCCGTATGTTGTGGGGCCCCGCCGGACCCATATTATATGGTCATTACAGGGGAGGTGTTACACATGCCCTGTGACACGCCCATGGAGGGCGTGTCAGGTGGTTTTCTTTATAGAACATGCTTCAGGCAACTTTTCTCCTCGGGATCGGGTGACATGCCCTGTGATATGCCCTGGGAGGGTGTGTTTGGGGGCGTGTCGGGTGGTTTTTCTTTGGAAATGGCTTCAGCATCAGACTCCTATTAATCAGGGTGATATGCCCTGTGACATGACCTGGCAGGGCATGTCAGGTGGTTTTTCTCTGGAAATGGCTTCAGCATCAGACTCCTTTGGATCAGGCAGACATGCCCTGTGACATGCCCTGGGAGGGCATGTCAGGGGGGTGTGTCAGGTCAATTTTTGCTGAAAACTCTGGAAACCTGCAAAACAAGAGGAAAACATTAGTGGCAATAATATATACATAAGGAGGTCAACATATAAGCTTACAAGACATGTTTTGTGCAATAGAAACTAGAAAATATCCTAATAGTTTAGACAACAAAATGAACTATCAAATTCCCCCAAGCTTAAGCTTTGCTTGTCCCCAAGCAAAGATATAAAAACAAGGTAATCATAAAAAGTGACTAATCAAAAAGTTCTAATTATGCCCACACAAGTACTATGCGAAATTTTTAGTAGGGAGAAGGTGAAACGTAAACCTAAAACAATTATTTATACATAGTTTACAATTTGTAAACTTTACTAACGAAAATAAATCATCCAAAATTTTAACAAGTTTCTTTAAATAAATTAAAGTAAGGCAACGAAATGAAAAAATGCATTGAGTTGTTACTAGATCCAAGCAACACATTATGTCTATATCAATTAAATAACAAAAATCTAAATTTAAATCCAAAACTAATACTGATTTACTTTTTTTTCTTTACTTAGCTAATAAATAAAATTCAAAAGTATGAATCAAAAGGACTTATTAAGACCGAAACATTTGGTTTAGGATTATGATTATGAGTGGAATTCAAAGATAAACAAGGAGGCTTTAAAATTACACTAAACCAAAACAAAGAGTTTCAAAAATAAAATATTTTTTATTCTTTTTCTTTTCCATTTTTTTCTTTTTCAAAATAAAGGCCATAATTAATTTTTCTTTTCATTTTAAAATTGGTCAAACAAAAGTAAACACTTCTTTTGAGCACACTTTTTCAAAAACTTCTCCAAATATATCACAAAATAACCCTATCATAATCATGAAAATTTTAAAATGAAAGTCAAAAAAGTTAGTGTGATTAGATAGGTTGTAAAATTTGGCTTTGGTGAACATGAAATTATAAGTGGAGCTATCAATTTAAATTGGAAAAAAGGCTCAAAATCGGCTAACTAGGGGTAAAAAATTTTAGGTTGGCAAGAAGTTTCAAATGAAAACAAAAATGGCATAAATCATTTTCAAGCTTTTAAATTTATCTAAAGCATAGTTTAAATTTTTTTCAAAAAGCAAGTCCTATATAATAAAAGAAGATTGATGAAATTATCTTGAAAATAGAAATAATAGGTGACTTGGATCGTTCATATCTACTACGCTAATCAAAAGTTGAAATTACAAAAATTATCCAAAAATGAAAAGGAATGTAGTGGATGAAATATTTTTTTGAAAGTAAAGAAGATAAAGAACGAAAACCATAATAAAAATGCGAGTTTTAGAAAAAACATTTCACATTAACATGCTACCGTGAATTAGAAATACAGCATGACCAACATTTTACTTGTGAAACATAATTAAAAAGAATGATTAGAAAAATTATAATTAGCTAAGTTGTTTATATGGGATTTTGAGAAAAATAAAACAAAAGCAAGAGGTACTATTGAAATACCAAAAAAACCGTTTAAACTATTAAAGTAAAAGCAAATAGTAAATATGTTTTATATTTTGAAATATTCTCTTTTTTGGATTTTGAAATTTTTTCTATTTTTTTGGATTTTGAAATATTTTTTATTTTTTATTTATTTTTAAGATATAAAAATAAAATAAAGATAAGAGAAGGAGGAAATCCTCTCCCAAGCTTAAAATAGACATTGTCCTCAATGGAGAAAGGGGGGGGGGGGTAGAGAGAGAGAGAAATTAAAATAAAAATGAAAGTACAGAATTGAAAAACATGTACTTCCCCGGATTTATGTGTTGCGAAAGTTGAGTGATGCCGCTCCCCCATGCTTGCGCTTTAGATCTTCATGAAATGTCTTCTTTGGACTTCGTGATGGAATCAGCAGCATTGGAGCAGGCGATCACAAAAGCTTCAGCTTGTCGGAGCCGTCCGGGGCAAAAAAGTGTAAAATAAAGAAAACAAAAAATAACTTGGGTTGCCTCCCAAGAGCGTCCTTTGTTTAAAACGTCATTTGAGCTCGACGCAATAAAATAATATTGTCCAAAAGATTATTGTCCAAAATAATAATTAAAGTTTCTAAATTTTTTTTTCGAAGTTAGCTAAAGTAAGTGCAGAAGAAACTTAACATTGTTTGGACTGACATCATCATCACCAGAAAAATAGAGTTTAAGACGCTTCCCGTTCACTTTGAAATCACCCTTATCCAGGTGCGAAATTAAAACAGTACCATAAGAAAAAACTTCTTTAACACAGAATGGCCCAGACCAACGTGACTTCAACTTTCTCGGAAATAAACGTAATCAAGAATTATACAAAAGAACTTGGTCGCCCGGCTTAAAGGTTTTTGGGTGCCTTAGGTGCTGTCGTGAAAACGTTTAGTCCGCTCTTTATAAAATTTTTTATTCTCGTATGCGTAAGAGCGCCACTCATCGAGTTCGTTAAGTTGAAATTTTCTAAGGTCGCCGACAGAGTGGGGTTCAAAATTTAAAAATCGCAAGGCACAAATAGAGCGATGTTCTAATTCTACGGGTAAATGGCACGATTTTCCATAAACCAACCGGTACGGCGTACATCCAAGGGTGGTTTTGTACGCTGTTCGGTAGGCCCATAGAGTATCGTCTAATTTGGCTGACCAGTCTTTCCTAGAACTTGAAACAGTATTTTCTAATATTCTTTTAATCTCTCTATTCACTACTTCGACTTGTCCGTTAGTTTGGGGGTGGTAGGCAGTCGAAAGCTTATGCGTAACGCCGTATTTAATAAGGATCTTTGAAAACTGCACGTTACAGAAATGTGAACCTTTATCGCTAATGATGGCTCGCGGTGTACCAAATCGAGAAAATATTTTTTAAAAAAACGTAACTAAAACTCGGGCATCGTTAGTAGGAAGAGCTTGGGCTTTAGCCCATCGAGAAACATAATCTACGACAACTAAAATAAATTTATTCCGGAAGCTAGAAGGAAGAGGGCCAACAAAATCAATTCCCCAGAGGTCGAAAACTTCGCACTCAAAGAAATAATTTTGTGGCATTTCATTTTTATTGGAAATATTTCCCGACTGTTGGCAACTATCACACCTACTCACAAAGGCTTGCACGTCTTTAAACAGGCTAGACTAGTAAAAACCCGCGCAAAGCACTTTATTGGCGGTGCGAGCAGTTTGATAGTGACCACCAGTCGGTCCTTCATGCAAATGTTTTAAAATATCTAATCCTTCGTCATAAGAAACACATCTCCTTATCACTTTGTCCACACAGATTCAGAAAAGATGTAGGTCTTCCCAAAAGTAGTTCTTCAACTCAAAAAAGAATTTCTTCTTTTGTTGAGAGGAGAACTCTTTTGGGAGCACACGAGCCACTAAGTAGTTGGCTATGTGTACAAACCAAGGAGAATGGGGTGTGCTAATTAAAAGCAGCTTCTCATCAGGGAAGAAATCATTAAAATATTTTTCATCTAATTTTTAAATAAATGGATAATCTAATCGGGAGAGGTGGTCGGCAGCCAAATTCTCGGCTCCTCGCTTATCACAGATTTCTAAGTCAAACTCCTTGAGGAGTAAGACCCAGCGAATCAGGCACGGCTTGACATCCGTCTCAGCAAGAAGATACTTGAGGGCCGAGTGGTCCGTAAAAACAATAATATTTGAAAGTGTAATATAACGGTGAAATTTATCAAAAGCGAACACTACAGCTAGGAGCTCCTTCTTGGTTGTGGTATAATTTTCCTATGCTGATGTGAGTGTTTTACTTGCATAATTGATGGGGTGGAAGTTTTTAGATATGCATTGACCTAATACGGCTCCTACCGCAAAACTACTCGCATCGATATAATTTCAAAAGGAAGGTCCCACACCGAAGGTATCATAATGGGGGCGTTAACTAATTTATCTTTTATTAATTCAAATGCAGACAGACAAAGGTCATCAAAAATAAACGGGGCATCTTTTTCTAAGAGCTGAGTAAGAGGTTTGGTGATTTTGGAGAAGTCTTTTATGAAACGACGGTAGAACCCAGCGTGTCCTAAGAAACTTCTTATAGCTATCACGTTCGTAGGCGGCGGCAGCTTCTCGATAACTTCTATCTTGGCTATGTCTACTTCAATTCCTCTCGTAGAAATCTTATGACCCAAAACTAACCCTTCCCTCACCATAAAATGGTATTTTTCCCAATTTAGGGCAAGGTTAGTTTCTTCGCATGTTTCTAAGACTTTTTTTAGATTTTCTAAATAACTATCAAAGGCATCGCCAAACACGAAAAAATCATCCATAAATACCTCCATAATGCTTTCTATGTAATTGTCGAATATAGCGAGTATACATCGCTGGAATGTAGTTGGCGCATTGCATAATCCAAAGGGCAAGCTTCGGTAGGCGAAGGTGCCAAAGGGACAAGTAAACGTAGTTTTCTCCTGGTCCTCAGGAGAGATGGGGATTTGAAAATACCCCGAGAGACCATCGAGAAAACAGTAAAAGCTATGGTCAGATAATCGCTCTAAGATTTGATCGATGAACGGCAAGGGGAAGTGGTCCTTGCGGGTGGCATCGTTAACCTTACGATAGTTGATACACATTCGCCACCCCATCACCGTCCGTGTTAGGATTAAATCATTATTTTCATTTACAACTACAGTTACCCCTCCCTTTTTCGGCACTACCTAGACAGGGCTAACCCACTTACTATCAGATATAGGATAGATAATTCCTGTGTCTAAGAGTTTCATCACCTCATCTTTTATAACTTCTTTCATGTTCAGATTTATACGGCCCTGAGTTTGGATTGAATTATGTGAATTATCTTCCATTAATATTTTGTGAGTGCAGAAGGATGGGATTATGCCTTTGATATCGAAAATCTGCCTAGCAATAGCTCGGCGATGCTTACGTAATACTAGCAGGAGTTTATCATTTTGCACTTCAGATAAGTAGGCCGAAACTATCACTGGCAGTTTGGAATTTTTTTCTAAGAAGGCATACTTGAGATGTTCAGGAAGTTCCTTTAATTCTAGGGTAGGGGGGTCTTCATACGAGATTTTAGAAAGTCTTTCTTTTTCAAAAACTATGTCTTCGTAGACTTTTTTATATGGAAAATTAAAAGGGGGTTGGGCTAGTGGCCATGGCGGTTTCTTGTAGACTTTTAGTAGGAAGAGTTGATGAAGAACCAAAATCAGAAAATTCATCGTCAAAAATGTTGTAGGAAGATTCATTACTTAAGGTATCTAAGAAGAAACAGGAGTCGTCATTCTCCAAGGTATTTTTCATCGAAGGGGTGATAGAGAAGGTTACTTCATCGTTTCCTACTCGAAGGAAGAGTTTACCATTGCTTACGTCAATGATAGCTCTGGAGGTGGCAAGGAAGGGTCGGCCAAGGATCAAGGGAACCTCGATGTCTTCTTCGATGTCCAATATGACGAAATCCACCGGGAATATGAATTTGTCCACTTTGACTAAGACATCCTCCACTATTCCTAATGGGTACTTAACTGATCTATCGACGAGATGGATACTCATGCGTGTGGGGTTGAGGCTACCAATTCTTAACTTCATGAACAACGAGAAGGGCATCAGGTTGATACTCACGCCTAAGTCGGCTAATGCATGCTAGAAAAACTACCCTGATCATTGATCTTTTTTGTAAACCGTTTATCAAGACTGCAAAGCACTAGGCATTTAGCATCACGTACGACAAGTTCTCTAACTTCTTTTTATTAGTTAGGAGGTCCTTAAGGTACTTAGCGTACTTCGACATCTAGGAAATCGCTTCATGGAAGGGTAGGTTTATGTGGATTTGCTTAAAAATTTCTAGGAAGCGGGTTTACTGATCATCCTGACATTGTTTGTTAAGTTCAGAAGGGTATGGTGGAGTTGGATTATTTTTTAAGATGGGGGTGGAGCGATATCTTTTTCTAAAACCGAGAGCAGAGTGATAACTCTTTTTAAGTGGGTGGTGGAATTTTATAAACGGGAGCGGAGCTTGCCTTAGGCTCTTCGCTAACCATACTAAAAACTTGCTTCCCACTCAGAAGAGTTATAGCTTTCACTTGCTCTCTTGGGTTGGGCTCAGTATTGGAAGGAAGAGACCCTGCGGGTCGCTCAAAAATAATTTTTGAGAGTTGTCCTACTTGATTTTCTAGATTTTTAACGCTTCCGGTTAAGGTTCTTATGGTAGCGTCATTTGTGGTTATATATTTAGAAAGTAACTCCTCCAAGCTTGGAGGTTTTGGATAGTTTTGAAAAGGTAGAGGTTGTGCAGAAAAATCATTTTGTGGTGGCGGGGGCATTGCGTTCGAAGGATTACTCCACAAAAAATTCGGGTGGTTCCGTAAAGCAGGATTATAACTATTCAGAAAAGTATAACCAGGAGCATGAAAATTCGTAGTAGAAAATTATTAAAAGCATTTCTTGGCATATTATTAACATAATCTAATTGTTCAGGAGAAGGAGTTACAGATTCCCATTCTTGAGGGGCGGAGTCAGCAGTCATCTCCGTAATTTTTTTTTACTTAAAATTTCCACTTGTAGAGTTAGCTGAGAGACGTTATCCACTTCAAATATACCTACAGGTTTATTTGGGCGGGACCTAGGCACATTCCACTGATATGTGTTCATGGCCATTTCCTCGAAAAGCTTAAGAGCTGCATCCGGGGTCTTATGGTTTAAAGTACCACCAGAAGCTGCGTCTATCATTTGCTTTGTATTTTGATTTAACCCATTGTAAAACGTCTGCACTTGTAACCATACAAGTAGCGCGTGATGGGGGAATCTTCTTAATAGTTCTTTAAATCTTTCCTAGGTTTCATATAAGGTTTCAGAGTCTATTTGTCCAAAGGAAGAAATATCGTTCCTTAGTTTTGCAGTTTTAGCTGGCAGAAAATACTTTGTCAGAAATTTTTCAGTTAGTTGATCCCAAGTGGTGATGCTCCCTCTTGGCAGAGTCATCAACCATTGTTTAGCTTTGGTTCTTAGGGAGAAAGGAAATATTCTTATTAGCCTAATAGCATCATTTGTAACACCGTTTATCTTGAAGGTGTCACAAATCTCAAGAAAGCTTGCTATATGTGCGTTCGAGTCTTCATCTTGAAGTCCGTCATATTGCACATACTACTGTACCATTTAAATTATGCTAGGCTTTAGTTCAAAATTATTATTAGCTATAGCAGGGTGCACTATGCTTGATTCTGTTCCCTCTAGATTCGGTCGTGCATAATAGGACATAGGCCTATGCACAGCTTCCTCCACGTGGGGTTCTTCCATTCTTAAAGTAGAAAATGACTCGGAATCCTCAACCGGTATTTGGAGAGTAGGGCCTTGAAATTGCGATCTTATCCGAAGAGTACGCTCAATTTCATGGTCCAAGTCCAAAATATCCGATGGATTCCCGCGGGTCATGCACTAAAAGAAGAGAAGATAAAGAAGAGAAATAAATAAACTAGAAAAAGAGAAGCTAAAATTTTTTGAAATAGATTTTTTTATGTTTTAACTCCCGAACTTCCCTAGGGCTACCCAATGAAGGGTTCGCAAGGTACTAGAGAAGATAGTGGTATTTAAGCCACTTTGCCCTTTTCGAGAGAGTTAGGTGGTGTAGAAAAATTGTGTAGTGGGTTTCTATTAAGAGCGTTAATTTTATTGGATTTTTAATTTTTTAGGAAGAGGATGAGAAGGAGAAATGATAAAAGTAATAGGTTCGAGTTTTCAAATTATCAACAAAAGTTATTCCCTGACAACGGCGCCAAAAACTTGGTGATCGCTTTCTGCTTGAGAAAAGAGAGCCGAACTAGCAATCCAACTAGGCAAGTATACCTATCGAACTGTAGCTAGGGGACACAAGTGTCGTATTGAAATCCGGGAACTATTGAGTAAACCTACTCACACGAAAACTATTATCTTATCGAAGGATGGCTTTAGGGTTTGCTAAGGGAAAACTAAATGCACTTAAGAAAGGAAATATTACACTAAAAAGTGAACTAATTGCAGTTAAATAGATAACTAATTAAAACAGTTACAACGAAGGGTTGGAACAATGAAATGGAAAAGCACTCGATCAAGAATAACCATGGCAAGAGTTGACAAAGAATGTGATAAAAACCTAACTTAATAGGGTAAAGGTCCTTGATTGTGGAGGTTCCTAAAGCTTGAACACGCTTCTCTCGAAGTCATGCCCAACTGAGTTTAGGAAGGTCCGACCGAACTCTCGTCCAAATCGGAGGCCTAAAGCTCGCTTTACACGGTAAACCCCACTATTGGATTTCACTCCAATCCGGGAGATTTGGATGTCTGCCTCTCTCGAGGGGTGCGTGCAACTCTCTTTACTCATGAGTGTTCACTTCAAACTACGAGCCACTCGGCTAGCTAAGAGTGAAAATATAAATGGAAATTATATATCGATGATATAACTCCAAACACGAAAAATCAAGAGTATTCGATGGCCTAAACCCTAAAAAGGAAAGGTAAATTCAAAGCATCATAATTTAATCAACTCAAACCTCAGATCATCAAGATCGAGTAAAAGGAGGATTAGTTAATCTTTGCGAAGTGGAGGAGGAGGGATGAGTATAAAGCATTAAGAACACAAAGTAAACAAAGTGCACTTATATTAATATTAAAGAGAGCTACAACTTGGAAAAGAAAATTACACTTGCAATGAAATGAAAACCTAAACTAGCATTACATTTAGCAACTAAAGGAAGTACAAAAACTATAATAAAAGCTTACACTAAGCTAGGGATAAGAAAACACAAAATGAGAAAGAGAGAGAGAGAGAAAGCATGAAAAAGACTAAGAAATAAAAGGGCAGCACCTCCCCTCTAAAACCAAAACTGTTCTTGACACAAGGGGGTACCACTGTATTTACAGGCAAAATTCTCGGGTTGGTCACGCTCTCTGTCATGCCTAGGAAGGGCATGTTAGGGGGGAGTGACATGCATGGAGTTGACCTCGGGCTCTATATTCTGGCAGGAATGATGATTTCTTCTGTACAATGGTGGACACGCCCGTATAGGGAGGGCGTGTAAGGAACGTCATGCCGAAATCATTGGTCGGAAATCAGTCAGTCTTGGAAAAAGGTTTAACACGCCCTGGGACACGCCCGTATATGGGGGGGGATGTTAGTACTATTGATGTGCAATAATGGAGAAAGCTTTAAATGCGGTAGCAGGCTTCAGGATGAGGGTGACACGCCCTGTGACACGCCTAGAGAGGGCGTGTCAAGGGGCGTGTCAGGTGGTTTTATCTCTGGAACAGGCTTCAGACAAATTTTCTCCTCGGGATCAGGTGACATGCCCGGTGACACGCCATGGGAGGGCGTGTTAGGGGGCGTGTCAGGTGGTTTTTCTCTAGAAATGGCTTCAGCGTTAGACTCCTCTGCATTATGGTGACATTCCCCGTGACATGCCCTAAGAGGGCATGTCAGGGGGCATGTCAGGTGGTTTTTCTCTGGAAATGGCTTCAGCATCAGAATCCTCTAGATCAAGCTGACATTCCCTGTGACATGCCCTGAGAGGGCGTGTTAGGGGTGTGTGTTAGGTCAATTTTTTCTGAAAACTCTGGAAACCTGCAAAACAAGAGGAAAACATTAGTGACAATAATATATATATAAGGAGGTAAACATATAAGCTTACAAGACATGATTCACACAATAAAAACTAGAAAATATCCTAATAGTTTAGACTGCCCAGTCTGTAAGGTAGTTTCCTTGGTGACTTCTGTGCTGGATGTTCATGCGAAGAGGTGGTGGATGTCCTTAATGGATTCCACATATACAGACAGGGAGATTTCAGACATTTCATGAGATGAGTTCTATGAGGTTTTCTTGGAGCACTTTATGACCACTACGGACAGGGACGAGCTAGAGGAGAGGTTCTTGAACCTCCTACAGGGGAGTACATCTATGTTAGTGTACCAGAGGGAATTCTCCCATCTGGCCAGATTTGCGGGGATACATGACTTGGATGATAGGAGGTATACAAAGAGGTTCTATCAGGGACTCAGAGACCCAATGAGGCAGGCACTACTATTTATAACTCATTGCACTTCGACCCAGATTATAGAGATGGAGAAGTAACTGGAGGTGGATCAGTTGATAGTGTAGAGTAGAGGGAAGAGACCGCTAGATGGGCCACCCTTCAGGGAGAGAAGCAGGGGCTCGCAGCAGGGCAGAGTTATGAGCCACAGGATAGGTGGAGGACGTCATCATCCTAACTTCAGGCAGCAATAGCAGCCTTCTACAATATTAGCTCCTCCACCGTTGTTGATCTATGAGCCAATGAGGCAATATGATCGAGTCCACTGACAGGTGATATGTTTTGGGTGCCACCAGCCGGGGCACATTAGAGCTGACTTCCATCAGCAGTTTCATCCACCTCCTCCTCAAGCATAGCATTGTCGAGGCCGAGAACAAGGTCAAGGCCGAGGACCTCACTGTAGAGGCCGAAGGCCAAAATAGATTTATGTATTAGATCTCGCCGAGCCGAGTAACCCTGAGGAAGTCATCACAGGTACTTAAGTTTAATTACAATTTTAAATTTTAAATTATAGTACCTTACAACCCTTAGTAAAACAACAACATGACATAACCAAACAAAACCCTCAGGTATAGTCTTTATTAGCAGCAAGCCTGCCTATACTTTGTTCGATACGGGTGTGTTGGGTATTGTATCTACAATTACCCGGATTTGAAGAAGACTCCAGTCAAGCTAAGATGGATTCACAATGTATTTAACGATCTTCTATCAAGTTGTGCTTGCAGCTATTCCATGCTAAGTACACGCCAATATCAGGGTGCAGTGGGTCAATATACACGGGTCTGCGCAACGTAATCCCTCGTTGCGTAGATCAATGTGTTGATTCACGTGTGCTCCCTCTATTGGAGTGTACTCATTTTCAAGTACAGGGTCAAGGTAGATCAAGAGCAAAAGAAGGAGCAAAGATGGGTCAAAGACCAAGTCATCAAAAGAAGGAAGAAAGAAAATTCTTCCAAGTCAAAATCAACGGGAATCGCTAGTTATTCCCGCCAACTTCGACAGGAATCGCTAGTGATTCCTGCTGACTTCGACGAGAATTGTTAGTGATTCCCGCCAATTCGACGAGAATCAGTTAGCATCTCCCGCCGACTTTTTCTGGCTGACAGGTTTCAAATAGAAATTCTGCCAAGGCAGAATTGACGGGAGTCGTGAGCGATTCCCACCGACATCGACGGGAATCACCAACGACTCCCGCCAATTTTTACTTAGGCAATTTTTCTCCATTCGCTGGACCGAATCAAGCTGTCGTGCGCTGTTTTGGCCTGGGCTAGGGCTTCAACTCGTGGGCCCCACAATGGTCATTAGGGTTTGCTCCTGGTATAAATATACGTGTATTTTTAAACTCCACACATACATTCACGGATATACGAAAGAAGAAGACGGTGACCTAGCCGATCACGAAATCACCAAAAGCATGTCGCCGCTCGCAAGAACGTCTCCACTGCTGATCTCAGATCTTCTCTGATTATCCGACAACAGAACCGAGGAAAGCGGCCGGTCTCACTTATCTCTCTCGAGATCTCTTGTCTTCCGATTAGTTAAATAAGACTTGTTATCCCTTCTGAATTGGTTGAGACGTTTGATCAGAATGAGATCGTTCAAAGACCTAGCTTGCTTCGTCAAGAAGTTTGGATCTACAAAGCATCGTCGCCGCACTTACTTGCCGCCGCCGATCTTGACAAGATCCATTCAGAGTGAGAAATCAGGTAGTGGACTCTTCGTACTTTTCGTGCTAGCTTAAACGAACGAAGAAGGACATCGGAATCTCCAAAGCATTGTTTGTATTTTCTTTTATATTCAATTTTGTTGTAAAGGAATTTTTATTCCTAGTTGTAAGGGTTGGGTGTAACCCGTTGTGGTGGAGTTGTGACTCCGTTGTAGGAAGGGTTCCTTCCGTGGTTAGGGGAGCATTTCTCCTAGTGTGAGGATTGGATTTTAATCCGTTTGAAGAAGTGAACGAGTCGTCCCTTGGTGGGAGATAGGTCGAAGGGGGAAAGTGGACGTACCCAAATCGGGGAACCACTATAATTCTTTGTGTATTTTTTGTGTTCTATTTGCTTATTGTGCAGGTTATTTTAATTACTCAAAATACTGCAATACACCTATTCCCTTCCCCCCCATAGGTGGATTAGGTTGACACTAGATACTTTCAAGTGGTATCAGAGGGAGGTTACTCATCAATAAGGTTAACACCTTGAGTAAGATCCTGTGTCTACTGTCAAGAAGAAAACAAGACTCAAGCATGGAGCTATGCACAGATGTCTCTCCCCTGAGACTGCCTGCCTACACAAAAAAGTATTTTCCCATCTGGAAAATGAGAGTTCAGTTTCATCTAGAAGCCATTGACCCTCGTGCTTTATACATTGTGGAAGAGGGTCCCTTCATTCCCATTAAGGCTTCTGACTCTGGAGAAGATCTCCAAATCCCAAAGAGTCCCGGAGAGATGTCTGAAACTGAGTTCTCACTATTCAACTTGGACAAGCTGATTCAACAGATCATCTCTGATATTTGGTCAGGATAATCTCTTATAAGATTGGATAAGTGTAAGACTGCAAAGTCCATGTGGGAAATAATCTCTGACCTCATGGAAGGAAAGAAGACTGCCTGGAATGAATGCCATCAAGAAGATGAAGCATATGTGGGGGTCCTCATCTCTGAAGATGAAAGTCAAGAACAACCCATCAATATTAGGGCTCCCGTTTCTCTATCAGAGACTGAAGAAGAGATTGAGGAATGAAGTTGTGATGAAGCTGAAACATAAGCTTCTACAGACCATAACTCTAACCCTGATCAGCCAAATCAGGATCAGGTATCTTCCTCCTCTTGCTCTTTCCCTCATGTATCTCCTAAAGACAGGAGAAGTTTGGAGGATTGTCCATCAGTTGATGCAAGAGATATTGACAGCTTCAATCAACAGATTGAAACTCTTGATTCCCTTCGTAGAGCCCTTCAGGAGAGCAACTTGCTTTTTGAAGTACAAGCTAAGGAAATTGCTCAGTTGAGGACCATGATGGACCTCCAATTTAAATCCATCAAGGTGAAGGACTCAAAGATCTCGGATCTAGAGTTTCATCTAGAGACCGAGAAGAGGATAGCATCTAATTTTTCCAAGGTAGATGCTATTAAGAGAAAGGGAGAAAACGGGTGGATCTCGCGAATTATAAAATCATGGAGAAATGGGGAAACTATTTACAGACCCCCCACACCGAGTAGGAAGGACACACATCATTCCTTCAGGTATGACCATAAGAACAACTATGGTCACTGCAAGAATGATCGGCCCTCATGTGGAAACACCCATAGTGCAAGTGTTATTATGGCTACCCCTGAGGAAATACACACGGCTCATCATGAACCGTTTGTATTTACGGCCTCAGCCCCCATGCTTCATGACATTGCAGGAACCAGCTCTCACAGAACATCTTCCCACCCTTGGATAAAAGAAAAGGGAGTTGGTAAACATGTAGCAAGCATCAATGGGGCCCCCGAATGTGTACTGGCTGCAAAGAAAGCACCACCTTCAAGGCCTCATGACACTCACCACATGTTCACCATCAGACCCCTTTGTGTCTCGGTGGTGAGGGTAAATCTGAGAGCAGAACCTGCTATGCCCCTTTCAGACCCACGATCGTGACTAACTCCGTTAGTAGATCTGGTCAGAAAAGGAGGTACAATATCCATGAGTGTTGGTGTTGTGGCAAAGTGGGTCACTTTGCCATAGACTATTGACACAATCCTTCTGTGTCATGGGAAAGGGTATGTCCAAATCCTTTGGCAAGAGACAGCCTTCCTGTCAGAAATCTTGTGGGAAGGCATGTTGTATTTTATGCTGACAAGAACCTAGGACCCAATACCTATTGGGTTCCTAAGGTAAGTTAATTCAATTTTGCAGGATAGTCTAGGTACCCATGAACTTGATGGGACCTAGACAAGAGATGTTCCAGGCTTGCTCTAGAACAAGGAATATGGGAAAAGATATAATGCTTACTATAGAGTCCTTCATGTACATGACACCACTCATGCTTCAAATAGTGGATATGAATGATCATCCTAGTAATCCCAGGTACGCGCATTCAATTTAGATAATTGAATCGCATTACGTAGATATATATGTATTTATATAGATATATATATATAGACACACTAAGGATATATATATATATATATATATATATATATATATATATATATATATATATGTAGATACTCACCTTGAATGGAAGGATACGCTAGCAAATAACCATATGATCCTCATCTGGGAAAATGAAAAACTTTCAAAACCTTGATAAATTGTAAACATGGGTGTCACATGGTCCGATAAAGGGACTTGTACCAGAAAGTACAACTATAAGTATTACATTTTGAACCCTTTAATAAAAAGCCAGTGGCTAATGTTAGTGTTAAAACATCCATCTAACTCAACTTAGTTATCATGACATGGAAATTTGTAATCCATTGTTTAAATGAAAAAGGAAATGAACTATACTCGGCGATGTTAAGTATTCAAAAAGTTCTTCAACAGTCCCTAGGTCATTGCATATTCGCGAAAATCTGCATCCAACCCGTCGACCCAGTTGCCTTAAATTAGCCGGAATTCCCGTCGATCGTTATAATCGAACGGAAATAGCGGAAAAGTCCTCTAACCTTTCGGCTTCCCGGCGACCCCCTGATATCAACTCCACTTCTAACTCCCGTCGACCTTCACCTGCTTCCAACTTCCGTCGACCTTTGCCTGCTTCCTCTCCCGTCGATCGTCGACCGTCGCTTTCCGTCGACCCTGGCCTCCCGCAACCGTCGACCCTAGCCTCCCGCAATCATTGACCGTTGCCTCCAGTCGACTCAGCGTTCTCGTCATCGGCATCAGCTCGACGCAAGTGTCTCGCCGATCCACCGCCAACCCTTCAGCCCTAACGCAAGCTTGTCATCGGCCTCAGCCTGCGCCTACCCTAGGGCTACACCTAATCACCGCCTGCTACGCGTCTCCTTCCTTTCACCCTCTGTGAGTGAAAGGTAACTTCAGTTGATTCCTTGAATCCACTTTCAGGGATCATCCCTCCTTCTAGTTCAGTTTCCGCAAATTATAAATTCAGAAAGAGTTAAACCCTTGGGCATTACTCGCTTAGGTTCAAAATGGCTCCTCGAACAATGGTCGGGCTCCTCACTGGAAGTGAATTGGTGAGGAAAGGCTTTGCTTATGCCTCAGACGAATTCAGAAACATCATCCTGATGTTGGAACAAGCCGAACTCTCCTTCATTCCAGAGCACCCGTGCAAGGTTCTCGACAAGGAGGTTCTAGAGTTTTTCGACAACTCCAAGTTGCGTCACGAGGACACTATGATAAAGAGTAAGATAGCAGGCTTCAGGATAAAGATGACCGCTGCAAGAGTGTCCCATCATCTCTAGCTCTCCAGCTTCGAACAAGAGGACTATCTAGACGAAGATGATCGTACGAGGACTTTGCTTTTCTGTGGCTTGGCTCGAGGGACTAGGGCCATTAAACGCAAGGATATGAACGATGAAGGAAAGCTTCTTTCAAATATCATAAGGAAGGTTCTGATCTGCAAGCCTGGATCCCAGGATCACATCTCAAGTGACATGTTCAAGAGCCTGATAGCCATAGTGTGCAGAAAGAAAATGAACTGGGGGGCCATGTTGTTCGAGAAAATAAAAGATACTCTACGTACCCCTAACTTCAGACGCATCATCAGTCTCTACCTGAACCAGATGGATGGTGATAGGTTTGATATGACTAAGGGAGTTCCCCTTCACTATCTAAAGAAGATGGACTCCAACGTCTTCGATTGGTGGGAAAGAAGAATTATCCAAGGGGGAGCGTCTGCAACACGTGTTGATGAAGAAGACAAGGCACCTGAGTTCACAAATCCTTCGGATGAGCCCAGTGAAGTTCCTGATCTGCTGAATGCAGGAACTGAGGGGGAGTCATTACCCACAGTCCATCTGCTACTATCAGGATGGAAGCCTTAGTCTCAGGACAAGTAAACGTTGTTACTGATATTACCCTCATCGCTAAGTATGTAGTGGAAACCCTCGCTACTGATCATACTGACGAGGAGGAAGAAGAGGATGATGTGGAGAATGTTACTGCTAGTGAGAATTATGTGGATTCCCCTGAACAGCATGTTGCTGAGGAACTTGATGATGAGCAAGCTGGAAATGATATGGCCATGAGGGAGATTGATGTTGAACTCCCTTCTGAGGAACAGATTCAGGTAAAGGTTCCTGATGTGACTGACGTAATAGTTGAGGGGGAGACCTCATGGCCTAAGGAACAACTTGATACTATGCTGAAGGGGGTGATGAGAATATATGGAAACATGGCAGATGCTGCCTCAATCACTCCACAGGAGACTGTAAATTTATCGAGCTCCACAAGTGAATCTGAAGAGGAGAGTCATGACTCACAAAGTCTTATCCCTCCAGAACACGACCAGGTTATACTTCAAGAACATCCGTTAGGGCCTAGCCTGGCAAATCACACTGTAAACATCATTCAAGGTATAGTAGATGAGCTGAAGATCTCCTTTAAACGGTCCCACAACAGGGTACTCAAACGAATAAAGCAATCAGAAGATCTGATACTAAAGAACATGGTGGAGATAAATCACAAGATGGAAGAAAGATTTGAAGCCAAGTATGCTGAGGTTGGCAATGCTGTCACACTTCTGATGCAAGGGCTAAAGAAGACTACTACTGACCTTGCAGTGGTAAATCAAAATGCTCATGTCGTAGCCAACAACATCAAACTGTTCGATGCCAACATGGTAACCCTCAACTCGAATCAGAAAACCTTGCTGGCCGATTTCACTCAGAATGTAAAGCATATAGATGAGTCACTGCACTCCTATGCAAACTCAATTGCACTAGAAGCCAAAAAGGGGGAGAAGGAATATGCAGCTAAGATGGCGGGGCTAGAGCAAATCATAGTCGACAACTTCTAGTAATCAAATGAATTTGTTTTTAAAAGTTGTCATTGGATCGTTCAACAAGCATCGTGTATCTCTATTCCTGTTGATCCTGAGGTGGATCCTACTGATGATGTTACTACTGTTGTTGATGATGTTGCTATTACTGAGGAGTTTCCCTTAAGTGAAGCTGATGCCAAAAAGGCTGCTAAAGCTTCTGCCAAAGCTGCTAACAGTGCACTGTTTTATCAAGAAGTGATTGCGAAAGGGAAAAGAAAGCTTCAAGAAGGAACCTCTATAGACAATCCAACTGAGAAGAAATCAAGAAGGAAGGTAAGTGAAGTCAAGAACGAACGATGGAGTCCCGTGCCTATGAGCATCATACTTGATACATTCATGCTACAACAACGGGGAGAGCTTAACAGAAATGAAGTATATAGTTAGTATGAATGGGAAATGAACAAAGAATATGAGGCAAAAAGAAACATATTCTTCAGGACAAACATAGTTGAAAACAAAGCTCCTCCCCCCAGGTACTACCCAAAGCCAAAGGAATATTTTGAAAGGCAAAGCAAGAAGTTCCTAGCAAAACAACTAAGAGATGCTGAGGCAAAGGAGGGAAAGACATGAAACCTAAACATTTAATTTTCAATATGCGTGTACTTCTATTCTTGTAATTAAAAATGAACAACACT
Organism: Platanthera zijinensis; assembly: GCA_039513925.1. Taxonomy (NCBI): domain Eukaryota; kingdom Viridiplantae; phylum Streptophyta; class Magnoliopsida; order Asparagales; family Orchidaceae; genus Platanthera; species Platanthera zijinensis. The sequence goes on from CM077086.1 coordinate 172,264,526, forward strand.
TTGGATATATATATAAATGATCATATGCTGATTCAATTTTTGTTTTGAAGGCGTGAAATTTTATTATTTTTATTTCTTATCTCACATACTTTTATATATATCTTTACGGTTGGTGTAATTCATCTTAGCTAGTAGGATTTTGGCTTGTTCAAATAGGGAGAGATTGTTGGGTATTGTATCCACAATTACCCGGATTTGAAGAAGACTCCAGTCAAGCTAATATGGATTCACAAAGTATTTAACAATCTTCTATCAAGTTGTGCTTGCAGCTATTCCATGCTAAGTACGCTCCAATGTCAGGGTGCAGTGGGTCAATATACGCGGGTCTACGTAACGTAATCCCTCGTTGTGTAGATCAGTGTGTTGATTTACGTGTGCTCTCTCTATTGGAGTGTACTCATTTTCAAGTACAGGGTCAAGGTAGATCAAGAGTAGAAGAAGGAGCAAAGATGGGTCAAAGACCAAGTCATCAAAAAAAGGAAGAAAGAAAATTCTTCCAAGTCAAAATCGACGGGAATCGCTAGTGATTCCCGCCGACTTCGACGGGAATCGCTAGTGATTCCCGCCGACTTCGATGGGAATCGTTAGTGATTCCCGCCGATTTGACGAGAATCAGTTAGCATCTCCCGCCGACTTCTTCCGGCTGACAGGTTTCAAAGAAAAATTCTGCCAAGGTAGAATCGACGGGAGTCGTGAGCGATTCTGAAAGTGAAGGGATAGATACTACTCTAGAGGGGGGGTGAATAGAGTTATCAAATTTTGCACTAGACAAAAATCTAATAGTCTACCCAACTCCCTTGGAGTGAAATGCGGAATGAAAAGATTATAGATAAGGAGATAACCCTAAAGCCTAACACAAGTGTTGTGCACAAACTCAAGCTAACTGTAATTACAGTTAAGGCTTGGAAATCCTAATCAGCAACTAGCAAACCTAGTTATATCTAATCACAGCCACAATGCAAGTAATTAAATTAAGCAAGCCAGACGACACAAGGAATTTATAGTGGTTCCCCAAACAACTTGGGTACGTCCACTCTTCTACCAACAAGGTAGGAATCCACTACAGGTTTTTGATCAGGTGCCCTGCCACCACAAGATCTGCTTTAGGTAGATCTAGAAACCCTTTAGACTTTTGATTAGGTGTCTAAAAACCAACAACAGGTTTTTGATCAGGTGCCCTGCCACCAAGGGATACTTTTGAAGGGAGTAATAACCCTGTATAGGAGGGGGAAAGAAGGTTAAAAAGTCTTCTCTATTTTACAATAGATTAGAGAAGCATAAAGACTTGCACTGAGCTAGAAAGCTCAAAAGAATCAAGGCTCCCCCTAGCTCAAAGAATGTTCAGGTGAAGTCTTGCTTCAGTGTAGAAAACACTTCAGAAAGTTCTGAAGGAGAAACTACAAGAAGATATAAAATATAAAATAGAAATCTTCTAGCAGCTATCTTCTTCTTCTTATTCTTCTTCAAAAGAACTCTGAGTCTGAACTTCCTGGAGGTAGGAGAACTCAGGTTGAAGAAGAGCAGAAGAGCTTAACACTTCTCAGTTGAATGAAGATTGCTGAGAGCAGTTAACTTAGTCTTGATGAAAGCTTGAATGCTAATTGAATAACTCTTAGAATACCTGGTTAGCTAGCTGAAATCCTTCTCCAAAGGATTCCTTTTATAGCAGCAACAAGCAACGACTCTTTTCAATTTGAACTGTTTGTCTTCTTCTGAAACTTGAAACCTGGACTGCAAATATCACAAAGACAAACAAACTCTGCAGCAAAATATTCTATAAAAGGGATAAACCTTTTTCAAAGAAGCTGCAGGAAGCAATCTGATAATAAAGGTACTAAATAAAATCACATCAGAGACAAACTCTTTATAGCAGAAGGAAGACTTTTCAGTCTAACGACTATAAAGGACTGACAGCAGATAAAGTAAAATACAATGTCAACTAATAAGACAAACAACTTTATCTGAAAAGATTTGACTCAGGCAAAAGGGATGGAGCATATATTGCCTGAAAATATTATCATAAAACAACTGAAATAAAGTGCCAGATAATATATTAATTAATTAAATAGAATAAATAAATACAAAATAAAAAAGGCAAACAGAAAACGTCGAACGACCCTCGGAGATCGTCGACCGAAGAACGAAGATCGTCGAACTATCGGACAGATAGTCGAACGATCCAGATAGTCGAACTATCAAAGGAGATAGTCGAACTATCACAACACATAGTCGAACTAGTCAAGCTATCAGATAGTCGACCTATCAGATAGTCAAACTATCAAAGCAAAACCGATAGTCGACCTATCAACAGATAGTCGAACTATCAGAAGAGAAACAGATAGTCGATCTATCAACAGATAGTCGAACTATCAAAGAACGACAGATAGTCGAACTATCAATAGATAGTCGAGCTATCAGATAGTTGAACTATCAAAGCAGATAATCGAACTACCAAGGGAAAACAGATAGTCGACCTATCAACAGATAGTCGAACTATCATAAGAAAGCAGATAGTCGACCTATCAACAGATAGTCGAGCTATCAGATAGTTGAGCTATCAGATAGTTGAGCTATCCAAGCAGATAGTCAAACTATCAAACAAACAGATAGTCGAACTATCAACAGATAGTCGAACTATCACAGCACACAGATAGTCGAACTATCAACAGATAGTCGAACTATCCACGCAGACAGAACGTCGAGCAACTGATAGACGATCGTCGAACAGTTAGTCGACGATAGTCGAGCGGCGTTCGACCATAGTCGAACGAAAAAACTACTTAACCAAAATCTTATCTGGATAAGCTGGGAACTCTACAGCTAGACAACTAATCTTGACCATAGATAATTCATGGGTCAAGAGACTAAGAAGACAAAACTAAACTCAAATCAAACTAGAGTACCAACAATCTCCCCCTATTTGAGTTAAGTCTCTCAAAAACTAAAACACAGAGCTAGCTATAGAACAATTAAATCAATACAGGAAATAGTTAAACAACTAACTAGCAATTAACAATCAGTCAGATATATAACAGTCAATCAAAATTAAGGATCTACAGAATTAGGTTTGGGATCAGAAGAGCTAGGAACAAAAGATACTTTCCTCAAGGGATCTATGGCTTCTTTCTTAGACATTTTCAGATCTTGTACACCAATAATCTTTAGTTCTGATGCCCTTGGGACGACTGCTTCTGGATGCTTTTCCATGTATTTAGAAGGGTCAAATACCTCAGGACTAACCTGGATTTTATCAAGTTCCTTCATTCTGAATTTTGACATTGTAGTAAATCCTACAGAATCTTTTCCTTCAGCCTTAGCTTTCTTTATCTAGGCTGAGCCAACAAGCTCTAGAAAACGAGCCATCCTGAAATCAGGATCTAACTCTTGACTTTCATACTTATTTTCAGATGTAGTATCTATTGGCTTCACAGCTTTAAACTTGGTAGACAGATCTAATAAACTTTCAGCTGGATCTTTAACTTCTTGAATAACAAGAGATGTCGGAGGAGCAAACTCAACAAACTTCTTACTGGATTTTTCTAAGAAAACAGTTCTTTTACTCTTTGAGGTGTCTTTAGCAGCAGGTGAAACTTTTCTCTTGGGTGAAGGAGGGGGTGAAAATGTTGGCTTTTGATAAACCACCTCCTTTACTTGCTCTTTTATCTCAGCATCGTGCCTTTGATATCCAGAATATGATTTACCTTGATGGCTTTGAGAACTTCTCCTTGAAGGAGGCTGAGAAGGTGTAGATTTGTCAGAAGGGGCAGATGGATTTGTTGAAATGTTGCCAGAGGCTCCTGCACCGGGAGGTGGAGGAGGAGGACCTCTGGGAGTCCATCTGGGAGCAGGACTATCATACCTCTTTGATTTCTTCCTCTCCTTTTGCTGGTTCTTAGAGAACCACATCTAGTGCTGGAACTCTTTGGATTTAGGATCAATCCCTTTCAGAATATAGTAAGGAGTGTCATAATCGGGATTGGGAGAAGGAGGAGCTACAGCTTTTCTTTTCCTCTTTGCAGCTTTCTTTTTTCTTAGAATCCTCAGACAGATCTGAATCATCTTCATCCTCAGAATGAGATGAGGGAGGATGATCATACGGATCATAGGCTTCTGATACAGCCTTTTCCTTTTCTTTCAGGGCAGCTTTCTCTTTCTCTTCTTCCATGGCATCCTGTGCCAGGAGAGTATCCAAGTCTAAGCCAGGGGAATCATCCTATACTGTAGACTTTTCAGCTTGCCAAGCTTTTTCTTTCTCTTCCAAATCAGCCTTTACTCTTTGTTGCCAAGCAGCTTTTGCTTTCTCTTCTTCCAAACTCAGTTTTGGGGTGTCATCTTTATTTTCAACTTGGCTTTCAGGATCCATTTCTTGACGCTCAGGAACTGTCGTAGGGACCAATTCAATTTGCACTGCTTGCTGAGCAGGTTCAGCATCCTCAGAAACTAGAACAGGCTCTACAGCCTCAGATAGCACTGCTTGCTCTACAACCACTTGGACATCAGGAGCTGATACAGATTCAGGCTCTTTGACAACAACTACTTCTTCCATTATAACTGTAGAATTAGGAGTAAAATCTTGCTAAATGACATTTAGTCATCCCTTCCAGATATTCCCATACTAACATATCAATTAAGTAATCTACAAATTGGGAAAGAGACATACCTTCAGGATTTTCTTCAGGGTGACCTAACTCCCAAAAATCATCTAGAAGGGAGGTGATTATTCCTTCTAGGTACTGGGCAACCAGGGGAGTTGAGGATTCTTCCAGGTAAACTTTTACAACAAATTCAGTCAACATTATTGCATCAGATATTTCTTTTTCTTTTTCAGATGGAGGAGGAGCTGAAACTTCTGCTACTTTTTCTGTTACTGCAAGTTGAGCTGCTGGAGGGGAGACCAAAGGCTGCTCAGAGACATCTTCATTGAACATCTTCCCCTGCCTGATTTCAGTGGGAACTAAAACCAGGCCCCTGGATGAAGAGGGCTCAGCAGAGTTAGAGAGAATTTTGATGGCATCAGTCAAAGAAGCAATGGAGGAAGCAAGTGGAGCAATTGCCTCTTCAATCATGATTTTGATTGAGGGGGTAATTAACTCCACAATGCTGGAAATAAATTCTGGAGTAATTTCAAAAGGTGGTGGAGGAATTGCAGTTGATGGAAGATCAGCAGGAGGAATGTATTCCTGATGAACTGGAGAACGAACTGGAGATGGAGATTGAATTGGAGAGTTAACTGGAGAGTTAACTGGAGATGGATGGGTGGAAGCAGGAAGATCAATATGATCTGAAGATTGAAGAGGAGAACGAATTGGAGTAGAAGGTACAGAAGCTAATAAATCGACACTAGGATGCGATATCCTAGCAAGATGATGAGGGATAGGAGATGCTGGAGGAGAAGATGGAATTTCAACTGTTGTTAAATCATGAACAGGAGAGGCAGAATGTCGTACTTCAACTGAAGTTGATGGAACTTCAACTGAAGTAGACAGCAGAGCAGAAGAAGATGAAGGAACTGAGCCAACTTCTTGAGGGTGGGGAGCGACAGAGTCAGTCCTTGTGCTCTCAGATGCAGCTGGAGCAGCCCCTGCAGGAGCGGGCTTCACGAATGTCCTCTTCCACTTTGAGAACAAGTTGGGATCCATCTTCTTGCTGGCATTAATGGTGGTAGCAGCTGAAACTAGCAGATGAGAATACTTCTCCTTCAGAAAAATCCCAATAACCCTGCCTAGGGTAACCTCTTTCTTGCTATTCTTTTTCCTTATCAAGTCAAACAGAACACCTGCCCAATTGATCCTTTTCTTCTTGACAATTGCACACATTAGTGCAAATTGTTGACTTGTAATGTTATCGTGGGCAGAGTGTTTGCCTAGCAGCACTTTTCCGACAATCTCAGCAAGAAATTTAATCTTAAAAGGAAAATTTATCTTGAGCAGGTTCGAGGGAATGCCTTCTGCATGTCCTAGCTCAATCAACATTCTTCCAAATTCTGGAGTATCTTGCTCAAATTCTTCTTCGCCATTAGTCAATCCAAATAAATCAGTCAAGACGGCGGGAGTCAAAATTACCTCTGCTCTGCCAATAGATCCTATCATTGAATCTTCAGTAGAAGATGAAGTAAATGCCCATTCCTTTATCTCTGGGATATTTAACTTGATCCTTGTAGACATTAGCCTTTCCAATCCTTGATCTTTGCATAGATGGAGAATTTCCACGATACCTGGTTCACAGCAGCTGAATGCATCAAAATCCACGCTGAAACCTGCGTCAAACTTGACTACTGCGAGGAGCGCAGGAGAAATCGCCATCGATTTGCTGGAGAAGGCGCGAGAGGAACGGAGAAGATGAATCGGCAGAGAAAAAAGACAGAGCAAGCACGACAACGGAATACGAAAAGACGCTCTCCGTCGACGATAAAAGCAAAGATCTTTTAACCTAGGTCGACTATCGGCTTTATATTAGACCGAAGATAGTCGATCTATTCAAAAGATACTGGAGATGATGGTCGAACGGTTGTTCGACGATCGGTCCAGAAGAAGAGTAGTCGAGCAATCGTTCGACAATTTCTGGCTTCTCAAACAACAAGCTGTCGTCATCCAGAGATCGACGATGAGCTCGACTTGTTCGATGATGGTCGAACGCCGGTCGACGATCTTCAAACAGACAAGCTTTCATCAACCATAGGTCGACGATGGGCTTGACCCGATCGACTATCTTCGAACTTCGTTCAACTATCTTCAAACAAGTTTCAACATGGCAGAAGTCACACTTAGGCTCTTCCATTGATCATGCCTAGTTGAACCAAAAAGAACAGATGCTTCTGTTCATCTAAGGGCTTGGTGAATATATCACCTCTCTGAAACTCAGTGGATATGAACTCAAGACTAATCTTGTTCTTTTCCACACAATCTCTCAGGAAATGGTGCCGAATCTCAATGTGCTTCGTTCTAGAATGGTGCACAGGATTTTGTGCAATTGAAATAGCACTGGTACTATCACACATGATTTTGGTGTTCTTGTGTGAGTAACCATAATCCAAAAGCTGGTTTTGAATCCACAGGATCTGTGAACAACAACTGGCAACTGCTATATATTCAGCCTCTGCAGTTGAAGTTGAGACAGAAGCCTGCTTCTTACTGAACCAAGAGACCAATCTCTCTCCCAGGAACTGACAAGTTCCTGAGGTGCTCTTCCTGTCAACTCTGTAACCAGCATAGTCAGAGTCAGAGTATCCAATTAACTCAAATTCTGATTCTGCTGGGTACCAAAGTCCTAGATTTGGACATCCCTTCAGGTATGTCAGGATTCTCTTGAGAAGAATCAGATTAGATTCCTTGGGGTTGACCTGGAATCTAGCACAAAGGCATGTAGCAAACATTATATCTGGCCTACTTGCAGTTAAATATAATAGGGAACCAACAATGGCCCTATAATTCTTTTGATCAACCGGCTTGTCGTGATCATCAGAATCAATAACTACATTAGTAGCCATAGGTGTAGGCATTGCTGAAGCATCAGCCATCCCAAATTTCTTTACCAATTCCTTGGCATATTTGGATTGGGAGATGAAGATGCCATCAGCATCTTGCTTAACTTGGAGACCAAGAAAGTAAGACAGCACACCCATACTACTCATCTCAAACTTGGAGTGCATCAGGTCAGAAAACCTTTTGCAAAGTTTGGGATCAGTGGAACCAAATATAATATCATCCACATACACTTGAACTAACAGGATTGTGTCCTTGTGGTGCTTGACGAAAAGGGTTCTATCAACTAGTCCCCTAGTAAAGTTGTGCTCTAAAAGGAAACTAGCTAGAGTCTCATACCAGGCTCTGGGGGCTTGCTTTAGTCCATAAAGAGCTTTCTGCAACTTGAAAACATGAGAGGGCTGAGTTGAAGAAACAAACCCTGGTGGTTGTTCAACAAACACCTCTTCCTTAAGCTCACCATTTAGGAATGCACTTTTGACATCCATCTGAAAGACTTTAAACTTCATGTAGGCTGCATAGGCCAAGAAGATCCTTATTGCTTCTAGCCTTGCAACAGGAGCAAAGGTTTGGTCATAATCTATACCTTCCTCCTGTCTGTAGCCCTGAGCTACAAGCCTAGCTTTATTCCTTACAATAATTCCATTTGCATCCAACTTGTTTCTATACACCCACTTGGTGCCTATGATCAGTTGGCCTTTAGGTCTTGGAACCAAAGTCCAAACTTTACATCTCTCAAACTGATTGAGTTCCTCTTGCATAGCAATGATCCAGTGGGGATCTAGCTCAGCATCTTTAAAGGTGAGGGGCTCAACCTGTGAGAGAAAACAAGCGTGCATCACATCCTGTCTTAACTGATGTCTTGTTTGAACACCAGCTGATATGTCTCCTATCACTTGAGATGTGGGGTGATCTCTAAGTGTGACAATATCAGCAGGTGGGATGTGATCTTCAGTAACAGTTGGGATTAATTCCTCAGGAGGAATTTGATCTACTGTTGGTGGTACAACAACAGCTTCTGCAATGTCTTCATCACTGTCTGATTCAGTGATCTGAAGAGTTGATAGTTGAAGAATCTCTTGAGTAGCATCAGGTACCTGCAATGAACTGGAGGAAGGAGAATTTTCCTTCTCCTTGTAAAACATCTGAGACTCATCAAAAGAGACATGCACAGATTCTTCAATTTTACAGGTTGATTTGTTATAAACCCTATAAGCTTTGCTTACTTGGGAATATCCAAGCATAATTCCCATTGAAGCTTTTGCTTCAAACTTTCTAAGGTATTCTTTATTGTTATTATGAATATACACTACACAACCAAATATTCTAAAATAATTAATTTTAGGTTTCTTTCCTTTAAGCAACTCATAAGGAGTTTTACACTTAAGCTTGTGTATCAGACTTCTATTCAAGACATAATTGTCTGTACTAACAGCTTCTGCCCAATAGGAAAGAGGCATATTAGCATCTGCCAACAATGTGCTAGCAGCTTCAATGAGTGTTCGATTTTTCCTTTCAACTACCCCATTTTGTTGGGGAGTTCTAGGAGCTGAGAAGCTATGTTTGATACCTTGTCTCTCATAAAATTCTTGCATGAGAAGAGAGTCAAACTCAGTACCATGATCACTTCTGATCAAGGCCACATGAGTAGAGTACTCAGTCTGCACACATAATAGAAAGTCTGTAAGGGCTTTGAAGTTATCAGCCTTAGTTCTCAAAAAGAAAACCCAACTGAACCTAGAGAAGTCATCTACAATGACTAAGGTGTAATACTTCCCTCCTAAACTCTGTACATTTATTGGGCCAAAAAGGTCCAGATGTAATAAATACAGGATTCTAGGAGAATCACTTTTACTTACAGATTTAAAAGAGTTTTTGGTTTGCTTGCCAAGCTGACAAGCCTTGCATAGGCTCTCCTTCTTATAGGGGCAAGAAGGTAAACCTCTAACAAGGTTGTGTTTAGATAACCTAGATATATTTTTAAGGTTAACATGACTAAGCCTCTTATGCCACAAAGAATTATTATTAATTGTTACTTCATTAAATAAACAGATTTCAGAATGAGTTGAATTGAAATCTACTAAATAAATATTACCTAATCTAATGCCTACTAAAACAACATTATTATTTAAAGTAATATTACAAGAGGAGTTAGAAAATGAAACCTAGTAGCCAGCATCACATAGCTGGCTGACTGAGATCAAATTGTGCTTTAGTCCAGTCACATATGCAACTCTCTTGAAAGTAACAGCTCCAATTGTGATCCTGCCATAGCCTTCGGTCTGACCACAGCTTGAATCTCCAAAGATAACCTTTGGGCCGAGCTTAGCTTTGAACTTTGACAGATGATTTTTATTTCCTGTCATATGCTTGGAGCATCCACTATCCAAATACAACTTATTTTGAGTGATAGGATAGGCTTTCACCTGCAAGAAATTCATTTAGACATTGTGGACCCAGGTAACCTTGGGTCCCTTGTTTTTCACATAAGAAAAGCTAGAAATAAATGAAAATGCAGGCTGAGGGTGATAACCTAATGGGTGAGATCTCCTAGGTGGGATTCTCCATGCAGATGATGGGTCAACAAACCTAGGGTTTCTATTTTCATTTAGGTTTCTACGGGTTTGATGATGATTTTGAAAATCATATTGAAAACGTCGATCGACGTTCGACGATGGGCGCTCAGATCGTCGAGCTTCGTTCGACCATTGAGCTTCTGATCGTCGAGCAGCGTTCGACGCTCTTTGTATTTCCTTAAAAAATTGTTTTCTTTTCTCTCTCTTAGCTTTATTTAAAGTTTTATTAACTTGGTTTACTTGCTCAGTGTTATTTATCCCATCAGCTGAGATAAAGTTCACTGGAGTTGAAAGTTGGTTTTTAAGAATAACTGGGGGTTCACTGGGAGAAGCTCCTATGCCTGGTTTGTTATTGCCTGACCGAGTGTTAGTCATGCTGGTTATTTCTAATAACTTAAGGCTTCTACCATTTAGAGATTCTTCTAACCTCTTAGATTTAGCTAACTCAATTTTAAGAAACTTAATTTCTTCACTATAATTAGTGAGATCTTCCTTTAACTTAATATTTTCAGTAGATATGATTTCTGATTCAGCTAGCCTATGTCTAAGTTCTTTAATCTCTTTTTCAGAACTAATTAAATCTAAGCATAAAGATTTAAAATCTAATTTGAATTCTGCAGAAGTGAAATCATAAGAAGATAGTACCTCATCTTCTGTTGGCATTTCTTCCTCTGAATCTGAACTCTCTACAGCTGAGTGATTGCTGCAGGCATCTATTGCCATCAGGCAAATTTCCTTTGCCTTCTTCTCTTCCTCATCCTCACTGGAGCTTGAGGAGGAAGATTCCTCATCTGAATCACTCCAGGTTTCAGCAATGAAACCTCTCTCCTTCTTCTTATTCTTGTAGGAGGATGGCTTGGAGTGCTTCCTGTGCTGTTCCTTTTCTTTCCTCTTATCTTTGTTCTTCTCCTCTGGATAATCTGGTAAGATATGTCCAGGCTTCCTGCAACCATAGCAGATAATTTCTTTAGCAGGAGAACGATCATACCTTGGTTTGTCTTCGTAGCGTGAAGACTTCTTTCTGAACTCCTTTCTCCCCATCTTGAGAAACCTCTTGGCAAATAATGCCATTAGCTCCTCATTGGATTGGCTGCCTTCAGAAGCATCAGCAGCCTTAAGAGCTAGAGATTGCTCTTTTCTTGTTGGAGTAGGGGTCTTTGCTTCAGCTTCTGCTTCCCTTGTCTTCAGCACTTGCTCAAAGGATTTGAGCTTGCCGAGAAGAGCTTCTGTTGAGATCTCTGTTGTACTTCTGGCTTCCTTGATGGGCCAGATCCTCAGATCCCATGTGCTAGGGAAGCACATAAGAATCTTATCATTGACCTCTGTCAATGAGATATCCTTGTCAAGGGTCCTCAGCTCATTGATGATTGAGCTGAGCCTTGTGTACATGGCTTCAACTGATTCAGCATCAGTTTTCTTGAAGTTCTCATACTGTGAGATAAGGTTGGACCTCCTGTCCTTCCTTTCATCAGCTGAACCAGCTACAATCTGCTTCAGTGTATCCCACATTGCTTTTGTTGAAGAGCAGTCAGCAACCTTCTAGAATACTTCATCAGACATTGTCTGAGCCAGAATGTTCATCGCCTTGGCATCTGTTATCTTTGCCTTCTTGTACTCATCATTATAGTCTGGAGGAGGCACTGCACTCATATCAGAGGATGAGGCAGTAGCAGCAGCAGGTGCTCTTGATGGTCCTGACAAAATAGAAGCAAAGATACTTTCATCAATAGAATTCATATATAATTTAATCCATGCCTTCCAGATGCCAAACTTAGCTAAGTTGCATGCTGGAGGTCTGGTGCTAGAATAATCCTTTGACTGGGCCATGATAGTGACAGTGAATATCTATAAACTTTGGTATCTATCAGGATCTTGTGACTTAGGTGTTAGCCTATACAGTCAGTCAACCTCCCTCTGATACCAATTGAAAGTGAAGGGATAGATACTACTCTAGAGGGGGGGTGAATAGAGTTATCAAATTTTGCACTAGACAAAAATCTAATAGTCTACCCAACTCCCTTGGAGTGAAATGCGGAATGAAAAGATTATAGATAAGGAGATAACCCTAAAGCCTAACACAAGTGTTGTGCACAAACTCAAGCTAACTGTAATTACAGTTAAGGCTTGGAAATTCTAATCAGCAACTAGCAAACCTAGTTATATCTAATCACAACCACAATGCAAGTAATTAAATTAAGCAAGCCAGACGACACAAGGAATTTATAGTGGTTCCCCAAACAACTTGGGTACGTCCACTCTTCTACCAACAAGGTAGGAATCCACTATAGGTTTTTGATCAGGTGCCCTGCCACCACAAGATCTGCTTCAGGTAGATCTAGAAACCCTTTAGACTTTTGATCAGGTGTCTAAAAACCAACAATAGGTTTTTGATCAGGTGCCCTGCAACCAAGGGATACTTTTGAAGGGAGTAATAACCCTGTACAGGAGGGGGAAAGAAGGTTAAAAAGTCTTCTCTATTTTACAATAGATTAGAGAAGCAATAAGACTTGCACTGAGCTAGAAAGCTCAAAAGAATCAAGGATCCCCCTGGCTCAAAGAATGTTCAGGTGAAGTCTTGCTTCAGTGCAGAAAACACTTCAGAAAGTTCTGAAGGAGAAACTACAAGAAGATATAAAATATAAAATAGAAATCTTCTAGCAGCTATCTTCTTCTTCAAAAGAACTCTGAGTCTGAACTTCCTGGAGGCAGGAGAACTCAGGTTGAAGAAGAGCAGAAGAGCTTAACACTTCTCAGTTGAATGAAGATTGCTGAGAGCAGTTAACTTAGTCTTGATGAAAGCTTGAATGCTAATTGAATAACTCTTAGAATAACTGGTTAGCTAGCTGAAATCCTTCTCCAAAGGATTCCTTTTATAGCAGCAACAAGCAACGACTCTTTTCAATTTGAACTGTTTGTCTTCTTCTGAAACTTGAAACCTGGGCTGCAAATATCACAAAGACAAACAAACTCTGCAGCAAAATATTCTATAAAAGGGATAAACCTTTTTCAAAGAAGCTGCAGGAAGCAATCTGATAATAAAGGTACTAAATAAAATCACATCAGAGACAAACTCTTTATAGCAGAAGGAAGACTTTTCAGTCTAACGGCTATAAAGGACTGACAGCAGATAAAGTAAAATTCAATGTCAACTAATAAGACAAACAACTTTATCTGAAAAGATTTCACTCAGGCAAAAGGGATGGAGCAGATATTGCCTGGAAATATTATCATAAAACAACTGAAATAAAGTGACAGATAATATATTAATTAATTAAATAGAATAAATAAATACAAAATAAAAAAGGCAAACAGAAAACGTCGAACGACCCTCGGAGATCGTCGACCGAAGAACGAAGATCGTCGAACTATCGGACAGATAGTCGAACGATCCAGATAGTCGAACTATCAAAGGAGATAGTCGAACTATCACAACAGATAGTCGAACTAGTCGAGCTATCAGATAGTCGACCTATCAGATAGTCGAACTATCAAAGCAAAACCGATAGTCGACCTATCAACAGATAGTCGAACTATCAGAAGAGAAATAGATAGTCGATCTATCAACAGATAGTCGAACTATCAAAGAATGACAGATAGTCGAACTATCAACAGATAGTCGAGCTATCAGATAGTTGAACTATCAAAGCAGATAGTCGAACTACCAAGGGAAAACAAATAGTCGACCTATCAACAGATAGTCGAACTATCAGAAGAAAGCAGATAGTCGACCTATCAATAAATAGTCGAGCTATCAGATAGTTGAGCTATCAGATAGTTGAGCTATCCAAGCAGATAGTCGAACTATCAAACAAACAGATAGTCGAACTATCAACAGATAGTCGAACTATCACAGCACACAGATAGTCGAACTATCAACAGATAGTCGAACTATCCACGCAGACAGAATGTCGAGCAACTGATAGACGATCGTCGAACAGTTAGTCGACGATAGTCGAGCGGCGTTCGACCATAGTCGAACGAACAAACTACTTAACCAAAATCTTATCTGGATAAGCTGGGAACTCTACAGCTAGACAACTAACCTTGACCATAGATAATTCATGGGTCAAGAGACTAAGAAGACAAAACTAAACTCAAATCAAACTAGGGTACCAACAGATTCCCACCGACATCGACGGGAATCACCAACGACTCCCGCCGATTTTGACTTAGGCAATTTTTCTCTGTTCGCTGGACCGAACCAAGCTGTCGTGCGCTGTTTCGGCCGAGGCTAGGGCTTCTCCTCATGGGCCCCACAACGGTCATTAGGGTTGGCTCCTGATATAAATATACGCGTATTTTGAAACTCCACACAGACATTCACGGATATACGAAAGAAGAATACGGTGACCTAGCCGATCGCAAAATCACCGAAAGCTTGTCGCCGCTCGAAAGAACGTCGCCGCCGCTGATCTCAGATCTTCTCTGATCGTCCGGGGACAGAACCGAGGCAAGCAGCCGGTCTTACGTATCTCTCTCGAGATCTCTTGTCTTCCAATTTGTTGAACGAGACTTGTTCTCCCTTCCGAATCGGTTGAGACATTTGATCCGACTGAGATCGTTCGAAGACCTAGCTTGCTTCGTCAAGAAGTTTGGATCTACAAAGCATCGTCGCCGCACTTACTTGCCGCCTCCGATCTTAACAAGATCCATTCAAAGTGAGAAATTCGGTAGTGGACTCTTCGTACTTTTCGTGCTAGCTTCAACGAACGAAGAAGGACATCAGAATCTCACAAGCATTGTTTGTATTTTCTTTTACATTCAATTTTGTTGTAATGGAATTTTCATTCCTAGTTGTAAGGGTTGGGTGCAATCCGTTGTGGTGGAGTTGTGACTCCGTTGTAGGAAGGGTTCCTTCCGTTATTAGGGGAGCATTGCTCCTAGTGTGAGGATTGGATTTCAATCCGTTTGAAGAAGTGACCGAGTTGTCCCTTGGTGGGAGATAGGTCAAAGGGGGAAAGTGGACGTACCCAAATCGGGGAACCACTATATTTCTTTGTGTGTTTTCTGTGTTCTGTTTGCTTAATTGTGCAGGTTATTTTAATTACTCAAAAGACTGCAGTACACCTATTCCCCCCCATAGGTGAATTAGGTTTACACTAGATACTTTCATGGTGCCTCACACTCATTTGTATCTAAAGACTTCCTGGAGGGACTAGAAGGCGTACACTGCTTCACCAGCACCACAAGTAGGGTGCGTCTACCAAATGGATCAAAGCTTTTATCCTCTACCAAGTGCAAAATGGATGCAGAGATTAGAGGGAAGATATTCAAGGCACCGACGATGATCTTTAAGATGCCAGATTTTGATCTAATTCTGGTCATGACATGGTTGTACTAGAACCATGCTCGGATTGACTGCCCAACAAAGAGGATCACCTTGGGTCATGGAGATTCAGAGATCATCATCGAAGGTATTAGACTTGTCTCCTATATCCTATTATCATCTGTACAGGCTATCAAAGCCCATGAGTAAGGAGATGAGGTATACTTGATCTACTTCGAGATGGCAGAAGTAAAAGCCTCCATTACTGATATTCCGATAGTGTGGGACTTCTCCGACGTATTCCAAAAAAAATTGCCCGGATTGGCTTTAGATCGAGATATGGATTTCCAGATCAAGTTTGTACCTGGAGCGAGACATGTAGCTCGGGCACCTTAGAGGATGGCACCCAAGGAATTGGCAGAGTTTAGGACCCAGTTGCAGGAGATTGTGGAGTTAGGCTTTGTTTCACCGAGCTCATCACCATAGGTAGCCCAAATATTATTTGTCAAGAAGAAGGATGGGTCACTACGACTCTGCATTGACTGCCGGGAGCTAAACCGATTGATAATGCATAATACTTATCCATTACCATGGATTGATGAGCTGTTTGACCAGCTACAGGGGGCTTATTGGTTCTCCAAGCTTAATTTGAGATCCGGATACTACCAGCTACAGATTCGGGAGGAGGACATTTAGAAGACCACATTCTATTCACGATATGGGCTCTACGAGTTCACAGTGATGCCCTTCGGACTCACGAATGCTCCTTTCACAATTATGAGTCTAATGAACCATGTGTTCGAGCATTATTTGGAGATATTCGTCATAGTCTTCATCGAAGATATCTTGATCTACTCCAAGATGAAG
This sequence comes from Platanthera zijinensis, assembly GCA_039513925.1. NCBI lineage: Eukaryota > Viridiplantae > Streptophyta > Magnoliopsida > Asparagales > Orchidaceae > Platanthera > Platanthera zijinensis. The sequence continues at coordinate 172,280,716 of CM077086.1, forward strand.
GAGGATCACTCCCAGCATTTGGCACTGGTGTTGGGCAAGTTTAGGGAGCATCAGATGTATGCCAAGTTCTCCAAGTGTCTGTTCTGGCTACAGGAGGTAACATTTTTGGGACACACCATTAGTGGAGCTGGGTTGGCCGTAGACCCGACCAATATGCATGCTGTGAGAGAATGGCCGCTATTGAAGTCGGCCTCAACAAAAACGTAGTTTCTTGGGATTAACAGGCTACTATTACAAGTTCGTGGAGGGTTATCGAGGATAAAACTTCCCCTCACATCCTGGATGAAGAAGCATACATCATTTACTTTGACAGAGAAGTGCAAGGCAACATTTCAGGAGCTGAAGGACCGACTCATCTCCTCCCCCATCCTTGCACGTCCATTTGGGAAGGAAGGATTTCACATCTACACTGACACATCTTACTAGGGGATGGGTGTAATTCAGATACAACATGGTCACGTTATAGCATACTATTGGGAATATTTCCCTTCAATGTTCCCTGAATTTGAAGGGGCATCACCATCAATGCTAAGTGTATAATTGTATTTGATATATGTTCAAGTTCAGTGTATGTAGGTTGCCTACTATACCATGATTTGAAAGGATGTCTGAGTCATAATGACAGATTGACTCATGATAAGATGCTGGCAAAGCTAAAATCTGGTTAAGTCAAGAAGCGTCGAGTGAAGGCAGTTCACTCGACGCTAGATAAGCAAAAGCATTAAGAGAACTACATATAGTTAAAGCAATAATATTACTGACTAGAAATCTGGCTAAGTCCAGAAGTGTTGAGTGAAGGCAGTTCACTAAACGCCAATTCAACAAGAAAATCTGGCCAAGTACAGAAGAATTGAGTGAAGGCAGTTCACTCAACGCAAACTCAACAAGATATCTGGCTAAGGAAAAAAGCGTTGAGTGAAGGAAGTTCTCTCAATGCCTCAATCAAGAATACTGGTTACTGGACAGGAAGAAAATCCGCTAAGTCCAAAAGCATCGAGTGAACTCACGTCGAGTGAACTCACTTCACTCAACACTAAAAGAGCAGAAGCATTGACAGAAGCTCAAGCAGTCAAGCCTCAAAAAGAGTAGACAGAAAATCTGTCTAAGTCCAGAATCGTTGAGTGAAGGCAGTTTAGTCAATGCCTACTCAACAAACAATTTAACTAAGTCCAGAAACAATGAGTGAAGGCTATTCACTCAATGTCTACTCAACAGATAATTAATCTAAGTCTAGAAACATTGAGTGAAGGTTATTCACTCAACGCCTACTCAACAGACAATTAAACTAAGTCCAAAAGAATCGAGTGATGAAGGCTCACTCAATGCCTAATCAGTTAAGACTATAAAAGTCTATTTGCATTGAGTAAGGAAGGCTCACTTAATGCACTCAATGCCTGAGATGTAGGATTCTGCTAAGTACTTTTGCGTTGAGTGACAAGGCTTCACTCATTGCCTGAGAAGTCTATAACATCCTTTTTCCTTCTAGACCCCTTTACTCAAATTAGGGTAGGACATGTGGTGAGTGTGAAAGGGTCAGGCTAGGTAGTGACTTTCTGATCCAATTACTTAGGGTGAGCTCATATGGGCCTAAAAGCCCTATCATAGGGTCACCAAATTGGCCAAATTAACCAAAGGGCCCTTTAGGTCAACATAGGTCAACACAACCCTAATTGGCACAACTAGGCATCACATGGTCAAGTTGACCCCACCACTAAACTACAAACCCTAATTAGAGTGTATTGGACCATAAAGCCCCATCACATGGTCACATATTGGGCTAATTTGATCAAAGCCAACCTTAACCCTAATTTGGTCAAAATTACATACATGGGTTCAACTAGCCCAATTGGGGCATCACCATGGCCCAACCATTATTGGGTGGTGTCATAGGAATCATGACCATCAAGTGGGGCCAACCTACTCATCAATTTGACCAAGTCAACCCTAAAGTCAAACCTGGTCAACATTAAGCCTAAATGGGGAATTAAGGAACCAAGCTCAATTCTAGTGGGCTAAATCCATGGACCATGGGCCATCAACAACCCATTAGTCCAATTACAGCCCCTACCCCCTGATTTTAGAGAGAGATGACATGCATGAGGGGATTTTGGTTATTTCCCCCAAATTCATGAGAGAGAAAAGAGGGAAAAGAGGGATGGAGGCAACTTGGTCCTCCTCTCTGCCCAACACCTCCACATAGCTTCCCAGTTCATTCCCAACTAATTTCCAAGGGATGTGGACACATGATAGCAAGGAGGAGTATCCTATGCTCATGGACGACCACCCCTTAATGGCATCTAATTTTATAGCCTTCTCCACTCCATTCTAACCTTTCCACAACCTTCAGTGAGCCCAGAAGGGTGGAATTCGAGCTTTGGATCAAGGCTTTAGGTGAGAGCTCAGGAGCAAGCTCGTCGAAGAAGCTGTCGACCATGACGCCCCGCCAACACACCCGTCGCCAAGCCCATCTCTAGGTCGGTTTCTCCTCCTCTCCCCTTGTGCTAGCTTTCTAGATCGATTAGGAGAGATATTAGGCTCAATTGAGCCCGATTCCATGAGAGAAAAGTGAGAAATTCCGAGCTTTCTCTTCTTGCTTGGGTTGACCGTAGGAGCCGCCTCTAACAGCCATGTCGCCGGGAAACACAAGCCATTACCTCAACAGAGGTGGTGGTGATGAGAGCTGGCGGTGGTGGTGGTGATGAGAGCTGGCGGTGGTGGTGGTGATGAGAGCTGGCGGTGGTGGTGGCCCAAGTGGCCAGAAATGGAAGATCAAGTTAGCCCAGGTCGGGGCAATCACAACCGTTGGCTGTTGGGGAAGGTTAGCCGATGGCGTCGGTTTTTATATATATTAAACTATAGTATTTTTAATTATACTGTCACACTTTATTTAGTACTTTGCATGCTAAATTTAGGCCTTTTGGGGGCATATTCAGAAAAAGTTCCCAATATGAAAAGTATATCCCTTTAGCTTACCTTTAATTAGTCATATTAGCAAGTCATTCGGAGTACTGTAGCTCCATGAAGGTCTATTTTCCCAGGACTTCCCCTAGCCTAGGTTAGAAATTATAATGAGTATATATGATAGATGACAACTCCACATGTGATGAAATTTGGACCATGAATGTGTATTTACGAGACCTAGCATGTGCCCAAAAATCAAATTTCTGGATAATATTTCCCTATAGTTTATTCCATTATTTTATTTATCAAATTAATGTGATTTAGGGAGTTTTTCAACTCAAAATAACCCCAAATTTTGGTGTCATGACTATGCTGTCATTTTAGGACCTTGGTAAAAATTTAGGGTCATTTGGACATCTGCATGTTGGAGGATCCAACTCATAAGTTGAAGGTATTTGTATACTTGGTGTGCCTTTAGCAAAAAGGTGAAAATTGGGAATTAAGCAATTTGGCTCATTGCATGTCAATGAAACCCTGGCTAGGAGTTTATGGAGTTGAAATACATCATCAATGGTGAACTTTGGATTTTTGGAATAAAAAATCCTTTGGTTTTAATTAATTTTAAATATAGCACATATTTATGTCACAATAGGAAATATGGGCATCTTAACTTGGAAAAATTTACATCTTTGACACAAGCCTAAAATATTATTTTATTGCATTGGAAAATTTATTGGGATTTTTGTAAAATATTTCATGTGAAGGATTGTGCAAATTTCAATTACGCCCTTAAATGTTTTGATTAAAAATGTATATGCCTTGGAAAATTATGAAATTTTTACTAGATCATTATTTCAGTACTATGGATCTCTGTAAAGTTTCTTAACATTTTTGGATGTGTAGATATGATATTTATATGAATAGTGACATTTTTGTAAATATCTTAAATTGTGAAATTCTTAAGTCAAGCCTCCATGAATAATTATGAAATTTTGTTTTTACAACTAACATAACAATATTAGCACATAGGAATTTTCTCTGAATTATTGGTTGATTAGTTTTGGTACTTTATTTGGAAACGAGTAATATGACACTAATATTCATAAATAGATAACATGGGTCAAATCAATCTGAGATGATCAAGTTAGACCTAGATGACTCCTACTTTTGGTAGTTCATGTTCAATGTCACTTAGGTCACATAATTAAATAATTTTAATTATGGCCAAACTTAATTAGGAAAATTGTGATTTTTCAGATTTTTCACTAATTAATCCTTGATGAATGTATTATAAAAATTTGGAGGCCTTTGGCTAAAGGAATTGGAAGTCACCTCATATAGATGATTGATAGACCCTTGAGTTGCGTTTAGTAAAATTTACATATAGTGTTTAGGCCATCCAATCTAAATTAAAATGTTACCCAACCACCTAAGATCATGAATAAGGTCATGGTGCATCATTAGAAGTGTTTTTGGTTCATGAGTAATAACGAGTAGGTTTGCACCACACTTAAGGGTGTATGAGTTCGCACTGTCTATGGAATAGATGCATAAGGGTGGGCTGGTATGACATTCAGGATAGTGGATTCTAATTGATTTGAAGACATGTTTGGGAGACATTAGAACCCTGGTTGGAACCCTAGGTTATATCACTACCGATTATCAAGTGCCAGTGTGCATGGTCACTTATGAGAATAGCTAGATCGGAGACCGATGTAAGATCGTCATCCTCCTATAAGTACCTTAAGTCATTAGGTTTACTCAAGAGAAACAACGAGAGTAGGGTGTTAATAAATGTAGATACTAATAAAAGTAAGTGTTCTGGAAAGGGGGATTTGGTCTTCGGCCCATTGTATTCCCTAGTACCTTTGCGAGCCCTTCACTGGGTAGACCTCGGGAAGTCCAGGATTAAACCTAAGTCTCTAAGTATAACTAAAAGTTAGACAAGAGTAGTTTAATAGGTTAGGTTAAAGGAACAATATAACTGATGTTAAAAACTTGATGCGATAATTTCTACTCTAGTATAAGCTATGTAGATAGGTATAAGCTAAATTTATTTTAATCTCAGGCAAGTGCACTTATCAATCATAGTATAGGAGAAATCTACATCTCGTGTCGTATTCCTCAGGGTCTTTTCACTCTCACTCTATTATCATACCTATATTTAAAATTGGTTGTTACTCTAAATTAAAATTACAAGGACTAATTGGATAAAGTGACATTGGAGGATTAAGGATGATAAAAAGAAGATAATCTAAGAGTAATCACAAGAGAATATTCACTCATTAATTCAATTCTATGTAACCACGTATTAACAATATTATCAAATTTGTTGTATTGTAAGGATTCAATCTTTATCAAATTCTCTCTCGAGCAATTCAAAACCTAAACTTAAGTTGAGTAAATTTTCTCTCAAACAATTCACAACACCCAAATTAGCATTAATATAAAGTAACCCTGTCTAATACATAAATTCATGAAATCATATCTCTAAGATACCATGAATCTCATTATCTGTATTGCTAAATTGATCCAAACAACATATCTCTCAATCATGAAATTAAAAATACAAAGAGAAAGAAAACCAGAGAATGAAATTATAAAACATCATCACAACCATCCAATTTCTCAATCTAGAAGTTTGGGATTAAAATAAAACAAATACTAATTTCAAATCTATGATCAATCTCTTTATTTGAAACCACACATACGAATAAAATACCACAAATCCAAAATGAAAATAAATATACATGATTACTGAATCGGTTCAGAAAAATAAGTCTCATGCGAAATGTAAAATAAAGTTCAGATCCACTAAGAGAAGGTGGAAATTAAAAGAGATACAATAAAATTTAGACCATACGGATTATCACCTTTGACTTTCCCTTTGCTTGAGTGCTCTACTTTCGTCCTCAAGAAGTTCTCCAAGTTCCTCAATCCCAAAAGTCCCTTTCTATTTTTTTGTGCAGGTTTTTATAGTCTTCTTGCAAAGAGAAGTCAAACACGGGTTCCAACACGGCCGTGTCACAAGCCATGTTAGGTATGAAAGAGTGCGTATGGCTTGTTTGAAATGAAAAGGTATGTCTGGTCGTGAGCCGTGTCATGTGACACGGCTAGTAACACGACCGTGTGTTGTTCACGCCTCCACACATGGGTTGGTTTGGCATCTGACCTCTTATTCTTCCCGATAAGGACACGGGTAGTGACACGGGAGTGTGCCTAGCTGTGTGGTGCTCTTGTAAATTTTATGCCTTTTTTCCAAGCTTTTGCCATCAGTCATGTTGGATCCGTGAACACCTCTATTTGCTCAAAGACTTTTAGTTCTAAGGACTTGCAATACCTGCATTAATAAGATGAATGAATAAATAAATAACTTAATAAAGGAAGTAACGGAAAATCTATGTTGTGCTCTTCTATTCATGATAATTCAAATTCTTAACTATTTTCGTGCAATTATAATGAATGGAGGTAGATAATAGTGGACATGATTATAAATATGATAGTTAAAAGGACATATATAATTGTACTCATCAAATACCCCCAGACTTGAGTGTTTGCTTTTCCCTAAGCAAACTAATTCAAGCATTTGGGTTACCAATAATTATTTTTTTTCTTCCACAAGCTGGTTGCTATGAATTCAAAGATAAATTTGATGTTGTAATTGCATAGGAAATTGTATAATAGACTTTTCTAAATATAACTTTATCTTAAAATTCCTCCCATATATATCTTAACTATCTTTCACTCTTTCCTAGAAATAAATTTAATATCATCCATAAGAAATGTGAGGAGAAAATAACAATCTTAATAAGGTAGGCATTATTGTTTCAAAACTTATAAGTATCAATATTGATAGCCATAAGCTTGCCTTTTCACACCCTCTCTACGGTGCTAGTTAGGATTAGCAAGGTTGGATCCTTTGGACTTGTATTATAATGTAACTTTTTTGCTTAGGATAAAAGATTATAGGTGGGGTAATCAAAGATAAACTCGATGGTTCTGATCACACCTAGATCACGATTGAGCCTCTTGCTATGTAATTACCCTAAAATACATCAACATTATAAAAGCACCCCCAGACTTCACAATTATTATACTTCCATTTTTTGTAGTATTATTTTTTTTCTTCAATCCTTTGTTTTTCTTCTTCTTTCTTTTGATACATACTCATATTTGTTTTTTCTTGTTTTTTTCTTCACCAATGAATAGCTAATAAAAGTGTTTTACATCATCTGTTTAAATTTTGTAATTCACATAGCAAAAGGTGTAAACTCAATGATAGATGTGCTAATAGGTAAGGATTTTTGGCCTTGGTGAATTTTAGTAGTGGTGTATCGAAAGAAATAAGGATTAGGTCCAAACTGGGTATGCAAGGGTATAATGTTTAGGGTTTTGGGCTTGCAAGGCTCAAGCTATCCATTGGGAGGCCTAAGTCATTTCCGCCCTAACTAATCAACTTATGCGAATGTTTTGAGGATCGCTAGGGGCAAATTCTAGACACCAATAAAGAGCATTCTTCATTTTGATTCCCTAATATAAAATTATCAAAATGTTACACTCTTCGACTCACTTTATTATAGATAATTATATTTTCTAAAATAAAGTGATTGTTAGTTAATAATATAGAGGACTAATCTTAAAAATAAGTTATATAGAGAAAATTAAGCTAATGAATTTCTATACATAATTATTAACAATAAATTTGTACACTCAATGCGTCTACTTTAATTAATTTTAATCAGCTTGTCAAAGCAAATTAACTTGTTATAATCCCAAATGAGTGAATTAATGAAAGCTTAAAAAGAAGCAAAAAATTTTTTATTTGGAGGGTTTATCAATATTGAGTAACAAAAATATTAGAATTTTTTATTTTGGCCTGTGTCATAACAAATTGTAATCATGTCCAATAGTTAAATATTAGAATTTAAGAATATCCACCCCCAGACTTCAAATTTGCAGTGTCCTCAATGCAACGTAAAGAACCTATAAAGCAAATAAAACAATATGTAAAGAACTGAGCATCAATAAAATAGAAGAGCATAAAAAGTACAATAGGAGCAAAAGTGATAGCATATATTATCTGATGATACATATCCAAATAGATGATACTATAGAGAAATAAAAAATAAAATGCTTGGTCGGCAGGATCTGAAGGATCGTTGGGGAGGTGAGGTGGGCAGGGAGCTGTCGGTCGCGGATGGGAGATCTACAAGTGGTCCCTGATCTGAGCTATGAAATCCTCTGTCCGCTTCTATGATTCCTCTATACGATGTAAGCGTGGTGAGATCTCGATCTTATAAAGGTGATGGAAATCACGTGAATACTGAGAGCGCGATCAAGGGTGAGGGGCAGAAGACTCTCCATGATGATGAGTAGACTGGGATGGATGAATCAGAGGCTCATCGAGGTCATGGTCATCATTATCGGAATCAGAAGCAAGCTGATGTCCCCGCCTCGCAATAGAATAAACAAGTCCACCTTGACCCTGATGTGCAGTGATGAGGCAAAGTGATCGAAGGCTAGCCATAGTGATAGGAACTATCCGCGCTACTACTGTCATCAGGGAAAGGGAATCAAAGATATTGAAAGTCCACCTAGTGTCAACTACTTACACCTATGGGGGGGGGGAATAGGTGTCTTTGCAGCGTATTTGCGAAATTAAAGTTTTACCTGCACATGAAAACAAAACAACACAGCACAGAAAGTACACAAGCAATTTATAGTGGTTCCCCGATTTGGGTACGTCCACTTTCCCCCTTCGACCTATCTCCCAACCAGGGACGACTCGGTCACTTCACCAACAGGATTGAAATCCAATCCTTGCACTAACGGAAGTAACCCTTCCACACGTAGGAGTCAACACTCCCACAACACGGGTTGCACCCAACCCTACAATTAGAGACCAATCGGTCCTTTACAAAGAATTGAAAATAGCTTGTCAGAAATACAAACAACGTATGGAGACTAAGGTGTCCCTCTTCGTTCGACGACGTGTTCTTGAAGTCAACGAAGAGTCCATAACCCTAGATCTCACTTGGAGAGAATCTCCCCGAGACCGGCGGCGGCGACGAGCGGCGGCAAGGCTCTCGGTGTTGGCGGCGGCAACTGAAGACAGCAGTAAAGCACTGGAGATCCAATCTTCTTAGCGAAGTCGGCAAGGTCTACCAACGGTCACACGAGGATCGATCGTCTCGATCGATTCGGACGGGGAAAGATTTCCCTATCTCAAATCAAGAGACAAAAGATCTCTGGATAGACACGTGAGACGCTGTGCAGAACTTGGCTTCTATCACCGAGGATCTAGAGGAGATCGAGATCGGCTTCGGTGATCGGCGGCGGCGACGGAGGCGGAGCAAGTTCGCGAGATTAGGGTTAGTCGGCAGCTCGGTTTCGTATCTTGTCTGTCTATTACTGTACACAAATACCAGAGTCTTTATACAATAGGTCAAGAGATGACCGTTGTGGGCCCCACCAGCAGTAAGACCTAAGTCCGGTTCAAAATCCCGCAGATAACGTGGACCGGTCCAGACAGAGTCGGAAAAATACCCAAGTCAAATTCGGCGAGAATCGTGGGTGATTCTCGACGAATCGGCGAGAATCACTTACGATTCTCGCCGAATTCTACATAGAGAATTCTGGCTGCACAGGTTATAGAGGTCGGGGAGAATCGGTGGGAATCACCTTGGATTCTCGCCGACTCGTCGAGACTGCAAAGTCATTCTCGACGAATCGGCGAGAATCACTTGGTGATTCTCGACGATTCTGCCTTAGATGAGTTTTCTGACTGCGTCGAGACAGCCGGCCCAACCTGGAGAGAATCAACTAGTGATTCTCGACGACTCGTCGAGAATCACTAGTGATTCTCGACGAATCGGTGAGAATCACTTAGTGATTCTCGACGATTTACACTTAGACGATTCTCGACTCTCAATCTGCAAGCTGGTCTTTGGCCCATCCTTGCTCCTTGTCTGCTCTTGCTTTATCATAGCCCTGTACTTGAAATTAAGTACACCCCAATAGAGAGAGTACACGTAGGCCAACACACTGATCTGCTCAACGAGGGATTATGTCGCGCAGACCCGTGTATATTGACCCACTGCACCCTGACATTGGTGTGTACTTAGCGTGGAATAACTGCAAGCACAACTTAAAAGATTTCATCAAACACATTGTCTATTTACCTTAGCTTGTTCAGGGGCTTCTTCAAATCAGGTACATTGTGGATACAATACCCAACAATCTCCCCCTATTTGAAGAAGCCTAAACCCTATAAGCTAAGGTGAATAGAGCAAATAGGAATGAAACTCATAAACTTAACATTGAGGTGAGAGAGATATTCATTACCAATTACTTGAGAGCAAACTTGGAGCTTGGAGCCACCTTAACCTTAGCTGAGAGGGTAATCTCCCCCTTTTCGGCTTCTACAAATCGGAGTCTGGTGCATATGACCCCATGCTCCCCCTCAGTTCTTGCACCTATGCTGACACTTGAGTGTCTGGCAGATGCTCCCCTTAGATGCACGAGCCATGAGCTTCTTTAGTCTTCATTCCTCATAGTTGAGCATCCCCAATTCAGTTTTGAAGAGACTGAACTTGGCCTCGTCTAAGGGCTTAGTGAAAATATCTGCAATCTGCTTGTCCGTGGGGACATAGCAGAGAGAGATGTCCTTATTCTCCACGTGCTCTCGAATGAAGTGGTAGCGTACTTCAATATGCTTCGTTCTGCTGTGCGATACCGGATTGTTGGCAATAGCAATTGCACTTGAGGAGTCGCAATACATTGGTACTTCCTTGAACTGGAGGTCATAGTCGGCTAACTGGTTTCTTATCCATAGGAGTTGTGCGCAACAGCTGCCAGCCGAGATGTACTCAGACTCTGCAGTGGAGGTTGCTACACAATTCTGCTTCTTGCTGTTCCATGAAATAAGCCTTCTTCCGAGGAATTCACATGTCTCGGAGGTGCTTTTCCTGTCATCCCTACTTCCTGTAAAATCCGCATCTGAAAACCCTATTAACTCGACATCATTGCTTCTCGGGTACCATAAGCCAAGATTAGGGGTACCTTTAAGGTATCTGAGAATTCGCTTTGCAGCGACATAATGAGATTCCTTAGTGTTCACCTGATATCTGGCACAAACACATGTGGAGAACATGATATCCGGTCTACTCGCAATAAGATAGAGCAGAGATCCAATGATGCTTCTGTATTTGGTTTCATCAAAAGGTTTCCCTTTCTCATCCTTATCCAGAGACATGGTGGATCCCATTGGAGTCCTCATAGAGGTTGCATTCTCCATTCGGAATTTCTTGAGGAGTTCATTTGTGAACTTCGTCTGAGAAATGAAGATTCCTTCCTCAGACTGTTTCACTTGAAGTCCCAAGAAATACTTTAGCTCTCCCATACTGCTCATTTCAAACTTTTCTTGCATAAGTTTGGAAAACTTTTTGCAAAGATTGTTGTCCGTTGAGCCGAATATAATGTCATCCACATAGATTTGCACCAGCAAAATCTTGCCTTTGACTTTCCTGAGAAACAATGTCTTATCTATTTTTCCTCTAGAGAACTTGTTCTCAAGAAGAAAATAAGACAATGTCTCATACCAAGCTCGAGGAGCTTGTTTTAGGCCATATAACGCTTTATTAAGAAAATATACATGATTAGGATAAGTAGGATTGACAAAACCTGGAGGTTGAGCAACGTATACTTCCTCTTTCAAATCTCCATTCAAGAAAGCCGATTTCACGTCCATCTGATAGACTGTGAATCCTTTGTGAGAGGCATAGGCTAGGAATAGCCGGATTGCCTCGAGCTGTGCAACTGGTGCAAACGTCTGGTCAAAGTCAATACCCTCCTCCTGTCTGTATCCTTGAGCCACCAGTCTGGCTTTGTTCTTGATGATGACTCCATGTTCATCCAACTTGTTTCTAAAGATCCACTTGGTGCCAATCACATTTTGCGTCTTCGGTCTGGGAACTAGCGTTCAGACTTCGCATCTTTCGAATTGATGCAGCTCATCTTGCATGGCCAAAATCCATGATGCGTCTTTGTTCGCTTCGTCGAACTTCTTTGGCTCCACCTGCGACAGAAAGCTAAGATGCAAGATCTCGTTAAGAGTACCTCAGCGAGTTCTGACACCGTCTCGGGGATCTCCAATGATTTGATTTCTGGGATGATCCCTCACGTGTCTGAGCTCTAGAAGTCTTGCATCAGGAGCATCGACTACTTCTTGGGCATCTCCTTCTTCTAAAGGATTTGCCTCATTTTGATCTTCAACTTCTCCGATCGGCGTTGATGTGGAGACTTTGACATATTTTGGAGTTGCATCTTTCTCGGGATCATCCAGTTGTAACTTTTTGAGTCTGGCACCGCAGCTTCAGGAAGACAACTAGAAGTCTTGCAATTAAGCAAGCTTCCTTCATCAAATACAACATTTATTGATTCCTCTACCACTAGGGTTTTCTTGTTGAAAACTCTATAAGCTCGGCTGTGGCTACTATAGCCCATGAATATGCCTTTGAAGCATTTTTCACCAAACTTAGTACGAGGGTACTTCCCATTATTCAGTACATAACATTTGCAGCCAAAGATCCTCAGATAGGACATGGTTGGTTTCTTGCCTTTTAGTAGCTCATAAGGAGTCTTACGATGGCTCTTGTTGATTAACGCCCGGTTTTGTACATGACAAGTCGTATTGACAGCCTCGGCCCAGAAGTATTATGGAAGAGAAGCATCATTCAACATTGTCGTGCATGCCTCAATGAGTGTTCTATTCCTCCTCTCTGCCACTCCATTTTGTTGAGGAGTGCGAGGGGAGGAGAACTCATGAAAGATACCAAGCTCTTCACAGAACTCTGTCATAGCCCCATACTCAAACTCTGTTCTGTGGTCACTTCTGATTTTGACCACTGAGCAGTTAAGTTCGTTCTGTATCTGCTTGTCAAAACTGGTGAAGATGTCAAACGTATCAGACTTGCGCTTTAAAAAGAACACCCATGAAAACCGAGAATGATCATCTACAATTACTAGCGTATACGACTTCCCTCCTAAGCTATGAACTTGCATTGGACCAAACAGGTCCATATACAGAAGATAAAGACACCTGGAGGAGTCTTTGTCTGGGATGCCCTTAAAGGTAGCCCGAGTCTGCTTGCCCATCTGACATGCAGGACAAGGAGTATCTTTAACACACTTAATAATGGGAGCATCCCTTACTAAGTTTTTGGAAAACAGCATATTAATTGTCTTGTAATTAATGTGTGCCAATCTCTTGTGCCATTGTTCACAAAGAGATGCACTGCCTTTAGCAATGAGGCATACTGGGGTAGAAGAATCTAAACTAAGAAAATCTAAACAGAAAATATTTCTGCTCCTAATGCCAGTTAATACAGTTTCCGAAGAATCACATGATATTATCAGGCATTTATCCTTGCAGAACTTAACGTCATACCCTTTATCACATAATTGGCTTACGCTAATCAGGTTATGATTTAATCCTTCAACATAAGCTACGTTAGTGATAGAGAGTATACCGTTGGAAATCGTACCGTAACCTCTAGTGACTCCCCGATCAGATCCCCCAAATATGACTTTGGGTCCATCCTCGACTTGAGAGTACTCCCTCAGCAGGCTTCTTGTCCCGGTCATGTGACGGGAGCATCCACTGTCCAAATACCAAATAGGAGTTTTGTTGGCCTATGGACATTCCTGCAAAATAGAATTAATTTGCCTTAGGAACCCAATCAAACTTGGGTCCTAGATTTCTTGTTAGCATACTCCCCCTCGATTGGTTAGCCCTACGAGTGGTCGGCCTCGCATTGCTAACATAAGGAGTCTCGTTATACCTTGGATTAAATCAACAATCCACGGCAAAGTGACCAACTTTGCCACAACACCAACAGTCAAATCTGTTGTACCTCTTCCTAGGCTCCTGCTTCACCCTGGGAATGGTGGGTATACCTGGGGCCTTGGATCTGGAGGTGGAGGAATCATAGTGATTGCAGTCACATGATTTCTTCACCTTCTGTTCCTTCAGTATAACAGGCTTGGCTTTTGGTGCCTGTTTTCTATTATGGCCGCTAGTGAATTGACCATAATTTCCCAAGTGGATTTCCTCATAAGGTGCCTTGAAGACACTCTCACCGAAGTTGCAGGGAAAAGTCCAACCATCATATCGGCTCTTAGGCTTTGCAACCGAGTGCCTGAAGTGATGCCCATATGTTGACTCAAAGTCATGTTGGTTACAGGGAAAGCTGGGCATTCTGAACTCAACAGGGCTGAGTGGGGCCTTTCCTTTCTCATCAGCAGAGGCTTTCTTGGCAGCCTTATTCTTCCTCTTGTTCCTGTTTCTCCTGGATGAGGAGCTAGATACCCCTACATGCCCCAAGCCAGCTCCTTTGGCTTGAGCAGAGAAGGTATCAACTAATGGAAGAACAGTTTTTGGCATAGAGAAGCTCTTGACGATCTTCCTTTCTGCCGCAAGTAGTTCTTCCAACTTGTCGACTTCCTCCTGCTTAAGATCAAGGAGCTTAAGAGACTCTGAATGCTTTGAAGTCAGGTCCAAGTGCTCCTGTCGGAGGGAGATCAAACTGGTGATCACTTCCCTCAGGGATACACTCTCACCTTTAAGGAATTTTACTTCCTTCTTCTCAGCCTTCAGTCTCTTTCGACACTCCAGGAAAGTATTGAGCAGAATCTCATACTTATCGAAGAGCTCAGCTTTACGGGCAGAAGAGCTATCCTCAGGGTCACCATCCTGAGACTCAGGATCAGAGTCAGAGTCGGAGAGAGGGGTGTGAGCTTTTACCTTCCCCGTAAATGGGGGGCAATCTCCTTCCGAGTCACAGTGACCCATTAGCCCAAAGTAGGCTTCCTCGTCATCGCTGGTATCTGATGTGTTAGATTCACTCAGCGTCTTTGGCTTCTTCGCGATGTAGCTCCTCTCCTTCTTCTTGTCTTTTGAGGACCTGTGCTCCTCTCCCTTTCCCTTTTCCCTCTTGCCTTGATGGCAGTCGGCCACGACGTGTCCTGGCTTGTTGCAACCAAAGCAAATAATGTCAGATGTGCGATGTTTGTTCGGTTTGGAAACATACCTGTCGGAAGAATAGTTCTTCTTCTGATCCCTTGACGAGGAGCCGTTTCTCCTTCTCTGATTCCTTAGCTTGAGGAACTTCTTGAACTCCCTTGTGATAAGGGATAAGTCTTCCTCAGACAATTCTGAGTCGGAGGAGCTTGGCTCAGAGTCTTCCTCTTCATCCCTCTTCCACGCACGGGAAGAGGTGGCACCCTTGCCCTTTCTGGATTGAATGGCTTTCAGGGCCACCGTCTTTTCCTTGGCCACTGCTTTCTCTACTTCCTCTTCAGCCTTCCTTGTGTTCAACTGAAGCTCATAGGACATGAGCTTCCTGAACAGAATCTGTGGATCAGTTTCCGCAAGTCTGCCAAACTCGCGGATGGCGCAGATCTTTGTGTCCCATTCCTTAGTGAGGGACCTAAGGAACTTATCATTGAGTTCACCGTCAGTGAACACTCTTCAATAACCTTTGAGTGCATTGATGATCTTGAGGAAGTTTTCGAAGGTAACTCCGATCTCCTCCTTTGGCCCTTGTCTGAAGGCCTCATATTTCTGATTGAGGAGGGATCTCCGATCGTCCCTCACTTCATCTGTGCCCTCCATTAGGACAATCAGACAGCTCCAGAGATCCTTGGTCGTCCTGCAATTGCTGAAGTTCTGCATCATAGAGTCGTCAACTGCGCTTACCAGGATGTTCTGAGCTTTCTTGTCGAGTCTGAATAGCACCATTTCGTCCTTGTCCATTTCTGAAAGTTTCTTGGGTACTTTCTTGGTAGGATCAATGGTGGAGGCCTTGGTGGGAATGTAAGGTCCCTCCTCCACTATCATGAAGAGCCAGGGGTCGACTGCTTCCATGTAGAATCTGATTCTTTCCTTCCAGATAGGAAAGTTCAGTCTGGTGCATACTGGGATCTTGCCGGAGTGCTTCAGTCCGTCCATGGAAGATATCGGTCTTCTTCTTGACACTGGTGGCAGGATTCTACTCAAGGTGTAAATCTTTTTGATGAGTAACCTCCCTCTGATACCACTTGAAAGTCCACATAGTGTCAACTACTTACACCTATGGGGGGGGGGGGGGGGAATATGTGTCTTTGCAGCATATTTGTGGAATTAAAGTTTTACCTGGACATGAAAACAAAACTACACAACACAGAAAGTACACAAGCAATTTATAGTGGTTCCCCGATTTGGGTACGTCCACTTTCCCCCTTCGACCTATCTCCCAACCAGGGACGACTCGGTCACTTCACCAACAGGATTGAAATCCAATCCTTGCACTAACGGAAGGAACCCTTCCACACATAGGAGTCAACACTCCCACAACACGGGTTGCACCCAACCCTACAACTAGAGACCAATCGGTCCTTTACAAAGAATTGAAAATAGCTTGTAAGAAATACAAACAACGTATGGAGACTAAGGTGTCCCTCTTCGTTCGACGACGTGTTCTTGAAGTCAACGAAGAGTCCACAACCCTAGATCTCACTTAGAGAGAATTTCCCCGAGACCGGCGGCGGCGACGAGCGGCGGCAAGGCTCTCGGTGTTGGCGGCGGCAACTGAAGACAGCAGCAAAGCACTGGAGATCCAATCTTCTTAGCGAAGTCGGCAAGGTCTACCAACGGTCACACGAGGATCGATCGTCTCGATCGATTCAGACGGGGAAAGATTTCCCTATCTCAAATCAAGAGACAAAAGATCTCTGGATAGACACGTGAGACACTGTGCAGGACTTGGCTTCTATCACCGAGGATCTGGAGGAGATCGAGATCGGCTTCGGTGATCGGCGGCGGCGACGGAGGCGGAGCAAGTTCGCGAGATTAGGGTTAATCGGCCGCTCGGTTTCGTATCTTGTCTGTCTATTACTGTACACAAATACCAGAGTATTTATTCAATAGGTCAAGTGATGACCGTTGTGGGCCCCACCAGCAGTAAGACCTAAGTCCGGTTCAAAATCCCGCAGATAACGTGGACCGGTCCAGACAGAGTCGGAAAAAATACCCAAGTCAAATTCGGCGAGAATCGTGGGTGATTCTCGACGAATCGGCGAGAATCACTTACGATTCTCGCCGAATTCTACTTAGAGAATTCTGGCTGCACAGGTTATAGAGGCCGGGGAGAATCGGTGGGAATCACCTTGGATTCTTGCCGACTCGTCGAGACTGCAAAGTCATTCTCGACGAATCGGCGAGAATCACTTGGTGATTCTCGACGATTCTGCCTTAGATGAGTTTTCTGACTGCGTCGAGATAGCCGGCCCAACCTGGAGAGAATCAACTAGTGATTCTCGACGACTCGTCGAGAATCACTAGTGATTCTCGACGAATCGGTGAGAATCACTTAGTGATTCTCGACGATTTACACTTAGACGATTCTCGACTCTCAATCTGCAAGCTGGTCTTTGGCCCATCCTTGCTCCTTGTCTACTCTTGCTTTATCATAGCCCTGTACTTGAAATTAAGTACACCCCAATAGAGAGAGTACACGTAGGCCAACACATTGATCTGCTCAACGAGGGATTACGTCGCGCAGACCCGTGTATATTGACCCACTGCACCCTGACATTGGTGTGTACTTAGCGTGGAATAACTGCAAGCACAACTTAAAAGATTTCATCAAACACATTGTCTATTTACCTTAGCTTGTTCAGGGGCTTCTTCAAATTAGGTACATTGTGGATACAATACCCAACAGATATTCATGTTCTTCGCCAAGCGTGTGATGTAAGGTACTACACAGATAGACCCAATAAGGGAATTATCGGCCTGATGAAGAATGAAATGTGCTAACATGTATCCCAAGTGGATGCTGTATCATAAAGACATGCTATAGAGGTAAAGAATATCCTGTCTACTCACTACACTAGAGCTTTACCCCCGGCCACTCAAAGTATGACTCAGTAGATGATGGATGTAATGAATAGCGGGAGAACTCAACTTAGAGGCCTTAGACCTCTTGGACTCATATGGGGACAGATCGAAAGCAAGTCGCGACCATATATTAGCGGCGTGGTCACGAGAGGGGAGATCAAGGTGAAGGTCGAAATATGCAGCACTAAAGAGGAACGAGTCCTCATACACCCTTAAATACTGGGTGAACTGGATAAGAGAAAGAGTGTAAGTGGTGCCTGCAACTCAAAATGAAATAATCCCTTCCTGTATGTTGGTCGTCTCGATGAAAGTTGGCCTAAGGTTGAGGTAGAAAGATGACATAAACTCTAACGTAAGTTCCTTAAACCCCAAATCATCAATATTAAAAAATTGTTCCCACCCCTATATAAAAACTAACTCTCGTACTTTGTCAGCCAAATGGATCTCCTCTAAAACGCTCCAATCGATAGTAGGAATATTCTAAAATTTCTTGGATTGGAGGCGATTAAAAAGATTGACGTGTTTCAGATCCGTAAACTCTAGGTGCGTAGCTTTGTCGTGCCCTTCCGTAGATAACGCTGTGAGATTCAGACGATGACGGAGTCCCCCTTGCGATTGTCCCATCGACATGATCTGTAGATAAGCTGAACGATTAAAAATAGTTGGATTTTTGAAGAATGAGAGAGAGAAATAAAAAAATAAAAAAATGAGGAAGAGAAGAAGGAGAAGAGAATGAAGAAGAGTGAAAGAATGAAGAAGAAGGAAATAGGAATTAAAAAAAACAAGGAAATAATAGAAATTTTACCTAGGAATATAGATCGAGATAAGAGGAGACGGATTCGCGAAGTTTGAAGGCAAAACTCCCAACTGAGTTTGTGGCGTGAAGGGGTGCTGGAAGCTAGGGTTTTAAACAGGGAATGGAGAGGAGGAAGATGACTACCGACATTACACACGACCGCCCTATATAATATTTGCACACAGGTTGCGACACGGCCGTGTGTGGACCTGTGTTCACTAATCAATAACCGCACACTACACGGGTCTCGAGATGACGTGTGGTCAAAGAAGTGGGAAAGCAGCGCGCCAGGTGATCACGGTCAATAACACACACGTGTGGTCAAACTGATGGGGAAGCAGCGAGGCAAACATGGTCAACAACACGCATGTGTATTGACCCTTGTCCTTCTCGGGATCATTGGATCGTCAAACTGATTACCATATACACGGGTTGTAACACGGGCATGTGTTTACCCGTGTCCTGCTCGGGAACATTGAATCGTCAAACTGAATCGTCGAACTCTCAACACGGGTTCGCACATGGATGGGTAGCTAGCCGTGTGGTGCTCAGGGCGATGTGACACGACTTCACACACGGGTGTGTGTCAACCCGTGTGGTTCTCAAGATGAATATGAGAGAAAGTGATCTAATGTGACACGGCAAAGAACATGGCTGGGTAGCTACCCGTGTGGTACTCGGGAAAAATACTTCCTACTCAGGCTTTAAATTGAACACGGCTGGGTTTAAAAAAAAATTTCATGAACGCGGCTTGACATACGTGCTAGTGCAAACCAGTGTGCTCCTCTGAAAGGGAATTACTGCCTAAGTGATTTTTTAATGTTTTTGTACGAAAATTTAACTAAAATTTTACCTAAGATAATAAAAACTTAGAAAATTTAATAAAGTACACTTAATTAATCCATGTATAGTCGGAGGCATGATTCTTGGTGAGTGAAATCTTGAGGAAACTCTCCATAATAATGTTTTAATCGGTGCCCGTTGACTTTAAAATCTCCCTTCTCAGGGTGGGTTAGTTCAATGATGCCATAGGGGAAAACCTCTTTGACTTGGAAAGGTCTAGACCACTTAGACCTTAACTTCCCTGGGAATAAACGAAGATGGGAAATGTAAAGGAGGACTTGGTCACCTTTTTGGAATGTCTTAGGTTTTCGAAGGTGACGGTCATGGAATAATTTTGTCTTCTCCTTATATATCCAAGAATTTTCATAAGCCATGGTTCTCCACTCATCTAATTTGTTAAGTTAAAGTTTCTGTTTCTCCCCTAAAGAATTGGTGTCAAAAGTAAAAGATTGTATTGCCCAATATGATTTATGTTCTAATTATATAGGCAGGTTACATGATTTGCCATAGACTAGTCTAAAGGGATTGGTCCCTATGGGTGTTTTGTAGGCGGTCCTATATGCCCATAAACAATCAAATAGTTTCTTAAACCATTGTTTCCTATTCCCTTCTATAGATTTTTCTATGATTCTCTTAAGTTCTCTATTTGAAACTTCAATCTGACCACTAGTTTGTGGATGATAAGGAGTGGCTATCCTATGTGTGACCCCGTATTTTTGTAAGACTTTATCTTACTGTAGATTACAAAAATGTGTACCCCTATCGTTGATAAGCACACATGGTGTGCCAAATCGTGCAAATAAGGATTTTAGAAATTGAATTACTACTTTACTATCATTAGTAGGGAAAGCTCGCGCCTCTACCCACTTCGATACATAATCTACAACCACCAAAATATATTTATTCCCATAAGAAATTGGAAACGGTCCCATAAAGTCAATCCCCCACACATAAAACACTTCACATTCAAGAAAAATTTTTTGTGGCATTTCATGTAATTTAGAGATATTACCTGATTTTTGACAAGAATAACATGAAAGTACATACCTATGGGCATCCCTGAATAGAAGGGGCCATTAAAAACTGGAATCAAGAACCTTTTTAGCTGAGCAGTTTGCTCCAAAGTAGCCACTAGTAGGGCCTGAATGACACTGCTCCAAGATTTTGCAGCCCTTCTCCACTGATACACATCTACGTATAATTGAATCTGCATATATCCGAAAAAGATAGGGGTCCTCCCAAAAGTAATATTTCAAGTCAGAGAAAAATTTCTTTTTCTGCTGATATGAATTTTTTTTAGAAATACCTTAGCCACAATATAGTTTGCATAGTCGGCAAACTACGGATAATAAGTATTTATATTTGTAGATAATGCAAACAGCGATTCCTCCGAAAATATATCACTAATCTCAGACTCATCTAACATTGTTCATAGTGGATTTTCTAAACGTGAGAGATGATCTGCCCCTAAGTTTTCTGCTCCTCGTTTGTCCCTAATTTCCAAATCAAATTATTGCAATAAAAGAACCCAACTAATTAAACGAGGTTTTGCTTCTACTTTAGCAAGTAAATATCTTAGTGCTGAGTGATCTGTGTATACTACCACCTTAGACAATGTAAAATAGGATCTAAATTTATCGAAGGCGAATACAACTGCTAGGAGTTCTTTTTCCGTAGTTGTATAATTATCCTTTGCGTTATTAAGTGTTTTTATAGCATAATATATAGGGTGAAAGTGTTTGCTTCGGCATTGTACTAAAACAGCCCCTACCGCAAAACTGCTAGCATCACATATGATCTTGAAAGGTTGAGCAAAATCAGGCGCAATCATAATATGAGAAGTCTTTAATGAACCGGCGATAGAATCCAGCATGACCTAAAAAGCTTCTCACTGCCTTAACGGAGGTTGGTGGTGGCAACTTTTATATGGTTTTAATCTTCGTTTTATCCACTTGAATTCCTTGGCTTGAGATCTTATGGCCAAGTACTAACCCTTCTTGCACCATAAAATGACACTTCTCCCAACTGAGTACTAGATTTGTTTCCTCACATCTCCTCAGAACGTTTTCTAAATTTCTCAAACAAAAATCAAAAGAATCACCAAACACAGAAAAATCATCCATAAAGACTTCCATAAAATCTTCAACTTACTCATTAAATATAGCTAACATGCACCTTTGGAAAGTGGCAGGTGCATTACATAGACCGAATGGCATACGTCTATAGGCAAAGGTACCAAATGGGCAAGTGAATGTTGTTTTCTCCTGGTCTTCTAGTGTTATAGGGATTTGGAATTATCCAGATAATCCATCTAGAAAACGATAATAAGAATGGCCTGATAATCGTTCTAATATTTGATCATTAGATGGTAGAGGGAAATGGTCTTTCATGGTAGCATCATTTAACTTCAGATAATCGATACAGACACGCTAACCTGTTACTATTCATGTTGGAATCAATTCATTCTTATGATTTGCTACTACTGTTAAACCACCCTTCTTAGGAACGACTTATATAGGACTAACCCATGAACTATCCAAAATAGGGTATATCATTCCAGCATCTTACAACTTAACAATCTCAGCCTTCACTACCTCTTTCATATTTGGATTTAGCCTACGTTGTGGTTGAATAAAAGGCTTATAGTTTTCTTCCAAAAGGATCTTGTGGGTGCAAAAATTAGTTTTGATATCTTTTATATCAGTTATTTGCCATGTTATATCACCTTTATGCTTCTTTAGCACAGTTATTAACTTTTGTTTTTCAGTTTCAGAAAGATTAGAAGAAATAATAACTGGGTAAGTAGAATTAGATCCTAAGAATGCATACTCAAGATGATCCGATAATTTTTTAAGTTGTACTATCGGAGGATCCTTAGTATTATTCTTAAGAACTTCAAGATCTCCTTGTGCAATCAAACTATACTCAATCTTTTTGTTCATTGAAACAGAGTTATCTCGAAAATATAAATGTTCAATAATATCTTGATTTTTGTCTTCTAGATAACTGTTAGTGATGCAAATCTCTAAAGGATCTCTATAATATAATTCAGAATTCAAAGAAGTAATAAAATTATCAACACCATGACAAAAATAGCAACAATCATCATTACCCAAGGATTTCTTAATTGTATTGTTGATTTGAAAATGATGGAGCCATCTCCCCCCGACATGTTGATTTGGAGCGCCCCCCTCCGTACGATGTTGGTGATCCGGTACATGTTGAAGACCCGCGTCATGTTGTTGAAGAAGATCCCCATCCGGATGATTATGGTGACCCGGATGATGTTGGTGCTGACACACGCTTGATGTTACCATGCCGTCTCGAGATGAAGATTTGCCATGATATGTTTGGTGCCGTTGTTCGTCGCCATATGGAGTTTAATGATTTTGATGACCGTTGCCGCAAGCTTGAAAGGTTGGGACTTTGCCGTGACATCCTCCGCAAAAACCGTGTCAAAATCTCTGCCGCACTTACACATGAAATTATAATTTGGTTTTTAAATTCCAGCATTTAATTTCAGCATTTTAATTATAATTCCAGCATTTTAATTTTGTTTAAATTGGCCTATGTTTAGCCATGGTTTTAGTGCATTTAGCCCCTTTGATTGTAATGCCTATAAAAGGCACAATTATGATGTAGTTCCGGAATTTTGTTTGAAGAAAAAAAAGAATCCTAAACCAAATTACGGTTTGCTGAAGCCGCCCCCTCCTATCCCTCGGCCTGGCCGAAAACCCCGAACCCAATGCTTGGAGTTTTCGCGAACTGCTTGCTGCCGCTACCCGCCATTCGGTGGTGACTCCCGCTGCTCCGACAACCTCCTCCCTCCTCCGGTGTGACTCCAAAGAAGGCGGCTCGATTCTCCCCATCCAGTGTGACTCCGGTGACTCGTGGAAGTGCGACTCTTCCACCACTATCTTGCTCCTCCTCCTCCTCACCTCTTCTCTAATTCCTGGTTTTGGGTAACGATTTTCTATCCCTAAAATATTGTGTGAATCTCTTCTTAGATTTGTGAGTGTTTTGGAGACTTTTGATTTCATATTTTATCCTAAATGTTGAATTAAGTTTGCATATGAAAATCTGAATTGTTATTGCTTTTTTTTTTGCATCAAATTTTCGCGAAGATTTTTCGTAAGGGTAGGTCCCCTTTGACGCTTGCAAACTGGGGTTTGTTTAACTTTTGGTTTCGAACGGATCAAGAGGATTTGGTATATCCTCGTTTGGTTTTGTTTTGAGGGTTGTATTTTGGACTATTTTCCGAATTGCATTCTTAGTCCAAATCGCTCTCCATGTTGATGGAAATAATCGTGATGTAATGCTAGATGTATGGTTAGGTTATGAGAAATAGTATTTGCAAGTGTTCATGCAGGTTTGGACGGGAATTTCCCGCTTGTCAGATCACGCACTTACAAACAAACCTCTGCCGAAATTTTGAGTTTTGCACGCACATAACGTGTTCGCTTAAATTCCCCTTAGGAATCCCCGAAGCCTTTTCGTGCCTTAATTTCTTTGGGGAGTGGCCTACATCAATTTCGTATCAGAGGGAGGTTTGCCAATTTCTCAACTTGGCAACGATCCGCTCATTCCGAGCTACCCCCCCCCCCCATTTGCACTTCGGCACGTTTGTTGGTCTTTTTTTAGTTATATAAAAACAAAAAAAAATGTTTTACGTGTTTACTTAGTTTGTGTTTTCCGTTGGTCCGTTATGGCGCACATTGGGAGTTCCGCACACTCACTTTCATTCGTTGAGTGTAACGTTATGTTAGCAAAATATTTGACACCACCACCACGCACGTCTAGGCCTGTTAGTGTTCCTGCTCCGACCTATGATGGGTTAGGTGATCCGCGAGTATTTTTATGTTGGGTGAAGGATATGGAACGTTATTTTGAGCGATATCATATTGTGGACCCCCACAGGATTCCCGTTGCAAAACTACAATTATTTGGCCGAGCCCAGACCTTCTGGCTCAATGAGGAGAGATGTTTTGGGACGTCCCTCGACGACTTTCGTATAGGTTGGCATATTATGAAGAATTATTTAATGGATGAGTATTACCCTCCATACTGCCGCTCTCAGTCTTCTGATTATCTGAGTGAATCGCCGCCTAAGGTTTCGCTTACATCGAATCAGTATGTCCCCCCGTACTCCCGTACTAGGACATCTCATGTTTTTATTCCTCCCTTCCAGGGCACTAGACCCATTTCTGATCATAGAAGTGGCTATAAGCCTCCCGCTAGATCCTTGCTCCGCCAAGATCTGACTATTTCGAGCACTTGTACACCTACCGTTAGTGAGAAGGAAAAGGTTAGGTCCTCTGTCCCGCCACCTATCGTTGTCTCTACTAGGGATGCTATAAAACCGCGAGTTAAGCCTAGGCAAATAGTTAAGAGTTGCAAGGACAACGCTATATGTTATGCTTGTGGAGTGAATGGCCACTATGCTGTGGAGTGCCCCACAAAGCCTAGGGCTTTGGCTCTTTTAGCTTCGACGTCTGAGCCCGCCACTGAGGGCGATGCCGATTGTTCTGATGACTATAGTGACGATGAGGAGATTGGATATCCTTGTGACCTGGATGATGATGTCTCCTCTGAGGTATCCCTCCCTGGGATTAACCCACCTCCCCTCGAGCATTTTCAGTCCCGTCTCCTATGATAGTTGAGGAACCGTACGATGGCCCAGAGTTAGCTGATGTACCTACTGAGTTGGAAGATTTACTTTGCGAGGGAGCCGTACTTTTGGATCGATTAGCGGACTTTTAGGACATGAATTGATTTTACCTAGTCCGATCCACTTAGTTAAACCGTCGTTATTAGCACCTCCGTTTGATATTACTAGTGGGCTATGTATTAGTGAGTATCCGCCGGCGGGCATGTTTTCATTTGCGATTGCGTATGATTTCACGGCGACTGTGCCTATTGATTTGGTGTCCTCACAACATTGTTACCCGCCAAATCAAATTGCACATATCTTTCGTCCATCCTGGTACGAACAGCATTTACACATATCGTTGCCTTATGCCAGTGTCTATGAGTTGCATCACTTTAACGTTTGTTCACCTTTCGCGAGCTTCTGACTGCAGAATTGTTGATTCAAATTTAGTTTAGTTAGCCCCGAGTGGATACCTTTGGGTTCCGTAATAAAATTATTGCATTGGAGCGCCGATCCTTTCATGATTTTCAAGAATTTTGGGTTTAATGCAATTTCTTTGGATTTTTACGATGCCATCGGTTTTTCACCGAATTTCAATTTTTCGGATTTAATTTTGCAAATCTGGTCTCCATATAAGCGTCTTTCTCCTACGTTTATCTCTTCCACTTCAAATTCTTGTGGGTTGAGAGGTGAGATTTTTTTCGTGTCGCTCTTCCATTTGGGTTTACTGGTTCTCATATTAGATGGTAAGATTCGCACTGCTTTTCTTTTTGCTGACACATCTACGAGATTTCCTGCTGTAATTGCTCATGACAGGTTCTGTTCTATTGCGGATGCCCACACTGTTGGTCCTGCCCCGTAGATGTCCTCTCTTGCTATGCCACCTATGGATGCTGTTGTCCCTTGCTATTCTCTACCTGGCCACTCATCAGGATGAGTGAATTCAAGCGGGGAGGATTGATGGAGCTGTCTCCCCCCGACATGTTGATTTGGAGCGCCCCCCCTCCGGACGATGTTGGTGATCCGGTACATGTTGAAGACCTGCGTCATGTTGTTGAAGAAGATCCCCTTCCAGATGATTATGGTGACCCAGATGATGTTTGTGCCGACACACACTTGATGTTACCTTGCCGCCTCGAGATGAAGATTTGCCATGATATGTTTGGTGCCGTTGTTCGTTGCTATATGGAGTTTGATGATTTTGATGACCGTTGCCGCAAGCTTGAAGGTTTGGACTTTGCCGCGACATCCTCCGCCAAAGCCGTGTCAAAATCTCTGCCGCATCTAAGCATGAAATTATAATTTTGTTGTTTAATTCCAGCATTTAATTTTAGCATTTTAATTATAATTCCAGCATTTTAATTTTGTTTAAATTGGCCTATATTTATCCATGGTTTTAGTGCATTTAGCCCCTTTGATTGTAATGCCTATAAAAGGCACAATTATGATGTAGTTCCAGAATATTTTTTGAAGAAAAAAAAGACTCCTAAACCTAATTACGGTTTGCTCAAGCCGCCCCCCTCCTACCCCTCGGCCTGGCCGAAAACCCTGAACCCGACGCCTGGAGTTTTCGGGAACTGCTTGCTGCCGCCACCCGCCGTTCAGTGGTGACTCCCGCTGCTCCGAAAACCTCCTCCCTCCTCCGGTGTGACTCCGAAGAAGGCGAATCGGTTCTCCCCATACGGTGTGACTCCGGTGACCCGTGGAAGTGCGACTCTTCCACCACTATCTTGCTCCTCCTCCTCCTCACCTCTTCTCTAATTCCTGGTTTTGGGTAATTATTTTCTATCCCTAAAATATTGTGTGAATCTCTTCTTAGATTTGTGAGTGTTTTGGAGACTTTTGATTTCATATTTTATCCTAAATGTTGAATTAAGTTTGCATATGAAAATATGAATTGTTATTGTTTTTTTTCATCCAATTTTTGCGAAGATTTTTCGTAAGGGTAGGTCCCCTTGGACGCTTGCAAACCGGGGTTTGTTTAACCTTTGGTTTCGAACGGATCAAGAGGATTTGGTATATCCTCGTTCGGTTTTGTTTTGAGGGTTTTATTTTGGACTATTTTCCGAATTGCATTCTTAGTCCGAATCGCTCTCCATGTGGATGGAAATAATCGTGATGTAATTCTAGATGTATGTTTAGGTTATGAGAAATAGTATTTGCAAGTGTTCGTGCAGGTTTGGACAGGAATTTCCCGCCTTTTAGATCACGCACGTACAAACGAACCTCTGCCGGAATTTTGAGTTTTGCATGCACATAACATGTTCGCTTAAATTCCCCTTAGGAATACCCTAAGCCTTTTGTTGCCTTAATTTCTTTGGGGAGTTGCCTACATCAAAAAAGTAACTTCATCTTCCCCTACTCGCAGAACTAATTTACCATCAAAAACGACGATAATAGCTCTAGATGTGGCTAAGAATGGACGACCTAGTATGAGTGGCACTTCTACATTTTCGTCCATATCTAGAATAACAAAATCGGCGGGGAATATAAACTTATCTACCTTAACCTAATACATCCTCTACTATTCCTCTAGGATACTTAACCGAATGATCTGCTAATTTAATACTCATTCTAGTAGGGCTAAGTTCTCCTAGACCTAGTTTCAAATATAGTTTATAAGACATTAAGTTTATACTAGATCCTAAGTCCGCTAGAGCTTAATTCACTTGTAAATCACCGATTAAACATAGAATTGAAAATGAACCGGGATCCCTAAGTTTTTGTGATAATTTGTTCTGTAAAATAGCGGAACATTCTTCACTAAGTGTTACTAAAGATAATTCTTCTATTTTATTTTTATTTGAAATCAAGTCCTTTAGAAATTTAGCATACTTCGGCATTTGAATGACTTCAGAAAAAGGTAAATTAACATGTAATTGTTTAAACATAGATAAGAACTTACCATATTGCGCATCCATGCGCTCCTTATTCAGATTCACTGGATATGGTATTGCTGGTTGATACTCCTTTGATTTTAAATTCATCTCGTTCTGTCCTTCGCCACTAGACTCTCCTTGGGGCGCTTCCTTTGTAAGCCTTATTCTTGTAATTCCTTTCCACTCCTCAATTGGATTGCTTTTGCAAGCTCCTTCGGGTTTGTTTCGGTATTACCCGATAGTGTTCCTTGTTGTATTTCAGATACCATCCTTGCGAGTTGACCTATCTGATTCTCCAAATTCTGAATAGAGCCCTCTTGATTCCGGAAAGCTACATCAGTTGTTTGCATGAATTTGGCGAGTACATCTTATAATGATGGCTTCCTTTTCTCTAATTGTTGTGGTTGTCCAAACATAGGTTGCTTGCCTTGATTTCCTTGTCCTCTCCAAGAGAAGTTGGGGTGATTCCTCCATCCAGGATTGTATGTATAACTATATGGGTTGTTTTCTTGGTTGAAGGGAGGTCTGGTATTGTTACCCTTATAGTCAACATGTTTATGCACTTGAGGTTAACAACCATACATTCCACTAAATGAAGATTCCCATTGTTAAGGAACCATGGAGGGTGATGCTAAAGATAGGTTATCCATCTTTTGATGAAGCTTATCCACTTGAATAGCTAAGGCAATGACTGCATCCACTTCATAGATTACTAAAGGCTTATTAGGCTTTTGTCTTACGGTATTCCATTGATAGTTGTTCATTGTCATGCCTTCTATCAACTGTTGATCCGCTTCTTGTGTTTTACTGTTCAAGGTGCCTCCACTAGTTGCATCGATCATCTGTTTAGTGGCTGGATTGAGACCATTGTAGAAGGCCTGAATCTGAAGCCAGGAAGGTAATGAATGATGGGGACACTTACTTAATATTTCCTTGAATCATTCCCAGTGTCATACAATGATTCAGATTCTAGTTGAGAATATGTAGAAATATCATTCCTTAGCTTTGCAATCTTCGCCGGTGAGAAATACTTCATCAAAAACTTCTCAACCATCAGATCCCATGTAGTGATCGACCCTCTAGGTAATGAGTTTAACCATTGCTTCACCTTGTGACTTTGTGAGAACGGAAACAACCTCAATCGAATGGCATCATTGGTAATGCCATTGATCTTGAATGTATCACATATCTCCAAGAATCCGACTACGTGTGTGTTGGGATCTTCATCTTGCAGGCCATCATATTGGACATACTGTTGAACCATCTGAATAATGTTAGGCTTCAATTCGAAATTATTGGTGTCAATTGGTGGTCTAACAATGCTTGACCCAGTACCTTGGAGATTAGGTCTAGCAAAGTCAGACATGGTTTGCTCGTTCTAATTTGCCATGTTATCTAGATAATGATCTCCTAAGTTTATTGTTTCCTCTTATGAAAGTCCATTTGAATTATCTCTGTTATCAGTTCTCAAGTCCCTTTGTGAGGTGTTGCGAATAATCTGTTCTGAGTCAGGGTGAAATGGTGTTATCCCAGAATTTTTCCCCTAGGTCATAGACTAACAGACTACAAAACAGAGATTAAGTGATATAATTATGCAATAAACTAATTTACAATTATATGTTAGTAGTCAAAAATTGGTAGATTAATAGAGTTTAAGCTTTCAAAATATTGAAAATGAGTCCTCGACAACGGCGCCAAAAAGTTGATGTTGAAAACTTAATGCGATAATTTCTACTTTAGTATTAACTATGTAGATAGGTATAAGCTAAATTGATTTTTATTCTCAGGCAAGTGCACCTATCAATCATAGTATATGAGAAATCTACATCTCGTGTCGTATTCCTCAGGGTCTTTTCAAGTACTCGTACTCACTCTCACTCTATTATCGTACCTATATTTTAAATTGGTTTTTACTCCAAATTAACATTACTAGGACTAATTGGATAATGTGACATTGGAGGATTAAGGATGATAAAAAGCAGATAATCTAAGAGTAATCACAAGAGAATGTTCACTCATTAATTCAATTCTATGTAACCACGTATTAACAATATTATCAAATTCATTGTATTGTAAGGATTCAATCTTTATCTGATTCTCTCTCGAGCAATTCAAAACCTAAACTTAAGTTGAGTAAATTTTCTCTCGAATAATTCACAACACCCAAATTAGCATTAATATAAAGTAACAATGTCTAATACATAAATTCATGAAATCCTATCTCTAAGATACCATGAATCTCATTATCTGTATTGCTAAATTGATCCAAACAACATATCTCTCAATCATGAAATTCAAAATACAAAGAGAAAGAAAACCAGAGAATGAAATTATAAAACATCATCACAACCATCAAATTTCTCAATCTAGAAGTTTAGGATTCAAATAAAACAAATACTAATTTCAAATCTATGATCAATCTCTTTGTTTGAAACCACACATACGAATAAAATACCCCAAATCCGAAATGAAAATCAACATACATGATTACTGAATCGGTTCAAAAAAAAAAGTCTCATGCAAAATGTAAAATAAAGTTCAGATCCACTAAGAGAAGGGGGAAATTAAAAGAGATACAATAAAATTAAGGCCATACAGATTATCTCCTTCGACTTACCCTTCACTTTAGTGCTCTACTTATCGTCATCCTGAAGTTCTCCAAGTTACTCAATCCCAAAAGTCCCTTTTTATTTTTTGTGCAGGTTTTTATAATCTTCTTACAAACAGAAGTTGAATACAGGTTCCAACACGGCCGTGTCACAGGCCGTGTTAGGTATGAAAGAGTGCGTCTGGCTGGTTTGAAATGAAAAGGTGTGTCTGGTCGTGAGCCGTGTCATGTTACACGGACTAGTAACACGACCGTGTGTTCTTCACAGCTCCACACAAGGGTTGGTTTGGCATCTGACCTCTGATTCTTCCCGATAAGGACACGTATAGTGATACGGGCGTGTGCCTACCCGTGTGGTGCTCTTGTAAATTTTACCCCTTTTCTTCCAAGCTTTGCCATCAGTCATGTTCGATCCGTGAACACCTCTGTTTGCTCAAAGACTTTTAGTTCCAAGGACTTGCAATACCTGCATTAATAAGATTAATGAATAAATAAATAACTTAATAAAGGAAGTAAAGGAAAATCTATGTTGTGCTCTTCTATTCATGATAATTCAAATTCTTAACTATTTTCATGCAATTATAATGAATGGAGGTAGATAATAGTGGCAATGATTACAAATATGATAGTAAAAAGGACATATATAATTGTACTCATCAATATCAATCCCACCCTTATTTGGTTGGAGTGATATCAAGACGGGTTAGTCCTGCGAGATGGAGGCTCGGGAATTTTTAGAACAGGACGGGTTAGTCCAGCAAGTTGGAGGCTCGGGTTGAGACAACTTGCATGTGCATAGAAACAAATTAGTGGCAGGTCATCGGTACTGTGGAAATCATTACACCGATGGCAGTACGTTGACTCTGGAGATGTGTGAGGGTTTGAGGGGCTAGTAGGTTGTTTTATACTGCGGTCTGGAGGACGATCCCCGAAAACGCACACTCGACCATAAAGACTGGTTGGATAGCTACCAACTAGTATGCATAGACACTATTGTGCACCTAGGATGTTTAGAGATGCGTATGGGAGGTCTAGGCCTGGTAGTTTGTATACCCGCCTAGGAGTGGAGACGCCCGCTCCACTGCTGTTGTAGCCACAATGGTGGTACCAGAGAGTTTAGCTAACTCCTAAAAGTGGGAACTAAAGGTCTGTGATCATAGAGTTGTGTGAGTGAGTTGTACTTATATGAATCATAACATGCATAGCATATCATAACATACATACGTACTAGGTTATTCATACTACATATCCTTATTAAATAAATTAGTATGAGCACTTTTATATGATAAGTTACAATTCTTGAAACCTTAACTTATAAGTTTTGATGGGCATTCATATAAGTTAAGGTACTCTTGTGATGGTAGCTTAGTAGTAGTTGCTTTCTTACTGCACTATACTTTCTTACTACTTCTTTATTACAATTCTACTATTTTCTGTTCTTACTTTTGCTATTCATATATAACCGCTAGCATAATGTTATAAACAATGTTAGATGTTTACTTATGTTAGATTATTTCCATTATCACATGCTATTTTGATACTTCCTTTGTTGTCCTTCGCTTTCGCCCTCCCGCATGGTGCCTAGGAGTTGCGGGGGTGAGGCGAGTACAAAATGGATTAGTCTTTATGACTAATGATTAGTTGTAATTGTAGGAGCTCGAGGAGATAGAGCGCTGGCACGACCAACAAGACAAGGTGGAGGGACTTGAGGAGCAGATACCGCGCATCACTATTACAGCTCAACGTCAGGTGATGACGAGTGTTTAATTTCAGCTTCCACTTAGAGTTGTGTGTGAGAGAGATTTATTTAATTTGGCATGTACCAGGCATAAGCTCTTACTCTAATATTTGTACTCATTATTGGACTATATTTTCATTATATATATAATGATGATTCTGTGATCTGTGGACTTGTCTTTATAGTTTTACTTCTATTCTCAAATTGACCAACATTTTAAAATGATCAGACTAGTCGGTAGGATCGACGTCGTACGGTGAAGACTAACCCTTATGTTAGTGTCACCGTAAGTCGGTGGTTCTGGGTATAAGACCGGGTGAACTCCTTGGTAATGGGAGGGGTCTTATATGGGTCCACACCCAGCACAATCAACTGCTCACTGGTCTCTGCCAATCGAAATATCACCAGCGGTTGTACTACCGCGAGGCGATACTAACATAACTTTGATTCTGCTATAATCGTGGCTGTTTTTTTGGAGAACACCTCCAATACTTTCTGTAGCAACCTACAACACCCCTGACTTTGTAATCAACATGTTTAACCATAGAGTCTTCTCTGGCATGCAAATCAATCATCACCAACCTAGACCAACTTGTCTAGATGGGCTTCAAACGCCATGCATATTCCGTAATTCAATTCTGGATTCTATATACAAGTTTAATACCAGGAATATCATCGATCAACCAGTTGGAAACCTTCCATTCTTCACCAATTGGTGAGGGTTTCCATGAACATGCCAAATAAGGACTTCACTTTTCCAATAAGGAAGATCTTTTCTCTTGTAGATCGCTTAGTAAACAAGAATAAGGATTTTATCTGGATGGAAAGTATTTTCTTGCCTCTCTCTTCGCGGATCTAGCCTCATCTCATAACATCAACTGTAGGAACTCCTTCAATAGCTCTCCAAAGATATGCCATCAGCCTCCTTCTTCCTTTCTTCTTTTCTTCCAAGGTTTGAAGAGAGAGAGAGAGAGAAAGAGAAATGAGTTTCTTTCCCCACCCGCCTGACTAAGTGGACACGAGATAAACCCATCCACAAGATCTTTTCAACAAAAGGAATAAAGGGTCATGATTTCAGTCGTAAAACTTATTTAATGCTATTGTCGGATGATAACAATCTATCGCGATGCGATCGCTCAGCAGTGGCTGCTTGACCTAGTTAGCGCCGCTCAATGAGTGCTTTGCCACCTGCTGACACATGGATGCCTACCACATGGCACAATATCGAGCTAATGCCACTGATTTCTCAAAAGACTAATTATTTGTTGTTTTCATTACAGGAAACCTGGGGTATTTCAAATCTCAACTGCTTTATGAAATTTCATCCCGAAATTAGACATAACAAAAAAAGCATATAAGTACAAATATACAAAAAAAGTATACCTCAAAAAAACAGCTTGAGAAACTCCTCACTCATGGTTTGCTTGTGCTCCCATGATAGTTCCTCATGGCCACAGTTGTCCCAACGGACTTTGACACTTCCCAAATGCCTTGTTCCATAGTTGCCTGATTTTTGTGTCTTTGATTTGAATAGGCATGACTTTCATCGTCAACCTTATATTGACTGGCACTTGATCTGCAGCAACCACTTGCACAGGCTCTTGCATCGCCTTTCGCAGCACTAATATGTGAAACATATTGTGCAAACCACTGAGTTCAGCTGAAAGATTCAGCCAATAGGTAACATCACCAATCTGCTCATTGATTTCAAATGTCCCAAGGTATCTCAGACTCAACTTTTTTAAGTATCGAATCCTAGATACGCCCATAAATGGCTATATCTTGAGATACACCCAATCACTCACTGCAAACTCAACATTTCAGTGTTTAATATTGTAGTACTTTGCTTGCCCATGTTGAGCCATCAATAGACTCTTTTGAATCAAACGTATCGTCAAAGTTGCATCTTCGACGTCTTTACGCTTATAAAGCTTCGATTCACTTGTTTCTACCCAAGCCAATGGAGTGCGACACTTCCTAACATATAAGGCCTCGAAGGGCGTTATCTTAATACTCGCTTAGTAAATATTGTTATAGGCAAACTCGATCATAAAGAGATTGTCCTCCCACCTCTTCCCGAAATCCAAGGAGTACATGCAAAGCATATCCTCCATCGTTCTGTTTACCCTCTCAGTCTAACCATCCATTTGAGGATGAAAGGTCGTACTGTATTTCAACATGGTACCCAACCTTTTATGAATAAGCCTCCAATCACTTGAAGTTAAAAGCCCATCTCGATCACTCAAGATGCTATAGGGTATACCGTGCAATCGTACAATATTATCAACGTAAAGTTTCATTAAGTTTTCCACTAAATCATGCCTCTTATTCCAAATGAAGTGTGACACCTTTGTCAATCGGTCAACAATCACCCAAATGACATCATTCCCTTTCTGCAATCTCGGCAAGCCATGCACGAAATCCATAAATATGTCGTCAAACTTCCACTC
The DNA here is from genome assembly GCA_039513925.1 of Platanthera zijinensis. Classification (NCBI taxonomy): domain Eukaryota; kingdom Viridiplantae; phylum Streptophyta; class Magnoliopsida; order Asparagales; family Orchidaceae; genus Platanthera; species Platanthera zijinensis. Next base: position 172,315,519 of record CM077086.1, read on the forward strand.
CGGTGCTGGTAACAACTTCAGGAAACCACTAGGTTTCTAACATTCAGTCTTCACAAGGGCACAAGTTTGACACTTCGCCACATAATGAGCTATGTCCTTCTTCAACCCTAGCCACCAAAATAGCTTTATCATATCCTTGAACATCTTTGTGCTCCCCGTATAGATTGAGTACTTTGTAAAATGTGTCTCGTACATCAATTCCTCCAATAATTTACCCACAGTCGGGACGCACAACTGACTATCCTTCCAAAAGAGACCATTGTCAAAGGTAAACTAGGCATTATCTTATCCCTAGTTTCTTCCAAATAGCATTTCATGCTGTCATCCAGCTCCAACGCTTGTCTAATCCTATCTATGAGGTCATATTATACCTCCGTCAAGTTTAAACAGCATTTGCACTAAATCTCCTATCAACACAAGTGATCTCCAAGGACTCCAAGTATCGAAAAAGATGCTCATCATGCATCTATATCCAGTTGGCTTGTTCTTGAGCCCTGCAGCTCAACGCATCTGCGACAATATTTCCCTTCCAAGGAATATAGTGTATCCCAAATGTATAGTATCCAAGGAAATCAATCCACCTCCTTTGTCGTATATTCAAATCCTTTTGGTATAACAAGTACTTTAAGCTCTTATGGTCTGTAAAGATATCAATCTTCATGCCATATAAGTAATGTCGCCACATCTTCAAGGCAAATATCACGACCGCCAACTCCAAGTCGTGGATTGGTTAATTCCTTTCAAGCATCTTCAGCTGGCGATAACCATAAGCTATAACCTTCCCAAACTGTAGAAGAACGCATTTTAATCCGTTCCCTAAGGTATCGATGGAGATCTCATAGAATTCTACACCACGTGGTGAATACAAAATAGGCTATGTGGTCAGACGACTCTTCAACTCCTCAAAATTATGCACGCACTCTGGCATCCAAACGAATTTCTAATTCTTCCTTATCAACATATTGAGAGGTTGAGCTACTCGCAAAAAGTTCTCTATGAAGTGCCTATTATAGCCAGCAAGTCCAAGAAAGTTCCTGAATTCAGCCACAGTTGTCAACACAGGTCACTCTTGTATCGAACCTATCTTCGTCGAATCACTGACGATAGCCAACACACACTCAGAGAACTTGGCATAGAGTTGATTCCTCATCAGGATATGCAAAACCAACCTCAAATGATTTGCATGATCCTCTTTTGACTAAGAGTATACCAAAATATCATCAATAAAGACTATTAAAAATTAGTCCAGATACTCTCGAAAGGTCATGTACATCAAGTCCATGAATACCAGTGTCGTATTTGTTAACCCAAACGGCATCACGGTGAACTCATAATGACCATAGTGTGTACAAAATGCTGTCTTGGGAATATCACTTTCCCTGAACCTCAACTGATAATAGCCGAACTTAACTTAGAATAGACAGTTGATCCAACTAGCTGATCAAATAAATCACCGATTCTCGAAATCAGATACTTGTTCTTTTCCTCCAGCTTGTTCAGTTCATGATAGTTAATGCATAGATGCAAGCTTCAATCCTTCTTCTTCATAAAGAGGACCAGTTCCCTCCAATGTGACATACTCGGACCAATAGAGCCTTGCTCTAGCAACTCTTATAACCGAACCTTCAATTTCGCCATCTCCTTTGGAACTACACAGTGCGCTGAGCGTGATACAGGCTTCGCACCTGACGCGAATACAATAGTGAATTCAATCTCTCTCTGAGGTGGAATCCTAGGGAGATCTTTAGGAAACACATCTATGAACTTTGACACAATAACAACGTCACTCAGACTGGGCATCAGACGTACATCATACAATAACATGAAGAATAACTCAGCGCCCTTCAAAACCGCCTTGACCACTTAGAGAGAAGACATCGGCATCTTGCTCGATCCTTGCATACCAGCAAACTCAGAGCAGCATGCCTGTATTGATGTGACATACTCAACATTCCTGTATTGAGTTGCATTCAATACAGGCATGCTGCTCTGAGAGCCAGTCCATTCCAAAGATCACATCAAACTCAGATATCTACAATACAGATGCTTCCAATCTAAACTCATTACTTCCTATCCGCACCAGAACACAACAAGCTTTATCGATGAACATCAAGCAGCTATTAGGGAGTAATATATCCAATCTATCTTTCGACACAAAAGAAGGCACTCTGATACGCAACATGAAGTCCTCAAATAGAATGGAGTGAGAAGCCCTTGTATCGAATAGTGCTCTTGCTGGATAGTCCAAAATCTGGACAAAGCCTAATTCAAATAAGTTAAGCAATACACAAGGTAACAAGTATATAAAATAGTAAAATATATATACTAAACTGTACCTATCATAACATGCTTCAGTTGCTTTTCCGTTGCTCGCCTCATCGCCAATGGCTCATCGGGTAGCTATTGTATAGCCACAAGCTCAACTACGCCAACCTGTATTAGGGAAACCTCAGGGGTAGGAGGATGTATTGGCCCTCCTAGCTGCGCATTGATCACTATGAACATGGCTTCAACAACCAACCTTATTGTTTTAGTAGAAGGAGGAGGTGTAGGCACCTCAGCTAGTACACAACTCTCCTCTGAGCGCTGGAGCTGAGACTGTCTTATACCGCTTCTAGTCACCTATAATCATGAAACACACAATTAAGAGACAAAACATATTACAAAACAATAATTATAGGAACACGTAGGTTCCACAAACATGTGTATTTTCATTCCTAAGTGAACATTCATGGGTTCTTTCATATTATAAAGATAACGCACAACCACGTGCTCACCACCCCTTAAAAGAATTTGACAATGAATTTGAAGAAGGAAGACCAACACTAGAAGATGATACAAAATTTTAACACCCCCATCTGTCAAGTAGATTATAACACAAGGTCCGGTGGGGGCCCCGCACTATATTTTACGGATAATTAGTGGAGTTATGCATTGAAACCAATCATTAACGCAACCTAACTCAGAGTTGCATTCTAGCGAAAGCATTTAAAAAATTACTTAAAACCCAACACCAGGAATGCCCATTAACCAACAAGTATGAAGGATAAAAAAATACACAAAGAGTTTGGCCTTAAGGCCTTACAAATTGTTCTCTTCATAAAAGTATATTACATGCATTGGCACACAGGGCAGCCACACATGAAAACAATAAAAGATTCACCTTTTTGCCTTTGAGGGCTACCCATCACAGCATAAGGGACTTCAACCCGACTCTTTCCACTTGGCTTTTTAGCACTTGCACAAGCATGACCCACTAAGATGTAGCAAAACAAGGCAATAGTCAACAATAGTTGACCAAATTATAACGTCCCCACCCCTCACTTAGGGTTGTGGTGTTCCTTCCCTGTAAACAAGTAGAATGACATATATATATATATATATATATATATATATATATATATATATATATATATATATATATATATATATATATATATATGTATTTCAACAATCACAAATGTTGGCACACAAGGCCACATTTCCCGTGCACTCAGGGCACATTATCGGTGTGTTGAGATTCAAGCCCCACCACCATACTTAGTGACGGTGTACATTTGAGCATTCTCTTTCGGTGTGTTGAGATTCAAGCCCCCCTATTTAAGCATTTCTAGTCTTTTCGGCCCGAAGCCAAAGACTCTATCTCCTATGCTACGATAATGTCAAAGGCGCTAGCTCTACTATCTTGAGATACAAGCTAGTGACTCACTCCAAGTCATCTCCATATGGGGGGTACAGGTTATCTACAGTCGATTGCTCAATCCGTCACGCTCACAAGCCACAATACAAGTAAGCCTCCCCTTGCTCGTTCATACATACATAATTATATTATGTTCCAAGGCTGGCATTCATGGCCATCGCAGTTGGGCACCCTAAGGAAATAGAGAAATTAAAATCTTTGAAGTCTTGATCTGAACAAGGAGATCAACTAGATCTGAGGAGTATGTGAACCTTCAAAGATCAAGGATCTAGTCGACACATCGAAAGAAGAACGAATCGTGCGTCAAGTTATCGGCCGAGAGAATCATGAAGAACAGTATCGTACGTCGACAGGAGGTTTTTCTTAAACTTTCTTGATTTGAAATTGTAAATGCACGATTAGGGTTGAGCGAAAGTCACCCTAGATATTTATGGGAACTCCTCTTCTGTAACAGCTAGAAAATTCCTTCCATACTGAGAAATCTGTGAGTTACTATACATGGCGGTCTGAATAAACTGAGACCAATATGAAAACAGAAAAAAAAACCCTAAGTCTTATTCTTCGAGTATCGTCGAGTATATATGGGTATACTCGTCGAACTACTTCAAATCTCGATGAAAATGACTTAGAATATGCCAGACAGATCTAACCGAGAGCTCAGCTCATTTCTAGAGAGACTCGACGAATTCAACGAATATCGACTAGCATACCTGACAAATTCGACGATTGTCGAAAGATACTTTCAACGAATTTGACGAGTAGGAAAAGGTATATACGATGAATTTTACTTGGCCAATTCTCCTGGATGCAGGAAAATTCGCAGAGTAAATCCTACAAAATTGACGAGAATCAGTAGGTATATCCGACGAATTCGATGAGTATTCGGGATGGGACCATGCATCACCTTAAGTCTTGGAGGAAATAGAGATATGTTAGTTTTGCTTGATGACTTCACAAGATACACTTGGATGTACTTCATGAAAGAGAAGTCAGAAGTCTTCCAGAATCTTGTGGAGTTCAAGGAGCTTGTTAAAGGCGTGTTAAGGCTGCAGATTAAGAAGCTGAGGACGGACAATGGAGAGGAGTTTACCTCATATGAGTTATTCAAGTTCCTCAGGAAGCATGCTGTAATACCCCTCCTCCCAGAATACAAGACACGGCCGAGGGGAGCCTTATGCCCAGAACATCCGCCTTGCGATAACATCAGCACATGGGCTAATCTATACCACAAGTCGCTTATTTTGCTGGCTAATTTACAATATCACATTATCAACCCATCAATAAAAGAATAACATGGAAATCATAATCCATAATAAGTAAAAGTACATAAATAGATAATAGATAAGAAGCTACACAAAAGCTCATGTAAATATCAGCGTACAAAAATGCCCAAGGGGATACAACAAAAATGCTCGCTCACATCTGTCACAAAGGGAAGCGAAGGAATCATAATATCAGGTCCTATCTCCCTGGCCTGGCTGCCCTCCTGTACGGGGTATTACTATTGCTCTATCTGCGGGTTTCCTCCTAAAAAAGTGGGTGTAGCAAATGTTAGTCATAAAGACTAAGTGGCTTCACATCCTCTCACCCCGGCGACTCTTAGGCATCAGACGGAAGGAAAAAAGAGGGGACACAATATAATCAGTAAGTACAAGTGTTGCAGGTGGTAAGCTCTAAGCTAGCAGTTAACAATAACATCAGTACTAGTGTAAGCATAGTAAGAGCAATTAACATCAATAAGTGAGTAAGAGCATAGCAGTTTAGCAGTATAATATCACAAGTACATAAATAAACTTAACTTATAAAAATGCTCATTCAAATTTATAAGTTAAGGATCAGGTGCAACAAAAAATATCTCATCATATAAAAGTGCACATACAAACTTATATGATGAGGATCTTATGCGGTGCAATGCAATGTAATGAATGGAATGTGAATGTGGTATGATGACTCAACCACGCTTACTCACACACACTGAATTGCTCTGTCGACATAGACCTTTAGTTCAAAATTTTTGAAAGGTAGCAAACATCTCAGGCATTGTCTGTCATGGCCAAACAGTGATAGTAGAGCGGGAAACTCCACTACTAGGCGGGCATACACACTATAAGGCCTAGGCCTTTGTATGCCTCAACGCTAATAAAACCAACATCATAGCTCCTGTGTACTATGACACAGAAGGGGTCTTGGGAAGTAAACAACAAGAGCCTAACCCAACTGGTCTAAACTGCATGGAAGGCATCTTTAGGAAGTAAACGCCAAAGAGCCCAGCCCAACTAGCTTAACAGGCGCGGAAGGGGTCTTTTGGAAGAAAGCACTAAAGAACTCAGCCCAACTGACCAAGGTCTATCTGTCAACTTCCGTCGGTGTGACGATCGGCAAGCCCGTAGACCTGCCATAAGTAATCCTCAACCCAGGATCATTCAACAACCGTGTATCGACATATACACCATGAAATCCTCATGTACCAACGAGCCAAGAAGCTCTGAAGGATCTCCAACCACGTCCTTACACAATATAACCTAAGATACAACATATCTTACAATTACCAACAAGTCATCTAACAAGTAATTAATTAAGTAGTTATATCAACTCAAATCCCCTGAAATTTCCACAATATGTCATGGTTAGCATCTTCATCATTTACACAAAATTTCAGCTCTTTCGGATAATCATGATAACCATTTACAGTACAATAATTTATAATATAATATTGACAAATTCACATCAAGTGTATATCCAAAAATTATGAAACTTAAAAGGGGTGTCCACATTGTCATCAAACATTTATCTACCAATTTTCCAAAGCTTCTGATAAACAATTTTAGAGAAATTCATGAAACATCAGAATCTGTACCTTTACGACACAACTTACGGAAATTGGATTTTCCGGAGCTACAGATCATCAAAAATTAGGTTTAGCCCCATTCCAGAAAGGTATTTTCAAGAGCTACAACTTTTATATAAATTCCTAGGTCCAGATCTAAGTCTATCATGCATAAAATTGGATTTGAACTCAGTCATGCAAATCTGGACAAAATCTCTCATGTACATGTTTATTTTAGGACAACAACTTCAATTCTAATTTTAGAGAGCAATAAAGCTCCCAAGAAAATGTCCAACCACTCATTGGAAAGGTCTTTTTGAGGACTACAACTTTTATTTTAAGCTCAAGACCTAAATCTTACTGGATCATGCCTAAAAAAGGCTTGAAGTCCGCCACGAATACCAAAATAGATTTCTGTCTTTTATTTTAATAAAGTTTCTGCACTAATCTTAAAGACCGATGGATGACAACTGTTCATCTTCTTCCTCAGTATATGTACAATGTGTTAAACTTCTCTCCTCCCTTCCTCCCTCATTAGACCATTATTCTTCACGAAATCAAGTCTGTCATCTCCGTACTAAAGAGAGGAAATGATCGAAGACATTTTTGTGGTGATCAACACCCTAAAATGAAAGTTATAGCATGATCACTTCCAAGAAAACTCCATTAAACTAACCAAAATCAAGCTCTCTTGAGCTCAACGTTTCTCCTAATTTAGGATCTAAAGATCCAACACTAAGGAAGAGGGTCGGAAGCTCACCTGATTTGCGGCCATGGATCGAGTTCTTCTCCTCGGCGGCATAACGGTGGTGGCAGTGATCTAAATCCTTTTCCTAAGCTTGTTCTTCAAAAAAGGGTGCTGGTATCAGCTTTTGGGTGATGAGAAAGTTATGAGGAAGGTCTAATGGAGAAGGAGAAGCTCGAAACTTGTTTACGGTGGTGATGGGGAGACTTTTCCCATGTTTTGAATGACTACCCAGGCAAAGTGTCACCCTCCTAGAGGACTAAACTAGTTATATCCAAAGATAAGATTTGGAGAAATTCAAGAGGTCATTAATGCAACGTATGTACAAGTCCCGAAATATTACCTGTACCGGTTCAGCCTACTATTTTCCAGGCAACAAGTAAATTGAAACATCAAGTCCATTCATCGAGATCACTCTATTCACTCGACAATTCGTCAAGTGAACTCGACGAAAATGTCGAGTGAACTCGACGAAAACGTCGAGTGAACTCAAAGAAAATGTTGAGTGAACTCGACGATTCGTAGAGTTCACTCGACCATTCTATCTGTCAAGTTCACTCAATGATTTGTCGAGTTCACTTGAATATTCATCGATTTCACTCGACGATTCATCGAGTTCATTTGACAATTCATCAAGTTTACTTGACCCTTCGTCGAGTAACACTCGACGGTTCATTGAGTTCACCCGACCATTCTATTAGAGACTTCACTCGATGATTTGTTGAGTTTATTCAACAATTCATCAAGTTTACTTGACCCTCCGTTGAGTGACACTCGACGGTTAGTCGATTCCACTCGACGGTTAGTCGATTCCACTCGACGTTTGGTCGAGCTCACTCAACGGTTGGTAGAGCTCACTCGATGGTTCATCGAGCTCACTTGACAGTTCGTCAAGCTCATAAGATGGTTCGTCGAGCTCATAAGACAGTTCATCGAGTTAACTCGACGGTTCATCGCAGCAAATTCTCCATATTCCTGATAGTCCTCTTAGACTGGCCATCAGTCTGTGGATGAAAAGCCGTGTTGAAGGTAAGGTGAGAGCCCAAATATACTTGAATTGCCCTTCATTCCTTAAAGGTGAAGCGACCATCACGTTCTGAAACTATTTTCTTGGGCACCCAATGGTGGCGAACAAACTTATCTACAAAGAGACGTACCAAAACATCGACATGTGCCTCCTTTCTCATTGAGAAGAACCTGACAACCTTTGTCAAGCGATCTACTATCACCCAAACTGAATCATTATCGGAATGAGATCAGGGAAGTCTATAAACAAAGTTTATGGAAATATCCTCGAACTTCCACTCAGGGATGGGCATCGACTACAATAATCCTCCAGGGCACTTTTACTCCACCTTCACCTTCTGACAAGCCGCGCAGTGTGTAACATAGTATGTGGCATCTCTCTTCATTCCTGGCCAAAACATGGTCCTCTGCAAGTCAGTGTACATCTTAGAAATCTTAGGATGCACTGAATACTTTATGCAATGGGCCTCTCTCAAGATGTATTCCCGAATCCTACCACCTACAGGAATGTAAAGTCTGCCAGGGAAATGAATGAGACCTTCTTTTAGTGTATACCCCTTGGCTGATCCTCCCATAATTGCTTGGAACACAGGGGACAGAGCAACATCCATCCCCTGCTCAGCCTGAATCCGATCATGGATGTCACAAACTATACTCATGATGGCTAAGTACTCTGTATAGGCCTAGGGACGATCCTTAGATACCAACGTGATCTCTATCTCTCGAGCCAACTCCATAGCCATCAAGCAAGATTCAAGGCCTGATGCAGGTGTCTTCCTGCTAGAGAATTCACCACTGAGTTCGCCTTCCCGGGGTGGTAGTTCAATGTAAACTCATAATCACAAAGAAACTCCAGCCACCTCCGTTGTCTCAAGTTCAGATCTTTTTGGGTGTGGATGTACTTCAGGTTCTTATGATCTGAAAAGATCTCGCAGTGGACGTCGTAGAGATAGTGCCTCCAAATTTTCATGGCAAAGACTGTTGGGAATATTGCCCTTAATGTTCCCTAGATTTGAAGAGGCATCACCATCAACACTAAGAACATATATTTGTATTTGATGTTGTTCAAGTTCATCATGTGCAGGATGTTCCTTAGAATAAGTTTAGACATGTTTCTAAGTGTTTGTGACAGGTGGTCACAAGATAAAAGGATGGAGAGACAAAAATCTATCTAAGTCCACATGCATTGAGTGAAGCCAGTTCACTCAATGCCCGATGCCAAGAAAGGATGCTAGAAAGACTGAAAATCGTCTAAGTCCACAGGCGTTGAGTGAAGCCAGTTCACTCAATGCCAGACACCAAAGAAATACTCAGAGATGACTAAGGACGAAGTCATCTTGGCAACCATGGATAAGAGGGCACAAAACATCATTGTTAGTGTCATATATGACTCATCTTCCAGAACTTGGTTCATTGTCTGACATCCAAAGAGATGTGGGACACCTCGGTGGTCTACATGGAGTGAAGTTACTCAAAAAGGACTTAATAGTCTAAGTAGATCTCAAAGGGTAGCTAAAAGAAGTATACTTATGGGTTCAGGAGAGAACCATAAGGAGCTGGGTTTCATGAAGCTTCCTATCTACAGGAAGGAGAGCTTTGGAATCTAGAAAGAGAGGGTCAGATTATTTATGGAAGCATCTGACCCAAGGATATTTATTACTATCAAAGAGCGACCTTTCATCCCTATGAAAGTCTCAGTTCTGGATGCAACAGTCTAGACACCAGAAATTGTTCTTCAGAAATGACCAGCTGGAACTGTGAAGTAACTGCAGCTTGCCTTGCTGCTTCCTGAATTGAGATAATCCCAGCCCTAACTTCTTCTCAACAACAAGAATGTTGATCTTCAATACACTGCTTCTTGTGCTTGAAGTAACTCAGAAACTCAAGTTTTTGATCTTGTTGTAGAAGACAAAGGAGTAGACAGTTCTTTTTATTCTTCAAACAACTAACCTTGACTGCAAAGATTAGAATGCTCTGCTTCTTCTTTCTTAGAAATTAGTTCTGAACTTGCTGTAGTAGATGAAGGAAACTACAACTAACTGTGTGAACTCTTAGATCTGCGGGTTTAAACTTCAAGCTTCATGCTCAACAATAATGGCGAGAGAGAAGACGATGATGTTCCGCCTTTGTTTGAAATGTTAAACACTAAAAGTTGTTTTCCAAGAGATAGATTGTCTCCTCCAATCTCAAGACCTTTATCTTCTGCTGTCCAACGACTCTTAGAGAAGTGGGACCCACCATATTTGACAGCTGCACCTTATCTTTATCAGTAAAAGTCATACAGTTTGCCTGTGGTGCCGTTTGTCGTATATTGTTGCTTTCCCACAACAATTTAAAACATTGCTGACTCATGCTGACATCAGCATCTGTGGACTAAAGCCAATTTCTCAGTTTCAACGCAGACGTTGAGTGTGTTGAGTGAATAGCCTTCACTCAACATAAAAACCCTTAGTCAACTATTCTGCACTACCATGCATTGAGTGCATTGAGTGAATACCCTTCACTCAACACTTTTGTCCTTAGGCACTCTTTCTATTATTTAGGCATTGAGTGCGTTGAGTGAAAAGCCTTCAATCAACGCTTTTGTCCTTGGATAATCTTTTTGATATTTAGGCATTGAGTGCGTTGAGTGAATAGCCTTCACTCAACGCTTTTGTCATTAGACAATCTTTCTGTTGTTTAGGAGTTGAGTGCGTTGAGTAAGCCTTCATCACTCAATGCTAACTTGACAGCCAATACTTCTTTCGTGCTAGACATTGAGTGAACCTTCATCACTCAATGCCTTTATACTTAGCCGCTGCACTGACTGCCTGCCTTTATGTTGAGGCGTTGAGTGAACTGGCTTCACTCAACGCTTTTGTACTTAGCCGAATCTCTCTTTATGAATTCGTTGAGTGATCCTTCATCACTCAACGCTTCTACCTTTTCTTGACTTCTTGTTGATGAGGCATTGAGTTAACTTTCTTAACTCAATGCTTTTGTCTTTGCCTGACTTCTTGTTGATGAGGCGTTGAGTGAAATGCCTTCACTCAACAATTTTGTCTATCTTCTTAAGCTTTGACATCACCCAGGTCTGTCGATGCTTTCTTCTTTGGGCATTGAGTGAGATGTCCTCACTCAATGCTTCTGGAGTTAGCCAGAATTCTCCTTTGCCAATGTTGAAGCTTTGACAGACTCAGCTATACTCAACGCCTCTTGTTATATGACATTGAGTGAACTGCCTTCACTCAACGCCTATATACTTAACATCAATTCTGTCTTACAAATTGCTGGGCTTTGACTATCAATCCTTTACTCAGCGCTTTTTGGAATATGGCGTTGTGTGAACTGGCTTCACTCAACGCCTGTGGACTTAGACGATTTTCAGTATTTCCAGCATCCTTCCTTGGCATCTGGCGTTGAGTGAACTGGCTTCACTCAACGCCCGTGGACTTAGACAGATTTCTCGTACACTTGAGAATTCAAAGCATCTTACAACACTCCTCACTACTTAGCACTTAAGTGGAGCACTTTCCTCAACCCACTTGAGGGTGGAAACATTGCAATGGCTCAACATTAATCTCTTCATATTACTTGAATGTTTCTAAGTAACATGCACTTACTTAATGTTGATGCGCGAAATGCGAAACCTCCCAGTTAGCGGGTTGTTCGATCTCACAAGCTACGTGAATAAGAGGGTTACTAGGATAGAGGAAAGGTTCGATGGAGCAAGGGAGAAGCTTGCTCGAGCAGAGAAGAAGCTTGATCAGGAACTATCGAGCAGACGTTATTTTAGCGGTTAGGCTCTGTTGGCTAGACCGAGAGAGAAAAACAGAAGAGGTGTCCGCGAGCAGCGACAACAGCAGACTTTGCCCATCGCGGACAGAATGCCTCTCTTGCGATGGGCTTTCCTTTGATTAAAATTGAAGTTACAGCTTGAGGTTGCACCTTTACATGGAAAGAAGAATAAAGGATACAAGGGGGAAGCTGGCGGCTAAGGAGAGTAGAATGCAAGGTGCTGTGCGGACTGACCAGAGAGGTCGGCAGACCGTGTGGGTAGCAAATAAGGCAGCTTGCAAGACTTAGCTGGGCAGACTGCTTGATCGAGCTGGGAGAAGAAATGGGGAGCAGGTCACACGGACTGGGAACTGGAGTCCACAGGAATTGATGTCTGGACCTTGACGCCTCTACCGTATCGTCTTGTACTCCATGAATGAGAGGTATGGGGGCCTATTTAAAGGCCCGAGGAGGTAACGGTCTTGGTAACGTCACCACCAGTGAGGCAGTGAGCTGAGTGAGTACAATGCTGAGTCCGCGGAGTCCGCGCCAGGCCGCACTGTTAGAGACTTGGAGCTGTAGATGGCTGCTGTTATTGGTGGACTGGGACGAGTCTGTCCCTGCTACTGAATGAGCTCGCGCAGGTTGTGCGAGCTAAGGAGGAGTTCGCCTGCTGCTAGGTAGAAGCAGACACCGGGAAACTAGATGGCTATCTGGCAGACTACATAACGAGTCCGCCCAGCCTGCTGTAGAGAAGAGGCAGATCGACGGCTGCCGAGCTGGGTTCATCTGGCGGACTGCGCAACGAGCGTGCCTAACTCGCGGCGGACAGGTTAAGCAGGCTGCCTACTGGTGGCATCCTTTTCTTGGGGATGAGGGTTGGCGACCTGGCGGACTGACCAGAGAGGTCGGCAGACCGCGCTGTCAGTTGATCAGGTAGCTCGCATGATGTGCGGGCTGGAGAGCTAGAGGGAGGATCGAGTACGCCTCCCTTGGCGGACTGAAGACTGAGTCCGCCACCTTCTGTCGATTAGAAGGAGAAGGTCGCACGGACTGGCTGAGCATCTAGCGTGCAGTATGGGCGGATAGGAATTCGAGTCCGCCACTCAGTTGAGTAGTTCGCACCTGAGAGGAAAAATGAACCACCAGACGGTTATCCGATCTAACCGCACGGCTTGCAGGGGTAGACTGAGGAAGCAGTCCGCAGCCCCTGTAGAATGAGTGGCTGCTGCACGACCTGGGCAGTCATACCGGGGAGACTGCCTAGCCGTGCGGACTGAGTGGACTGAGAGGTCAGTCCGCCAAGCCTTGGAAGGAAAGGCTGACAGGCCGTGACCTCCTTGTGCAGGCCGTGAATTGCGAGCTGGCTACCTTGGGAGGGATCACCGATTTCGAGGTTAACATAATCCCCGCACTTTTTCAAGTTAAGAAGAGAACTTCGAAAAAGTAGGAGACCCATGAAAATCGTGATCCTTCCCTCGAGAAAAGGAAGGGGTAAGGAGAGATGGAATCTGATGCCTCTCCTCAGAAAAATTTGCTAATGCCTGTCTTTTTCCTGCGAAGAAAATAATTAACATAGGCGGAAAAAGGTATATCTTATGCGTACCTGGGTTGCTTTTTTGAAACGAAGAAGACATGAATGTCTCCTAATGGGCTCTGCAAAACAACGATGAGAGGAAAGCATAGAAGAATGATAACTTGCAAGTACCTGAAGGAGGCTTGCAAGCACCTGTTAACTTCTGCAAAAAGAAGAGTGAGTGGGAGATATGAAATAAAACCGATTTGCAAGTACCTGAATGGAACTTGCTAATATATGCTAATCATTGCAAGAGAAGAGTAAGCAACAGATATGATAGAAAAGTAAGGTGCAAGTACCTGAAGGGAACTTGCTAATATGTGCTAATCTCTATAAAAGAGGAGTTAGAAGCAGATACGATGGAAAATTAAGGTGCAAGTACCTGAAGGGAACTTGCTAATATCTGCTAATCTCTGCAAAAGAAGAGTAAGCAACAGATATGATAGAAAATTAAGGTTCAAGTACCTGAAGGGAACTTGCTAATATCTGCTAAAGAAGAGTAAGTAGCAGATATAAAAGAAAGAAAACTAAGTCACAAGTACCTGGATGGAACCTGCGAATGTTGACTTTGATATGATAAGATTGGATAGCAGAAGAGATACCTGACAAACTCTACTATTAACTGAATAAAGATCAAACCGCGATAATTATTGTCTCGCGTGATCAAGTATGATGTTTTATATATGAAATCCAGATCAGCAAGATGAAACCATCTTAATTTAGACTTATAACAACATGACTTGTCAATCAAGGAGAACCAGATACTTTGATTAAATGATTTGTGTCGCTAGTATCTGATAAGAGAGCTTGTGGATAATCATCTGATAGAATTTTATGCAAGCAGCGTATATAAGATGGTCATAAGCCAACAAGATATTGCCGATCCTTAAAATAGGTTGAATTTAAGCTGCCAACCTGCAAGAAGGCAGAAAAGACAAAGGAGGGCTAAAGCGGGTTGGCCGCGCATCCTTTGAAGGGCATAGTAGATAAACAAGCACAAGCAAGGAAATTCCTGTGGAGGAATCGACTGATACACATCTATCTTGCCTCGGGTTACAAACATCGCTGATCAATTAGACTAGTTGCGCTAGTGGCCTATTGCTTGTGTGTGAATTGATCAGCGGAATTGTGGGCTCCGCGAAGGCACAGATTGAGAGTACCAACGAGTGTTCGGCCGTCACAGTTGTGAGATGATCGAAGAGACAAGGCTACACTTGATCGTCATTGCTTGTCACGCAAAGATCATCGTTACTGTAACATATCCCTTAGCGAAGCACAACATAGTTAACATATGGGTCCTCCCTGGAATCGCACTCTGTGTTAGATGCTGGCCAGGATCCGAAGTCTCGTCATCCTCCACACGAGAGTTGAATGCCCCCCACTGCACATATGCGAAAACTCCTCATGATATGTGGTCGTTGTGGTCTTACGCCAGAGAACAACCTCAAGGGGAACAATAAGACTTGGCGATATCTCAGTGGTTCAGTGATCTCTTTGGCAAAGAGAAAAATATGGAGGAGAAGCATTACAAAAAGGGAACTGTGTCAGTATGAGATCTCTAACGTAAGATTTATTGAGATAAAAATGAAAGAACACTTAGAAGTGTTTTAGAGAAAAATGTTTGAAGAGCGTAAAGGAAAATATAACCAACCAAGATTGCGAATAGATTTACGGACTTTGAGGAGATGCGATTGGTCATAACTGATGAATCAATAAATGTACCCTCTTTACTTTAGAATAGTCTTCCAATGGCACCTTCGTCAATGACATCGATGCACTCAGACCGAACATCGATTTGCCCTAGACGGCCTGCATCCTCTATGTCCACACACTTCATCTGAACTTCAGCCACCTCCTTGCCCTTGGAGGTGGAAGGCTTTGAAGAATCAATTTTCTTGACCAGTTCGTTGATCTTGCCCTCGGCAAGCAATCTTTCAACTAACCGTCGAAGGGCCTTGCAGTCTTCAATTAAATGACCTTTCTCTCTGTGGAATTCACAGAACGGATCTGAATCTCTTTATCTCTGATTTGCCAACTGGTAAGGCCTTTGGGAATTTGCCCTATCCTTCATAATCTGGCAGGCTTCTAGCATGGCCTCATCGAGTCCAGAGCATGATAAGTCATCATCTTGTGACTGATGCACATAAGCTGTTTGCAGAGGTGGGGCTGGTAGCAGTAGCAATTGTTTGTGGGCACGATCCTGGCCTTGGAAGGAGTGTCGATGATGATGTTGGAACTTCTTTGTGTCAGTATGAGATCTCTAACGTAAGCTTTATTGAGATGAAAATGAAAGAACACTTAGAAGTTTTTTAGAGAAAAATGTTTGAAGAGCGTAAAGGAAAATATAACCAGCCAAGATTGCGAATAGATTTACGGACTTTGAGGAGATGCGATTGGTCATAACTGATGAATCAATAAATGTGCCCTCTTTACTTTAGAATAGTTTTCCAATGGCACCTTCGTCAATGACATCAATGCACTCAGACCGAACATTGATTGGCCCTAGACGGCCTGCATCCTCTATCTCCACACACTTCATCTGAACTTCAGCCACCTCCTCGCCCTTGGAGGTGGAAGGCTTTGAAGAATCAATTTTCTTGACCAGTTCGTTGATCTTGCCCTCGGCAAGCAATCTTTCAACTAACCGTCGAAGGGCCTTGCAGTCTTCAATTAAATGACCTTTCTCTCTGTGGAATTCACAGAACGGATCTGAATCTCTTTATCTCTGATTTGCCAACTGGTAAGGCCTTTGGGAATTTGCCCTATCCTTCATAAACTGACAGGCTTCTAGCATGGCCTCATCGAGTCCAGAGCATGATAAGTCATCATCTTGTGACTGATGCACATAAGCTGTTTGCAGAGGTGGGGCTGGTAGCAGTAGTAATTGTTTGTGGGCACGATCCTGGCCTTGGAAGGAGTGTCGATGATGATGTTGGAACTTCATTATTTCCTAGAGTGGAATAGAAAATCTTTCCGAGGAGACCTCAGAGGCTGCTTTTAAGGTGGGTTTCTCTCTGTTACAAGCCTGAATACAAAGTTGGGGTTGCTCTTCTCACCACGGATGTATGAATTGGCTAATCCAACCAACTATTGATATGTCCTCGGTGCTCAGACGTTAGCCTCGAACTTGAGTGGTCCTTCACGCAGACCGTGAATAAGAGCCACTCGATACATTTCTTTATCGACGATCTCAATGTCTAAGATTTCTCTTTGGAAACGATCCATAAAATGAGACCAAGTCTCGGTTTCTCGCTGCTTGATCTCAAAGAGGGATTCTGGGCCACCCTTTCTCTTTATTGAAGTAGAAAATCTGAGCAGAAACTCTCTTCGCAAATCAGCAAAGGAAGAGATTAACTGAGGACGTAGTCCATAGAACCAATCCCTCACTTGACCATCAAAGGACGTCATAAAATGTTTGCATTTGGTAGCATATGAAAGAGTCTTGATAGTTACGGCTGATTAAAAGGCTTGAAGATGTTTGACTGGATCAGTCTCCCCAGTGTAAATGGGCAACCGTGGCTCTCTGAAGTTAGCTGGAGTCGGTTCATACCAAACATTCTCTATAAATGGTGACTGCTCTTCTTGTTCTCCTACAACATAAGGAAAAAAGAGAGCATAAGTTGCAGCTGCACAAGGAGCTGGAGGATAAAAGGGAAAAGTTATTGCGGAAGGAGCAAAGGCAGGAGCTGAAGAGTAGGGATAACTTCCCTGAAAATTTAGGAATCTTGCTGGACTTTCTCGGGCAGCTTCTCGGAAGAAGTTCTGACGAGCTGTAAATTTGTCATTTTGAGACCGCAAAGCGGCTGCAGGCCCTTGCGACAAGGTTAGAGTGTAGAAAGAAGTATAGACCGGTGGATAGGCCGGTGGATAGACTGAGGAGTCTCGGATGCTGGTGCCGGATTGATTGGAGGAGCTTGTGATGCTGAAGATTGTGCTTCCAATAGTTGAGCAATAACAGCTAGTGTACGGCTGATCGCTTGAAACTGTTGTGCAGTTTCTCTGCGAGATTGCTCTAAGGCCTCCCAAAGAGAATCCTCACTATAACATGGAGCAAGGCTATCGGCCGGTTGATGGTCTGACATGATTAACCACTGATTTCACTGTCTGATCGAGATCTGAAGGTCGCGTGTTAACTGTTGATGCGTGAAATGCTACACCGCCCAGTTAACGAGATTTTCAATCTCACAAGTTAGGTGAATAAGAGGGTTACGGGGATAGAGGAGAGGTTCGATGGAGCAAGGGTGAAGCTTGCTCGAGCAGAGAAGAAGCTTGATCAGGAACTGTCGAGCAGCCGTTACTTTAACTATTAGAATTTGATGGCTAGACCGAGAAAGAAAAATAGAAGAGGGGGCTGCGAGCCGCGATAATAGCAGACTTCGCATGTCGCGGACTGAATGCCTCTCTTGCGACGGGCTTTCCTTTGATTAAAATTGAAGTTACAGCTTGAGGTTGCACCTTTACATGGAAAGAAGAATAAAGGGTATAAGGGGGAAGCTGGCGACTAAGGAGAGGAGAATGCCAGAGGCCGCATGGACTGACCAGAAAGGTCGGCAGACCGCGCGGTTAGCTGATCAAGTAGCTCGTAAGACATAGCCGGGCGGACTGCTTGATCGAGCTAGGAGAAGAAATGGGGAGAATGTCGCGCGGATTGGGAACTGGAGTCCGCAGGAATTGATGCCTGGACCTTGACACCTCTGCCATGTCATCTCGTACTCCACGAATGAGAGGTATGGGGGCCCATTTATAGGCCCGAGGAGGTAACGGTCTTGGTAACGTCACCACCGGTGAGGCGGTGAGCTGAGCGAGTACAATGGTGAATCTGCGCCAGGCTGCGCGGTTAGAGACTTGGAGCTAGAGATGGCTGTTGCTGTTGGCCGACTGGGACGAGTCTTTCCCTACTGCTGAGCGAGCTCGCGTTGGGCTATGCGAGCTGAGGAGGAGTTTGCCCGCTAATGGGTAGAAGCGGACACTGGGAAACTTGAGGGCTAGCTGGCGGACTGAAGAACGAGTCCTCCCAGCCCGCTGTAGAGAGGAGGCAGATCGCCGGCTACCGAGTTAGGTTCATCTAGCGGACTGCGCAATGAGCCCTCCTAACTCGCGGCAGACAGGTTGAGAAGGCTGTCTGCTGGTGGCATCCTTTTCTTGGAGACGAGGGTTGGAGGACTGACCAGAGAGGTTGGCAGACCACGCAGTTAGCTAATTAGGCAGCTTGCTGGATGTGCAGGCTGGAGAGCTGGCCGGAGGAGCGAGTCCGGCTCCCTTGGTGGACTGAAGACTATGTCCGCCATCTTCTGCCGAATAGAAGGAGCAGGTCGCACGGACTGGCTGAGAATCTAGCGCGCGGTCTGTGTAGATAGGAATTCGTGTCCGTCACTTAGTTGAGTAGTTCGCACCTGAGAGGAAAAATGAACCACTAGACGGTTATCCGATCTAACCGCACGACCTGCTGGGGCGGACTTAGGAAGCTATCTGTATCCCTTATAGAATGAGTGGCTACTGTGCAACCTGGGCAGTCAGACCGGGGAGACTTCCCTAGCCGCGCGGGCTGAGCGGACTGAGAGGTCAGTCCGCCCACCCTTGGAAGGAAAGGCTGACAGGCCGCAAACTCCTGGTGCAGAGCACGACTTGCGAGCTAGCTACCTTGGGAGGGATCGCTGATTTCGGGGTTAACACTTAGCATGACCTGTTCATGTCAAGTATTGTTTCCATATCTCCGTTGGGCATGTATTTTACACCATCTCCCCCTTTTTGGCAAGTATCTGCACAATATTCTACTCAGTATTGCTCTAATCCTCCCCCTTTCTGGATTCTTAAAAAAATTATTTAATGAGGGAGGTGAATGGATCATGATAGAAATTTCTAGTCAAGTAGGTTGATCACTTAACATGAGAGTGTTTTAAAAGGTACAAAAATTTCACCAGATAGAACTCTCTATTAGTGTGATCTTCTTGATCAAAACTGAATCTTCAGATCCAACCTAACTTAGCTGTTTCAAAGCTTCTTGATTGAACAAAATAAGGTTGATCTTCACTTGATGTAGAAAAATATCTTCAGATAGCTCCCTCCTTAAATTCAGAATTAGATCTGAATCTTTCTTACAAACTGTTATTGATTTGTCTTCTTAAGTGTTTCCCCTTTTCTTGTTGTCAAACTCTCTTTCCCGTAATTTCTTGATTACTTCCTTATTTGTCTCTGGTTGTCAAGGATCAGTCCCTTATATAGAGTTTCCTCATGATTACTGGCTGTTCCGGTTTGTAACAACCTTCTGACAGTTCTGACAAAGGTGTAAGACCTGTTGGTTATGACAGTTGTCGAGTCACCAGTCATGACAGTTGATTCCTCAAAGACTTTACAACTCAGCATGAACCACTCAGCAAACTGCTTCACATGTGTCGACACAAATAGACTAAGTGTCGACACAAGTCTTGATCATGTCGACACAACACTCCATGTATTGACATAGTCATTCTTCTACTACTCGACACAGCTTCTGTTTGTTTGTATCGACACAAGTCCTGTGTGTCAACACAACTGCTCCTGGTCTCGACATAACTGATGCTGACAGATGGCGGTTAGTGTATGTCCAGCTGTCGTTGAGTGTGTGTCGAGACATCGTTGAGTGTGTGTCGACACAAGTCCTGTGTGTCGACACAAGTATTCAGACTCAGTATAGCTATTATTGTTAGATGGCATTGAGTGTCGTCTAGATATTGTTGAGTGTGTGTCGACACAAGTCCTGTGTGTCGACACAGCTTCTGCTTCAGGTGTCGACACAATTCCTGCCTCAGGTATCGACACAATTCTGGGTGTCGACACAACTTCTTCTTCAGGTGTCGACACAATGCCTGAGTGTCGATATAGGCTTTTCTTCTAGTGTCGACACAACTTCTGGGTGTCGACAAAGGCCTTGCTTCTAGTGTTGACACAACTTCTGGGTGTCGACACAATTCTTCACAAGTGTCGACACTTGTACTTAGAGAATTTTCTTGCAAACCTTACACCTGCACAATGAAACTCAAACATCCCATCAAATACAAATTGATGTATATCAATGAGTAAGATGAGGCTTCTCCAAATCTGGTACATATTTTTCGATGTACCCAACAATCTCCCCCTATTTGGAGAAGTCATAACCCTTAGTCAAAGATATACATCACTCATAATAAAACACAAAAAAATAGATGTATATACATTTTACTGCAGGATAACAACTAAAATCAATACTGAAACTGATTTCATTGATTAATCAAAAAATTCTAGGTTTACATATTTTTCTTAAGAACAACAACAAACAAAAGATTACATTATTCTAGACATTAGCCTATTTATCCTAAGATAGACTAAGCTCCTTAATTACAATTCCTTTCCCAGATCTGATCTTAGCCTGCAAAGTAGTTTCAGTATCATCAGCTAGTTTCTTTCCTTTCAGATCATTCTTCTTCAGTTCTTCAATCTTTATCCTTTTCCTTTCAAAATAGTGAAAAGGCTTTGGGAAGTACCTGCTAGGCTCCAGAGCATTAGCAGGTAACTTCCCAGCTTTTGCACTCCTCCTGTACTTAAGAATGGCTTCTTGCCTGGCTTGATACTTATTCCACTCTTGCTCAGAGTACCATTTACCCCTATCATAGGTCTTGTCATTCACAGCTTTCCAGACAGTCAAAATAATATTCCTGGAAGTAGGGCTCCACTGCTCAAAATCAGACTTCAATTCAGCCTGCTCTCTAAACCTTTTCTTTGACAACTGTGCTTCCTTCTAAGCTACCTTGGCAGCCTTTAACATATCTACTTTTTAAATGATAATATTCTGTGCCTCCTGTGGAGGGCTATACATTGCATGAACTTCTTATTGGACTATGTCAAAATCAGCTTGAGGGTAAATTACATGTGCAACCTCTGACTGATCCCCTTCAATGTAGGCAGGTTGCACTCCAGACTCAGCAGTATTATCAACCTCACATAGGGGTGGAAATCCAAGTGTAGCTCTTATGGTGTAAGATACCCATTTTGCATGGTCAGAGCTGGCTTTGACTAACATTCTATCCCCCTTTATTACTTCTCTAGCTATATGATCCCTCAGATCATTCTTTTGAAACCTTATTTGATCAGCTAGATATTGTGTACCTTCTTGATAGTAGGCTTTGAATTTAGTTAGGTAATCCGAAATAGTCTTTTGAGAGGCTCCAATGGATGTTTGTATAGTAGCTAGATCTTCTTGTATTTGCTTTGATATTTCATTTTTCAAATCAGTGGAAATACTTCCTAGTTTTTTTTGAGAATTTCTTCATGTGAGTCTTTGAGATTTTCATTAGACCTGAATTGATTTTCTAAAACATATCCTTGCTTGGTGGAAATGTCCTCATCCTCAGTCTTGAGCAGCTATTGTTGCTCAGCCAAATATACTACACCATTGCCTCCCTTATGGAAGCAATCTCTCATCCCTTTCTTATGCAGATTGACTTCAAATCTGATGGATTTAATGTCTTGAGCCAGCTGAATCTGCAGTTCTTTATTTGAATCATCCACATATTTCTCTAAGGACTATAACGGTCCAGGCCCGCCAACCCCGCGGGACCCAGCTGGCACCGCCGGCCTACCAGAGTCCAGACCCGGGCCCACTACTGGTAGTCAGCCTATCACATCAAGCCTGCGGGCCAATGCACCCCAACCCCTCTCCATCCAGGCGGGTTGTTGGTGGTCGTAGCCCCCCTTAGATGAGTCAAACTCGATAGTCAAGCCCGCACTACGGGGACTTCCCAGGAGGTCACCCATCCCAGTACTACTCCAGCCCGAGCACGCTTAACTATGGAGTTCTTTCAACTCTCATCACCAATTGAGCTGCAGATCAATTGGTGATGAGAGTTGAAAGAACTTCATAGTTAAGCGTGCTCGGGCAGGAGTAGTACTGGGATGGGTGACCTCCTGGGAAGTCCCCGTAGTGCGGGCTTGACTATCGAGTTTGACTCATCTAAGGGGGGCTACGGCCACCAACAACCCGCCTGTGGATGGAGAGGGGTTGGGGTGCATGGTCTGCAGACCTGGTTAGGCTGAACCCTTTCGAGCGTGGTGCTGGGGGTGCCGGCGGCCGTCCTTGCGAGCATGGTGCTGGGGAGGCCGTTACAAGGACTGCCTTTGTTCATCCAATTTGACTTGCAGTTGGACCAGTAATGAACTGAAGTCCATGCTTGGAGCAGGTGGTTGAGTGACTGTTTGTAAGGCCTTTTTATATCCTGTGCTCTTTTTCCTGATTGCAACCATCTTCCTCTTCTTATCCATAAAGGCTTCCTCATCATCAGAGGGTTGTGATGAGCATTATATATCAACTGTTTCCTTATTAGAAGGGGAATTCAGTAGCTCCTCCCCCTCGGTTCTTGGAAGTTCCTTTTCTACCTTTGATTGCTCCCCCTCAGTCCTTGCAGTTGGTAAATTAGGAAACAGCTCTTCCATAGTTACCTCTTGCTGCATCTATACAGGAGGAACAAGATTAGTTTGGAAAAAAAAGGTTCTCCCTGGACATCCAGATTTTTGTCCAGGGCCTTCTCTATAAAGGAGATACTTACTTGCTCATCTTAAGCTATATCTTTTATCTACACATCTTGTGCTTCCTTCTCAGCAATTTCCAGTGCTTCTTTGTTTAAGTCTGATATAATGTCCATTACAATATCAACAACATACTCACTCTCTAAAGTAGCTTCAGCAATGCCCCCCCTTGGGCAGGCAGCTCAGATAGTTCAGTGTCTTGTTCTCCTGGTTCAGGGTGTTCTCCCCCTAGAGTGGAGGCTATCTGTTACTTTGGGCGCTGATTACTCTCTATTTGATCTTGAGCTTCTTTTTATTGTTGGTCTTCATCTGAACTGAAGACTACCTCCTCTTCAGAATCACTAGAGGATTCTTCTTGCTGAACAATATCTTTCTTTTTCTTATCTTTCTTGACCTATTTCTGTGGATTAGAAACCTCTTTGGTCAATACTCTATCCCATCTGGATAGAATCCTTACATCCAATCTCCTCATATGGTTGATCTTGGATCCTGATAGTTGGTTCATAACATCTGGTATTGTAGAAGCCAGACATAAGCTTAGTATCCTTCCCAGATTTGGCTTCTTTACTCCTTCTTGGATCTTGTCAAATACTATTGATGCCCAGTCTATTTTTACAGTGAATATGACCCTTGTCATTAGATTGAACATGTAGACTGAAACTCTGTCATGTCCACCCGTCTTACATAGAATCACCTTGCCTACTATTTCAGACGGAAATTTTCCTTGGGAATTCATCCCTTTCCGGGTAATGGATGATCCAACTTTGGTATTAGGGTTCAGCCCACACAAACTTAGTACATCTTTATTCAAGGATGGAACTATTTTATCATCATCCTTAACCATGGGAAGGAGGAGTGATTTCCTGATTGTCTTTAGTGTTAGTTTCACTCGGGAATCCTGAACTGTCGCTTTGATCTTCTGTAACACCCCAAAAAGACCCCAAAAAGACTCAAATTGGGTTTGAGGTGCAGGTCAGGTTACACGGCCTGGGACACGGGCGTGTCCCAGGGCGTGTCGGGGGTACACGGCCTGGGACACGGGCGTGTCCCAGGGCGTGTCACGCAAATAAAATGCAGTTTGAGTCAGAAGATTACACGTCCTTGAACCAAGCCTTGAACACGGGCGTGTCAGGTTGGACACGGGCGTGTCCAATGCCGTGTGCCTATGCGTGTACTGCTTGCAGCTCGATGAGGCAGGGGTGACACGGGCGTGTCTCAGGAATGACACGGGCGTGTCAGGTTCGACACGGGCGTGTCGATGACCGTGTTCTGGTAAATCTCAGTCGGTTCAAATACCGCGTGTGCCGCTTAAGGGTACACGGCCTGTGACACGGGCGTGTCACAGGCCGTGTCAGCCAAAAATTGAGTTTTTGGGCAAATCGTGGCCGTTCAGATTTCTCTCTTTTGATCCAAGGGCTCAGGTGATTTCCTGGCTGGATTTAATTCGTGAAGGCTGATGAAGACTTCATTCTTCATGTGCTTAAGGAAGAGAGAAAGAGAGAGGAGGAAGAAGAAGGAGGAGGAGATCAAGCCACCGGCGGAGTTCCCGTGGTCCGATTCGTGATCCGAAGCCGGCGTTGTGAAGGCAAGGCTGCTGCGGTTCTTTCTCACCGGCTAGTTTTCGATGGCTCCGAAGAGATCGACAAGGGTAACGATCTCCCTTCTTGGACATGTGAAGTCCTTCTTTTCTGCATTTCATAGGGAAAACCCTTCCCCGCGAGTGTGCGGTGGGTTGTGGTGTCCCTTGGGGTAGATATGTGAAGTCCCCCTTGTTAGAGGCCGGAATTGGAGTACGGCTCTAGGCATGCTGTGTGAAGCCCATCTGGACATGGTCTGGATTGGTGATGCTTGTTTGCATATCGGAGAAGGCTCCGTGATTATGGCTTGTGTTGCCTTGTGCCTACCTGTTGCTTGGTGCAGCAGGAAGTGCTGGATGATGTCCAGGAAATGAAGAGGGTTGGATGCAACTCTTGTGGCCGTGCGTTGCCACTTTATGAGCGGTTGAGCCGTTGGGATGCAACTCGATGAAAAGGCAGATTGCCGAACAGGAAAGGTGAAACCGACCCGCGCCTATAAATAGCCATAGATACTTCCGTATTCGAGGTGGCACGGCAACTTGAGCAACGGGGGGTGGCTGATCCGTACCTGCGTTAGGTCCGTATGACTTGGAAGCCTGGTTATAGGTTTTGTTGGAGCGCCTAATGAGAGTCTTAGGCCCGCGCGCCGGAAAGACTAGAATGCTCAAATATCGTATGGACGGTGGTGTTGACCCTGGTATTCCGGTACACCAAGAATGTGCCCTGAGTGCACAGACTGTCGGGCCATGTGGCCGATGGTTGTGATGCCTTGAATGTGCCTGCGCGCACATAGTTGCTATTTGATGATGCCATGCTTTGTAGGGAAAGAATGCTCATGCCCCGAGAAAGGGGTAGGATTGTTATAATTGGGTCAGCTGAATGCTGACCGTTGCATTGTTTGCCACCGGTTGGGTGGATTGTTCCCATGCAGGTGCTGGAGAACCAAGTGGTAAGTGATGGGCTGAAGCCCTACTGCTGTTGCTGCTGCTGTTGAGGCTAGCCCTTGAAGGCTAAGTAAATGGTTTTGTTTATTTTGTTTTCCTCATGTATGGCCGGCCTGCGCGCCGAGGTTTGTAATCCATGTTGTATGGAAAGAGGAACTGTAAGGCCTTAAGGCCAAACTCTATATATTTGTGTACATTCCGTGGTTATATATATAGGTGGTTTATATATTGGACATTCCTGGTTAGAGTTCAAATTATAACTTAAAGCTTCCGCTAGAATGCTCTGAGGTAGGATTCGTGTTTGGTTTGGTATTATCATGTGACCTCACCGTCTGTTTGTGGCATATAGTGTGGGGCCCCGGCCGGACCTTCTACTATACATCATCTAACGAATGGGGTCATTACATTTTGGTATCAGCTTCGTTCGGTCTTCCTCTCTCGCATTCGTGGACGAATTCTTTTATGGGGTGGCGCGCGCGTGTTTATGTGCCCTGCTGTAACGCTAATGAACTCTGGAATGTCCACTACGGAATGTACAAAATCTTGTTTGAGGAATCTGCGCGTTCCTTTTTGTGTTGTTTTGCTTGCATATGTTCGCTAATGTGTGTCTTGTCCACCTATAGGTGACGCGTAGTGGTGCTGGGCAGTCTGAGCCCCAACGCTCTGATGAGAGTGCGGCACCAGCTGAGGTTCCAACACCTCCTCCATCTGCGGAAACTGTTCGTTTAGTTGCTGAGGCTCTATTTGCCATGATTCAGCCGACCGGGCAAGCGCAGCCGGCAGTAGTGCCAGTTCGTGTTGATGTAAGACCCGAGCCGGTTGAGGCTGTAGATCCATGAGCAGCTGACCGGCAGTTGAAGCAATTCATGAGCTTCAGTCCTCCTACATTTACGGGAATGGGATCCCCAACGCAAGCAGAGGATTGGTTATCGCGTGTCAAGAGGATAATGACAGCGATCAGGGCGGAGGAAACTCTAAAGGTCACCTTGGCCACCTTCATGCTTGAAGGAGAGGCGCGTTTGTGGTGGGACGAGGTTGAGGTACACCATTTGGCGGGCAGGCAATTAACGCAAGTGTCGATTGAGGAGTTCTCTCGGATATTTCTGGCGAAACATGTCCCAGCGGCGCAACGCATTGCTATGGAAAATGAGTTCCAACGGTTAAAGCAAGGGGAAGATAGCGTGGATATCTACTTGCATGAGTTTACCAGGTTGGGACGATATGCGGGTACAATCTTCGCGGATGACCAAAGGAAAACGAATCGGTTCTATGAAGGATTGCGGGATGAGTTGCGATTCCTACTTTCGAGTTTAGTGAACCAAGGGTTTCAGGCGTTGGTTGATACTGCGTGCGCGTTGGAGAAGGACATGAGGCGGGTGCAAGGGAATAATGGCTTGGTTGCGTCAAAGCCAGAGTTTCAAGCACCTCGCCCGAGCAAGTCGTTTTACCAGAAGAAAGGGGGCAAGAGGTCCAAGCCGTCTGGGCAAGTGACTACGACCGTTGTGTCGGGAGTGACATCAAGGCCGGATTCTCGTACATGCTATAACTATGGCCGGGTGGGGCATATCGCTCGTGACTGTCGGGTTGTTCAGCCCAAAGGGGACAAGAAGACGGGTGCGTCTTATGCTGAGAAGGGCAAAGCGGTGGTTGATTCATCTACGTCTCAGGCACAGCCCCGAATCTATCAGCTTGGCCAACAGGAAGCGATTAAGCAAAGTGACGTCGTCACAGGTACGAGTTGATTTAGCTTACTTGCGTATGTGCTATTGTTTTTGGTTATGTATAGCTTGTGCATGATGTGTGTGCTGCAGGCTTTGTCCTGATTCGAAATAATTTGGCGAGAGCCCTGTTTGATACGGGTGCTTCGCATTCTTTTCTGTCTGAGGATTTCGTATCTCGAATTGGGGTACCAAGTCATGTGACGGTGGATAGTACAAGGGTGCTATTGCCGAATGGCTGTGTGATGCTTGCGGATAGGTCTTGCGATGTGGATGTGCAAATAGGAAGTCGGGATTTCGGTTTGAGTGCAGCTGTGCTACCGTTATCGGAGTTTGATGTGATCTTTGGTATGGACTGGCTCTCGGAGCAGCGTGCCTTTATTGATTGCAACTCCAAGGAGATTACACTGGGCCAGAATACCGGACTTGTGACGAAGTTCGCTGGTATGCGAGGAGTTGGCGGGACTCTATTGTCTGCACTCCAAGTCGTCAATGCTGTTCGGAAGGGCGCGGAATTATTCTTCACGCTAATTCAGGCTGTTGAGCCAAAGGCCAGTGTCGGTGAAGTACTAGTTGTGTCATAGTTTGCCGATGTGTTTCCTAAAGATCTTCCTGGGTTACCACCCCAGCGGGAGATTGACTTCTCTATTGAGTTGGTGCCAGGTGCGAAACCTGTGGCCCGCTCTCCATATCGCGTCGCGCCAAAAGAGATGGCTGAGTTGAAAGTCCAATTGCAAGAGTTGTTGGAGCAGGGATATATACGCCCAAGTATGTCACCTTAGAGCGCGCCTGTTCTATTTGTGAAAAAGAAAGACGGTAGTTTACGGTTATGTATTGACTACCGCGTGTTGAATAAGCTGACGGAGAAAAACAAATATCCGATCCCACGGATTGATGACCTCTTTGATCAGTTGGCAGGATCAACGGTCTATTCCAAATTGGATTTGAAATTGGGATATTATCAGCTGAGGATTAGGGAAGGTGACATTCCCAAGACGGCGTTTGGAACACGCTACGGTCATTATGAGTTCACGGTAATGCCGTTTGGCCTATGTAATGCGCCTTCGGTATTTATGGACCTAATGCATCGAACGTTCCGAGAGTACTTGGATTTGTTCGTTATTGTGTTTATCGATGACATCTTAGTATACTCTCAGTCGGAAGAGGATCATGCAAACCATTTGCGGTTGGTCTTGCATACCCTGCGGAGGAATAAGCTTTATGCCAAATTGTCAAAGTGTGAGTTCTGGCTCTCTTCAGTAGCCTTTTTAGGCCATGTGGTAAGCGGAGAAGGTATCGCGGTGGATCCGTTGAAGATAAGTGCCATTCGAGATTGGCTAGTGATGTCTTCAGTGGCCGAGGTCAGGAGCTTCCTTGGACTTGCGGGCTACTATAGACGGTTTGTGGAAAACTTCTCACGGATTGCTTTACCTCTGACCACGCTGACGAGAAAAGATCAAAAGTTCATTTGGACGCCGGAGTGCGCGCGAGCTTTTGAAGACTTGAAGAGTCGTTTGACCACGGCGCCTGTGTTGACATCGCCATGTGGTACCGATGGGTATGAGATCTATAGTGATGCTTCCGGGAGCGGCTTAGGCTGCGTTCTTCTGCAGTTTGGTAAAGTGATTGCTTATGGCTCGCGCCAGTTGAAAGTGCATGAGCGGAATTACCCCGTCCATGATTTGGAGTTGGCAGCGGTAATCTTTGCGCTCAAGTTGTGGCGGCACTATCTATATGGCATTAAAGTGGATATCTATACAGATCATAAAAGCCTAAAGTATTTGTTGGATCAGAAGGATCTGAATATGCGACAACGAAGATGGATGGAGTTCCTTGGGGACTACACCTTCGAGATTCACTATACTCCCGGGAAGGGAAATGTGGTCGCTGATGCTTTGAGTCGGAAGACTCCGGTACGGGCAAGCTGGTTGCAGAGGCATGATCAGCGTTTAATCCATGAATTGGAAGCGTTGGAGATATCTTATGTTCACAAGGGTTCGTCGACCGATGCATGCTTGAACTGGACGGAGGTGCAATATGACCTTACGGACAGAGTTCGGCGAGCAACGGAGCTTGATGAAAGTCTCCAGCGCTATGCAAAAGATGGGCCGGATGACCAATTCTCTTGGGATAACGGTTTGTTACGAAGAAATGGTCGAGTGTGCGTCCCGAGTGTGGGTAAATTGAGGGAAGAGTTGATGTACGAAGTCCACTTTGCAAAGTACTCAGTTCACCCAGGGAGCACAAAGATGTACAGAGATCTGAAAAAGCTGTTCTGGTGGCCCGGACTAAAGAAAGATGTCGCACGTTATGTGGCTGAATGCAATACCTGTGCGTTGGTGAAAGCAGAATGCCAGAAGCCTGGCGGTTTCCTGAAGTCGTTACCTATTCCGGAGTGGAAGTTCGATGATATTTCGATGGATTTCGTGCACGGGTTGCCGAGATCTCAACGCGGTCATGATTCAATCTGGGTGATTGTGGACCGGTTGACGAAAGTGGCGCACTTCCTTCCAAACAGAAGAGACGATTCAGTGGAAACCTTGGCCAAGCTTTATGTGGAGCAGGTTGTTCGACTGCACGGTGTTCCTCGGAGCATCGTTAGTGACCGTGATGGGCGGTTCACATCGAATGATTGGCGGCTAGTTCATCAAATGTTGGGTACAAAGTTAGCGTTTAGTACGGCCTTTCATCCCCAAACGGATGGCCAGACTGAACGAACCAACAGGACGATGGAGGATATGCTCTGCATGTGCGCCCTAGACTTTGGTAAGAGATGGGAAGATTATATATTTCTTGTCGAATTTGCCTATAATAATAGCTACCAAGCGAGTATTGGTATGGCACCATTTGAGGCGTTATATGGTCGTAAATGTCGTACACCGTTGGCTTGGGCAGAAGCAGGCGAATCTAAGCTGAGTGGTAAAAAGGAAGTCGAAGAAGCTACCTCGCTCATACGCTCTATTCGGGAGAGGCTAGTGATAGCCCAAGATCGTCAAGCAAAGTACTACAATGCCAAACATCGGAACGTGGAGTTCGCGGTGGGTGATTGGGTATATTTGAAGATCAAACCCTTCAAAGGCGTGTCCAGGATTCGGCGTTTGAAAAAGCTAAGTCCGCGGTATCTTGGTCCGTTTGAGGTGGTGGAGCAATTTGGGGAAGCTGCTTATCGACTAGCACTTTCAACAGACTTGGGTGGATTACATGATGTATTTCACATCTCAGTCCTTCGTAAGGCGGTGAAGGATCCAGCTCAAGTAGTGGAGAATGATCGGGTACCGGTCGAGTATGGGCTAACGACGAGGGTTAGACCCATTCGGATCGAGGATCGAGCCGAGAAACAGTTGCGGAACAAAGTGATCGGGATGGTCAAGGTTCGATGGAACAATTGTGGCCGTGAAGAGCTAACATGGGAGCGAGAGCAGACCATGCGAGCTGAATTTCCCGAGCTGTTTGTATAAACTGTAGACCGTGTACTTTTGTTATATCAGAATTCTCAAGTTCTAGCATTATTGGTTCCTATGTCCTTACCGTGCAAATTTCGGGACAAAATTTTGTTAAGGGGGGAGGATTGTAACACCCCAAAAAGACCCCAAAAAGACTCAAATTGGGTTTGAGGTGCAGGTCAGGTTACACGGCCTGGGACACGGGCGTGTCCCAGGGCGTGTCGGGGGTACACGGCCTGGGACAAGGGCATGTCCCAGGGCCTGTCACGCAAATAAAATGCAGTTTGAGTAAGAAGATTACACGGCCTTGAACCAAGCCTTGAACACGGGCGTGTCAGGTTGGACACGGGCGTGTCCAATGCCGTGTGCCTACCCGTGTACTGCTTGTAGCTCGATGAGGCAGGGGTGACACGGGCGTGTCTCAGGAATGACACGGGCGTGTCAGGTTCGACACGGGCGTGTCGATGACCGTGTTCTGGTAAATCTCAGTCGGTTCAAATACCGCGTGTGCCGCTTAAGGGTACACGGCCTGTGACACGGGCGTGTCACAGGCCGTGTCAGCCAAAAATTGAGTTTTTGGGCAAATCGTGGCCGTTCAGATTTCTCTCTTTTGATCCAAGGGCTCAGGTGATTTCCTGGCTGGATTTAATTCGTGAAGGCTGATGAAGACTTCATTCTACATGTGCTTAAGGAAGAGAGAAAGAGAGAGGAGGAAGAAGAAGGAGGAGGAGATCAAGCCACCGACGGAGTTCCCGTGGTCCGATTCGTGATCCGAAGCCGGCGTTGTGAAGGCAAGGCTGCTGCGGTTCTTTCTCACCGGCTAGTTTTCGATGGCTCCGAAGAGATCGACAAGGGTAACGATCTCCCTTCTTGGACATGTGAAGTCCTTCTTTTCTGCATTGCATAGTGAAAACCCTTCCCCGCGAGTGTGCGGTGGGTTGTGGTGTCCCTTAAGGTAGATATGTGAAGTCCCCCTTATTAGAGGCCGGAATTGGAGTACGGCTCTAGACATGCTGTGTGAAGCCCATCTGGACATGGTCTGGATTGGTGATGCTTGTTTGCATATCGGAGAAGGCTCCGTGATTATGGCTTGTGTTGCCTTGTGCCTACCTGTTGCTTGGTGCAGCAGGAAGTACTGGATGATGTCCAGGAAATGAAGAGGGTTGGATGCAACTCTTGTGGCCATGCGTTGCCACTTTATGAGCGGTTGAGCCGTTGGGCTGCAACTCGATGAAAAGGCAGATTGCCGAACAGGAAAGGTGAAACCGACCCGCGCCTATAAATAGCCATGGATACTTCCGTATTCGAGGTGGCACGACGACTTGAGCAACGGGGGGTGGCTGATCCGTACCTGCGTTAGGTCCGTCCGACTTGGAAGCCTGGTTATAGGTTTTGTTGGAGCGCCTAATGAGAGTCTTAGGCCCGCGCGCCGGAAAGACTAGAATGCTCAAATACCGTATGGACGGTGGTGTTGACCCTGGTATTCCGGTACACCAAGAATGTGCCCTGAGTGCACGGACTGTCGGGCCGTGTGGCCGATGGTTGTGATGGCTTGAATGTGCCTGCACGCACATAGTTGCTATTTGATGATGCCATGCTTTGCAGGGAAAGAATGCTCATGCCCCGAGAAAGGGGTAGGATTGTTATAATTGGGTCAGCTGAATGCTGACCGTTGCATTGTTTGCCACCGGTTGGGTGGATTGTTCCCATGCAGGTGCTGGAGAGCCAAGTGGTAAGTGATGGGCTGAAGCCCTACTGCTGTTGCTGCTGCTGTTGCGGCTAGCCCTTGAAGGCTAAGCAAATGGTTTTGTTTATTTTGTTTTCCTCATGTATGGCCGGCCTGCGCGCCGAGGTTTGTAATCCATGTTGTATGGAAAGAGGAACTGTAAGGCCTTAAGGCCAAACTCTATGTATTTGTGTACATTCCGTGGTTATATATAAAGGTGGTTTATATATTGGACATTCCTGGTTAGAGTTCAAATTATAACTTAAAGCTTCCGCTAGAATGCTCTGAGGTAGGATTCGTGTTTGGTTTGGTATTATCCTGTGACCTCACCGTCTGTTTGTGGCATATAGTGTGGGGCCCTGGCCAGACCTTCTACTATACGTCATCTAACGAATGGGGTCGTTACATCTTCTTCCCTTCAGTGTCCATAGTTGCTGATGAATAGAATTCCAGTACTTCCTTTTTCCAAATTCTTGTTGGTTCTGAGACCAAGAACTCCAAACCATTTTCCGAATTTAGGGTAATTACACCCATGATGTCTTGTGAGGCTGTCGCGAATCCCCCACAAACAAGCTCATAACCTTCATTCACCTTGTCGTCCTTGTGGGATGCCATTGACGAGAGAGAGAGAGAAGAGAAGAGAATATCAATATCGACACGAGGTCTAGAGTCGAGAAATCTGAAGGCGTAGTTGACCGGATTTTTTCTTCCCCTATTTATAGTCTACTGGTAAAGGGTAGGTCAAAGAACGCACCTTACTTAGTATTAATACTTGTCGACATAGTTGTACATTTTTCGACATAAAAGACTTAGGTCTCGACAAAGCTTATTTTTAGTCGACATGTCTATAGTTCGACATATCTTTGTGTTGACATACTTGTGTCAGTGTCGACACAGGCTGGTCATATCTCGACATAGTTGTGTCGACACCTATTCTTTTGTCGACACAGAAACTGTTTCTATGTCAACATATCCTTTTTATTTGTCGACACAACATATTGAGTGTGTCGACACAGTTTGCTTATGTCGACACAAACTTTATACTTAGACAAATTTCCTGAGAAATATTGTGCTTATATATTCTACTTAGGAATGCTTGAGCTGACCTATTCTAGGTTCAACATACCTAATTCAATTTTAAAATAATTGATTTTAGTTTCATCCAGAGGTTTTGTAAAAATATCAGCAATTTGATTATTTGTGTTTACAAATTCTAGACTAATATCTTCCTTCTCCACATGTTCTCTTATGAAATGAAACTTAATTTCTATATGCTTGGTTCTACTGTATGATACATGATTCTTAGCAATAGAAATAACACTGGTAGAATCACAAAATAGTGGAATTCTACTTACCTTGATGTCATAGTTTTCAAGTTGATGCTTTATCCACATCAACTATGCACAGTAGCTGCCTGCAGCTATATATTAAGACTCAGCTGTTGATATAGCTACACTTGTTTGCTTCTTGCTGCACCATGACACCAGCCTTCCACCTAGGAATTGACAAGTTCCTGTAGTACTTTTCTTATCTTCTTTGCATCCTGCAAAGTCTGCATCTGAGAAGCTTGTTAGTAAGAAATCTTTATTCTTAGGGTACCAAAGACCTAGATTAGGTGTGCCCTTAAGATATCTCAAAATTCTCTTAACTGCAGTATAATGAGATTCCTTTGGGCAAGCCCGGTACCTAGCACAGACACATGTAGCATACATGATGTCAGGTCTACTAGCAGTCAAGTAGAGTAGGGAGCCAATTATACCTCTATACAAAGACTCCTCAACAGGTTTCCATGTTTCATCTTTGCCTATAGACATACTTGTTCTCATTGGAGTTTTCATGGAGGAGGCTGAGTCCATTCCATATTTCTTAATCAACTCCTTGTTGAACTTAGACTGGGATATGGATAATCCATCATCAGTCTGTCTTACTTGAAGTCCCAAGAAGAACTTCAGCTCACCCATACTGCTCATCTCAAACTTCCCTTGCATAAGTTTGGCAAACTTTCTACAAAGGTTGTTTTCAGTAGATCCAAAGATAATGTCATCAACATATATCTGGACTAGGATTATCTTGCCTTTAGATTCCCTAAAGAATAGAGTTTTGTCTATCTTTCCTCTAGAGAATTTATTCTCAATAAGAAAAGGAGACAAGGTTTCATACCAAGCCCTAGGGGATTGTTTCAAACCATATAGAGCTTTCCTAAGCCTATATACATAATCAGGATAATGAGAATATACAAAACCTGAGGTTCGTTCAACATAGACTTCCTCTTTTAAGTCACCATTCAAAAATGCTGACTTTATATCCATCTGATATACCTTGAACCCTTGATAGGCAGCATAGGCCAAAAACAACCTTATAGCCTCTAGCCTTGCCACTGGGGCAAAGGTTTGATCAAAGTCAATCCCTTCCTCTTGCATGTAGCCTTTTGCTACCAGTTTGGCCTTGTTCTTGATTATAGTGCCATTCTCATCAAGTTTGTTTCTGTAGATCCACTTGGTTCCTATAATGTTGTGATCCTTTGGTTTAGGAACCAGTTCCTAGACTTTACATCTTCTGAATTGATTCAGCTCTTCTTGCATAGCATCAATCCAGTTTGTGTCTAGCATGGCTTCTTCAAACTTCCTTGGTTCTATTTGTGATAAGAAGCTAGAACATAGAACTGTGTTCATGCTCTTGCTCCTTGTTAGAATACCTTGACTTGCATCACCAATGATTTGGTGAACTGGATGATCCTTCAAGTGTCTTCTTGCTGGGGGAAATCTGTCAATCTCATGCCCTTCTTCATTTTCCTCAACCTGATGCTCCTCATTGTCTTCTTCATCCAGTGAGTCTTGTTCTCCTTCTGGACAACATGAATCTTTTTCTTCATCCACCCTAGCAAGAACTTCTTCATTGATGGTCAGCTTATCAAGCCTATCTGTTAGAACTGTAGAACTAACTGAAGAGCTAGACAATTCACTGTTAATCAAATTAGACTCATTAAATACAACATGGACAGATTCTTCTACAACTTGAGTAGTCAAGTTGTAGATCCTGTATGCCCTACTATTGTTGTTGTACCCAACAAATATCCCTTCTAGGGATTTGGCAGCAAACTTTGTTTAGTAGTGCTTACCATTAACTAGAACATAACACTTGCTACCAAAGATTCTGAGGTAGGAAATGTTTGGGTTTCTGCCTTTCAAAATCTGATAGGGAGTTATCTTATGTTTCTTATTGATGGAGGCTCTATTGAGTACATGACATGCAGTATTTACTGCCTCTGCCCAGAAGTACTCAGGGAGAGTAGTGTCACTAAGTAGTGTTCTACCTGCCTCAATTAGAGTCATATTCTTTCTTTTAGCAACTCCATTTTGCTGGGGTATTCTAGGTGAGGAGAACTCCTGATGAATCACAAGTTCTTCACAGAACTTTGTCATACACTCAGAATGAAATTCAGTTCCATGGTCACTTCTGATTTTGACCACTAAATTGTTAAATTCATTCTGATTTTGTCTAACAAAAGTTTGGA
Source organism: Platanthera zijinensis (assembly GCA_039513925.1). Lineage (NCBI taxonomy): Eukaryota > Viridiplantae > Streptophyta > Magnoliopsida > Asparagales > Orchidaceae > Platanthera > Platanthera zijinensis. Next base: position 172,351,608 of record CM077086.1, read on the forward strand.
AAACAGTAGGGGTTTCAGATTTCTGCCTCAAGAAGAAAACCCATGTGAATCTAGAATAGTCATCCACAATAACTAATGTGTATACTTTCTACCAAGACTATGAACTGATATAGGACCAAACAAATCCATATGCAAGAGATATAAACATCTCATTGAATCTTTGGTATCAAGTGCATGGAAAGAGGACTTAGTCTTTTTGCCTTTTTGGCAAGCTGAACACACGCCCTCTTTAATGCACTTGACTTGAGGACCATTCCTCACTAACCCCATGCTGAACAGCTGTCCTATTGACTTATAGTTCCAATAAGCTAGCCTCTTGAGCCATTTGACATATAGTGAAGCTTTCTCTCCTGCAACTAGACAAATGGGTGAGATATTAAACTCACAATTTAGGTTAAGACAATATACATTCCCTTTCCTAGTGCTAATCAAAATGATCTCTTGATCACTTGACCTCCTTATTTGGCACTCCCCTTTGAGGAAAGAGATGTCATAACCTAGATCACTAAGTTGACTTATGCTAATCAGGTTATGTTTTAGACCCTTCACATAAGCCACTTTAGTGATAGTAATTGAATCACTAGAAATGTTACCAAATCCTTTGATGATTCCTTTTTCTGATCCACCAAAGATTACTTTGGGTCCATTCTCTATGGGTACATAGTCCCTCAACATTCTTCTTGTTCCAGTCATGTGTCTGGAACATCCAATATCCAAGTACCATATAGGGGTATGACCACTTGGATTCACCTGCATCAAATAAAGAATCACTTATCCTTAGAACCCAAATTATTATTAGGTCCTAGGTCCTTGTTAGTTTGAAACCTGCATCTGTTCCTATAGGTAAACTATTCTTGGTTTTAACACTTGTGTTGAACCAGCAATCCATGGCAAAGTGGCCCACCTTGCCACAACACCAACACTCAAATCTATTGTACCTTCTTTTAGGTACAGGCATCACAACTTTGTTGCCAACAGTCCTGTTAAGTGTAGGTGCTGGAGCAGCAAACCCCAAGAATTCCTTTTGAACCTGATTGCTTGCCTATAGAGTGACCTATTGGCATTTGCACCCTTGCCCATGAGATCTCCATACTCACAGTGACCATGAGTAATATCATGATCATACTTTTTTTGTAGGTTGCATCACTTTCCTAAAGAAAATAGGGGGCTTTTTAGCTAGTGGCTGAACTAGGTCCTTACCTTTTATATGAGAATTGGTGGCCCTAGTTCTTCCCTTAAAACCTAGACCAGTCTTTCCTTTATGTGAAATGAAATTGTCTATTAAGGGAAAGACAGATTTTGGCTTAGAGAATTTAGCCACTAACTCTCTTTCTTGCTGAAGTTTTTCCTCCAGTTTCTTAATATAATTTTCCTTGAAAGAGATTGTGCCCATCTGAATAACAGTAATGTTTTTCAGTTTGGCAACCTCCTTAAGTTTTAAATCTATCATCATGGTTGAATCTGATGCATCCTGCTTAAGAGACTCAATTTCCTTGGCCTGCTCCTTGACAAGAAACTTGCTTCTCTTCAGAGCTTGCAACAGCCCACCATACTCATTAATGAGTTGATGTACATCCCCCTTAGAATCAGAACCATCAACTTCTCTTGAAGTTGATGCTACTGATTCTAATCCAGTAAAATAATCAGAAGCTAAGGGAGAATTGTATACCTTGCTTGGACCAGGCTGATCCTGGTACTGATCATTTTCTGACAGAGCCATCAGCCCTCTATAGCAATAGTCTTCCACTCCATTTATGGAGTCCAACATTTGTAGGAATTATAGTTCCCTAGAATCCTCTTCTGTTGAGAACAGCCCAACATATGCTTCTGCATCATCTTCTTCTCTTGATCCTGAAGATGAAGAGTCTGTCCAACTCTTTTGCTTTTGAGCAATAAAGGATTTCTCCTTTTTGCCTTTCACTTGATGCTTCTTCTTGTCCTTAGATTCAGTCCTCTTGTCTGGATAGTCAGCTATGACATATCTAGGCCTATTGTAACAATAACAAACAATCTTAGAATTAGTTTGTTTACTAGGTTTTGAGGCATACCTGTCCTCCTTAGGAGTCTTTTTTTCTTGTAATACTCATACTTGGAGAAGGATGTAGATTGCCTGGTTCTCCATTTCTTATTTTTCATGAACCTTTGAAATTGCCTTATAAAGACAGTAAAGTCCTCATCAGAGGTGTGGCTATCTGATGTGCTGTTGTCAGTATTTTCTTCTCCTGCCTCAACACTCCTTCTGGGTGGAGAAGGAGACTTTCTCCTACCCTTTCTTGTGCCTTCAGCCTTGAAGGCTACAGACTTCTCTTTGTACTCAGACCTACAACTTTTCTCCTCCTCTTTTCTAGCAGTGAGCTGCATTTCATAGGATAGCAAATTTCCAAATAATATGGGTGGAGGTGTATCAGCAAGCCTGGCCACCTCTCTGATGGCACATATCTTTGTGTCCCTGTCCTTTGTTAGTGATCTGAGAAACTTGTCATTCAGTTCATATGTGATGAAGACTCTTCCATAGGTCATCAACTCATTTACTATCCTGAAGAACTTCTTGTAACATATAGTTATGTTGTCAGTCTTGTCTTGTATAAAGCTCTCATATTCTTTATTCAGCATAGATTTCCTGTCCTATCTAACTTCTTCTGTTCCTTCCATGTAGACAATCAGGGTGTCCCATATTTCCTTAGAGGTTTTACAGTGCACCAGATTCTGAAATGTGGCATAATCTATAGCACTTACAATAATGTTTTGTGCTCTTTTGTCTAGTGTTGCTAGGATGATCTCATCCTTAGTCATTTCAGAATAACTCTTTGGGGTTTTAACATTTGCATCCAGAACTGATACCTTCATTGGAATGAAGGGAACTTCTTGAACTGTGATGTGGATTCTTGGATCAGATGCTTCCATGAACAACCCGACCCTTTCCTTCCATATACCAAAACATTCTTTCTTTTAGATAAGCAGTTTCATAGATCCAAATTCCTTCTGATTCTTATTTGAACCCATTCTTGAAATCTGTTAATTGCCTTGGCGATTCACTCAGACTGTTAGGTCTATCTTTGAGTAACCTCCCTCTGATACCACTTGAAATACTTGATTTCAAGAGCCTAGACACCTAGAGGGGGGTTTGAATAGGTTCTAATTTTCTTTAAGAATTTTTTGCAATTAGCTAGTTCTAACTCAGCACAGAAAATTCAATACACAATACAATAATCACAGCACAACATACAACAGATTTATAGTGGTTCCCCAAGGTATGGGTACATCCACTTTCCCCCTTTACCTATCTAGTAGAGAACTGGATTCAGCCCAACTTCCTTCCACTTACTCAGATCCACAAATCTTACAACTCAGAACCAGATTGGTTCCTATAGCTCAGACTTATACAAGTCTTACCTCAGATTCCCAAGAACCCTACCTCAGGCCTCAGCCCTACCTCAGCCTTTATCACTAGGCTTACTACTCAGACTTCCATAAGTCCTACACCTCAGGCACTCAGCCTTACCTCAGCCTTTATAATTACAGGCTTACAACTCAGATCTTTAAAAAGATCCTACAAGAAAATGAGCGTTTTAAAAGGTACAGAAATTTCACCATATAGAACTCTCTATTGGTGTGAGCTTTTTAATCAAAACTGAATCTTTAGATCCAACCTGACTTAGCTTTTTCAAAGCTTCTTGATTAAACACAATAAGGTTGATCTTCACTTGATGTAGAAGTTCATCTTCAGATATCTCCCTCCTTAAATTCAGAATTAGATCTGACTCTTTCTTACTGACTGTTCTGGATCTGCCTTCTTAAGGGTTTCTCCTTTTCTTGTTGTCAAACTCCCTTTCCCATAATTGCTTGATTACTTCCTTAGTTGTCTCTGGTTATCAAGGATCAGTCCCTTATATAGAGTTTCCTCATGATTACCAGCTGATCCGGTTTGTAACAACCTTCTGACAGTTCTGACAAAGGTGTCCGACTTGTTGGTTATGATAGCTGTCGAGTCAGCAGTCATGACAGTTGATTCCTCAAAGACTTTACAACTCAGCATGAACCACTCAGCAAACTGCTTCACATGTGTCGACACAAATAGACTAAGTGTCGACACAAGTCTTGATGATGTTGACACAATACTCTATGTGTTGACATAGTCCTTCGTCTGCTACTCGACACAGCTTCTATTTGTATGTGTCGACACAAGTCCTGTGTGTCGACATAACTGCTCCTAGTCTCGACATAACTGATGCTGACTGATGGCGTTGAGTGTATGTCCAACTGTCATTGAGTGTGTGTCGAGACGTCATTGAGTGTGTGTCGACACAAGTCCTGTGTGTCGACACAAGTCTTCAGACTCAGTATAGTTGTTGCTGTTAGATGGCATTGAGTGTCGTCCAGATATCGTTGAGTGTGTGTCGACACAAGTCTTGTGTGTCGACACAACTTCTGCTTCATGTGTCGACGCAATTCCTGCCTCAGGTGTCGACACAATTCTGGTTATCGACACAACTTCTTCTTCAGGTGTCGACACAATTCCTGAGTGTTGACAGAGGCCTTGCTTCTAGTGTCGACACAACTTCTGGGTGTCGATACAGGCCTTGCTTCTAGTGTCGACACAACTTCTGGGTGTCGACACAATTCTTCACAAGTGTCGACACTTGTACTTAGAGAATTTTCTTGCAAACCTTACACCTGCACAATGAAACTAAAACATCCCATCAAATACAAATTGATGTATATCAATGAGTAAGATGAGGCTTCTCCAAATCTGGTACATATTTTTCAGTGTACCCAATAGTTAACACTTAACATGATCTGGTCATGTCAAGTATTGCTTCCACATCTCCCCTGGGCATGTATTGCACACCATGTCCCCTTTACTGTCAAGTATCTGCACAATATTCTTCTCAGTATTGCTCTACTCCTCCCCCTTTCTGGATTCTTAAAAAAATTATTTAATGAGGAAGGTGAATGGATTATGGGAGAAATTATCTCTTAATCCTAGCCAAAATCTTATGTTGATACCACTTGAGAAATTATCCTTGTGATCAACCTACTTGACTAGATGTCATACCTCTTGTGTTGATACCACTGATACAACACATCATTGCATCCACTTGACACTTTGAGTGGTCCATTGATCCACTTAAGCTAGCTGCTATCAGTTATCCACTTGAGCTAAAGTCACTCCTTATACTACTTAAACATTCTGTAGAATGCAACTATAGTAAGGGAGGTGCTGACTTTTCCTCTTCTCCTACAGCAGCATGTCTCTCCTATAGTAGTAGTGACTTCAAAGCAGCAGCATCTGTTGTCATCAACTTTGGTTGATCTCCCCTTAGGGTTAATCTCCCCCTCAGTATGAGTATTGTCCAGGAAGTTGAACTTGTTCCTGCAACTGCTAGATTTGCTACCCCTAAAAAGGAGCATCTTGACTTGCTCCCCCACAACAGGAGCATCTGCTATCATTTTGTTTACTGGACACTTGAGTCCATCTTAGTCTTGATATCAATTTAAAGACTTGATAGTCTTGATACCATTTTGGAGACTTATCTATCTGCAAGCAAAGTGAGTCCTGCAACAAAAGGAAATTAGGAGCTACTGATGCTATACCAAGTTCAATATACCCAACTCAAACTTGAAGGTGCTGAACTTGACTTCATCTAGTGGCTTAGTAAAGATGTCTGCCACTTGCTTATCTATGGGGACAAACTCAAGACAGATGCCTTCCTTTTCCATATGCTGCCTAATAAAATGATACATAATCTCAATATGCTTAGTACTGCTATGAGAGACAGGATTCCTAGTAATTGAGATTGCACTATTTGAATCACAATATATGGGAGTGTTACTTATCTGGATGTTGTAGTTTTGAAGCTGATGCTGGATCCACAACAACTATGCACAACACTACCTGCTGAGATGTACTCTGACTCAGCTGTTGAAATTGCAATACTGGTTTTCTTCTTGCTGCTCTAAGACACAAGACTTCCTCCAAAGAACTGACAGGTGTCTGATGTGCTCTTCCTATCCTCTTTGCATCCTGCAAAGTCTGCATCTGAATAGTCTGTTAGTTCAAAATCCATATTTCTAGGGTACCATAGGCCAAGATCTGGTATGACTTTAAGATATCTTAGAATCCTCTTAGCAGCAGAGTTGCGAGATTCTTTAGGGCTAGCCTGATACCTAGCAAAAACACATGTATCATACATGATGTCTGGCCTACTTGTAGTAAGATATAGAAGGGAGACAATTATCCCTCTATACAAAGTTTCATAAATAGGTTTTCCTGCCTCATCTTTGTTTATATGCATACTTGACCCTATAGGAGTTTTCATGGTAGAGGCAGTCTCCATACAAAACTTTTTAATCAACTCCCTAGTGAACTTGGACTGGGATATGGATAATCCATCTACATTCTTTCTTACTTGGAGACCTAAGAAGAACTTAAGCTCACTCATACTGCTCATCTCAAACTTCCCTTGCATAAGTTTGGCAAACTTCCTGTAAAGGTTTTCATCAGTAGACCCAAAAATTATATCATCTATATAAATTTATACTAGGATGATCTTGCCCTTAGATTCCCTTAGGAATAGGGTCTTGTCTATCTTCCCCCTTGAGAATTTATTCTCAATGAGGAAGCTAGACAATATCTCATACCATGCTCTAGGGGCTTGCTTCAACCCATATAGAGCTTTCCTAAGTCTACATGCGGAATGAGGAGAGTTAGAATCAACAAAACCTGGAGGCTTTTCAACATAGACTTCTTCCTTTAAGTCACCATTCAGGAAGGCTGACTTCATATCCATCTGGTAGACTTTAAATCCTTTGTATGTAATATATGCAAGGAAAAGTCTGATGGCTTCCAATCTTACTACAGGGGCAAAGGTTTGATCAAATTCAATACCTTCTTCTTGTCTGTACCCCTTAGCTACCAACTTAGCCTTCTTCTTGATTATAATGCCATTTTCATCAAGTTTATTCCTGTAAATCCAATTGACTCCAATGACATTATGTCCTTGTGGTCTGGGATCCATCTTCCAGACCATACACCTCTTAAACTGGTTCAGTTCCTCTTGCATTGCTACAATCTAGAACTAATCTATGTTGGCCTCTTCAAATATCTTGGGCTCAACCTGAGACAGAAAACTTGAATACATTATTGTATTGAGACTTCTACTCCTTATTAGCACTCCTTGGTTGGCATCACCAATTATCTGGTTTTTTGGATGATCTCTTAGATGCCTGACAACTGGAGAAAATCTTCCTTCAGCTTCAGCTTTAGTGGCTGCATCTTACTGATATTTATCCACTTCAAGTGTGCCTTGCCCTTATTCTGGAATATCCACTCCATCTTGGATTACTAGAGCAGCTTCCTTGATGCTTAGCTTATCCATCATTAACTATGTACCTGCAGGACTAGAAGAGGAGCTTGGCACCTCACTGTTAATTATAGTTGACTCATCAAAAACTATATTAACAGACTCTTCTACAACTTGACTTTACAAGTTATAGATCCTATAGGTCTTACTATGATTATTGTACCCAACAAAAATCTCATCATAGGACTTGGCAGTAAACTTAGTCATATAAGACTTCCCATTATTCATCACATAGCTCTTGCAACCAAAGATCCTGAGATAGGTCAGGTTTGATTTTTTGCCCTTCATAATCTCATAGGGAGAATTCTTGTGGCTCTTGGTGATAGAGGCTCTATTAAGGACATGACATACAGTATTAATAGCCTCAACCCAGGAATATTATAGGAGAGATGTGTCACTTAGCAAGTTCCTACCAGCCTCTATGAGAGTTCTATTTTTCCTCTCAACAATCTCATTTTGTTGGGGTGTTCTTGGAGAAGAAAATTCTTGATTAATCCCTTGCTCTTCACAGAATATTGTCATGCTTTCAGACTAGAATTTAGTCTCATGGTCACTTCTGATTTTGACCACAGTACTGTTTAACTCATTCTGAATCTGCTTGACAAAAGTCTTGAAGACATCAGGGGTTTCAGACTTTTTCTTAAGAAAGAAACCTAAGCAAACCTAGAATAGTCATCAACCACCACAAGGGTATAGACTTTCCTACCTGGACTATGAACCGGCATAGGACCAAACAAGTCCATATGCAGGAGATATAAACACAACACAGAATCATTGTTCCCAATGCCCTTGAAAAAAGCTTTAGCATGCTTGCTTTTTGGCATGTTGAGCAAATGCCTTCCTTGGTGCATTTCATCTTAGGACCATTCCAAACTAGCTCTTCACTAAAGAGCTTGCCAATAGTCTTATAATTCAAATGAGCTAGTCTCTTGTGCCATTGTACACAATATGAAACTTTCTCATTTGCAACTAGGCATATAGGGGAGTTTTTACCTAAACATCAAAAAATTAAAGCAATAGACATTTCCACTCCTAGTGCCTATCAAGATGACCTCTTAGTCACTTAACCTCTTAATTTAGAACTGATCTATGTGGAATTCAATGACATAGTGAGATCACAGAGTTGTCTTATGCTTATGCGGTTGTGTTACAACCCTTCAACATAAGCCACTTTTTAGATGGTGACTATGCCATTGGTAATCTTACCATAGCCTCTTATAACTCCTCTATCTGAACCACCAAAGATAACTTTGGGTCCATCCTTCACTAGAGTGTACTCCTTTAGATTGCTCCTTATTCCATACATGTGCCTGGAATAACCACTGTCCAAGTACCATATGGGGGTATGGGCACTTGGACTAACCTGTAGCATAAATTATCTTACCTTCGGACTCCAATATTTATTGGGTCCTAGGTTGTGATTAGTCTGAAATAGAAACTGTCTTTCTGCAGATTTTCTGACAGGAAGACTAACATTTGCTGTAGGCACACTTGGATTATGCCAGAAATCTAGGGCAAAATGCTCCACCTTACCATAGCACCAACACTCATGAATATTATATCTTCTTTTTTAAGCAGATTCTGCAGTTTGGTTAATTGCTGACTATTCATAAGAAAGAGGTGTGGAATCCTTCTTCAAGTTCCTTTCAGTAAGGATCTGATTGAAGGTGAGTGTTTCAGCAAATTTTTTAGCTTGCTCTGAATGCCATTTATAGCAGTCTTCTTTTTAGAGGACATGCTATTTATAGCATCAGAGACATATAGATCAGGCCTACTAATAGACTTACCCTTGGTCTGAGTCTTTGCTAGACAGTCTTGAGTGAAGGCCACTGCCTTATTCTTGAGTGAGGGGGCTGGTGCACCAAATAAAATGGTCTATGATGGGCCATTTGAATTTCCTCATGGGGAGCCTTAAAGGCACTCATTCCCCTATTATATCTTCCACCATGGCTGTGAAAATCTTTGTTCACACTAGTGGATCTACCATTCATCCAGTGACTATAGATGCTTTCTTGGTAATACTTGTTTGAAGGCAACTGAACTTTCCTGAAAGGAATGGGAGGCTTGGATGCCAGAGGCTGAATAGGAGCTTTGTCTTTCTCTTTGGAATAGACAAATCTTGTGCTTCCCTTGAATCCCAACCCCTTCTTACCCTTCTGAGGGGAGAATGAGTCTATCAAGGGCAACACAGTAATTTACTTAGAATAACTAGCCACTATCATTTGCTCCCTCTAGAGTTTCTCTTCAAGGTCCCTAATGAGACAATTCTTGAACTTGATGGTGCCAATCTGAATGAGTGAAATAGTTTTCTGTTGGCTGACTTCCCTATCTTTCAGATCCAGCAAGGATGTTGTCTCAGCCTGTTGGGAGGCAACTAGCTAAAGGGAGATAATCTCCTCATCTTGCTTCTTAGCCAGCTTCTTTCAACTTCTGAAGGCATCTAGAAGGGCACCATACTTGTCAATAAATTGATTAACAACTTCCTCAGACTCAAATTTATCTTTATCACAGGATAATGATGCTTCTGAATCTGAATTAGTCTCATAGCCAAACTCAGATGAGGAACTAAATATAGAATGTACCTTTTCTGGAACAGGCTATTCCTGGCTGGATTCTTCATCATACCTGACCATCAGCCCATATCAACTGCTGACATCTTCTTCATCCTCCTCTGAGTCACTATCTAAATGTTATAGAAGGGCCATGATCCCTATCCTGGCAGTAGGATAGTCTTCAACTTCTTCTCAAGCTTCTTCATCACCAGCAAAGAGCCCAATATAGGCCTCTTCCTCTTCAGACTCAGTAGATACTAAGTCAGACTGACTCCATGTCTTCTCCTTCTATAAATGAAGGACTTTTTCTTCTTGCCCTTCTGCTAGCGGACCTTTTTCTCACTAGCCACTCTTATTTTGACTGGGCAGTCAGCTATCACATGCTCTAGCTTGCTACAACAATAACAAACAACTTTAGAGAAAATATGTTCACTAGTTTTAGAATCATATATGTCTCCCTTGGAGTGGTTCTTCTTATGATGAGAGGAGGAGGAAGGTTTGCTCCTCCACTACTTCCTCTTCATCAACTTCTTAAACTACCTGAAGAAGGCAGTAAATTCTTCATCAAAGCTGCTGTAATCTGATGAACTTGGCCCTGTGTTGTCTGAATCAGCAGGCCTTCTTGGTGGAAAGGCAATCCTCTCCTTGCTCTTCTTGGTGCTATCAGCTCTGAAGACCAAAGACTTTTCCTTGTCCTGGATTTGCTGATGGTCTCCTCCTCCTTCCTAGTAGATAGATGCATCTCATAAGAGAACAGCTTTCCAAATAGAGTGTGAGGGGGAGTATCAGCCAACTTTTCCAGCTCTATGATGGCACAAATATTAGTGTCCCAGTCTCTAGTTAGAGATTTTAGGAACTTGTCATTAAGCTCATAATGACTGAAGACCCTCCCATAGGTCTTCAATTCATTCACTATTCTAAAATATCTTTTATAACATCCAGCTATGTTCTCTTTCTAGGACTGCCTGAAAACCTCATACTCTTGGTTGAGCATGGACTTCCTGTCATCTCTGACCTCCTCTGTGTCCTCCATGTAGACCACCAAAGTGTCCCATATCTCCTTGGAGGTCTGGCATTAAACAAGATTCTGAAAGGTAGAATAATCAATAACACTGACTATGATGTTCGGAGCTCTCTTTTCCATGGTGGCAAGAATGACCTCATCCTTGGTCATCTCTGAATATTTCTTTGGTGTTTGGACTGTTGTATCCAGAACTGAAACTTTCATAGGGATAAAAGGTCCCTCTTTGACAGTAATAAAGATCCTTGGGTCAGATGCCTCCATGAAAAGTCTGACCCTCCCCTGAAAGTGTTTAGTGTTATCTGATACCGATTGTCTAAGAATAAAAGCGATGAAGGCTTATTATTATGTTGTTGAGTCTGTCAAAGGTCTTCAATATGATCGGTGCAATTTGATACCAATAGCAAAACCCCTCTCCCAAAACACAAGATACGTCCGAGGGGATTCTTATGCCCAAAACATTCGCCTTACAGTAGCATCAGCACACGAGCTAATCTGTAGCACAAGTCTCCTATTCTGCCGGTTAATTTCCAATATCACATTATCAATCCTTCAATAAAAGAATTACACATATTTCACAATCCACATTAAGTAAAAGTCCAGAAATAGACAATAAACAATAAACTACACAAAAGCCCCTATAAATATCGGATTACAAAAATCCCCAAGGGGTTACAATAAAAATGCTCTCTGACATCTATCAAAAGGGAAGCAAAGGAATCGTAGTATCAGGCCATGTCTCCCTGGCGTGGCTACCCTCTTATACGGAGTGCTACTACTTCTCCGTCTGTGGGGTGTCCTCCTAAAAAAAGTGGGTGTTGTAACCATTTAAAAATAAAGTGGCTTCACATCCTCTCACACTAGCGGCTCTTAGGCATCGTGCGGAAGGAAGAAATAAGAGACACAATATAATCAGTAAGTACAAATATAACAGGTGGTAATCTTTAAGCTAACAGTTAACAATGACATCAGTAGTAGTGTAAACATAATAAGAGTAATTAATAGCAACAAGTGAGTAAGAGCATAGAAGTCTAATAGTATAACATCACAAGTACATAAACAAACTTAACTTATAAAAATTCTCATAAAAATTTATAAGTTAAGGATCGGGTACAATAGAAAATATCTCATCATATAAAGTGCACATACAAATTATATATGATGGGGATCTCATGCCGTATAGTGCAATGTAATTAATGCAATGTGATGAATGTGGTATGATGACTCACCTATGCTTACTCACGCACACTAAATTGCTATGTAAACATAGACCTTTAGTTTCCAATTTTCGAGAGGTAGCGAACGTATCAGACATCGCCTTTTGTGGCAAAACGGTGATAGTGGAGTGGGCAACTCCACTATTATCTGTACGCCTCAACCCTAACAAAACCAATAGCGGAGCTACTGCGTACAACGACACAGAAGGGGTCTTGGGAAGTAAACTCCAAGAACCCAACCCAATTTGCCTAAACAGCATGGAAGGGGTCTTTGGGAAGTAAACACCAAAGAGCCCAGCCCAACCAACTCAACATGCGCGGAAGGAGTCTTTAGGAAGAAAGCACCAAAGAACTCAGCCAAACCGGCCAAGGTCTATCTGTCAGCTTCCGTCGGTGTAATAATCGGCAAGCCTGTAGATCTGACTCAAGTAATTCTCAACCCATGAACATTTAACAACTATGTATCGACATAAACACCATGAAATCCTCATGTACCAATGAGCCAAGAAGCTCCCAAGGACCTCCAACTGCATCCTTACACAATACAACCTAAGATACAACATATCTTACAATTACCAATAAGTCATCTTACAAGTGATTAATTAAGTGGTTATATCAAATCAAATCCCCTAAAAGTTCCACCATATGTCATGGTTAGCATCTTCAGCATTTACACAAAATTCCAGCTCATTCAGATAATCATGATAACCATTTACAGTATAATAATTTATAATATAATGTTGACAAATTCACATCAAGTGTATATCCAAAAATTATGAAACTTAAAAGAGGTGTCCACATTATCATCAAGCATTTATCTACCAATTTTCTAAAGCTTTTGATAAACAATTTTAGAGAAATTCATGAAACATCAAAATCTGTACCGTTACGACACAGCTTACGGAAAATGTATTTTCTGGAGCTACAGACCATCAAAATTAAGATTAGCTTCATTCCAGAAAGGTATTTCCAAGGGCTATAACTTTTCTGTAAATTCCTAGGTCCAAATCTAAGTCTATCATGCCTAAAATCTGGTTTGAACTCTGTCATGCAAATGTGGATAGAATTTGTCCTATACATATTTATTTCAAGATAGCAACTTCGATTCTACTTTTAGGGAGCTATAGATCCCCCTAGAAAATGTACAACCACTCGTTGTAAAGGTATTTCCAAGGACTACAACTTTGGTGTTGAGCCCAAGACCTGAATCTGACTGGATCATGCCTAAAAATAGGCTTGACGTCCGTCACACATACCAAAAATAGATTTCTGTCTTTTATTTTAATAATTTTCTGCACGAATCTTAAAGATCAACAGATGGCAACTGTTCATCTTCTTCCTCCAGTCAATGTACAAAGCATTCAACTTTTCTCCTCCCTTTCTCGCTCATTAGACCACTATTCTTCACGAAATCAAGTTTGCCATCTTCGTACTAAAGAGAGGAAATGATTAATGACATTTTTACGGTGATTGACTCCCTAGAATGAAAGTTCTAGCGTGATCACTTCCTAGAAAACTCCATTAAGCTCACCAAAATCAAGCTCTCTTGAGCCTGATGTCTCTCCTAATTTTGGATCTAAAGATCTAGCACCAAGGGAGAGGTTAGGAAGCTCGCCTGGTTTGCGACTATGGATCGAGTTCTTCTCCTCGACGACATAACGGTGGTGGCAGTGCTCTAAATCCTTTTTACTGAGCTTGTTCTTCCAAAAGGGTGCTGGTCTCACCTTTTGGATGATGAGAAAGTGATGAGGAAGGTCTAATGTAGAAGGAGAAGCTTGGAACTTATTTACGATGGTGATGGGGAGACTTTTCCCATGCTTTTGAATGACCACTCAGGCCAAGTGTCATGCTCCTATAGGACCAAACTTAGTAATATCCTAAAATAAGATTTGGAAAAAGTCAAGATGTCATTAATGTGTCGTATGTACAAGTCCCAAAATATTACATGTGCCATTTCAGCCCACTATTTTCCAGGCAACACAAAAATTAAAATCTCAAGTCCATTCGTCGAGATCTCTCGATGATTCTTCGAGTTCACTCGACCATTTCATCCGTCAAGTTCACTCGATGATTTATCGAGTTTACTTGACCCTTTGTCAAGTGACACTCGACGGTTCATCGAGTTCACCGGACCATTCCATTCGTCTAGTTCACTCGACGATTCGTCGAGTTCACTTGACGATTCGTCGAGTGACACTCGAAAGTTCATCGAGTTAACTCGACTCGACCATTCCATTAGTCGACTTCACTCAACGATTCGTCGAGTTCACTTGACGATTCGTTGAGTTCACTCGGTGATTCAACCTTCCTACCACTCTGTGACCTTGGGTTTTCTCTCCTAGAATTTTCTACTGGCCTAAGCCACCAAAGGTGACACAAAACACATACGAGGGGTCTATATCAAAATGGGACGTTACACATGTGATCAAGAGAGAGCTGACTTTTGCTTACACCCTCAACAGAATAGAGTGGCAGAGAGGAAGATCCGTCACTTGGTGGAGTCTTGCAAAAGCTAGCCTCATGCCAAAGGCATTCCCAGGGCCTTTTGGCAGAGGAAATGGTCTGCGGGGAATATGTCATCAACCGGATGCTCTTGAATCCCAACAATATGAAGTCTCTATATGAGTTGATTTTCATGGAGAAGCCAGCATGAGACACCTTTGGGTGTTTAGTTCTACCTGCAACATGCATGTCCCGGATGCTCTCAAGAGGAAGCTAGATGCAAAGGCGAAGAAGTGTGTCCTCATCAGCTATGATGAGGAGAAGAAGGAATGGAAATGCATGGTTCTTGAGATGAAGAAGTTTTATGTCTCAAGGGATATGGTATTCGATGAGATGGCATTGTACCTGAGTAGCTATACTATTGAGTTACAAGTGAGCTGGGTAAAAATCAAGGGAGAGGATGCTACTAAAAATCTTCTAGTGGACATGCATGTGTCTCAAGGAGCTCCAGTTTCATCAGGCTCGGGTTCTTCAGGTTTTAGAAGCAGGGGGAGCAATGCTCCTAGTACTTCTCATAGGAGAGCTGATGGAGAAGAAGTAGTGAAAGTTGTGGATAGTGGTCTGGCCTTGCGGAAGTCAAAGCAGACCATCATACCACCTGCTCGGTACAAAGATGGCCACATGTTGAGCTTAGACTCATGTTCATTTGGTGGACCTCTAAACGAGTGGGAATCGTCATGCTTTGAGAATGCTATTGGAGTAAAGGAGTAGGAAGATGACATGAATGAGAAGATGGTCGCCCTTAGGAAGAATGAAACTAGGATCTGGTGCCCAAGGTGGATGACATAACTCTGGTTGCTTGCAAATGGGTTTACAAGATAAAGAACAAAGCAGATGGCAGTATCGAGTAGTATAAGGCTCTCCTTGTAGCTCAATGGTTTTTATAGTAATATAGAGAAGACTACGAGGAGATATTCAGTCATATGGCCAAGATGACTTCAATTTAGATTGTGATTGCCTTAGCAACTTGTCGAGGATAGAAGATTTGGTAGCTCGACGTGAATAATGTGTTTTTTTACGGGGAGATTAACAAAGAAATATTCATGGTGCAACCACCCGATAATGTTTCTAAAGATCATCCAGGACATGTCTGCAAGCTCAAAAAAGCCCTTTATGACTTGAAGAAGATGCCTTTGGTATGGGAAGATTATAGAGTATCTACAGTTTTGCGGGTAATTTGCATCGAACTCAGACTTGAGCCTGTTCATCAAGAAGAGGAGGAGCTTTGTGTCTTGGTGCATTATACGTCGATGATATGATCGTTATGGGAAAATCGGACGAAGAGGTAGCAAAGCTGAGGGCAGAGCTATCTGTTCGAAATTGTGCCCTTCAATGTTCCTTAGGATTTGAAGGGACATCACCAATCATGCTAAGGGGCGCATAATATATTTGATGTGTGCTTGATTTCATGCATATAGGTAGTCCATGATTGGACAGGTCAATAAGAAGAATATGCTGGATAATTCAAATTTTGTCAAGCTTAGTTCAAAGTATGGGTATCAGATTTTGTCGAGCTCAACTCACAGTTTTTCAAGCTCAGCTCACAAGTCGTTGAACTCAGCTCAGGATTCCTTGAGCTAAAACTCATAAGCTTGAGGTTCATAATTCATCGAGCTCAGCTCGCAGTTCATCGAGCTCAGCACACAGTTCGTCTAGCTCAGCACACAGATTATCGAGCTCAACTCTCCACTTATTGACCTAAATTCAGAAGCTTGAGGTTAAGAATTTGTCGAGCTCAGCCCACCGATCATCGAACTCAGTTCAACATTCGTCAACCTAAAGTCAGACAAATTGACTAAGGCAAAACAGCTGAGGCAGCTGAGACCGCTGAGAAGAAACCACTGATACAGAAGACTATCACAGCTTAGAAGAAGAAAGCATTGAGACCGCTGAGATGAAAGAACTGAGACAGAAGCTTGTCTTAGCTGTTAAGAAGAAACAACTAAGACTGCTGAGAAAGAACTGCTGAGACAAAGCTAATGAAAATTCACAAGTCTAGAAGTGCTGAGAGACAAGACAAATGGCGTTAAGTGACTTAACATCACTTAACGCTTAATGAAGTTCTGAAATATTTTCTAAGTCCAGATAGTGATGACCACTGTTGACGTCATCAAAGTCAAATTACATGAAGCCGTTGCGGGAAAGCTACAGTAGCGCCGAAAGCTTATTTGTCCTTTTCTGAGGGAGGTGTCGCTCACCATACTTGACTGAGACCACATTCAAATTGTGTTGTTGATTCAAATCAATAGATATAAAATGAATAGAAGAAAAGAAGACTAGGGTTAATGAGAACGAAAGCAGAAAACGAAAGAGAGGCGGCTAGACTTCATCTTCTTCGACAAGCTTGAAAGCAAAGTCCAGCAATGAAAGCCAGAAGGCAAAGATAGTTGAAGCTTCTTCCAATTCAACAAGATTGTTCCTTGAAGAACAAGTTGGCTGATTCAATCTATCAGCATGAGAAGATAGTTGTGTGAAGGGCTGTAAGCCTTCAACACCAGTTGCTGCCATCAATACAGCAGAGAAATTGGTAGCCATAGAAGAAGACTAATGCCTTCTATAGCAAGTGGGCTGGACTGATATCTGCTCAGTCCAGCAAGTTAGACTCAGAGATTTTTCTCTGAGTCAGTATTTAAATTTTATTGATTAATTGCCAGTAGGATTCAGGTTGCCTGAATCTGAGTTGTAGGGCACTTTATGCATGAGCTGTAGGTGACTAATTAGTCACTGAGGTAGGTGCCCTGTTGGGGTACTGAGGTAGGATCAAAATGTGGATCTGAGAGTAGGGATGTCCTCCCAGTCTGAGTAGTTGGCCTTAGTGATAAGGCTGAGGTAGGTGACTGTTGAGTCACTGAGCTGTAGGTGATCAGTGTTTAACTGAGTGTAGGTCTTGGAGGAGACTGAATGTAGGGCCTTTGGCCTGAGGTAGGTGATAAATTTATCACTGAGCTGTAGGTGCTTGGAAGGGCACTGAAGTAGGTACCTGGAAGGGTATTGAGCTTTAGGAGTGCTGCAACACTCTGAGAGTAGGGCCTTGTGCCTGAAGTTGTAGGGCACTTTGTGCCTGAAGTTGTAGGTCACTTTGTGCCTGAGCTATAGGCCTTAGAGATAAGGCTAAGGTATGCGGTTTGAGGACCACTAAGCTGTAGGAGCACTGCAGGGCTATGAGGTAGGAACCCTTGTGATTCTGAGGTAGGGTTCTGAAGAGAACCTGAGTGTAAGGCTGAGTGCCTATGGTGTAAGCTCTGAGGAGCATTTTTGCAGAGTTTGTGCCTTGTCTAACATAAGTTAGAAATGTGGGAGGGAAAGTTGATGTACCCAATTGGGGAACCACTATAAATACTTCTGTGTTATGTTATGTTGTTAGTTCCTTATTTTTATTACAGGTACTAAGGACAAGCTCTAGATCACTTAGTTTATAAACAATAAAAAGACTAAAGAAAATTCAAAGACCTATTCACCCCCCCCCCTCTAGGTGACAAGATAACCTTGAAGTAATAACTTTCAAGTGGTATCAGAGGGAGGTTGCTTAAAAAGGATTTAACAATCTGAGTATACCTCCAAGGTTAGCTATAAGATATAAGTATGGGGTCAGGAATGAACTATAAGGAGCTAGGGGCCATGAAACTACTAATCTGCAGGAAGGAAGGATTTGGCCTCTAGAAGCAAAGGGTAAGACTATTCATAGAAGCATCTGACCCTAAGATCTATGTAACAGTAATGGAAGGTCCTTTTATCCCCCACAAAGGCTTCCACCATAGATCCAACTCTGAGAGTGCCCAAGGCATATACAGAGATGGATAGAGATGAGGTAGTGATGTCTACCATGGACAAGAGGGCACAAAATATCATAGCCAGCTTCATTGATGACTCAACCTTCCAAAATCTTATACACTACAAGACCTCCAAGGAAATGTGGGACACACTTATGGTCTATATGGAAGGCTCTGAGGAAGTTAGAGATGATAGGAAGTCCATGCTCAATCAAGAGTATGAGGCTTTCAGACAAAGCAAATTTGAAAAGTTGGCTGACTGCTTTGAAAGATTCTTTAGGATAGTCAATGAACTAAGAACCTATGGTAGGGTCTTCAGAACCTAAGAGTATAATGACAAGTTCCCTAGATCTCTTACCAGAGTTTGGGACACCAAGATTTGTACCATTAGGGAAATGGCTAAGTTGGAAGACACTCCTCCAGAAACTCTCTTTGGAAAGCTGATATACTATGAAATACAGCTGGCTTCTAGACTAGAAGAGGAAAAGAGCAGCCAATCCAAGTCTAAGGATAAGTCTGTAGCATTCAAGGAAGAAGCCCCAAGAAGGAGCAGAAGAAAGACTCTCTCACCACCAAGGAGGGAAGCTGAATCAAGCTCAGAAATATATGAGTCAAGCTCATCAGACAACCACATGTCTGATAAAGATCTAGCTGCCTTCTCCAGGCAATTTCAGAAGTTCATGAAGAAGAAGGATTATAGGATCAGGCCATCTTCATCCTTTTATCACAGGAAGTCATCCAAGGATGACAGGTATGTCCCTAGAACCAGTAAACAGATTTCCTCTAATGTCATCTGTTATTATTGCAGCAAGGCTGGGCATGTCATTGCTGACTGCCCAGTAAAAATAAAGGAAGAAGATGAGAAGAAGAAGAAAAAGCATAACCATCACCACAAGGACAATAAGAATGAGAAGTCTTTTATGGCTAAGAAGGAGAGAAGCTGGACAGATTCTTCCTCCTTAGAATCTGAAGATGAAGAGGAAGAAGCCTATATAGGGCTGATATCTATTACTGTAGATCCAGAAGAAGAAGAGGAATATCCTACTTCCAGGATAGGAATTAGGGCCCCTCTGTCACACTGAGATAGTGACAATGAGGAGGATGAAGAAGACTGTGGATGCTAGGGGTTGATGGTAATAACTGAAGTGGAAAGAAGTTAGGCAGATTCAAAATTAATTAAGGTACAACCTCTCTCCATTTCTTCATCTTCCTCTGAGTATGAAACCAGTCCAAACACTGATTCATCTTTATCCTATGATGAAGATTGCTCAGACTCTGAGACTGATGTCAATCAATTGATTAACAAGTATGGACTACTCCTAGATGCTCTAAGGAAGAGCAAGAATCTTGACAAAAGTCAAGAAAAGGAGATTAAAGTCCCAAAGCCTTATAAAACTCTCTATAATAATAAATCTATTGAGTTTTATAAGAAGAGTCATGAGGTGTCTGAACTCAAGAAAAGTCTTGAGTGTTAGACCAAGCTTCTAGAAGAGAAGAATAAGCATATCATATATCTAGAACAAAAGTTCTTAGAGAGATTGGGGATTCTGATTAACCCTTCCCAATCACAGGGTCAGTTTCCAAAAGCTGTAACCTGCCAAGTCCCTGGAAAGCTGGGTATTAATCACACTAATCATCATTTCAAATCTAAATTCCCTAATAAGTTGATAGTATTTCAAAAGGTGAATTTACCTTCTAAAACTGTCAAGTTTGCACCTCCCCTTGAGGATCAATGAAATGTGTGCTCTACCAGTGGGGTAAAGACACATGATCTTAGAAGGAGTGTTTATGTACACTCTAGCCATAAAGCTCAGGATAAGCTCTTTAGATTTGGATCCAAATATCATGTATCTAAAGAGATGAGAGAGACCACTAGATGACTTGCTCCAAAAATACAATTGGCCCATCCTGGACCATCTGTATTTAGTTCCTCAACACATTCATTCAGGAAGAAGGAAGCAGCATCATGCAATGCTTTTCCAACAAAATCGGGAGCTGCTCACATCTCTCATGGACAGCAATGCTTTTCCAACAAAATCAGGAGCATCATGCAATGCTTTTCCAACACATTCATTTAGTTCCTCAACACTATTGTTGGGTGCCTAAGGGTAAATAAATTTCTTTTTGCATGTTAGTCCAAATACCTGTCTACATAAGACTTAGTATTTTGACAATGGATGTTCCAGGTAAATGTCTAGACAGAATGATTGCTCAAGGAACATGCTCTATGTAAGGCAATAAACAAAGGTTGAGGCTGTTAAGTGTGTAATCCTCAAAAGCTAGAGGCAGTAAGCCTCAAGGTAAGTCTCTCTCTTGCATAGAGATTAGGTTTGAAAATTCATTAATAAAGTTAGATGTGCTTAGGATGAACCTAATCAAGCACACCAATTAGATAACAATGATTCAATTATCCTTTATAATTAACTTATGTAGCCTTTTCTTTCAAGTCCAAATAACATATAAATCAGTGCATATTAAGGTTGCCAATAAAACTGACTAATTAACATGTTAGGTCTCCATCATACTTAGAATTTATAAAATATCTGTATAATGGTGTGACAAATAGAAGTACATCTAGACAGTGAGGAAAGCTACAAATTAATCAGGCACTAAGTTCCCTGTATCATAACAGAAATCGTAGAGCAAGCCGTAAAGTCTAAAAATATTTAATTGGTAAGTCATATGAAAAATGCAATTAAACTTTTTCATTACATATATAAAGGCGATAAGAAACGAAAATCCACATCGCTCTCAAAAGCCTTAACCCTAGTCGTCGAGACTGATACCCTCTCAGCGTCTTTCCGCACTGACTAAATGGCGATGAAGATCTCAAAGGATCTCCAGGAGGGCTATGAAATTGTGAGGAATGGATTCAGTCATGCCTCGCCAGAGATTAAGGAAGTGTTAAGGATGATTGAGACCACAGGTTTGGAGTATACCCTTTCTGAACCCTCAACCATTCTTAGAGAAGACGTAGTGGAATTCTTCTCCAACGTCAAGATGTCATCCTCTCAAAACTCACTGAAGTCTAAGGTTGGGGACATCAAGATTAAGATCAATCCAAAGAGACTAGGCAAAGCCCTTCATCTACCCTCTGTCAACTCTAGCAAGGAAGAAGAACCCACCATCATGGATAGATATAATGCTCTCAGGTGGTGTGAATATAGTTAGGCCAAACCTGGGTCTCTTAAGAGGAAATTCTTCAATCAGAGAGGAAAACTGCTTGCAGATAAAGTAGGGAAAGCCCTCATATGCAAACCTGGATCACATGACACAATCTCCAGGTCAATGTTTTATATCATTACCACGATAATCTTTAATAAGCAGACTTCTTGGCATTCAATCATCTACTAGAGAATAGTAGACTGCCTACACACTCCAAACATTGGCAGAATTTTTTCCTTATACCTAGTGAATACCTACTCTGATACATTCAAGCAGGTGCAAGGAGTGAAGATTCACTACCTAAAAAGAATGGACAAAAAAACTTTGGACAGATTTATTAGGGTCCTACCAATGAGCCAACCTTCAGCAATAAAGAACTCCTTTAGGGACACAAGGAAGAAATCTACTGAGGAGGAAAGAACTGCCAGCTCTGAACCAGAGCTTGGAACCTCCTCTCCAGCTAATGTTGGTCTGCAAGTTGTCTTATCACTCAGTCAAACCTCTGCTAACTTCCAACTCCAATTAATTGATATGCATGTTGATAAAATCCATGCCAGTCTTAAGTCAGGACAAGTTTTAAAGAATGCTACTTAAGATGTGATTGATGTAGAAGATGATGCAAACATGGCTAATACTGATGATGTAGATGCAGTAGAAGTTATCCCTGGAACAAAAGATAATCATGAGCCTCCTTAGGATTTAGATACTTATCTTGATGGGTCAAGCCTAGAAAAGAATGCACAGTCTAAGGGGGAGCATGATCAGATGGATCTCACAACTTTAGATCAAGTTGTCAACATAGTGGTTGATTCTGAACCCAATACAGGTACTACCCATACCCTCTTATTTAATAGTGTTAAAATAGCTTTAGCTAAGGAATTGTTTCCTTTTATAGGTGTTGTAGTTGAGGGGGAGTCCTCACATGTCCCTGCTAAGGAAAATGTCCCTCCTCTATTAAGCAAAACCAACCACCACCCAAATCTCTAGTGAGTTACTCCTAAACAATATCAAAGCACTCCTGGATGCCCAAACCACAACCCTCAAGGAGTATGTTGACCAATCAGTTGCCAAATTGAGAGATGAACTGTCAGCCAAAGTCAAGGAAAAAAAAGAAGAAATCTCTAATTTAAACAAACTAGTCACCACCTGGTTTGATAGGGCTGGAATTGCTGGCATCAAACTGACCACCCTCATGAAATCCTTGGACACAAGCCAAAAACTCTCTGCAGCTAACATAGGATATGTCAAGAATTATGTGAGTACAACTGATGAGGTGATCAAGGGTGCAGCAGATCATGTAAATCAGCATGTCACCAATATAGCTTTCCACTCTATGAAGGAGGCACTACTTCTAAAAAATGAGCTGCTTGCTGATAATGAGAGAATACTCCAATCCATATCAAGCAAATATGAAGCCAGCACTACCCTACTGCAAAATACCATTCGTGAAGAAGGCAGAAAGGGGGAGAGCAGCCATGCAAAGATAGTAGCACTCATTGAAGAACAACCCTTCAATGTAATTCAAGGCACCAGGGTAGCACTACACCTGCCCCTCCTGGATAGAAAGAGGCCATAGGACCCAGACATCCCAGTACAAGCTAGAGCTATACAGGATGCACAACTTGCTGCCAGAAGAAAGAGGAAAGGAACTCAAATGGCTGAAGAGTTCATGTCAAAGAGGAGAGCTGAGAACAAAGATGATCCAGATCTTGAACAGCTAAGTGATGCCTCTGAATCCATCATTATAAATGCTTGGGTAAGCCATGAATAAATTTTAAAGAATATTGATAGTGTATATCCTTCGGAGGAATGGATAAAGCATTTAGAAAGAAATTACCTAAGAGAAAGAGTATTCAAAGTAAATCTTGTAAGGAAGAGCAATCCTAAGAAAATGTCTCCCATATATATTCCAAAGTCATTCCTTTACTTCAAGAGGCAGAAGAATAACTTGAAGAAGACAGCCGCTACCAAGGATGTTGCTTAGAGTTCATCAAAGAAGAGCTGAGATGAGACTACAAGACTTAGGGTGCTTTACATATATAATCAATGTCTTGTAATGAAAATCAACAGTGTAGCAATACCAAATCTTTATCAATGAAATTGATATGAGTTGGCCCTGACATTATTGATGTCATAAATGTGTAATGCAATTCTCATTTATTTATCTGTGATAAATGAATGTGCTGTTCTTTCATAAATATCTTGTAATCACAAGTCTTCTCCTGTTACTTGGCTAAGTTAATGATTAGGAAGATCTTAATCATAATGTTTACCTTGTCAATAATTAATAAAGTTGTTGCTATTAATCACACTTTTACATTATTAATGATTGATAACTCACCAGTACTATTGGTTATTAAATCATAGTGTTCAGCCATCTCATCTAGGGGGAGTTATCCTATACTAGGATGGCTAGTTGTCATGATAATGTCTCATCAGGCCTATCATGATACTATTTGTGTTAATGCACCTTAGCATAGATGAGTGTTCTACCTTCTTAAAATTGGGGAGATTGTTGGGAATTGTACCCTTCAATGTTCCTTAGGATTTGAAGAGGCATCACCAATCATGCTAAGGGGCATAATGTATTTGATGTGTGCTTGAGTTCATGCATGCATGTAGTCCATGATTGGATAGGTCAACAAGAAGAATATGCTGGAGAATTCAAATTTTGTCAAGCTCAGTTTAAACTATGAGTCTCAGATTTCGTCGAGATCATCTCGTAGTTCGTCGAGCTCAGTTCGCAGATCGTCGAACTCAGCTGACCATTCCTTGAACTAAAACTTAAAAGCTTGAGGTTTAGAATTCGTCGAGCTCAGCTCACAGTTCGTCGAGCTCAGAACACAGTTTTTTGAGCTCAGCACACAGATCGTCGAGCTCAGCTCTCCACTCATTGAGCTAAATTCAGAAGCTTGAGGTTCAAAATTCATCGAGCTCAGCCCACTGATCGTTGAACGCAGTTCAATATTTATCAACCTAAAGTCAGACAAATTGACTGAGGCAAAACCGCTGAGACAACTGAGACCGCTGAGAAGAAACTACTAAGACAGAAGACTGTCACAGCTGAGAAGAAGAAAGCGTTGAGACCGCTGAGAAGAAAGCGCTGAGACAGAAGATTGTCTCAGCTATTAAGAAGAAACCACTGAGATTGCTGAGAAAGAACCGCCGAGATAAAGCTAGTGAAAATTCACAAGTCCAGAGGCGCTGAGAGCCAAGACAGATGGCATTGAGTGACTTAACATCACTCAATGCTTAATGAAGTTCTGGAATATTTTATAAGTTCAGATGGTGATGACCACTGCTGACGTCATCAAAGTCAAATTACATGAAGCCATTGCGGGAAAGCTGCAGTAGTGCTGAAAGCTGCTTTGTCCTTTTCTGAGGGAGGTGGCGCTCACCATACATGATTGGGCCCACATTAAAATTGTATTGTTGATTCAAATCAACAGATATAAAAGGAAGAGAAGAAAAAAAACATTAGGGTTAAAGAGAACGAAAGCATAAAACGAAAGAGAGGGGGTTTGAATTCATCTTCTTCGACAAGCTTGAAAGCAAAGTCCAGCAGTGAAAGCCCAAAGGCAAAGATAGCTGAAGCTTATTCCAGTTTAGCAAGATTGTTCCTTGAAGAATAAGTTGGCTGATTCAATCTATCAGCAAGAGAAGATAGCTGTGTGAAGGGTTGTAAGCCTTCAATAGCAGTTGCTGCCTTCAGTACAGCAGATAAATTGGTAGTCGTAGAAGAAGACTAATTCCTTCTACAACAAGTGGGCTGGACTGTTATCTGCTCAGTCCAGCAAGTTAGACTCAGAGATTTTTCTCTGAGTCAACATTTAGAATTTAATTGATTAATTGCCAGTAGGATTCAGGTTGCCTGAATCTGAGTTATAGGGCACTTTGTGCCTGAGTTGTAGGTGATTAATTAGTCACTGAGGTAGGTGCCCTGCAAGGGTATGGAGGTAGGATCCAAGTGTGGATCTGAGAGTAGGGCTATCCTCCCAGCCTGAGTAGTAGTCCTTAGTGATAATGCTGAGGTAAGTGACTGTTGAGTGACTGAGTTGTAGGTGACAAGTATGTCACTGAGTGTAGGTCTTGCAGGAGACTGAGTGTAGGGCCTTTGGCCTGAGGTAGGTGAGAAATTTGTCACTAAGCTGTAGGTGCCTGGAATGGCACTGAGGTAGGTTCCTGGAAGGGTACTGAGTTGTAGGAGTGTTTGCAGTACTCTGAGAGTAGGGCCTTATGCTTGAAGTTCTAGGGCACTTTGTGCCTGAGCTATAGGCCTTAGAGATAAGGCTGAGGTAGGTGGTTTGAGAACTACTGAGTTGTAGGAGCACTACATGGCTCTGAGGTAGGAACTCTTTTGGTTCTGAGGTAGAGTTTTGAAGGGAACCTGAGTGTAAGGCCGAGGTCCTGAGGTGTAAGCTCTGAAGAGCATTTTGGTGGAGTTTGTGCCTTGTCTAACATAGTTAGAAAGGTGGGAGGAAAAGTGGATGTTCCCAATTGGGGAACCACTATAAATACTTGTGTACTGTGTTGTGTTGCTTGTTCCTTCTTTTTATTGCAGGTACTAAGGACAAGCTCTAGATCACTTAGTTTATAAACATCAAAAAGACTAAAGAAATTTCAAAGACCTATTCACCACCCCCTCTAGGTGACTAGCTAACCTTGAAGTAATAACTTTAACTATCTATTAAGTTTGAGATGAAGGATCTTGGTGAACTATTGCATTTCCTTAGTGTTGAAGTGGAGAGGAAAAATAGCGGTGTGCTTGTCTCCTAGAAAGGATAGGCGGATCAGATCGTGAAGCGGTTTGTCATGAGGGAGTGAAAGACCAGCTCTACTCCACTTGAAGTTGGGATAAAGCTTCTGCGAGATGAAGGAAGGACTCTTCTAGATCACTTGGTCTTTCTAACTCTAGTCGAGAGCTCTATATACTTGACGATTATAAGACCGGATATTACTTATGCTATTGGCTGAGTAAGTTAGTATATTCAAGAACTCGAGAATCCTTATCTCATGGCACCGAAGGTGATTTTGAAGTATGTGAAGTTCACCTTGGATTTGAGGCTCTTTTATGAGAAGGACACGAGCTTCAACTTGTATGGGTTAATGGATGCTCATTATAGTGGAGATATAGATGATTGAAAGTTGATATCTGAGCATGTCTTCATGTGTGGGTCAACGACAGTTTCATGGTGCAACAAGAAGCAAGATTTTGAGTCTATTTCCACCACTGAGGTAGAGTATAAGGTGTCGTCCTTGGCACTCCAGGAGGTCATTTGGCTGCGCAGGTTGGTGGAACATTTCCACATGGAGGTGTGATGTCCTAATCTACTTTGTAGTGAAAATGGGAGTGTTATGAAGCTGGTTACTAATACAGTATATCACGTGCGGACAAAGCACATCGAGATCAAGCATCGCTCGGGAAAAGGTGCTGGAGGGATCTCTGATGATGGAGTATGTATAGAGCAAGGACCATGTCGTGGAATCTTCATGAAGCCACTGTCGAAGGAACCGTTTGAGTGGTTGCGGGGATTGCTTGGCTTGACTTTCACTTCCCACTTTAAGGGAGAATGTTGAAAATGTTGAAATGAAAAATCGCTTATCCTAGGAATTGGCACGGTCGAGGAGAGATTTTATGCCCAGGACCGTCGCCTTATAATGACATTAACTACGAGTTAATTGTCATCACAAGTCAGCGACCCTGTCAGTAAACACGATCATTCACACAGCCAACGAAAGAAGAAGTAAATATGTCCACACATCACATCATAGATATATAAATACCCAAATAAAGGTCCACATGACATAAATAAAAGAGTATAAGTAATAGGGCTTATGCCCAGCACATGAATATCATAAATATATCTCTCTCTAAACTAACAATGCGGAATCTAAAATTTATGACATCAACCTGACAATGGGTAGTAGTAGTGCGCAGCTCCGGCTCCTCAGATCCCAGTGTCTTAATCTATGGCTACGCCTGGTCAAACTGTGGCGGTGTCTCCACGTGTACCTAAAATGATGTGGTCAAACGACCGTCAGTCAAACTAGACTCAGCTTCTTTGTCTCCGCCTCACCCCCGCGTCTCCTAGGCACTACGCGGGAGGAAAAAAGTGGAGGATCAATAATAGCAGAATGTACAAGCAGGTGATGGTGATATATATAGGTAATTCTTCTATATCAGTATGAGCAGTAAAGAAGGGTAACAACTAGTGCAACATAAATGTGTTGTAAGAGGAGCTAAGTAAAACCAGTAAAGTAAAGCAACTACACTAACATTATAGAAGCGTACCCTAACTTATATGATGCCCATACAAATATATAAGTTATGGTTTCCAAATAGTAACTCATCATATAAAAGAGCCCATACTAATTTATATGATGAGGATCTGCAAGTGTGTATGCTATATCATACTATGGAATGCAATGTTTATGTAACTCACACACACGACTTTGTGCACAGACCTTTCATGCATCCCCACTTTTTGGAGGTGGCCAACCTCTCAGGTACCAACCGTCGTGGCTCACGGTGGTAGTGGAGCGGGTGTCTCCACTCCTAGGCAGGAAAGCACACTACCAAGCCTAGACCTCTAGTACAACTCAATGCTAAGAATACAATAGCGGAGCACCTGCGTACTCTTGCTAGCAACTACCAGTCTTCCATGGTCGAGTGTGCTCTTAAGGGACATAGTCTTCCTAACCTCGGTATAAACATCATATCGGTCTCCCCAATGGTCTACACTCCTCACCAGAGTCATCGTACTTCCTTCGATGTGCCGACTGAACCAGTATCGAGTGATCCACCACATAAGAACAAACCAGGCATAATAATACCCTCCCGAGCCCCTAGCTCGCAGGACTAACCCATCCCGATATAAACAAACCACCCGAGCCTCCAGCTCGTAGGACTAATAAGTCCTAAATCACTCCAACCCACAAATGGGTGAGATTGTTATAACTATAATCTTATCAGACTACTCTTCTCTAACTCGGGATTACTTAGCGATTTATGGTTAACCTTGGGCATCCCGAGGTCTACCCTGTGAAGGGCTTGCAGCAGTACTAACAATGATGATGAGTTGAAGCCCATCGCTCCCTTTTTCAAGGCACTTAGTAATGTTATCCTACCTTAACCAAATCCACTCCCAAGATTTCTAAGTTTGGGAACACTCCAAAGCATCAACTGCTGAATTACTAATTTTTCAAAATTGATAAATGTATACCATATGATCTTGTATGTGTGTATGAATAGAAATCCTCCAAATTCTTGATCCTACGACCCAAGATTTTTTCTCGAGACCTATCATGATATCTTTGATCTAATCCCAAAGATTTATAATTTTCCTAAAATAATCAACAATTATTATAATTTTCCCAAATTATTATTACACGTGATTTTGAACATCTGTCACTTTCTGTCATCAAACCAACGAGATAAAATTATCCTAATATCACCTTGAGTAATAATGGCTCTGGACCAAATTTTGCATCATTCCAATAATATTTAATTTTAAATTTTCAATTATAAAATATGATCCACTATGTCATGTTACACATGAAGTACTATAAATATTCATTGAATAATTCCATAAAAATTACTAGGGGTTAAAAATAGTAAATAATTATTTATAGCAAAAATATAAAACTTTATAACTCCATTTGAGCATAATTATCTCAATAATATAATAGGGGCAAAATGATAATTATAACGGCAACCTTAAGATTCTGACCTTCAAAAATTCTAATTAATTTAACCAGAGTTTATAACACTAAATAAATGTTATTGGCAAGGTTTCATAATTTTTTCAACTATTTTAGTCACCCCAATTTCACTAATACATTTGGGTAACAAAAATACTAATTAATTCATTTGCTGAGCAAATCTACTCCAAATATTCTTAAACTTCATGAGGAGGTGTACTTTCACTAAATAAATGCATGTATAAAATTTCACTGGATTTGACCAAGCCAATCTCTTTAAATTCATAAGATACACTTTTTTTGTCTAAATGCACGCCACTTCACATACAACATGACAACTTGCAAGTGAGATTCACCAACCTATAGGGGTCCAAAGGATCTGAATTTTTTATCAGGACCTTATACCTCACTAATGAACCTCTCACCAAAATTTGGGGTTAAAATAATTATTTTACACCAAAATATTTCAGTTTTATGAAAAATCACATTTTACCTAAAACTATAGGAACATGTCCAAAAATTCCCATTTTGGACTGTAGGTGTATCTTGGGTATATTCTAACATGACCCAAATTTCAAGTCAATATTCTTAGCCAATTAAAAGTTATTAAGGATATAGTGACTGTCTTATCCTAAGGACCAGTCCCACAAGAACTGCCCAACATGGAGCTATATTGCTCTAAATGACCTAATTTCAATTTCTAATTAAAGTAGACTCACAGGGCTACCTTTTCCATGTTGTGCACTTTTCATGTTTCATCCCCTAAGAGCCTAATTTTATGATTTAAAAAGGTGTACAATAAAGGATAAATATAATATATTACATATAATAATTTATATATTAAAACTTTTAAACGACCATTATTTTGTCTTCTCCAATCAGCCAACCGTCGAGATCCAGCCGACCTGGAGCCTTTTCCAAGGCCTTTTGCCGGCGATGCAACCCCCTCCATGGCCGGCCACCACCCCCACCACCTCCGTTGAGGTGGTGGCTATCGTCGGGCGGCAGTACGGCCGCTGTGTAACGTCCCAATTTGCGCTAGGCCCCTCGCACGAGTTTTGAGTCAAGAGACTTGACTCGGGCTCGGGGCGCACTGGCAAAAGGTGTCAAGTACGTTGGATGGAGTGTAGGGTTGAGTGATATCCAACGGATCGAAAGGGAATGGCCTAAGGGAAAATCGTCGAGAATGCCTGGTGATTCTCGCCGATCGTCGAGTATCGCTAAGAATACTCAACGCACACAACGCAAGATTTCCGATAAGAATGGCCTAAGGGAACATCGTCGAGAATGCCTGGTGATTCTTGCTGATCGTCGAGTATCGCTGAGAATACTAAACGCACTCAATGCCAGATTTCCGATAAGCATGGCCTAAGGGAAAATCATCGAGAATGCCTGGTGATTCTCTCCGATCGTCGAGTATCGCTGAGAATACTCAACGCACACAACGCCAGATTTCCGATAAGCATGGCCCAAGGGAAAATCGTCGAGAATGCCTGGTGATTCTCGCCGATCGTCGAGTATCGCTGAGAATACTCAACTCACTCAACGCCAGATTTCCGATAAGTTAGGCTAAGGGAAAATCGCTGGGTATCATTGTTGATACCCGACGAATTCGTCGAGAATGCCTGACGATTCTCGCCGATCGACGAGAATGACAGATGATTCCCGCCGAATTTGACTTGTGCGTTTTCTTCGCCCAGGCAGATTCGCCGGCTTGTACAGGCGGACCGAACCGGATTTCAGTATTCGCATTGAATGGTTCCTTGGACCGGGTCACTTCAATATGACCCATTATGGGTGGTCCAATGAGGCGTTGACACGTGGCAGAAGATGTAACCTAATACATCGGCCTATAAAAGGGAGTTAAAGCCGAACCCTAGCTTTTGCGCCGATCGACCCTTGCCGTCATCGTGGATCTCGCGAAAGCGACGGTGCCGAGGGAAGCGGGCGGAGCTCTTGGAGGCGGCCTTCTTTCTCTTTCTCCCTCTCCTTCCTTTGCCGTGAAGAACAACCGCACCAAGCGAGAGATGCCGCAAAGAAGAACGACTAGATCCATGGCCGGGAACGGTGGTACCGCTGGAAACGAGGTCAGCTTCCTCCCCTCTCCCTTGGTGCTAGATCTGTAGATATATTCTAGGAGAGATATCGACTCCATAGAGTCATGATGGTGAGGAGGAGATTTCCTAGGAAAGCCATGCCTAGATTTGTTTTCTAGGCTTTAGCCCCCTCCAACCTCTTCATCCTTCAAAGTGAAGATGAGAGAAGGATTTGTGGAGAAATATGGCTTCGTGAGGGTGAATAAGGGTGGACAATTTTCTGGAGGAGATTTTGGGAGTTTGGTGCGAGGAGAAAGATGAACGGATGCCGTTCATCTCGCCTTAAGATGCATGCAAAAATCTGTTTTTTTGCATGCAGCGACCTTCGTGGCCAATTTCGGGGGTGTTCTGGTAATATCTGGGTTTTCAACTAAACACGAAAGTCGTAGCCCACGAAATTATCTTTCCAACGAGTGGTTGCACGATTCTAGGCAATACCTGTAGCCACAGGAAAGTCTGTTCGAATTAGCTGCAATTGGGGGAAATTCCACCCAGGAAATCTGTATCCTGTACGTAGCAGGCTTCGAGTGAATTTCTGGTGTGATGCGATCAAATCTGGGATTTTGACTAAACACTAAATTGTAGCCCTTGAAATTATCTTTCCAACGAGTGGTTACACGCACTCGTCGGATTTCTGTAGCCTCGGGAATTCTTGGTCGAAGTTGCTGCCCGGGATTAAGGCTGCACCTAAATTCTGGGCTGTGTAACGTTGAATGCGATGTGGTGGAATTCCATGTTGCGATCCAACTCGAGGCTTGTGTGGACTCTTTTGACATAATCATCATAGTGACGTGATAAGTTGAGGTTATAAATCTAAATTCATATAACGAGTTGTGGACAAGTTTAATTGAAGGAAAGAACTTGATAATGTTGAATTTCCCGGATCTTAGAATGAGCAGGGGTTATCTCAACTTAGAATGCTAAACACAACCAGAGACACAAGCAGAATCAAGAATTTTTATTGATCACAACAATCTTATTACAAGGCGAGACATACACGGCAAGACATGATTTCGCCAATGTACCAAGCAGAGCAAAAAATACAAGGCAAACTAACCGTGCGGACTCAAGGAGAGGCCGCCGATTCTACTACTTCACTAAGGAGTCCGCACAAACCGCCCAGTCCGCCAGGTCGCAAGACCGAAAACCAAGCTGAGCGGACTGCCCCTTATTCCAATGCTGAGCTCTAGCCGCCGATCTGCAAGCTGCCTAACCGCGAGGTCGCCTAGCTGCCAGACCGCACGAGCTGCTGATGCCGAACTGAACAGACCGCCTGAAGCAGACGACTTATTGAACCCCGAAACAAGTTGCCAAAGAGAAGACCGCCTGATCGCTGTTTGTGACCTGCTGTTTACCGCTTGTTGCTTAACCGCAGAGTCTGTACTGCCCCTGACCGCAGTCAAAGCCAAGTCCTGGCTTTCCAGCGCTATCCGCATAACCTGCACAGCACAAACCGGTCAACTCCGTCAACCCGGGCGGATTCCAAAATCCAGTCCGCAGCAACTGTTTGCGGGCTCACTTACTGTTCATTCACTCTCTTATGACGTGATGGAGGGGTCCTATTTATAGGCACGATGAGGAGTGTGGTCACCGCCCTAACCGATAGGATCACCGCCACCTCCCCGCGGCGAGAACCAAGCAGTCCGCCCAGTCTGCCGCATCCTTGTACGATAGCCAGCCCTCCTCAGCATCACAAAGACCAAACTGAACTCCCAGTCCGCCTTGTCGACAAAGGGCCAAGCTAGAAAAGGTCGGCATCTCGTAGACTCTGCAACAACAACACGCATCCGCCATCTCACGGAGATCGCCCAACCTGCTCCCCCCAAGTTCACAGCTAATGCACCAAGCCATCTGCCAAACTCGGCGGAGAAATAACACGGTCCATCTGCCTTGCGAACACAGCAGCAGTCCACATAACACCGAGTCCGCAACTAAGCACCAAGCTAACAACTGCCGGACATAGCGGACAAGGCTCCAGTCCGCGCGCCGAGGCGGACATCTCTCCAGAGAACATTCGCCAAGCATGCAGCCACCCCATAGGGCAACACCTGCCGACCTTGGCGGACTTAGAAGCATTCCGCGCACTATAGAGCGATATCCCCGGACTGAGCCAACAATGGACTTGGTTCAGAACCAACCAAGTCCACACCACTGGCCACCAGGGCCAGTCCGCACTTACTTGCGGATACTGGTACAAGTCCGCCAAGCTCGGTGAACTCCAGTATTACTCCGCTCTAACCGGCGAATCCTGCGGCTACCACCAGCCGCACCACAAGAGCTTGTGTCGAGCTCCTGTCCAGTCTGCACCTTGCCGGACTCCGCGGATAGAGGAGCTATCCGCTTGGTTACCATATGGGAACATCCTGCTGACTTGATTAACCGCCAGTCCTGTCCGCACAGTCCGCGCGGACAGATCGCCCTGGTTACCTGACCATCAGCAAACCGTTGCCTCTTTGCCAATCTGCCTATTCGCCTATCCAGTCCGCACAGGCCGCGCGGATAGAAAACCCGGGTCGAACAATTTGCAACTTTCACTTCACAATTTTCAACACTCCCCCTTAAAGTGAAAAGTGGCAAGCAACCCCAGCAGTTCCCGTAACCTTGCTCCTGGTACCTCCGATAGAGCCTCCGAGAAGATGTCCAAGATATAGTCCTCGCCCTGCCTATCCTGGACCATAAGGGATCCCTCCAGCATCTCCCAAAAGGAGCCATGCTTCCCTCTGCCTTCTTTAGCTTTGACCTCCACTTATGCGTCACAGGAGTATCACCAACGACCTTGGGCACAAGATCCCAAGCCTCGCCACCCTTGAGAATAGTCACATCCTCAACCCTGGTGTCAACCACCTCCTTGACTCCAGTGGTGTCCTCACAGCTAAAAGAACCTTGCTCGATCTGAGGGCTTGCAAGGAAACATGAGATAAAGCTCACCGAGTTTCCTTCACTATATCGAGCTGGTGGATTGGTGATCCTCTTTGATCTTCGAAGACCTTCATCACGGCTAACCACCTCCGCTGCAACTCCTGAACCAGCTCCAATCCTGGGCAAACCAGGAGCATCGCTCCCCTTGCTATCTGAACAAGAAGCCACCGCCTTGGAACAAGAAGCACCTGGAGCATCGCTCCCCCTGCTTCTTGAACCATAGGCACCTGGAGTAGAACTCCCCTCGCTTCCTGAACCAGAAGGTAACGTCTTCAACCTAGAAGCACCTGGAGCATCGCTCCCCCTGCTTCCTGAACCAGAAGACTCTGCCCTGGAGCTAGAATAGTGTGGAGCTCCTAGTGACTCAGGCAGCTTCAACTGAACCTTTGCAGCAGCCTCCTTATGCCCACCATCTTACCTGCTCATCTCTAGCTCAACATATGAGCTATTCCAGTATGACGTCAGCTCATCGAAGACAATGTCTCTTGACACGATGAACTTCTTCGTTACTGGATCCATGCACCTCCATCTCCTCTTCCACTCATCATACCCAATGAAGACTAGCTTCGTCTGTAGAGCACCAGGAGATTGTACATAGCAGGTAGAACCAAACACTCGAAAGTGTTTTACACTGGGCTTCACCTCAAACATCAGCTCATACGGAGTCTTCACGTTGATCGGATCTAGAGGCATCCGATTGATGACATGAACCGCGCAGGCCATCCCTTCCGCCCAAAAGGCCTTAGGAATGCCTTTACATTGAAGCCAACACTTGCAGGTCTCCGTCAACAAACGGATCATCTAATTTGCAACACGACCTTGTTGCGGAGTGCATTCACAAGAGAGCTCTCTCCGGATGTCATGCTTTCTGCAGAAATTAAAGAACTCAGCAGAACCAAAATCACCTCTGATTCCTGCACTCAACTTCTTGATCCGCAAACCATGCTGACCCTCCAAAAGCTTCTTGAACTCCACAAACAAGCGAAACATGTTCGACTTCTCCTTCATGAAGTATACCCAAGTATACCTTGTATAGTCATCAACCAATAACAGCATATACCTGCTGCCTCCGAGACTGGCAGTGACGGTTGGCCCTAGCAATCTCCCATGGATAATCTCCAATGGCCTCTTGCAACTAGTCTGTGCCTTATCAACCTTGAAGCGATCAGCTTCTCCGAGTTGACATTCCGTGCAACTATGACCGTCCTTGAAGGATAACAAGTTAGGCAAGCCTCCTACAAGACTTCTCACCGCCATTGCTTTCAGCTTGTCCATCCTCACATGCCCAAGTCTTTCATGCCAGATAGCTGCACTATCAATGACATTTATCCGATCAGAACTTGATGTCCCAACCAAGTTCTCCCCCTTACTCCCAGAAAGAGCAACGTTTGCGGAGTGAAGGATAACCTTACACTCCTTCCCGATGTGTCCTAGCTACTTGCACTTATAGCACCTTGGTCCTTCCTTCTTCTTCCCATCACGCCTAGGAGAATCTCTCCTCTCTTGCTGATATGAGGTAGAAGGACCATCTTCCGCAGCCACCTTCCCTTCCTTGTTGAACAACCCAACAAGAGAAGTCCATATCTCCGCAGCTGACTGACATCCGTCGATGTAGTCCAAGAGCTCCGATGAGATCAACTGCTTGAGGATCTTTTTTGCATTTGCGTTTCTCTCCTCCCAAGCTCTCATCGCTTCAGCATTGCCAGTGACAGTAGTAAACCTTTGCCTTTCTGCTCCGCAAACCACCTCCCAGAGGTCCTCACCTAGAAGAAAGCTCTTCACACAAGACATCCACTTCTTAAAGTTTGTCTGAGTTAGGAGATCAATACCAAGATTACTTGCTAGTCCTGCTTCCATGGTCCAACACTGGTTTCCTCTTCAAAAGAGCAATAAAAACTTCTAGTTGATCACTGCTTATCCACTCCAACCTCCCTATGATACCATGTTGAATTTCCCGGATCTTGGAATGAGCAGGGGTTATCTCAACTTAGAATGCTAAACACAACCAGAGACACAAGCAGAATCAAGAATCTTTATTGATCACAACAATCTTCTTACAAGGCGAGCCAAACACGGCGAGACATGATTTCGCCAATGTACCAAGCAGAGCAAAAAATACAAGGCAAACTAACCGCGCGGACTCAAGGAGAGGCCGCCGATTCTACTACTTCACTAAGGAGTCCGCACAAACCGCCCAGTCCGCCAGGTCGCCAGACCGCAAACCAAGCTGAGCGGACTGCCCCTTATTCCAATGCTGAGCTCTAGCCGCCGATCTGCAAGCTGCCTAACCGCGAGGTCTCCTAGCTGCCAGACCGCACGAGCTGTTGATGCCGAACTGAACAGACCGCCTGAAGCAGACGACTTATTGAACCCCGAAACAAGTTGCCAAAGAGAAGACCGCCTGATCGCTGTCCGCGACCTGCTGTTTACCGCCTATTGCTTAACCGCAGAGTCCGCACTGCCCCTGACCGCAGTCAAAGCCAAGTCCTGGCTTTCCAGCGCTATCCGCACAACCTGAACAGCACAAACCGGTCAACTCCGTCAACCCATGCGGATACAAAAATCCAGTCCGCAGCAACTGTTTGCGGGCTCACTTTACTGTTCATTTGCTCTCTTATGACGTGACGGAGGGGTCCTATTTATAGGCACGATCAGGAGTGTGGTCACCGCCCTAACCGATAGGATCACCGCCACCACCCCACGGCGAGAACCAAGCAGTCCGCCCAGTCCGCCGCGTCCTTGTGTGATAGTCAGCCCTCCTCAGCATCACCAAGACCAGACTGAACTCCAAGTCCGCCTTGTCGCCAAAGGGCCAAGCCAGACAAGGTCGGCATCCCGCAGACTCTACAACAACAACACGCGTCCGCCATCTCGCGGAGATCGCCCAACCTGCTCCCCCCAAGTTCACAGCCAAGGCACCAAGCCATCTGCCAAACTCGGCGGAGAAAGAACACGGTCCATCCGCCTTGCGAACACAGCAGCAGTCCGCATAACACCGAGTCCGCAGCTAAGCACCAAGCTAACAGCTGCCAGACATAGCGGACAAGGCTCCAGTCCGCGCGCCGAGGCGGACATCTCTCCAGAGAAAGTTTGCCAAGCATGCAGCCACCCCATAGGGCAACACCTGCCGACCTTGGCAGACTTAGAAGCATTCCGCGCACTACAGAGCGATATCCCCGGACTGAGCCAACCATGGACTTGGTTCAAAACCAACCAAGTCCACACCACTGGCCACCAGGGCCAGTCCGCACTTACTGGCAGATACTGGTACCAGCCCGCCAAGCTCGGCGAACTCCAGTATTACTCTGCTCTAACCGGCGAATCCTGCGGCTACCACCAGCCGCACCACAAGAGCTTGTGTTGAGCTCCTGTCCAGTCCGCACCTTGCCGGACTCTGCGGATAGAGGAGCTATTCGCTTGGTTACCATCTGGGAACATCCTGCTGACTTGATTAACCGCCAGTCCTGTCCGCACAGTCCGCGCGGATAGATCGCCCTGGTTGCCTGACCATCAGCAAACCGTTGCCTCTTTGCCGACCTGCCTATTCGCCTATCCAGTCTGCACAGGCCGCACGGATAGAAAACCCAGGTCGAACAATCTGCAACTTTCACTTCACAATTTTCAACAGATATAATTGGGTAGATATAATTGGATAAATGTATAAATGATTTAACTATGGCCATGATATATGTTGGATGGATAAAAGGGAATTAGTAATCCAATGCTTAGAGTGTCGTCTCCCTACGGGTAGCATTGTGGAAGTAACAAGTGCGGTGTTGACTGTCACTTGTTGGAATGAGATTGAGATGAGTAAAGTTGGACGATTGGGCTTGGCCCTCGGTGTCCATGTCCCGAGGCTCCTTCCGCATTTGATGGATGGTTGGGATTGGTCCTCAGTGTTCACGTCCCGAGGCTCCTTCCATGCCATGATATTGTGAAATTGCATGTGGTGTGAGTCGACACATGGTGTCGTAATCCCGGGTTAAGGATAGTGTTGCAGGTCTACGGGCTCGCCAATCATCACACCGATGGGAGTCAACAGCTAGACCTTGGATGGTTGGGGTTGGTCCTCGGTGTTCATGTCCCGAGGCTCCTTCCGTGCTAAGTGAATGGTTGGGCTTGGTCCTCGTGTTCATTTCCGAGTCTCCTTCCGTGTCACGCATAGGCCAGTTCGGGGCTAGGATCTTGGTGCTCACTTACCCAAGAGAACCCGTTGAGTCGTAGTACGCATGTGAGCTCCGCTGTTGTGTCCTTAGCGTTGAGGCGTACGGAGGCCTAGGCCAGGTAGTGTGGAGACCAGCCTAGTAGTGGAGATGCCCGCTCTACTGTCACCGTTTGGCCACGACGGTTGACGCCTGAGAGGTTAGCTACCTGCTCGAATAGTGGGAACTATAAGTCTGTGTCGACATAGCGATTGCATGTGCTTGATCATGGGTGTGTCATTGCATTGCATTCATAGCATTACACTTCATTGCGTACATGAGACCCCCATCGTATAAGTTTGTATGGGCACTCTTATACGATGAGTTTCTTATTGCTGAACAACCCTCAACTTATATGCTTGTATGGGCATCCATATAAGTTGAGTTACTTACTGTTATAGCTATATACTCTCTTGTTGCTGTAGATAGTAGATTTTTAAAATAAGAGCTTGTTTATTATACTCTACTGTTGTTGCTCCTTATGATATGTATACTCACTTCACTTGTTGTACTACTGTTATTTATATATTGTACCTGTTCCTTTCTCCGCCCGGTGCCGAGGAGTCGCCGGGGGAGTGGATGTGAAGCCACTTAGTCTTTATGACTAACGGTTGCTACGTCTTCCTTTTTAGGAGGAAACCCCGCAGGTGGAGCAGCAGGCTATGCAGCTGGACATCCAGGCCAGGACGACAGGGCCTGAAGGGACGGTAACGTCGCTGCCGTCGGTTATAGATGTGAGTGAGAGAGATTTTGTTGTAGCCCTTCGGGGCAATTATATTTACGTACTCTGATTATGTAGAAGCTTGTTTAGCTTCTCTTTTGTTATGCTTATGGATATATGCTTAGTGTGGATTGACTTTCTTATATTATTATGGTTGGGTTGGCAATTATGTGTTGATATTGGTTGTTGCCGGTAGAATAGGCGTCTTGTGGTACAGGCTAGCCTGAGTCCTAGTGTTACCGCAAGGCGGCTGTTCTGGGCATAAGACCCCTCTCATGCCGTGTCTTGTGTTCCGGGAGGGGGGTCTTACACGCTGGAGGGGTGTTTTCTGGCGAACCCTCCACGTCCATTTTCAAGCTTTTTCCATGGAAATTCAAAATGGAATTCGGCTTGATTGAGCTCGAACTCATTACCTATTGATCTAAGATGCTAGCACAAGGGGAGAGGTGGAGAAACATGCCTGATTTCGGGCTTGGATGAGGCTACTCCGGCGGGTGGCCATGGTTTTTGGCATTTTCCGGCGAACCTCTCTTGATCTCAATTCTCCACCAAAAGCTTCGATCCAAGAGCTGATTTCAACTGCTTGAGGGCTTTTGAAGGTGATAAAAGGGTCGAATTGAGCTTTGGAGGCCTCTATATAAGAGATCCATGAATTGGAGGTGGTAGTCCATGGCCATTATTGGCCCTCCTTGATGGTGGCCGACCTTGAACTGCTGGAAACTCCTCCTCTTCATCAGGGGAGATGAAAGGAGGGGTTGAGGAAGGAGAAGGGAGTGTCACTTGGCCTCCCTCCATTATTCCCCTCCTCCAAATGAAACATCCCCCTTAATTACCTCCATTAAAACCTAATTAAATCACCTAATTCAGATTAAATAAATTTGGTAAACTTAGTTGGCCTTAGGTTGGGCCTTGGCCAAGGCCTTAGCCCACTTGAATTGGCTTGGGCTCTCATTTAGCCTTTAGAAGTTGATTTGACCCTAGTTGACCTTGGGGTTTACTTTGGTCAACTTTATGGGTTGACTGGTCCAAGGGGTCTGTCTTGAGTCCCTTGACACCACCCAATGTTGATTGGGTTATGTTGTTGCCCCAATTGGGCCCACTTTGCCAAATAACGTGATTTTGGCCTAAATAGGGCCAAGTTGGACTTTGGTCAAATTGGTCAACTTGGTAATCCCATGATAGAGCTTTTGGGTCCACATGGCCCCTAATGGCATTACAAGGCTAGAGGTGGGGTCGACTTTAAGTTTTGAGGCCAATAGGACCTCTTAGGGGAAGGTTTGACCTATATTGACCTAAGGTTGACTTTGGTCAATTCAGCCCACTAGATTGACCTAGCCTTGAGTCCATTCCTCTATTGCCTCTCTCTTAGGGTTAGGGAAGTGTTAGTGAGCTTATCTTGAGGTGGTGAGTTCATGTGAGTGTGAATTGGCCTATGTTGACTTGTGCACATTGGGGGTGCACTTAATCATTTCCCTAAGCTCAAGCTGAGCTAGGGGCTCACTAGGGCCTCCATGTACCACTCAAGCCCTAACCCTAACTTTAGGGGGTCTGGAAGTGTGGGGGATGTTACATGAAATGTGAAGTCAGATGATAATATTTTGCAAACCGCAGAGGTCGCGCGGCATGTTGACTTGGCTAACTTTAGAGTCAGCGTGATTTAGTTTTGGCAGTCCATACAGCTGTGTGATCCGGTGTTGCTAACAACTGTTTTATTAGTGGTGTCCCTATTGACTTCGGCGGTGATTGTCCTCTCCCCCCTTTGCCTATAAATAGGGGTCCTGATCCCCTCATTTCTAACTGAACCTGGAACGATAACTTAGAGAACTGAAGTTTGTGGTTAAGATTTCCTAGACCGCGTGACAAGGAGAAATATTTGTGAAGTTGTGGTTTTTGAACTGTGTGTCTAACATTGGTCGGCTAGGCGACTAGTACTGGCGGTTTGTTAGTGGAGTCTAAATATGGTATGGTAGGCAGTTATTGGACGTTTAGCAGCTAAGTCACGGGTTGTGTGACTAGAGCAGTCTTCTTCCTTGGGAGCAATTCTAAGTTCTTCAGCAGGCAGTTAAATACTAGGTCGCATGGCTTGGTTCTCTATTTGCGCAACTTGTGTGGTCAGTTTGTTAGAAAGTCCAAGTTCTGTACATGACGACCTTTGCGGACTGACGTCTGTCGGTTGTGGCACTTGCAAGTTCACTTCTATAATTAGGCAACCTTTATGGTCAGGCGACCAAAAATTTATGGGTGACAGGCAGCTTGGCGCATCCAGGTGACTTGAAGTGCGAACAGGTAACTTGGTGGCTTGTGTTTTTTTGTTCGTCAATTTTATACTTGTTTGTTTTTTGATCTCCATCGGGTGCAATGCAAAATCATGTCTCGCTCTTGTATGTCTCGCCTTGTAAAGTAGTGAATAAAATACAAGTATTCATTCTTGCTCTTCTTTACTAGAGGGACATGTTTTAGCAGTCAGCCACCAATCATACATTTCTAAGTATCTTTGGAAGAGAAGTAAATCAGGTATCTAGTATGGAAGGAAGATACGTAAGAGGACTGGGTATTGAGCTACTAACTCAAACCAACTATAAGAAATGGAAGTCTTGTATGGAGAGTTACTTACTTGGCGAGGACCTCTAGGAGGTCGTTGGTGGAGATGACAGACAGAAGGTGGTTCCTATTGGAGATAATGTTCAGGAGGTGATAGCTTGGAGGAGAACTAACGCTAAAGCCAAGTTCACTCTCAAGAGGGCTATCTCACCAGAGCTATTTGACCACATCATGGGTTGTAGGTCGGCTTCTGAGATTTGGACTTCCCTAGACGGGTTGTTGAACAAGAAGAATATAGCTCGGCTACAGTTCCTAGAGAATGAGTTGGCAAAGGTAAAAGTATCTAGTTGTCAACCTAAATCACCTAAAGTGGGTGAATTGGTGAATCTTG
This sequence comes from Platanthera zijinensis, assembly GCA_039513925.1. NCBI lineage: Eukaryota > Viridiplantae > Streptophyta > Magnoliopsida > Asparagales > Orchidaceae > Platanthera > Platanthera zijinensis. The sequence goes on from CM077086.1 coordinate 172,393,770, forward strand.
TGGTTTTTAGCGAAATAAAAATTGAGAAAAAATAAAGCACACATAAGGAGAAAATAAACACATCATAGAAACAAGGATTTATAGTGGTTTCCCAAACTGAGTACGTTCACTGTCCCGCCTCGCCTATCTAGCACTTTGGGCTAGACTCAACTACTTCACCAAAACTCAGATTAATAATAATCTTACACCTCGGAGTCTTCCACTCCTACAAATGCGGAGAATAACTTCCCCTACATTCGATCTTTCAATAAGGATCTACAAAAGAAACTCGGAAGAATAATCTTCCTACAAAGCAATAAGAAAAATCTTGTTTGAATAGAGAACTCCTTTATCTCAGATCTGAAAAAAAAAATTCCTCATTGCTTGAAAGTTTTGGCTGAAAGAAGAAGAAGAATCTGAATTTTCTGCACGGATCGGATCTGATAAATGATTGATCTTTGAATGAATGTAAATCTAAAATCTTGAGATCGATCGAGTTCTTTCTTTCCAAGATAAATCGCAGATCGAGAGAGAGTCAGTGACTATGTTCTTCGTGAAATTAGATTTGAAATTGCGATCATTTTTGGTAATAAAAGTATGATTAAATTTCTCGTTTTGAATTGTCAATCTAGGTCTTTTGAAATAATTCAAGACTATTTATAGACGATTCTTCTCCAATGACTTGATTTCGAACTAAGGTCTACCGTCCACGTGTATTGTATATGGCGGAAACCCTAATTTAGGAAAGCCGTGAAAACTGAGAATGATGCTGAAAGAAAAATTACTTAAGTCCAATTTGTCGAGATATCACATGTACTTTTCAAACTACTCGACGAATTCGTCGAAATAACTTGGAAAGAACTTGCATGAGAAGTTGAGACTTTACGAGATCTTTCGACAAATTGTCTGAATGGTCTCGAGAGTACTCGACAAATTTACTTATCATCTTGACAAATTATACTTAGAACCGGCTAAAACCAACTTTCTATCGAGTTCACTTGACTTCTTGAAAGGACTCAATGAATTCCACGAGTACTCACATAAGTACTCGACAAATTCCCTTAAGTACTCGATGAATTATACTTAGCCGTTCTGGTCAGCAGTTCTCAGTGATCTCTCAAGTACTCCTGAGATCACTCGACGAAATATACGAGTGGTTACGTGAGTACTCGATGAATTTAATGAGACATCACATGATCACTTGACAAATTATCCTTATACAAAATCTGTAACTTCTGAATGTCCAAATCATTTGTGATGCTAGATGAAGTACACTCCATTAGAGAGATTACACATGGTTCAACATGATGTTCTATACAATGAATGAATACATTGCACAGAACTGTGTTTGAAGACCCATTATAACCTGACAATGGTTTGTACTTGACAATTATAACCTACACCACACATAACTGAAACTAATATCAAATACTCCCTCAATTTAACTTAGTTCAAGGGACACTTCTTCAAATCAGGGCTATTGTGGTTACAATACCCAACGATCTCCCCCTATTTGAAGAAGTCAGAACCCTATATACTAAGTTGAATTACACAGATAATAAAGTATAGAAATAAAATGTACAGAACAAATATATAAATTTAAAGATATCCAAAAATAAACAAAATGTCAATATTCATATAAAAGTTCAGGTAAGCATTCTAAGACATTCACAAAAATCCAGAATATAATGATCTCAAGCATGATCCTTTCCCTTTGTCTTCTCATATTATCTATCAAAGTAGGCATAAGGCTTGGGATAGTACTTTGGTGGAGGAGGAGCATCATCAAGATTTTCTCTTCCATGCTTTTTGAAGTGTAGTCTCCTCTTCACATTTGAAACTTCATGTTTATCTCATGCATCTTTGTTGTAATATATCATTGGCTCTTCATTTGTTAGATCAACAATATTGAAGGTGTCAAAAATAATTCCTTTGGAAATGGGACTCCACATTTCAGCATACTCCATGTTCTCTCTGTTAGGTTCAGATCTTTTAGCATATGGTCCTTTCCCATATCTTCTTTTCTTTTGAGGAGATCTAGATAAATCTTCAGGAATTTCTACCTCTGCCTCAACAGTATCAGACCATAACTGTGTGTATTCCTCAGGAGGGACATACACTCCACCTTCAGGATGCTGCTCAAAGTACTCTGCACCTTCAGCATAGAACTCTCCACATACAATAGGTTGTTCAAACTCAATAGGTGGGGCTTGAGCCAGACGGACGGGGATTGCTATAGGTTGACCAAGAACTGAGGTCCTGATAAAAAAAATCTTCAGATCCAATAATAAAGAAAGTAAACAAAGTCTGATTCATCGAAATCTTGTGGGAGTACACGTCAAATTAGTTGAATGGTTACGTGATTACATGTCTAATTCATTGAAAGAGTCGAAGACCTCTCGTCGAATCATCGAGTGTTCACGAATATTCGTCAAATGTACTTGTGAATTCCTAATTAATTTCATAAGTGCTTCTGTGACGACTTGATGAATTTAACCTTCACTTGGGCATATTTATTTTGATACTTTGAATACCTTAGGAGTCCTTGTTGAGCATTCCAAGTTCAGTTTTAAAGTATGTAAACTTTGCTTCATCTAGCGACTTTGTGAAAAAATCCACAACCTGCTTGTCTGTTGACATATAGCAAAGGTTGATATCTTGATTCTCCATATGCTCCTGGATGAAGTGATAGTGTATCTCAATATGTTTTGTCCGGCTGTGAGAAACTGGATTGTTGGTTATTGCAATTGCGCATGATGAATCACAAAATATAAGAATCTCCTTTAATTTCATGGTGTAGTCTTCAAGCGGATTTCTTATCCATAGAAGTTATGCGCAATAACTGCCTATAGAGATATACTCTGACTCGGCAGTCAAGATTGCCACACAATTTTGCTTCTTAATACTCCCTGAAATAAGCCTTCTTCCGAGAAATTGACATGTACCGGAAGTGCTTTTCCTGTCATCCCTGCCTCCTACAAAATCAGCATCTAAAAAACCAATTAGCTTGCAGTCATTACTTCTTGGGAACCAAAAGCCAAGATTGGGTGTTCCTTTAAGATATCACAGAATCCTCTTTGTAACGACATAGTGATAGTTATTAGAGTTCACCTGAAATCTAGCGCAGACACATGTTGAAAACATTATATCTGGTCTACTAGCAGTGAGATAAATCAAGAATCCAATTATACTTCTATACTTGTGTAATGCCCCAGCCGATCCAACGTGACGGTGTCACGGATCCGCTCTAAGCGAAGCTACCTGGCTGCAGCCCAAGAACCCCAAACCCTATCCAGCCACTGGTGGGTTGTTGGTAGCCACAACCTTCCTTTGATGATGTAAACTCGATAGTAAAGCGGCACCACAGGGACTTCCCAGGAGGTCACCCATCCCACTACTACTCCAGCCCGAGCACGCTTAACTTTGGAGTTCTTTCACTTCTCATCACCAACTGAGCTGCAGATCTTGTGAGCTTGTATACATTCCTGGTGTTATATATAAATGTATTATTTATATATTTAGTGGACATTCATTGGATGAGTTTTTGCAAGCTAAACTTCTGTTAGAATGCTCTGAGTTAAAATGCGAGTACAAGGTATTTTGATATTCACATGTGATTCCGCCGTTTGTCGGTGAAACGTGGTGTGGGGCCCCGGTCGGACCCTCTGTTATATTCCATGTGACGGATGGAGGCATTACAACTTATTTAATCAGATATAGTTGAGCTCATTGGAGTCATCATAGAGGTTGAACTCTTCATTCTGAATTTCTTAAATAACTCTTTGGTGAACTTCGTATGAGAGATGAAAATTCCATCTTCAGATTTCTTCACCTAAAGTCCTAAGAAATATTTAAGCTCACCCATACTACTCATTTCAAACTTCCCTTGCATCAAGTTGGAAAAATTCTTGCAAAGGTTTTCATCTATAGAACCAAATATAATATCATCGACATATATTTGTACTAGTAAAATCTTGTCTTTTACTTCCCTAAGAAATAATGTCTTGTCTATCTTTCCTCTTATAAACTTATTTTCAAGAAGAAATCTTGATAGCATCTCATATCAATCTCGAGGAGCTTGCTTTAAACCATACAATGCTTTATGAAGAAAATAAACGTAATCAGGAAGGGATGAATCGAAAAAACCTAAGGGTTGTTCCGCGTATACTTCTTCCTTTAAATTACCATTAAGGAAGGCTGACTTCACATCCATTTGATAGACTTTGAAGCCTTTGTGAGCAGCATACGCTAAAAATAATCTTATTGCTTCGAGTCTGGCCACCGACACAAAAGTCCGATCGAAGTCGATCCCTTCTTCTTGTCAGTAACCTTGAGCTACAAGTCTAGCTTTATTCTTTATAATGACTCCATTCTCGTCCAGCTTGTTTCTGAAGACTCATTTCGTCCCTATAATATTATGACCTTTCGGGCTTGGTACTAGCTCCCACACCTTACATCCTTTGAACTGATTGAGCTCTTCTTGGAATATGATGATCCATGAAGCATCCTTATTTACTTCATCAAACTTCTTCGGCTCAATTTGGGAAAGAAAACTCAAATACAATACTTCGTTAGTTGTACCTATTCTTGTTCGAACTCCTTCATTAGGATCTCAGATGATCAGATCAATGAGGTGATCTCATGAATGTTTGATCACTAGATTCCTTGTATTTCCACCAGGAGGTTCTGCTTCTTATAGTGCACGTTCTTCAACTTGAAGTTCTTCATTGTTAATCAAGCTTGGTGTATTGACTTTGATGGAGCTTGAGATGTCTTCTTTAATTGCTTCTTCTAATCTTAGCTCTTTTAGCTGCAAACCTGCATCTTCAACAAGAATACTAGAAGAGCTATTATGAAGCATAATCGTCGCATCAAATACAAAATTAATTGATTCTTTTACAACCAGGGTTTTCTTATTAAAAATCCTATAAACTTACTATGACTACTATATCCTACAAAAATACCTTCAAAATATTTTTCATTAAACTTAGTTTTTTAATACATCTCGTTATTAAGTACAAAGCATTTGCTTCCAAAAATTTTGAAGTAGGACACAGTCGTTTTCTTACCTTTAAGAAGCTCATAAGGCGTCTTACAATTGATTCTTGTTGATTAAGACTCTATTTTGCACGCGACAAGCTGCATTGATTGCTTCAACCCAAAAATTCTCTGGAAACGAAGAGTTATTTAACATTATTTTGCCTGCCTCAATGTGTGTTCTGTTCTTTCTCTCGACAACTCCATTTTGTAATGGAGTATGAGGAGAGGAAAACTCATGAAAGATACCTTGGTGTTGGGTCCATTGATCCCAAAATCCTTAATTTGAAGAAGGACCAGCAAAACAATGTATACACATGTTGTGATCTAACTTGTGTTTAAGGTGAATGAATGCAGTTTGTCCTGATAAGATATGATGGGACAGATAGCCTAAGTGGCTAAGACAGGTAAGTTCTTACCTAAGTTGTGGAAAGACAGATAACTGTCTGAGTCCACAGGCGTTGAGTGAAGATAAGTAACTCAACGCCAGATGACTTATAACACTGAGTGAATCCTATACAGTCAAAGACAAGGCAGTGGCAAGCTGAGAAAATGGAAAAATCCATAGGCGTTGAGTGTTGTTAACTCACTCAATGCCATAGTAAAAAAGCTATGATATAGGCTAAAGCAGTAAAAGCCTAAAGTTGGAATGAGCAGAAATATGGCTAAGTCCACATGCATTGAGTGAAGTCAATTCACTCAACGCCATGCTACTAAAGAGAAAGTTAGCTAAGTGTTTTGGCATTGAGTGATGAAGACACACTCAATGCTATTCAGCAAAAAGGCTATAAGTTGAACTGGTTGAACTAAGTTCAGATTTTGTCGAACTGAGTTCAGAGTTTGTCGAGCTCAGCTCACATTTCATCGAGCTAAGTTCAGAGCTTGAGTTCTGAGTTCATCGAGATCAGTTCAAAGTTCGTCAAGCTCATCTCACATTTTGTCGAGCTAAGTTTAGAGCTTGAGTTCTAAGTTCGTCGAGCTCAGCTCACATTCGTCGAGCTAAGTTTAGATCTTGAGATTCTGAGTTCGTTGAGCTTAGTTGAGAGTTCGTCGAACTGAGTTCAAAGTTTGTTGAGCTCAGATTCACCATTCGTCGAACTCAGTTCAAAGTAAGATAGTCTAAGCCTAGTGATTTTAAACACAGAAAATTGGCTACGGAAAAAAGCATTGAGTGAGGAGTGCTCACTCAATGCTCTCAACGCCTTTATGCAGAAATGAGTTAAAAGAAAATAACATTGAGTGAGGCATGCTCACTCAATGCTCTCAACGCTTCAGTTGCTGAAAAAAAGATATATGGCTAAGGCAGATGGCGTTGATTGAGGGTTGTTCACTCAACGCCCTCAACGCCTAGAAATAGATTTATATTCTAAGTAGTTTGGCGTTGAGTGAAGGCTACTCACTCAATGCCAAGTGAAAGTAAATCTGTCCAAGAGTTTTGGCATTGAGTGATGCTTATTCACTCAACGCCTATGCTAATATTGCTTGATTTTTGGCCAATTCCATTGTTGGTGACGTCAGCAAGTCAACAAGTCAACATATTCAAATAAGTGGCAGGATGGCTACAGTACACGATAAAGGTTGAAGCAGACCCACTGTACGATAGTTGGCAATAAAGCAAAATTACAGCCAACATTAAAAGTGTGGGACCCACTGCTAAAAGAGTCGTTGGGTCTCAATAAATAAAAGGAAGTGCTCTTTATAGAAAAAGAGTTCGTGACAGTTGTTCTTCTTCTCCGGCATTGTTGTGGAGCTAAAGAACAGGAAGCTCAAGTTAGAAAGACAAAGAGCAAGTTAGTTGTTGAGATCAACATCTTCAACAACAAGTTTGCTGGTACCATCTTCATCTGCACCAGCAAGCAAGCTCAGGGTGATTCTCTGAGAAAGAGATAGCAGCAAGAGCCAACCCTTGTTGTAGGAGCTTCACAGATCCATCCAATACTTTCTAAAAGAACATACACTTGAGGAGCTGTGAAGAAGAAGTTGGAGCTGAGCAGTTGGCTCAGTTTAGAAAGGAGTAGAGAAACTGATCTGCTAGTTGCTTCCAGCATAAGCCAAAGCTTCTACATCATTATTGATGTTAAGAAGAGAGAGATGAATCTTTGGTTCAGTTCAGAAAGAGGCAGAATAGTATTCTGCAAGTTTCTTCCAGCTTAAGTGCATAAACTTGTTGCTGTGAAGTAGTTGGGACTGAGGTGAACTCAGCTCAGTAAAGTTGACACAGGAAAACTCTCCTGGTGTCATAGTGGGGGGCTGAGTCTAACTCACCCAAGTCTGATTGTCATAGAGGAATTTCTCTTGTGATCAATCAAGAACCACATCAACCCATTTCCATCTTGTAGGATCCTTCTAGATCTGAGCTGTAGGAGTGCTGCAACACTCTGAGAGTAGGGCCTAGTGCCTGAAATTATAGGGCGGAAAAGCCTGAGTTATAGGCCTTAGAGATAAGGCTGAGGTAGGTGGTTTGAGAACCACTGAGCTGTAAGAGCACTGTAGGGCTCTGAGGTAGGAACCTTTGTGGTTCTGAGGTAGGGTTCTGAAGAGAACTTGAGTATAAGGCTGAGGGACTGAGGTGTAAGCTCTTTGGAGAATTTTGGAGAAGTGCTTAGTACAACAAGAGAGTTGGATAGGTGGGAGGGAAAGTGGATGTACCCAATTGGGGAACAATTATAAATATCTGTGTGCTTTGTTGTGTTGTTTTCTTTGTGCCGGGTAAATCATCTTGAAAGAAGAAATTAATCAACCACTCAAGAAGCAAAATAAAAGAAAAGAAAAGAACTAATAAAGAGACCAATAACCTATTGACCCCCCCCCCCTCTAGGTGATTTATCTATCCTTGAAATTAAAGACTTTCAAGTGGTATCAGAGGGAGGTTACTCAAAAAGGACCTAATAGTCTGAGTTGACCTCCAAGGATAGCTAAAAGGTTAAACTTATGTGTTCAAGGATTAACCATAAGATGTGGAACTCTATGGAGCAGTAAATCTATAGAGAGGACAAGATCAACATTGGGCTATTGGATGCTCTTAGTAATGACAAAGTCCTTCCAGATGCAAGAGCAAGAATCTGGGCCCCTTTATCACATTCAGAGAGTGACACAGAGGTGGATGAAGTGGAAGAAGAGGAATACAAATGTCATAGACAAATAGCTACACCATAAGTATAATATTGTCAGGATCAGCCTGGTTAAAATAAGGTGCATTCCCCATCTAGCTCATCCTCAGAGTCTGGATATGAATCTTGTACAGACTCTGATGTCTCCTCATCTAGTGATTATGAGGGTCCTTTGACAGATGATGATATCAATCAATTGATTGACAATCCTGCTGCCCTTCTTAAAGCTTTCAAGGAAAGTAAGCTGCTTGTTAAGAAACAAGCAGAGGAAATAGCCTCCCTACAGAAGACTGCTTCCCAGCTGGATGAAGCTTCATCCTTCCTATGTATAAAAGAGAGGGAAGCAGCTCATCTGAAAATCATGGTAGATATCCATGTTGAGTCCCTAAAATACAAGGACTCTATTATCAAGAATCTTTAGGAGAAACTTGATAGGGATAGGAGAATTGTGTCTAACTTCTCTAAGATAGATTCAATCAAGAGATGATCTAAATCTGAGTGGATTTCTAAAGTAATCCAATCCCAAAAAGGAGGCCAAGTTCCTGTCAGGCCTCAGCCTACCTTTCACAAGGTAATTCTCCCTTCTAACAGGTATGGCCAAGACCCCAGGGATGGTCACTGGAGGAATGGGAATCTTCCTTGTAAGACTACAAATGTCTCTTACAATGGAAGAAGAAAGGTCATGGGTCTGAGTGCTCAAAAGGCTCCCATGAAGAAGTGCAAAAGGCCTATCCTGGACCTTTTATATTTAATGTACCAGCTCTATCTCTCTTGAGCAATACAGTGGCCTTTTCACAAAATCTCCCTGCTCACACTCTGACCAAGGGTAAATCAACCAGGATGCAATACTTGGAATCTTCCAAGGGCACCAACAACATGTCCTCTACAAGGAAAACTGCTGCTGATAGACCTTATGAAAAACCAAGCTCTCATCATGTTAGACCCACTCTCAGTCAGACTGTGGCTAAGAGAATTTGGAACAAGGAAGCTGCACTTCCTTCTGTTCAGTCTGCAGTAAACCATGCTGCCAGACTTGCTCATAAAAGAAGATACAATATCCATGAGTGCTTGTGCTATGGAAAAGTGGGCCACTTTGCCATAGATTGTTTGCACAACCCTAGTGTGCCAAGGGTAAGAGAAAGTCTTCCTGACAGGGCTCCTGTAGGTAGACATTTGTTTTTTCAAGCTAACACGAACCTAGGACCCAAGTCAGCTTGGGTTCCTAAAGGAAGGTAATTCTGTCTTGCAAGATAGTCCAAGTTGCCATAACTATTTATGGTCCTTAGACAGTATTGTACCAGACCCAAGTATGGATATAAGAAATGATTCAACTTATCATCATGCACTAAATGTCAATGACAAGTGCAATTATTAAGGGGGAGCTTACAAAGGAAATCCAGATGAACATCAAAGGCTAAAGCTCAGAAGCAAGGTTGTTGGTAAGCTTAGAAACTGTGAATCAAGCATGGACTTCAAGTCTATAGAGCAGAGATAAGTAGAATTCACCTTTCTTTAATTCTACTACTTAATTTCACTACTGATTACTCATGTATGAGAAGGGTAATTGAAACAAATGACTAAGAAGATGTAAAAACAACAACTCTTCTTAATACATATGTTAGTGGCTTACATGTTCACCATGCAACAAAATATAACTTGTCTCAACATACCCAAAGACACATTGCATATGGAATACTAAGCTAGATTAGCATCAAAATTTGGTTGAGCCAATTGACTTTTGGGGCTAATACACTCTCAATTGAAATTATGTCTAATTGCACCCTAATAGAACACATTTTAGAATATGCACTGTAGGTCTATATTACCCCTGCAAGTTAGGTCAACACAGTTAGGGGCTAATTGAAATTTAAATTACTAAAGAAAACTGATGTTAAGCTAAATAAGCTCACTTAACAAATACTGGAGAAAAGACGGACAGCGGATATGTGTCGGGATTCAATCCGGGCCATTGATCAAGATTAAACAACAAATATGGATTCGTGACTTTCCGCCTTCCTTTTAGCAATACCTATAAATAAAAGGTCTTGTGCAATAAGCCAAGTTACTACTCCTTACCCTCTCCTGCCCGCATTCGCTAAATTGACGGGAACTCACTTTCGCTGGCATTCTCAAATTCTCCAGAGAAATAGCGCCCAAGGGACCAGATTTCCTCTTTGAAGGAGCAGATGTAGTTCGAAATGGATTCATTGATGCTCTGGAAGAAGTTTAGCAGGTGCTTAATCTTCTGTAGAAATCTAACCTAGCCTTCGTCCTGGCGGAATCCTATCTTCTGTGGAAGAGGGAAGTACTGGAGTTGTTTGCCAACGCCAAAGCGGATGCTTCAGCTTGTAAAATTAAGACCATAGTAAGCGGAAAGAAGATCAAGATAACCCCTAGAAGGCTATGCAAGGCTCTGTAGCTGCCAAAGCTTTTTGCAACTGAGGATGAAGAAGAGCTATTACTGGACAATACAAAATCGGCAATGAAATGGTGTTGACTTTCTAAGCACACAACCAGATCAATTCAATGGAAAGAACTCAACCTGAGAGGCAAGTTCCTAGCCGATGTCATTAGGAAAGCTCTGATATGCAAAAATAGGCTCCCATGACAAAATCTCAAAAAGTATGTTTGAACTAATGGCTAGGGTCATACTGTCCAAGAGAACTGATTGGGGAAGAGTGATGTTTGAAATAATAGTGGACTGCATGACTGAACAAAATTTAGGGAGAATCGTTTCACTATTTCTACGAGAAACTGCTCTAGAAATTCTAAATCTGAAACTTGGTGCAAGAATACACCACATGAGAAGGATGGACATCAGGATGCTTGAGAGATGGGGCAGGGTGCTTTCGCCTCGTGGTCTAGAAGCTATGGAAAGAAAAGGAAAGAGAATTGCTGCTACTGAGCCCAGCAACTCATCTGAGGATGAAGAGCCTCATGATCCTGATCTATCTTCATCTGCTGAAGTGTCCAGGAGGGACATGAATATCCAGGTATCTGCCTCGTCTGATCTTACCCCTCTTAGTCATGTGAGCAGACTAGAATCAGGCATTATTCCTGAAGTGGATGAGACTGCTATTGAGTTAGCTAGATTTGCTGGAGAGGAAGGAGATGCTTTGCCTCAGCCAAGGATGCTGGGAAAATAGCAGATGAAATTGTTAACAAAATATCTGCAGAAATGAAGGATGATGCCCCCATATTGGAAGATGTAGATAGGTATATACCTATGTCTGAAGATGAGGAACTACATGATAAAGTCATGGAAATTCCAAGTGCAGAGTGAAGGATTGCTCAATTTAAGGGGGAGCAACTAGTGCAAGAGATAATGCATGATGCATTATTTGTAAGGGAGAAACTGAAGGTTCCTCCAATAAAAGTTGGTGCTATTGCTAACCTGCATGCAAATAAAAGCATGGCAGTGGTTGAGGGGGAGAAACCTTCTGATCTCCCTGGTCATGAGGTACATGATCTGGTTTCATCAAAATCTTAGGAAGAGGAAGACAGTCATGAGAGAGCACACTCCTCACCACATCCAGAAACTGAACAACACAAGAGTGGCATAGCTCAAGAAACAGGGAGCAAGCCTGTACAAGAATCCCAGAATGAGGGCACATCTGCAAGATTTGATCAGCTGCCACCTACCTTTATGGCCCAGCTAAAGGGTTTGATAGATGAGCAGAGAAGGGCATTGGAAAATTATGTGGATGAAGCCCTCAAAGATGTTAGAAATGATCTTGCAACTGAGATCAAATCCATAAGGTTTGAACTGAATCTGTTGAAAGTAGAAACAGTAAAATTCTTTACAAGAGCTTCTCCTGCTGTAGATTACACCATGGAAAAACTAGATGTGTCAAGCCAGAATATTGCTATTATTGTTGAGAATCAAAATATTCAGGCTAAGAACTCTGTGACCATTCATGAGAATGATAAAATTCTGAGAAGAGAACATAACACTGAAATCTTCACAAAAATGGATGCCTGCACCAAGATGCTTGATTACCATATGTTAGAAGTTAAAAATCAAGTCGCTGCTGGAGTAAACTACCTGGAAGGGGAAAGATGCAAGACAAGCATCTCCCAGACTACTCAAGTAATTGAAGAAGTCAAAAAGGGCGAGAAAAATGTCATCATAACAAATACTGAGAATATGGTCTGGGCCATAAATGTTGTGAGAGGCTCATTAGAAATGGAGCCACTGCAATATAATGACATCCCAATGATGCCTGACCATGTACAAGATGCTTTGAACAAGATGCATTGCAGTGAAGCCCAAGTTTAAGACAATCAAGAATATGTTATGTACATTGAAAAAGGTGACAATGCTAATGCTCAGTCGGGAGAGAAGACTACTGGTGCTCAGAATCCTTCCTTCAGCCCCACAATAGACCGGTCACTACAGGTCAAAGAAAGAATCAAAGATGATGCTAAAGAGGAGACCAAGCTAAGGAAAAAGAGATATAGAGAAGAAATGGAACAGAGGCCTGATTTCAAGCAGTGGAGCTCAGAGTCCAGATTTATTATTCTGCTTGCTTGGAAATAGGTCAAGAATAAGAGATCAGACAGAGGTAAATTGTACAACAAGACTGAATGGGATAAGATAGAAAAGAGAGATACAGAGAGAAGGATTTTTTGGAGGAACAAAAAGACAAATCTTATCACTCCTGTTGCTGTGGAACCATCTAAATACTTCCCCAAGCCTTTCAGTTATTTTGATAGACAAAATGATAAAGCTGAAGATTGAACTACTAAGGATAAGGATGCTGATGAAGCCGATAAGAAAGGAAAGAAGTAAGCTGGAGCTGAAGACAAGCCGACAAAGAGATCCAGAGGGAGTGGGATTATGATAAGGGAACCTAGAACTTAAAATGTTTCAGGTTCTACTTACCTGGCTAGGGATGAAACATTGTTTTTGTATTGCTCAAACATTTATTCCCTATATGATTAAATAGAACAACCATTTGTTATAATCATGATCTGTCTAACTCATCATTTGCTATGTTTTTGACTTATCTGCAACATCATTTTATATGTCTATGATTTATCTGAATTATGATGTGATGATATGTTTTATATATTTATAACATAAGCATGTTAGTGTATACATTGGCTTAGGTTTTGACTTCTTCAAATAGGGGGAGATTGTTGGTTCCATTGATCCCAATGTCCTAAATTTGAAGAAGGACCAGCAAAATAATGTATACACATATTGTGATCTAACTTGTGTTTAAGGTGAATGATTGTAGTTTGTCATGATAAGCTATGATGGGACTGGTTGTAACGTCCCGATTCGCGCTAGGCCCCTTGTGCACGCTTTTTTTGAGTCAGGAGAGATGATTTAGGCTCAGAGAGTACTGGCGTTCAGGTGCGCACTCGTGGGGAAAAAACAAAGTTGGGCCTATGTAGGACACGGGTAGAGACACGAGCGTGTCTCTACCCGTGTGTCGTGGCTTTGAGTGCCATGGCTTTGAGTGATAAGAAAATGGCATTGAGTGGCTTATCCCGAGAAGGACACAAGTTGAGACACGGGCGTGTCCCTACCCGTGTGTCGTGCCTTTGAGTGTCATGGCTTTGAGTGATAAGAAAATTGCGTTGAGTGGCTTGTCCCGAGAAGGACACGGGTAGAGACACGGGCGTGTCCCTACCCATGTGCCGTGGCGTTGAGTGGCATGGCGTTGAGTGTCTGTTTTGGGTATGACTTGGGTAGAGACACGGGTGTGTCCCTACCCGTGTGCCATGGCATTGAGTGGCATGGCGTTGAGTGGCATGGCATTGAAAGTTAAGCAGTCATTGCCCCGAGAAGGACACAGGTAGAGACACGGGCATGTCCCTACCCGTGTGCTTCATGTCAAGCTCGACGAAATATGTCCGGAGCAGGACATGGGTATAGACACGGGCAGAACCACGGCCGTGTCACCTTAACACGGGTACTGACACGGGTGTGTCAGTACCCGTGTATATGCACGAAGCGGCAGTCGAACCGTTGACGTCGTTTCATCCGAGCAGGACACGGGTAAGGACACGGGCGTGTCCCTACCCGTGTCACCTCTGAATAAAAAAGGGCAAAATGAAACCCTAGCCATTTTTCATCCCCTTCCAATCCACATTTTCTGGAGAAACTTCTGGAGGAAGGAGAATTTGCTGGAGCCAACCAAACTCCGTGAGGAATCGCCACCGCTGCCAAGGAAAAAGGGATGCCGACGAGGAGAATGACAAGATCCATGGCCGAAAATGGTGGAACCGCTGGAAATGAGGTGAGCTTCCTCCCCATTCCCTTGGAGCTAGATCCATAGTTATTCTTAGGAGATCCATCGACTCAAATGAGTCTTGATGTGTGAGGTGAAGGTTTCTAGGAGGGCCATGCAAGAACTTGTGTTCTAATGGTTAGTCATCTTCAACCTCCGCTTCCTTCAAAGTGATGATGAGGCTTGTTTCGTGAAGAGGAACAGCCTTAAGAGGGTGAATAAGGGTGGAGGAACTTCTGGTTGAGATTTGGGAGAATCGGTTTGAGGAGGAAGATGAACCGATGTTGTTCATTTCGCCTCAAGATGCGTGCAGAAATCTGTGTTCTGCACACAGCGACCTTCTTGGCGATCTTCAGGCAAGATATGGTCAGATCTGGGCTTCTGACTAAACACAAAAGTCGTAGCCCTTGGGATTACCTTTCCAACGAGTGGTTACACGCCTTCAGGTGTAGTCTGTAGCCACGGAAATGTCTGATCGAAGTAGAGGGCTGTCAGACCAAGCGTGCAGAAATTGTATCCTGTACGCAGCAGGCTTTGGAGCCAATTTCATGTATGATACAGTCTTACTTGGGTTGCAGACTGAACATAAAAGTTGTAGCCCATGGAAATACCTTTCCATCGAGGGGTTATAAGCACTTACCAGCTTCCTATAGCCACGGGAATCTTTGGTCGAAGTTGCTGCCCAGCAGGTGTTCTGCACCTGAAATTCCTGGGTAAGTGTAAAGTTGGGTTTGGACTCGGAAGAGGTTTTGTAACAATCCGACGTTAAGTTGTAGGCGAATCATAATATGCCTAATTCTGATAATTCAACGCATGATGAAATTACTGAATAGATCCCACGTAAACAAAGGGTGAAATGGTATGTGGTTGAACGAAACGACTTGGTGGGGGTTAATGAACGAAGGGTAATTAGTCGTTTAATAACAAGATTTACTAGAGCTTGGGTAATTGTTCAGTGATGGTTGTATAAACATGTGAGGTGTTAAATAGATGGTTAACTCATGTGCACACAAATGGTTGATCTTGGTTATGTTAAAGTTATGTGACCATAGCATTGACGAAATCATGGTCTTGATGCTTATCATATAAGGGAGTCTAAAATGGTCCATTGTATGTGGTGGTTCGCCACCTATGTTTGTGGTAAACCCCTGAGGTGCCTTGGGCACCAGATTGTAAAAAGGGTGAGTGCGGATATCTGATCGCACTGGTTGGTAATGTTGGGAAGAATCATAAATGAACGGTTGGGCTTGGTCCTCGGTGTTCATGTCCCGAGGATCCTTCCGTGCCAAGTGGTCGGTTGGGCTTGGTCCTCATGCTCGTTTCCGAGGCTCCTTTCATATCACGATGTGGATATGGGTGTGTGCGAATATCTGATCGCACTGGTTTGTAATTTTGGGAAGAATCATAAATGGACAGTTGGGCTTGGTCCTCGGTGTTCATGTCCCGAGGCTCCTTCCGTGCTAAGTGGTCGGTTGGGCTTGGTCCTCGTGCTCGTTTACGAGGCTCCTTCCATATCACGATGTGGATATAATGCATGTGGTGTGAGTCGACACGTGGTGTCATAATCCCAGGTTAAGGATAGTGTGGCAGGTCTACGGGCTTGCCAACCGCCACACCGATGGGAGTTGACAACTAGACCTTGGGAGGTTGGGCTTGGTCCTCGATGTTCACGTCTCGAGGCTCCTTCCATGCCAAGTGAATAGTTGGTCTTGGTCCTCGTGCTCATTTCCGAGGCTCCTTTCGTATCACACCTTAGGCCAGTTCGGGGCTAGGATCTCGATGTACATCTACCCGAGACACCCGCTGAGCCATAGTACGCATGTGAGCTCCGCTATTGTGTTCCTAGCGTTGAGGCGTATGAAGGCCTAGGCCAGGTAGTGTGGAGACCATACTAGTAGTGGAGATGCACGCTCTACTGTCACCGTCTGGCCACGACGGATGATGCCTGAGAGGTTAGCTACCTTCTCGAAAAGTGGTAACTTCAAGTCTGTGTCGATATAGCGATTGCATGTGCGTGATCATGGGTGAGTCATTGCATTACATACATGTCATTACACTTCATTGCATACACAAAGATCCTCATCGTATAAGTTTGTATGGGACTCCTATATGATGAGTTACTTACTGCTGAACAATCCTCAACTTATATGCTTGTATGGGCATTCATATAAGTTGAGTCACTTACTGTATACTATTATACTCTCATGCTGGTTTAGATGATAGAATTGCTAGAATAAGCTGTTGCTCATTTATTACAGTGCTTTACACACATAATGATATACCACCTGCTTGTACCTATGTTTATATATATTGTACCATGTTCCTTTCTCCGCCCGGTGCCAAGGAGTCGCCAGGGGAGCGAATGTGAAGCCACTTAGTCTTTATGACTAACGGTTGCTACTTCTTCCTTTTTAGGAGGAAACCCCGTAGGTGGAGTAGCAGGTTATGCAGCCGGACAGTAGGCCAGGATGACAGGGCTTGAGGGGACGGTACCGTCGCTACCTTCGGTTACTGATGTGAGTGTGAGAGGTTTTTGTTGTACCCTTTTTGGGAAAACTATTTATGTACTTCTATATTAGAAGCTTGTTGTAGCTTCTTAACATATGTATTTTAGGGACTATATGTTTGGTGTGAATTTTACTTCTGTGTTATATTAAGGTTGGATTGGCATTGTGTGATATTGGTTGTGGCCGGCAGAATAGGCGTCTTGTGGTACAGGCTAACCCGAGTGTTAGTGCTACCGCAAGGCGGCTATTCTGGGCATTAGACCCCTCTCATGTCGTGTTTTGTGTTCCGGGAGGGGGGTCTTACAAATGGTATCAGCTTGCTATGATCCTGAACTGAAGAAGTCATTTAACAATGGTACCACCCCCGTTCATTTAGTCAGTTTGCGGACAAACTGACTTAGCAGAAGTAGTGGTGTGCCCATATGTAATTCACACTAAGTTTGTCCATCTTTGACCCTACGATTAGCCAACCTGACCTTAGGTACGTACCTTTTTACATCGATCTCCTAAAGTCTGGATGACCCCAGGAATGTAAAGCTATTGTATAAAGTCTTGCAAGACCCCTAGGGCAAGCACTTTTGTTTATAGCGAATTTTGAACCTAGCGCAGATAATAGACATGGAAGATTCCCTAGGGCAACCTCTTTTGTTTATAGCAGACTCGAGCCTGGCGGAGATAGTAGATACGGTAAAGTGGTTGGAAGTGGGCCTTTTGGGTGTTTAGACCAGCGTTAAGAGACTCGCTGAAGGAGCAATTGAAGCAGGACCAAGCTTCAGGATGAGGGCTACGAGGAATAAATTCATACGTTATAAGCATTCGTCCTTTGTCTGCCAAAGTTTTTTCTAGGAATCTGGCTTGAGCCTTCATAATTTGATACTTAGGCACCGTGATGGTCGAAGGGAAACCGGCCTATACGTTATTCGACACTGGTGCCTCACACTCTTTTGTGTCTGAAGACTTCATCAAAGATATAAATGGAGTGCAATACTTTACTAGTACTGCTCGAAAGGTGCGCCTCCTAGACGAATCGGAGATGACGGCAACCCCGAAGTGAGAGTTTGAGGTTCTCCTTGAAGGAAAGCTCTTTGACACCCCTACCACAGTCTTGAGAATGCCATAGCTCGACCTCATTCTGGGCATGGCATGGCTGGAGTGGCACTATGCGAAGATTGACTACGCGCAGAAGAGGATCTCGTTGAGACATGGAGACTCAGAGGTCATTTTTCAAGGTATTAACTTCGCGCCCCGTATAATGTTTACCTCAATCCAGGCCTTAAAAGCCCACATGAAGGGGGATGAAGTTTTCATGATTTATTTCGAGTTGAAGGAGTTGGCATTGGATGTCAAGGATGTGCGGGTATTGCGGGACTTTCCTGAGGTATTTCCTAAGAAATTGTCAGGATTATACCCACACAGAGAAGTAGATTTTCAAAGCAAGTTTGTACTAGGTGCCAAGCCTGTCTACAGGACTCCTTACTGAATGGCCCCGAAGGAACTCGCCGAGTTTAGAGTTCAGCTGCAAGAGTTGGTAGAATCAAGGTTTGTTTGCCCAAGCTCATCACCTTGGGGAGCCCATGTTTTATTCGTTAAGAAGAAAGATGGAACCTATTGGAACCCCTAGTTGGATTTGGGCTAGGTTCACTGAGTTGGGATATGACCCAACATGTATAGATCAGGGTCATTGAAAGTGAGGGTAAGATCTATCTCAACTCTAGATGGGGGGTGAATAGAGTATTTTAAAATAATTTTTCAAAGTTGAAATAAACAGCACATATAAAATTCAAGTTATGATATAGTGTAGAGTGCTAGTAAGAAGTTAAAAACCAAGAAGTAAAGAGCACAGCACACAGCAGACAAATCACACAAACGAACCAGAAGACACAAGGAAATATAGTGGTTCCCCAAAAACCTGGGTACATCCACTCTTCTACCACCCTTGGTAGGAATCCACTCAGGATGAGTTGATCAGGTGTCCTGACACCAATGAGCTTTTGATAAGGTGCTCAAAAACCAAAACTGGATTTTTTGATCAGGTGTCTTGCCACCACTGAGTTTTGACAAGGCTCTCAGAACCAGACAGAACTTTTGAAGGGAGTTCAAGAACCCTTTACAGCAGGAAAAAGAAAAAGGTAAAGAGGTGAGGTTGTCTTCTCTGTTCTCAAATCAAATGAGAGAAGACTAGTGGATCTTTTGTTGTCAAGGCTCCCCCAGAGATGTTGAATGAATCAGGAATGGAAGCTTTGCTCTAGGGTGATAGGTCTTCAGATCTTTAGATCTCCAGCAAAGAATTGTTTCAGCAAAGAGGATGAAAGATGAGGTGTCTGGAGTTCTTTAAGATGAGGCTTTGATCACTTTTCTGTAAGCAAGAGGATGGTTATCTTTCACAGCTTAATTCTTCTTGTTCTTCTATAACAGTGTGTGTCTCTTGATTCTATCGTGTATTGACTCTGGATTAATTCTCTTGGAGAGTAGTGTTGGAGAAGACGATCTTATTCTCTGAATATAATTCTTCCAAGATAGCCGTTATCAGACATTAAATGCCTTCCATAAATGATTTGTCTTCTAGAGGAAAGTCCAATGAAACATTCCTGAATAATTCCTTGAAACTTGTTCCAGAATAAATGAAAACGACTGGCAAATCTTCTTGAAATTAAATGCTGAGAAAAAAACATTCCAAAGACCGGCGGCATTTGAAACCTTAAGAACGTCGATCTCTCAAAATAAACGTCGATCTGAGCTCCACGATCGTCGACCAGAGCTCAGAGAAGGAATAGATCATTCTGACAGAAAACGTTGATCTGAGCTCAAAGATCGTCGACCTGAGCTCAGATATATTGAAGATAAGCAGTAGATAGAAAACTTCGATCTGAGATCGACTATCTAAGTTCTTGGTCTGGCAGAAATAGTCGATCTGATTAAGACAGAGATCGTTGACCTAGACTTCAACAGAAAACGTCGACCTGAAGCAAACAAAGATCGTCGACCTAAACTTTCCCAGAAATAGTCGACCCAAGCACAGCCAGAGATCGTCGACCAAAGCTCGACGATCGTCAGACTGAAGCTCGACGATAGTCGACCGAAGCCAGCAACAAGCAGAAGGCTGAGGACATAAGCAGTCGACCTAAGCTCGACGATTGTCGACCTGAGCTCGACGATAGTCGACCGTCGTTCGACTATTTTTATCTCTTTACTTAGCTTGAAATCCTGAGCTTGAATGGTCCTTGGGGGCAGCTTCAAACCTAAGTTCTAAGCCCTAGACTCATTCTAATGTTGACCTTTACACTATACAACTAGGTCAACCTAGTTTCCTAAGAGAAACATAGTGATCCTTGCCCAAATTAGTAATAGGGTGTTCCAACAATCTCCCCCTATTTGGGTTAGGATTACTATTTACAGACAAAAATAGGAAATAAATAAGCATACATCAACACAAAAGCTAAATCAATACTGCAGAGGAGATATATAGCAGCAATGCAGATCACAGATAAAAAGACAGCAAATATCCAAGGGAGAATGATGTTCAGCTTACACAGTTCACTTCTTTTCAGTTCCCTTTTTAAACAAAATTTCTCTGTTGGGATTTAGGGCTTCTTTCTTGGATCTTCTATCATCTTCTGCACCTAAGGAAGTTTGAGATTTGGGCCTTGGAACAACAGCCTCAGGGTGCAGCTTCATATAGTCTTCTGGATTAAAGAATTTCCTTGATGCATATCTCTCTAGTTCTTTCTTTCTCTGCTCTGATAAAGTAGTTATGTTGGAAGTATCCTTGCCTTGTTCTCTGGTCTTTTTCATTTGATCAAGGGCAGCCAATTCTTTCATTCTAGCTGTCCAGGACACAGGGTTGTTCTCAGGATCCTCAAATGGAACAGGAGGTTCATATCTACTGATGATTTCAGAATCAGTAGGAGGAGTCCTGGAGACAACAACATCTTTTAGCTTATAGGGAAAAGGACCTGAAGTAGAATCAATATGGCCTTGTCCTTCCCTTTGATGAAATCTGTGCCCTCTCTGGCTTCCTCTATATTGATCTCTTCTGGATTGATATCCCCTTTGATGCTGTCCCCTTTGATAGGATCTCTGATAGGACTGGGAAGAACTGTGTCTGGAAACTGGAGCTTGAGGGGCTGAGCCTGAACCAGAATCTAGAGGAGGAGGAGGAGGAGGCTGAAACTGAGAAGATCCTTTTTCATACTTGTCTAGCTTCCTCTTCTTCTTCATAGCCTTTAATTGGTTCTTGGAGTACTGCATCCAAGGCTCAGATAAGGGGCAGTCATGCAAAATATAGTAGGGAGTATCATTAGAATCCTTTGCTTGAGCTGGGGAAACAAACATCATGGCCTTGCTTTTGGTCTTCCTTTTCTTGGCAATAGTGCTAGCAGAATCATCAGAATCTGTCCTGTACTGATCACTCTCAGAACTCTGAGGTTGATCATACAGATCATCAATTCTTCTGATATACTCTTCTTGAGCTTTAAGCTTTGTAGAAACAGCAGGAGCAGGAGGAGAGGGAGCAGCAGCAGAGCAAACAGAATCAGCAGCAGAAGTATCAACAAGCATATCAGAATCAACAGCAATATCAGCAGAAATATCTACAACAGCAGTAGCAGCATCATCAACAAGAGGCACAATGGCCTTAGTAGCAGCATCAGAGATGGACATAACAACATCCACAGCCTTCCAAGCATTTATATATGCTTCAATTTGGCAGGGATTACAGACAGAAATAGGTATAATGGCCTTAGACAGATCTTCAGTATGAGGAACTGGCAGGAATCTGAAGTATCCAGCATTAAACTTGGAGAGCAGGCTCTGGAGGTTCATTGCAAAAACTACTTCATATGGCATCTCCCCCTTCCTTGGTTCAGAGATAAGTGAATCAAGGCACCCAGAAGATGAAGTTGCCTGAGAGGGAATGAAAGATGATAGCTTGGAAGACAGCTCCTTGACATGGGTCAGGAGTGGAGCCAGAGTGGTCTCCAGTAATGAGGTTAGCTTTGGAGCTAACAGCTCATATAACCTGTCAGCCAGGGCTGATAGATCTACATGCTCAAGAGGGGCTTGAGCAGAGGTAGGAGAGAAGGTTGTTGGAAGGATGTTGGCTGGAGCTGGTGGCATGGGGAAGGAGGAGATAGGAGGTGAGGGAATGGATGGTTCTGATATAGGAAAGGAGGAGATAGAATGAGGTGAGGTGGAGATAGAAGGGGTAAGAGAAGGATTGAAGATAGGTTGAGAGAAAATGTCTTCCATCATTTGTTGGAATGAGGAGGTAGAGGGAGGCTCAGGAGGAGAGGAAGGATGAGAATCATCCATAAAGGATTCATCTAAAAGAGAATATGATGGAGTGGTAAAGGATGGGTAAGAGAAGAGAGGAAGGAATACCTCAGAGGTAGATGCTGGAGGGGATGAAACTGGTGAAGAAATGGTAATTGGGGAAGATATGGCTATGGTAGAGATTGGAGGTGAGGATGAAATGGCTGGGGTAGAGACAGTTGGAGGAGGAGGAGGAGCAGGCAACCCTTCTGCTGGTGCAGAGACCAGAGGTGGAGTGACTAAGACAGTCCTTGTGCCTGAAGTAGGAGTCGATGCAGCAGCTCTGGAGGGATTGATGATCTGCCTGTCCCATTTGCCAAAAAGGGCACAGGAGAGCCTCTTGGATGCATTAATGAAAATCCCAGAAGAGGTTAGCAACTCAGGGCATCTGAAATGCAGATAGACCCCTAGAATTCTCCCAAAGCTGACATCAGTCTTATTCAGCTTTTTCTTAATTAGATTGAAGAAAATTGATCCCCAGTTCAGATGTTTCTTATCCAGCAGAGCTCCCATCAGACAAAACTGATATCTTGAAATTGTATCATGGGCAGAGTGCTTGTCCAGCAGCACTTTCCCAACTACATCAGCCAAAAACTGAAATTCCAATGACAGATTCTTCTTCAGCAGTTTATTAGGATTCACAGCATTGTGACCCATTCGATCAAGCATGGAATCATATTCTTCTTCAGATAACTCAATGGAATCTTCTCCAGAACTGAGATGAAACACTTCAGTTAAGAGAGCCGGGGACAGTTGTACCTGGGTCCCTTTTATGAGGCCGACGACAGAATTCTCATTCTCATCTGTCGCTGAATAGCACCATTCTTTTATTTCATCTGAAGCGATCTTCATTCTGGAAGTCATTATTTCCAACAGTTGTTGATCTCTGAACAGATTGAGAATATCCTTGAAGCGCTGATCGCTTCCATCAAATGAGCTTATATCGATATCAAATCCGGTGTCAAATTTCATCTTCGAAAGGGCGGCAACAGTTGAAGCCATCTGTACCTGCAAAGATTGAACAAACGCGACCAAGTGTAGAAGGTTTGGAGGGAAAAAGAATTTGCAGAGAGTATGAAGGCGTAAACGACGAGCGGCGGCCAAAAAATGATTTTATATTAGGGTTCGACGCGAAAAAGGAAAATCGTGGAGCTCAGTTCGAAGAAGCGTCGAACTCAGCTCGACGATTTGGGCTGCAGAAGGAATCTGAAGAGACGTCAATATCGTCGATCTCCGTTTGACGATGTTGATAAGCGTCGAGCTCCGCTCGACGGCCTCTGAACAGAAGGAGAAAAAGCCTAGATCTAGCGAAGACTCTGAACTCAGATCGACGACTTCGGGAACTTCGATCTTTGGTCGACGATTTTTGGAAAATCGTCGATCTTCGTTCGACGATTTCTGGGAAAACGTCGAGCGCAGTTCAGAGACAAAACTTGTTCTACAGACACAAAAAGAATTGATTTTTAGCCTAGTCTTGGTCTGTTTTAGCTTTTCAAAAACTTGTACTTTAGTTTAGGCTTCCTCCATCTAACATGCCTAACTGATTTAGGAAGAAGCTGTGTTTCTTTTCATCCAAAGGCTTGGTGAAAATATCTCCCCTTTGCAAATCAGTTGGGATATATTGAAGTTCAATTTTATTTTTCTCTACATTATCTCTCAGAAAGTGATGCCTAATTTCTATGTGTTTTGTCCTACTATGGAGGACTGGATTTTGTGCTATAGAGATAGCACTAGTATTATCACAGAAAATTTTTGACTTCTCTAAGTTGTAACCATAGTCTAGAAGCTGATTTTGTATCCACAATATTTATGAGCAATAACTGCCTGCAGCCATATACTCAGCTTCAGCAGTTGAGGTTGACACAGATGTTTGTTTCTCACAAAACCAAGAGACAAGTTTATCACCAAGGAACTGACAAGTTCCACTGGTGCTTTTCCTGTCTATTCTGCATCCAGCATAATCAGCATCTGAAAATCCAGTTAAATCAAATGCTGAATCTTTTGGATACCAGAGACCTAGATTTGGACAACTTTTAACATACCTAAGAATCCTCTTAACTAAGATTAAGTGTGACTCTCTAGGGCTAACTTGGAATCTAGCACAAATATATGTAGCAAACATTATATCAGGCTTACTAGCTGTAAGGTACAATAAAGAGCCAATTATTGCTCTATATGTTGTCTGATCAACAGGTTTCCCATGTTCATCAGCATCTATTACAGCATTTGAGGGCATGGGTGTTTTCATACATGATGCATCAGACATACCAAATTTCTTAACCAATTCTTTTGCATACTTGGTTTGAGAAATAAATATGCCTTCAGCATGTTGCTTGACTTGCAGTCCTAAGAAGAAGGACAGCTCACCCATGCTACTCATTTCAAATTTAGAATGCATAAGCTTGGAAAACTTTTTGCACAAGTTTGAATCAGTAGAACCAAATATAATGTCATCTACATAAATTTGCACTAGTAGGGTATGGGACTTATGGGTTCTAATAAAAAGAGTTTGGTCTACTCTCCCCCTAACAAAATCATTTTCCAGAAGAAAGCATGCTAGGGTCTCATACCATGCTCTAGGAGCTTGCTTGAGACCATATAATGCTTTATGCAATTTGTAAACATAATCAGGGTGAGTTAGAGAGATAAAACCTGGAGGTTGTCTAACATAGACTTCCTCTTTGATGTCCCCATTGAGAAATGCACTCTTTACATCCATTTGGTACACTTTGAAACCTTTGTGAGCAGCATAGGCTAGGAATATTCTGATGGCTTCTAACCTTGCAACTGGTGCAAAGGTCTGATCATAGTCTATTCCTTCTTGTTGAGAGTACCCTTGAGCAACTAGCCTTGCCTTGTTTCTGACTATAATTCCTTGATCATCCAGCTTGTTCCTAAATACCCACTTTGTTCCAACAATGGGATGATCCTTTGGCTTAGGCACTAGTTCCCAAACCTTGTTCCTTTTAAATTGATGCAACTCCTCTTGCATTGCAATGATCCAGTATGGATCTTGCTCTGCATCTTGAATGGATTGAGGCTCAATTTGAGAGAGGAAGCAAGTGTGCATCAGGTTCTGGTTGACCTGATTTCTAGTTTGCACACCAGCTGAGATGTCTCCAATTACTTGAGAGATTGGATGGTTTCTTGTTGTTACTAGATCAACAGGGGGTGTTGATGGTTCACCAACCTGTGTTGTTGTTTCCTCTTGTGGAACAACAACTGGCTCTTCAAGGTGATTTTCTTCCAGATTTTGAACTTCTTCTTCATCATCACTGCTCTCATTCTTTTCAGCAACTTACAATTTGTTCAAGTCTTCAGCTAGAGAATGTACCTGCAAAGGTTCTATGGTAGAAGCATTCTTCTCCTTGAAATACATGTTAGCTTCATCAAAAATAATATGAACAGATTCTTCAATTTTACAGGAAGATTTATTATAAACCCTATAGGCCTTGCTGATCATGGAGTATCCCAGAAACACTCCTTCATCAGCTTTAGCTTGGAATTTTGCTAGATATTTCTTGTCATTATTATGAATAAAACAAGTGCAACCAAAAACTTTAAAATAGCCTATTTTAGGTTTCTTCCCTTTGAGCAATTCATAGGGAGTCTTGCCCTTCAGTTTGTGTATCAGGCTTCTGTTCAACACATAGTTGGAGGTGTTCACTACCTCAGCCCAAAAGGATAGAGGTAGGTGAGCATCTGCCAATAATGTAGTTGCAGATTCAATGAGTGTTCTATTTTTCCTTTCAGCTACCCCATTTTGTTGAGGAGTTCTAGGAGCTGAGAAAGTGTGCCTGATCCCTTCACTTTGACAGAACTCTTGCATGAGAAGAGAATTAAACTCTGTCCCATGATCACTTCTGATCAGGGCAATGTGAGTGTTGAACTCAATCTGAATGCATTTGAGAAAATCTGTCAAACACTTGAAGTTATCAGACTTCTTCCTCAGAAAGAATACCCAAGTGAATCTTGAGAAGTCATCTACAACCACTAAAGTATAGGATTTCCCTCCTAGGCTTTGTACAGATATGGGTCCAAAAAGATCCATGTGCAACAAGTACAAAATCCTAGGTGAATCACTCTTATTAATTGATTTAAAACTACTTTTAGTTTGCTTGCCTAATTGACAAGCCTTGCAAATTCCTTCCTTCTTGTAGGGACCAGAAGGTAGTCCTCTAACAAGTTTGTCTTTGGATAGCCTAGCAATGGTTCTAAGGTTAATATGCCCTAGTCTCTTATGCCATAAAATATTAGATTTTGAAATGGAATTGAACAGGCAAATATCTACTACAGGTGAATGAAAATCCACTAAGTAAATGTTACCTCTTCTGTTACCTGTCAACACAGTTGTGTTGTCCTCTGACTTGACCTTGCATATGGTTTTGTTGAATGTCACTTGATATCCTTCATCACACAGTTGACTGATACTTATCAAGTTGTGCTTGAGTCCTTCAACATATGCCACCTTCTTGAAAGTGACTGAGCCAATTTGGACTGCACCATATCCTTTTGTAGTACCAAAGCTTGAGTCTCCAAAAATTACTTTGGGTCCAAGCTTGGATTTGAAGGAAGTGAAGTTGTCCTTGTCCCCTGTCATGTGCTTTGAGCACCCACTATCCAGATACCATTGATGGTTTGATGCTGGATAGGTCTTCACCTGCACAAGAAACAGCTTATTTGTTTTTGACCCAGTTAACCTTGGGCCTAGGTTGATATCCCTTGAATTCTGAAATAAAAGACATCCCAGGTTGATCCTTATAACCTTCAGGATGGTATCTCCTAGGAGGTACTATCCATTCAGTATAGGGATTAAAGCCTTGGGATGTGGGACTTCTAGGATTGAATCTAGATGTGCCACTGAAGGAATGTTCACAGTCCTGATTTCTATTCGACGATCGTCGAACTGAGGTCGACGATCTTGGGTCAGATCGTCGATCTCTGTTTGAAGATCGGTTATACTGAAGTTCAGAGTTTGGATATCGCCGATCTGAGGTCGACGATCTATGGTTAGATCGTCGAGCTCTGTTCGACGATCGTCGAGCTCTGCTCGACGCCATCTGTTGAACTGAATTTTTCTCTGACAGATCTGCATTCTTCCTAGCTACCTCTATTACTCCCTTTCCTTTGTCAGAGACAAATTTGATTGGAGTTGATAATATTATAGGTTGGCTGGATGAGGCACCCAAGCCCAGTGTGCTATTAAATCTAGAGTTCACTGTGCTTGTGATGTCCATCAGTCTGATACTTCTCCCATTTAGGGATTCTTCAAACTTTTTGGCCTTTGATAGTTCACTTTTCAGTGAAGCTATCTCCTCCCTACAGCATTCTAACTCCTCAGAGAGTTTGAGGTTCTTTGAGTTTAGGACACTATGCTCAGATAATTGATTCCTGAGAGAGATTATCTCCTTCTCAGATTTTAATAAATCTAGGCACAGTGTCTTAAATTCATTTTTGAAGTCCTCAGAATTAAAATCAAAAGAGTTGATTACCTGATCTTCATCTGGTTGAGTTTCTGAATCTGATTCTGATTCTTCATCAGAGTTTTGCTGTGAGGCATTGATAGCCATCATGCAAAATTCTTTTTCATCTTCATCATCCTCATCATCACTGGAACTGGATGAGGCTTCAGATTCCTCTTCAGTCTCACTCCATGTCTTAGCAACAAAGCCCTTCCTTGTATGTTCGTTCTTGCTGGAGGAGGCTTTGTCTGAGCTGTTCTTCTTGTAATCCTTTTCTTTTCTTCTTTCTCTTCTTTCCTTCTTGTCCTTATTCTTGTTTTCTGGACAGCCAGGCACAATGTGGCCTGGTTTCCTGCAATCAAAGCATATAATTTCTTTATTGTTATTTGATTTATCATACCTTGGTTTATCATGACCCTTGTATGGTCTCTTTCTGAAGTCATTTCTGGCCATCTTGTAGAATCTTTTGGCCAGTAGACTTATGAGCTCATCATTTCCTGTAGCTTTATCTTCAGGCTCCTCTTCTGCAGCTTTGAAGGCTATGGTCTTTTCTTTCCTTGTGGCTGGAGAAGTAGCCTTTTATTCTTCTTCTCTATTTTTAATGAGCAGCTCATAGGATTTGAGCTTGCCCAGGAGAGCTTCAGTGGTAATCTCATTTAGACTTCTGGCATCCTTGATTGGCCAGATTCTTGAATCCCAAGTGCTGGGGAAGCACATCAGGATTTTGTCATTCAGCTCAGTCAGTGAGATTTCTTTGTCCAGGGTTTTTAACTCATTGACAATTACACTTAGTCTATTGTACATGTCAGCCACTGATTCAGCTTCTCCCTTTTTGAAGTTCTCATATTGGCTTATCAGATGAGATCTTCTATCTTTCCTTTCATCAGCAGACCCTGAGACAATTTCAGAGAGCTTGTCCCAAATTCCTTTGGCTGAGTTGCAGTCAGCTACTTTCTGAAATATCTCATCAGACATTGTCTGAGCTAAGATGTTCATGGCCTTTGCATCTGCAGTTTTCCATTTCTTTATGTCTGCATCTGTTCCTGAGGGAGGTGGAACAGCATTTGTGCTTGAGCTTGCTGGTGGACTTGGACAAACTGTCAAGACAGAATTGAAAATATCTTCATCAATAGAATTCATGTATAATCTAATCCTTGCCTTCCAGAGTGCAAACTTGGAAAGGTTGCACACTGGTGGTCTGGTGCTTGCATAATCTTTGTTCTGTGCTATGTCTTTAAATAAATAGATAGATGTATAGAAAATAATCCTCTTAAGAGATTGATCTTATCAAGGATCTTTTGGTTCAGGTGTTAGCCTGTATGAGCAACCAACCTGCCTCTGATACCAATTGAAAGTGAGGGTAAGATCTATCTCAACTCTAGAGGGGGGGTGAATAGAGTATTTTAAAATAATTTTTCACAGTTGAAATAAACAACACATATAAAATTCAATTTATGATATAGTGTAGAGTGCTAATAAGAAGTTAAAAACCAAGAAGTAAAGAGCACAGCACACAACAGACAAATCACACAAACAAACCAGAAGACACAAGGAAATATAGTGGTTCCCCAAAAACCTGGGTACATCCACTCTTCTACCACCCTTGGTAGGAATTCACTCAGGATGAGTTGATCAGGTGTCCTGACACCAATGAGCTTTTGATAAGGTGCTCAAAAACCAAAACTGGATTTTTTGATCAGGTGTCTTGCCACCACTGAGTTTTGACAAGGCTCTCAGAACCAGACAGAACTTTTGAAGGGAGTTCAAGAACCCTTTACAGCAGGAAAAAGAAAAAGGTAAAGAGGTGAGGTTGTCTTCTCTGTTCTCAAATCAAATGAGAGAAGACTAGTGGATCTTTTGTTGTCAAGACTCCCCCTGAGATGTTGAATGAATCAGGAATGGAAGCTTTGCTCTAGGGTGATAGGTATTCAGATCTTTAGATCTCCAGCAAAGAATTGTTTCAGCAAAGAGGCTGAAAGATGAGGTGTCTGGAGTTCTTTAAGATGAGGCTTTGATCACTTTTCTGTAAGCAAGAGGATGGTTATCTTTCACAGCTTAATTCTTCTTGTTCTTCTGTAATAGTGTGTGTCTCTTGATTCTATTGTGTATTGACTCTGTATTAATTCTCTTGGAGAGTAGTGTTGGAGAAGACGATCTTATTCTCTGAATATAATTCTTCCAAGATAGCCGTTATCAGACATTAAATGCCTTCCATAAATGATTTGTCTTCTAGAGGAAAGTCCAATGAAACATTCCTGAATAATTCCTTGAAACTTGTTCCAGAATAAATGAAAACGGCTGGCAAATCTTCTTGAAATTAAATGCTGAGAAAAAAACATTCCAAAGACCGGCAGCATTTGAAACCTTAAGAACGTCGATCTCTCAAAATAAACGTCGATCTGAGCTCCACGATCGTCGACCAGAGCTCAGAGAAGGAATAGATCATTCTGACAGAAAACGTCGATCTGAGCTCGAAGATCGTCGACCTGAGCTCAGAGATATTGAAGATAAGCAGTAGACAGAAAACTTCGATCTGAGATCGACTATCTAAGTTTTTGGTCTGGCAGAAATAGTAGATCTGATTAAGACAGAGATCGTTGACCTAGACTTCAACAGAAAACGTCGACCTGAAGCAAACAGAGATCGTCGACCTAAACTTTCCCAGAAATAGTCGACCCAAGCACAGCCAGAGATCGTCGACCAAAGCTCGACGATCGTCGGACTGAAGCTCGATGATAGTCGACCGAAGCCAGCAACAAGCAGAAGGCTGAGGACATAAGCAGTCGACCTAAGCTCGACGATCGTCGACCTGAGCTCGACGATAGTCGACCGTCGTTCGACTATTTTTATCTCTTTACTTAGCTTGAAATCCTGAGCTTGAATGGTCCTTGGGGGCAGCTTCAAACCTAAGTTCTAAGCCCTAGACTCATTCTAATATTGACCTTTACACTATACAACTAGGTCAACCTGGTTTCCTAAGAGAAACATAGTGATCCTTGCCCAAATTAGTAATAGGGTGTTCCAACAGTCATAGTTGTGTCTTAGAGTCTAGGTCTAGTCCCTTAAGGCAACAGTTCAAATGACCAACCTCCAACACTGCCAGAGACTCAAGACTTAGAAGATTAAAGACTTAATAAAAAGGAGATATGCGTTCGTCGAACTCTGGTCGACAATCGTCGTGCTCAGCTCGACTAACCTAGAGACAATTCTCTGAGCTGGGCTTGACGAACTTAGATCTCAGCTCGACGATCTCTGAACATAGTAATAACTCCTCTGTCAAACTTCAGTCGACGAACTAAAAACATCAGGTCGATGAACTCTCTCCTCAGGTCGACTAACACTTCAGCTCTCAGCGCCAAAATTGACTCAGTGCCACAGTTCACTCAAAGCAAAAGATCTCTCAACGCCAAAATTTATTCAGAGCCAAAGTTCTCAAGATCAATACTACAATACTCAACATCAGAAAATATTCTAAGTCCAGACTGAAGACTCAGCTCGACGATCTTGGATCTCAGCTTGATGAACAGCCATTCTCAGGTCGACGAAATCACAGGTCGACGAAAGCTGTTCTCATGTCGACAAAAACTATAAGGCATATTGTAATTTATTCTTTCCTTTTATGTCTCCTTGTCTTATACTACTATAAGCCGTTTATTTCCTGGATAATCAATGCTCTTATATCTTTTTAATTGAGTCGTTACTAACAGCATTGATTACAAATATTCTTCATGGAATTAACTACTTATATCTCGGGACAGACATAGAATAGAATATATGACATCATACTTGCCGTTTTCATTTCCTAGATTCCGGCTAAGCATTTATTGTAGATTTTTGAATTCGACCAAGCTACAGATATCATTGGAGGATCTCTCAAAAAAGAGAGTCACTGAGAGCTGAGAAAAAAAAGAGAGAAGAAAAGTGATACACAAAAACTCGTGTGCTTTCAATAAGCAACACATAGGAAAAAGCTTACAGACATCAAAAGTGCAGAGAAAACAGTTCTAAAAAAAACTACTGCTCTCAAGAGAAGAAGAAGGAACAACCATCACCATCAAGAGTCCTTCTTCCTTTCTCTCTTTGTTTTCAGGAATCTCAAGTGACAAGCTATTCAAATTAGTCAAGGATCTCTGAAGAGCTAAAAGGCCTACTCACCCTTTTGCAAAGCTTCCACTCCTGAACCAGTCAAGATCTTAGGGAGAGCTTTGACAACAACACAAATCCATTAGTCTTCTCTCAGTTGTATTTGAGAAAGAGAAGAACACTATCACTCTCTCATCCCCACCTCTGTACAGGGTTTTAATTCCCTTCAAAATTATTCCTGGTTGCAAGTCTCCTAACCAAAAGACTTGAGGATTGGTTTTTGAGCACCTGATAAAAAGCTCATTGGTGGCAGTCACCTGATCAAAACTTGTAGTGGATTCCTACCTAGGGTGGTAGAAGAGTGGATGTACCCAAAATTGGGGAACCACTATAAATTTCTTGTATTGTCTGTGTGGCTGTGTAGTTTTTGCTTTGTGCTTGTGCTGTGATATATTCTTATTGTGTAGCTTAGTTTATCTGCTGCACTTATGCACCTATACACTTATACTATAGAAACCTATTTTATTAAAAGATCTTTTATTTCAGTAAAAATCAAAAGATTTCAATAACTCTATTCACCCCCCCCCCCCTCTACAGTTTTTCAGAGCTTACCCTAACTTTCAATTGGTATCAGAGGGTGGTTAATAACATCATACAGGCTTACACCTGGATTAACTAAGATCCTCAGGATAATCTCTGAATAAATCTTATTAAACTCTCTGATTAGATTTTATTTTTCTGATATCATGGCATAGAATAAGGACTCTGCCAGCACCAGACCTCCAGTTTCCAACTTGCAAAAGTTTGGGATCTGGAAGGCAAGAATCAAGCTTTATATGAACTCTATTGATGAAGACATTTTTAATTCCATTTTGACAGGACCACCAGCTCCAGTGCCCTCCACTTCAACTTCAGTAAATCTTAGTGCAGTGCCTCCTACAGATCAAGCTGATGCACACAAAAAGGCAAAGATTGTTGATGCCAGAGCTATGAACATACTGGCCCAGACTATGTCAGATGACATATTTCAGAAGGTTGCTGAATGTACATCTGCCAAAGCAATTTGGGATTCCCTCAACTAAATGGTAGCAGGCTCTGCTGATGAGAGGAAGGATAAAAGATCAAATCTCATATCCCAATATGAGAACTTTAGGAAAGATGAAGCAGAATCAGTAGAAGTAATTTACAACAGGCTGAGCTCCATCATTAGTGAGCTCAGAACATTGGATAAAGAAATCACTCTGACTGAGGTAAATGACAAGATCCTCATGTACTTACCTAGCACATGGGACTCCAAAATCTGACCCATCAGAGAAGCCAGAAGCATGACAGAAATCTCAACAGAATCTTTACTTGGAAAGCTCAAATCCTATGAGCAACTGATTAAGTCAAGAGAAGCTGCAGTTGAACCAAAAGCTTCAACAACTACCAAGAAGGAACAAAGCTTAGCACTCAAAGCTGTAGAAGAATCTTCCAGCTTATCAGCCAATGAAGAACTTATGAGTCTCTTTGCTAAGAGATTCTATAAAATGGCAAGGAAGGACTTCAGGAGAAAGCCTTCAAGGAATGAAGATAAACCCAGGTATGACAAGACCCCTTCTAAAGAAGTTGTTTGTTTTGGATGCAGGAAACCTGGACATTTCATCTCAGAATGTCTAGAAGTTCAAAAGAAAGACAAAAGGCAAGAAAAGGAGTCAAGAAGACATCAGCACAGCAAAGCCTCCTCTAGCAAGTACAAAAAGAAAGAGAAGTGCTTTATGGCTGAAACTTGGAGTGATACTGAAGATGAAAAATCCTCATCCAGCTCCAGTGAAGATGATGAAGAAGAAAAGAAGGCAAAAGAAATGTGGTATATGGCAATTGATGCTGGAAGCAGCAGATCAGATTCCGAAGAATCAAGTGATTAAGAATTCCTCTCTGAAGAGGATCAGGTAATTGCTTCATATGATTTTCAGTCTAAAGAATTTCAATCTGAGTTTAAACTCTTATGTTTAGACCTAATAGGATCTGAGAAGGAAATCAAACTTCTCAGGTAAAAACTGCTAGAACAAGAAAAATTCATTGCTGAAAATAAAAAATTAACTGAAGAATTAAATCTGGCTAATCAACAAATAGTATTTCTAAAATATGAATTAAGTAAGGCTAAGGAATTAGAAGAAACCTTAAATGGTAGAAGTTTACAACTGATAGATATAACTAGCACAGTTAACACAAGATCTAATAAT
Organism: Platanthera zijinensis; assembly: GCA_039513925.1. Lineage (NCBI taxonomy): Eukaryota > Viridiplantae > Streptophyta > Magnoliopsida > Asparagales > Orchidaceae > Platanthera > Platanthera zijinensis. The sequence goes on from CM077086.1 coordinate 172,427,725, forward strand.
AACAAACTAAGATTAGGAGCCTCATCTAGTGAACAAATCCTAATTCAGAAAAATCAACTATCAAAACCTATTAACTTCATTTCTGAAAGTGGAAAGAAAAACAATGAACAAGTAGAGAAAGTTAATGAAGTTCTTAAACAATTAGAACTTAATAAAACCAATCAGAAGAAGAAAAACAAACAACATAACTATGTTCAACAAATTTTGTCGAACTCAGAACGACGAAATGGGTATGGTTCGACGAACTCAGAACGACAAACTCTGAACGTAAATAATAATGTAATTTATTCTTCGAACTGGGATCGACGAAACCAGTATGTTTCGTCGACCAGAGATCGACGTTTTTGGGGCTCTGAGAATGGATATTTCCATTCTTCGATCAGAGATCAACGAACTAAATCCCGATCGTCGAGCTCAGGTCGACGAACATACTCGAATTTGTCCAACTCAGTTCATAACCAGAGTAACCTAAAAACTGATAAACCTTTTAATCCCTTTAGTCAGTGGGTCATACCTCCCAGAAGGTATCATCCTTTGGGTTATAATGATCAACCTGAATGTTCATTCATTTCAAGCTTTAGTTATGTCAAACATCAAGGACCCAAGGTAACCTGGGTCAAAAACTGCTAATCCCATTTGCAGGTAGAAGAGAACCTTGTCACTCAAAACAAATGGTACCTGGACAGTGGTTGCTCTAAATATATGACAGGTTGTAAAGAATGTCTAATCAACTACAAAGCCAAGATTGGACCAAAAGTAATCTTTGGGGACTCAGGCTTTGGACTGACAGAAGGCTATGGTGACTTCAACTGTGGAGCTATCACATTCAAGAAAGTGACCTATGTGAATGGTCTCAAGCATAACTTGATATCAGTAAGCCAACTATGTGATACAGGTTATCAAGTAAGCTTTACTAACTCATTATGTCTTATCTCTTTAAACAACACAACTTTTTTAACTGGAATTAGACAAGGCAACATCTACTTAGTAAATTTTGAATCGGCTAAATCTGAAATTTGCTTATTCAATTCTGTTAGCATTCAAATTAACTTATGGCACAAAAGACTAGGATATGTAAACCATAAAAATATAGCTAGGTTATCTAAAGACAATCTTGTTAGAGGTTTACCTTCTGGTCCCTACAAGAAAAAAGGCCTCTGCAGGTCTTGTCAGCTAGGGAAGCAAACAAAATCTAGTTTGAAATCCATTAATAAGAGTGATTCACCTAGAATCTTGTACTTGCTCCATATAGACCTTTTTGGCCCTATTACAGTACAAAGTCTAGGAGGAAAGTCTTATACAATAGTTATTGTAGATGACTTCTCTAAATTCACATGGGTTTTCTTTTTGAGAACTAAGTCAGATACTTTTAAAGTTCTCACAGATTTTCTCAAGAACATACAGATTGAGTACTCTACTCAAGTTGCATTGATCAGAAGTGATCATGACACTAAGTTTGACTCTCTTCTTATGCTAGAGTTCTTTGAGAAGGAAGGTATTAGACATTGTTTCTCAGCTCCAAGAACTCCTCAACAAAATGGGGTAGTTGAAAGGAAGAATAGAACACTCATTGAAGCTGCAGGTACATTGCTTGCAGATGCTTACAGGCCTCTTTCCTACTGGGCAGAAGCAGTAAGCATAGCAAACTATTTCATGAATAGAAGTTTAATACATAAACTAAAGCTTAAGACTCCCTATGAACTACTCAAAGGGAAGAAACCTATAATAACCTATTTTAAAATATTTGGATGTATATGCTATATTCAAAATAATGACAAGAAACATCTTACAAAGTTTTAAGCTAAGACTGCAATGGGAATTTTTCTAGGATATTCCCAAGTCAGCAAGGCATATAGGGTGTTTAATAAATCAACACTAAAAATTGAAGAATCTATGCATGTGATATTTGATGAATCTAACATGTTTTACAAGGAGAGAGATATCTCTACCAACAACAATCTGCAGGTACAGAATTTGTGTGAGAGCTTAGATGATCTAAACCTTACCAAAAAGGTTAAATCACATCCCTCACCACAAGCTATATCAGAAGCTGAAAGTGAAGAAGAGACTTTGGAAGTAGTTCAACTTCCTCCAACAGTTGATACAATTCCACAAGAGGAACTAAATCAAATAACTGTTGCTGAACCAACTTCTCCTAATAATCTTGTCACACTTAGGGATCACCCTAGATCTCAAGTAATTGGAGACATATCATCAGGAGTGCAGACAAGACATCAACTCAACCCTGATGTGATGCTTGCCTTCTTTCTCTCTCAAATTGAGCCTCAATCCATATCTGATGCAGAGCAAGATCCAAATTGGATTACTGCAATGTAGGAGGAACTCAACCAGTTTGAGAGGTGTAAAGTTTGGGAATTAGTTCCAAGGCCTAAAGGCTATCCAGTAATTGGGACTAAGTGGGTATTCAGAAACAAACTTGATGCCAAAGGTGTGGTAGTGAGGAACAAGGCAAGGCTTATTGCTCAAGGATACAGGCAAGAGAAAGGAATTGATTATGATCAAACCTATGCTCCAGTTGCCAGACTTGAAGCTATAAGGATCTTCTTAGCTTATGCAGCATTCAAGAAGTTTAAATTCTACCAGATGGATGTAAAAAGTGCATTCTTAAATGGAGAACTCAAAGAAGAGGTGTATGTTGAACAACCACCAGGTTTTATCTCTCCAACTCATCCCTCTTATGTCTTTAAATTTCATAAGGCTCTCTATGGTTTAAAGCAAGCTCCAAGAGCTTGGTATGAGACCTTAGACAGCTTTCTCTTAGAGCATTGTTTTTCAAGAGGCATGGCTGATAGAACCCTTTTTACAAAATTGCATTATGAAAAAATTCTGTTAGTACAAATATATATAGATGACATAATCTTTGGTTCTACTGATCCAAATCTGTGCAAAAGATTTTCTGATCTAATGCACTCAAGGTTTGAGATGAGTAGCATGGGTGAGTTATCATATTTCCTTGGTCTCCAAGTGAAACAAACCCCTAAAGGAATCTTCATCTCTCAGTCTAAATATGCTAAAGAGCTTATTAAGAAGTTTGGGATGAATGATGCCTCTGTCATGAAAACTCCCATGGCTGCCAATGCTGTTGTAGATGCTGATGAATCTGGAAAACCAGTTGATCAGACCAAGTATAGGGCCATTATTGGATCCCTATTATACTTAACAGCAAGCAGACCAAACATTATGTTTGCCACATGTCTTTGTGCTAAGTTCTAGGTGAACCCTAAAGAATCTCACCTTATTTTATTAAAAAGGATTTTGAGATATATAAAAGGTTGTCCAGATCTAGGCCTCTGGTATCCAACAGAATCAGCATTTGTGTTAACTGGATTCTTTGATGCTGATTATGCTAGATGCAGAGTAGACAGGAAAAGCACCTCTGGAACTTGTCAGTTCCTTGGTGACAGACTTGTATCTTGGTTCTGTAGAAAGCAAACATATGTTTCAACATCAACTGCTGAAGCTGAATATATGGTTGCAGATAGCTGCTGTTCACAGATCTTGTGGATACAAAACCAATTACTGGATTATGGTGTCAACTTAAATAATTCAACTATTCTATGTGATAATACAAGTGCTATTTCCATTGCACAAAATCCAGTTTTGCATTCTAGAACTAAGCATATAGACATTAGACATCATTTTATTAGAGATTGTGTTGACAAACAAAAGATTAAACTTGAGTTTCTCTCCACTGATTTGCAAAGAGCAGGCATATTCACCAAACCATTGGACTCATCCAAGAATCTGTTCTTTGTCAATTAGCTTGGTAAGATAAATGGTCAAGACTTAATCTAAGGATATGTCACTGGTCAAAGAATTGTCTCTGTTCGTCGATCTTAGATCAACGAACTGATAATAGTTCTTGAGATTTCTCGTCGAACTGTGCATTGATAACAGTTCTTGATATGTCACTGGCCATTGACGAGAGAGAGAGAGAAGAGAAGAGAATATCAATGTCGACACAAGGTCTAGAGTCGAGAAATCTGAAGGCGTAGTTGACCGGATTTTTTCTTCCCCTATTTATAGTCTACTGGTAAAGGGTAGGTCAAAGAATGCACCTTACTTAGTATTAATACTTGTCGACATAGTTGTACATTTGTCGACATAAAAGACTTAGGTCTCGACAAAGCTTATTTTTAGTCGACATGTCTATAGGTCGACATATCTTTGTGTTGACATACTTGTGTCAGTGTCGACACAGGCTGGTCATATCTCGACATAGTTGTGTCGACACCTATTCTTTTGTCGACACAGAAACTGTTTCTATGTCGACATATCCTTTTTATTTGTCGACACAACATATTGAGTGTGTCGACACAGTTTGCTTATGTCGACACAAACTTTATACTTAGACAAATTTCCTGAGAAATATTGTGCTTATATATTCTACTTAGGAATGCTTGAGCTGACCTATTCTAGGTTCAACATACCTAATTCAATTTTAAAATAATTGAATTTAGTTTCATCCAGAGGTTTTGTAAAAATATCAGCAATTTGATTATTTGTGTTTAAAAATTCTAGACTAATATCTTCCTTCTCCACATGTTCTCTTATGAAATGAAACTTAATTTCAATATGCTTAGTTCTACTGTATGATACATGATTCTTAGCAATAGTAATAGCACTAGTAGAATCACAAAATAGTGGAATTCTACTTACCTTGATGTCATAGTTTTCAAGTTGATGCTTTATCCACATCATATATGCACAGTAGCTGCCTGCAGCTATATATTAAGACTCAGCTGTTGATATAGCTACACTTATTGGCTTCTTGCTGCACCATGACACCAGCCTTCCACCTAGGAATTGACAAGTTCCTGTAGTACTTTTCTTATCTTCTTTGCATCCAGCAAAGTCTGCATCTCAGAAGCTTGTTAGTAAGAAATCTTTATTCTTAGGGTACCAAAGACCTAGATTAGGTGTGCCCTTAAGATATCTCAAAATTCTCTTAACTGCAGTATAATGAGATTCCTTTGGGCAAGCTCGGTACCTAGCACAGACACATGTAGCATACATGATGTCAGGTCTACTAGCAGTCAAGTAGAGTAGGGAGCCAATTATACCTCTATACAAAGACTCCTCAATAGGTTTCCCTGTTTCATCTTTGCCTATAGACATACTTGTTCTCATTGGAGTTTTCATGGAGGAGGCTGAGTCCATTCCATATTTCTTAATCAACTCCTTGGTGAACTTAGACTGGGATATGGACAATCCATCATCAGTCTGTCTTACTTGAAGTCCCAAGAAGAACTTTAGCTCACCCATACTGCTCATCTCAAACTTCCCTTGCATAAGTTTGGCAAACTTTCTACAAAGGTTGTTTTCAGTAGATCCAAAGATAATGTCATCAACATATATCTGGACTAGGATTATCTTGCCTTTAGATTCCCTAAAGAATAGAGTTTTGTCTATCTTTCCTCTAGAGAATTTATTCTCAATAAAAAAAGCAGACAAGGTTTCATACCAAGCCCTAGGGGATTGTTTCAAACCATATAGAGCTTTCCTAAGCCTATATACATAATCAGGATAATGAGAATATACAAAACCTGAGGGTTGTTCAACATAGACTTCCTCTTTTAAGTCACCATTCAAAAATGCTGACTTTATATCCATCTGATATACCTTGAACCCTTGATAGACAGCATAGGCCAAAAACAACCTTATAGTCTCTAGCCTTGCCACTGGTGCAAAGGTTTGATCAAAGTCAATCCCTTCCTCTTGCATGTAGCCTTTTGCTACCAGTTTAGCCTTATTCTTGATTATAGTGCCATTCTCATCAAGTTTGTTTCTATAGATCCACTTGGTTCCTATAATGTTGTGATCCTTTGGTTTAGGAACCAGTTCCTAGAATTTACATCTTCTGAATTGATTCAGCTCTTCTTGCATAACATCAATCCAGTTTGTGTCTAGCATGGCTTCTTCAAACTTCCTTGGTTCTATTTGTGATAAGAAGCTAGAATATATAACTGTGTTCATGCTCTTGCTCCTTGTTAGAATACCTTGACTTGCATCACCAATGATTTGGTGAACTGGATGATCCTTCAAGTGTCTTCTTGCTGGGGGAAATCTGTCAATCTCATGCCCTTCTTCATTTTACTCAACCTGATGCTCCTCATTGTCTTCTTCATCCAGTGAGTCTTGTTCTCCCTCTGGACAACATGAATCTTTTTCTTCATCCATCCTAGCAAGAACTTCTTCATTGATGGTCAGCTTGTCAAGCCTATCTGTTAGACCTGTAGAACCAACTGAAGAGCTAGACAATTCACTGTTAATCAAATTAGACTCATCAAATACAATATGGACAGATTCTTCTACAACTTGAGTAGTCAAGTTGTAGATCCTGTATGCCCTACTATTGTTGTTGTACCTAACAAATATCCCTTCTAGGGATTTGGCAGCAAACTTTGTTTAGTAGTGCTTACCATTGACTAGAACATAACACTTGCTACCAAAGATTCTGAGGTAGGAAATGTTTGGGTTTCTTCCTTTCAAAATCTGATAGGGAGTTATCTTATGTTTCTTATTGATGGAGGCTCTATTGAGTACATGACATGCAGTATTTACTGCCTCTGCCCAGAAGTACTCAGGGAGAGTAGTGTCACTATGTAGTGTTCTACCTGCCTCAATTAGAGTCATATTCTTTCTTTTAGCAACTCCATTTTGCTGGGGTATTCTAGGTGAGGAGAACTCCTGATGAATCCCAAGTTCTTCACAGAACTTTGTCATACACTCAGACTGAAATTCAGTTCCATGGTCACTTCTGATTTTGACCACTGAATTGTTAAATTCATTTTGATTTTGTCTAACAAAAGTTTGGAAAACAGTAGGGGTTTCAGATTTCTGCCTCAAGAAGAAAACCCATGTGAATCTTGAATAGTCATCCACAATAACTAATGTGTATACTTTCTACCAAGACTATGAACTGATATAGGACCAAACAAATCCATATGCAAGAGATATAAACATCTCATTGAATCTTTGGTATCAAGTGCATGGAAAGAGGACTTAGTCTGTTTGCCTTTTTGGCAAGCTGAACACACGCCCTCTTTAATGCACTTGACTTGAGGACCATTCCTCACCAACCCCATGCTGAACAGCTGTCCTATTGACTTATATTTCCGATGAGCTAGCCTCTTGTGCCATTTGACATATAGTGAAGCTTTCTCTCCTGCAACTAGACAAATGGGTGAGATGTTAAACTCACAATTTAGGTTAAGACAATATACATTCCCTTTCCTAGTGCTAGTCAAAATGATCTCTTGATCACTTGACCTCCTTATTTGGCACTCCCCTTTGAGGAAAGAGATGTCATAACCTAGATCACTAAGTTGACTTATGCTAATCAGGTTATGTTTTAGACCCTTCACATAAGCCACTTTAGTGATAGTAATTGAATCACTAGAAATGTTACCAAATCCTTTGATGATTCCTTTTTCTGATCCACCAAAGATTACTTTGGGTCCATTCTCTATGGGTACATAGTCCCTTAACATTCTTCTTGTTCCAGTCATGTGTCTGGAACATCCAATATCCAAGTACCATATAGGGGTATGGCCACTTGGATTCACCTGCATCAAATAAAGAATCACTTATCCTTAGAACCCAAATTATTATTAGGTCATAGGTCCTTGTTAGTTTGAAACCTGCATCTGTTCCTACAGGTAAACTATTCTTGGTTTTAACACTTGTGTTGAACCAGCAATCCATGGCAAAGTGGCCCACCTTGCCACAACACCAACACTCAAATCTATTGTACCTTCTTTTAGGTACAGACATCACAACTTTGTTGCCAACAGTCCTGTTAAGTGTAGGTGCTGGAGCAGCAAACCCCAAGAATTCCTTTTGAACCTGATTGCTTGCCTATAGAATGACCTATTGGCATTTGCACCCTTGCCCATGAGATCTCCATACTCACAGTGACCATGAGTAATATCATGATCATACTTTTTTGTAGGTTGCATCACTTTCCTAAAGAAAATAGGGGGCTTTTTAGCTAGTGGCTGAACTAGGGCCTTACCTTTTATATGAGAATTGGTGGCCCTAGTTCTTCCCTTAAAACCTAGACTAGTCTTTCCTTTATGAGAAATGAAATTGTCTATTAAGGGCAAGACAGATTTTGGCTTAGAGAATTTAGCCACTAACTCTCTTTCTTGCTGAAGTTTTTCCTCCAGTTTCTTGATATAATTTTCCTTGAAAGAGATTGTGCCCATCTGAATAATAGTAATGTTTTTCAGTTTGGCAACCTCCTTAAGTTTTAAATCTATCAACATGGTTGAATCTGATGCATCCTGCTTAAGAGACTCAATTTCCTTGGCCTGCTCCTTGACAAGAAACTTGCTTCTCTTCAGAGCTTGCAACAGCCCACCATACTCATTAATGAGTTGATGTACATCCCCCTTAGAATCAGAACCATCAACTTCTCTTGAAGTTGATGCTACTGATTCTAATCCACTAAAATAATCAGAAGCTAAGGGAGAATTGTATACCTTGCTTGGACCAGGCTGATCCTGGCACTGATCATTTTCTGACAGAGCCATCAGCCCTCTATAGCAATAGTCTTCCACTCCATTTATGGAGTCCAACATTTGTAGGAATTATAGTTCCCTAGAATCCTCTTCTGTTGAGAACAGCCCAACATATGCTTCTGCATCATCTTCTTCTCCTGATCCTGAAGATGAAGAGTCTGTCCAACTCTTTTGCTTTTGAGCAACAAAGGATTTCTCCTTTTTGCCTTTCACTTGATGCTTCTTCTTGTCCTTAGATTCAGTCCTCTTGTCTGGATAATCAGCTATGACATATCCAGGCCTATTACAACAATAACAAACAATCTTAGAATTAGTTTGTTTACTAGGTTTTGAGGCATACCTGTCCTCCTTGGGAGTCTTTTTTTCTTATAATACTCATACTTGGAGAAGGATATAGATTGCCTGGTTCTCCATTTCTTATTTTTCATGAACCTTTGAAATTGCCTTATAAAGACAGCAAAGTCCTCATCAGAGGTGTGGCTATCTGATGTGCTGTTGTCAGGATTTTCTTCTCCTGCCTCAACACTCCTTCTGGGTTGAGAAGGAGACTTTCTCCTACCCTTTCTTGTGTCTTCAGCCTTGAAGGCTACAGACTTCTCTTTGTACTCAGACCTACTACTTTTCTCCTCCTCTTTTCTAGCAGTGAGCTGCATTTCATAGGATAGCAAATTTCCAAATAATATGGGTGGAGGTGTATCAGCAAGCCTGGCCACCTCTCTGATGGCACATATCTTTGTGTCCCTATCCTTTGTTAGTGATCTGAGAAACTTGTCATTCAGTTCATATGTGATGAAGACTCTTCCATAGGTCATCAACTCATTTACTATCCTGAAGAACTTCTTGTAACATTTAGTTATGCTATCAGTCTTGTCTTGTCTAAAGCTCTCATATTCTTTATTCAGTATAGATTTCCTGTCCTATCTAACTTCTTCTGTTCCTTCCATGTAGACAATCAGGGTGTCCCATATTTCCTTAGAGGTTTTACAGTGCACCAGATTCTGAAATGTGGCATCATCTATAGCACTGACAATAATGTTTTGTGCTCTTTTGTCTAGTGTTGCCAGGATGATCTCATCCTTAGTCATTTCAGAATAACTCTTTGGGGTTTTAACATTTGCATCCAGAACTGATACCTTCATTGGAATGAAGAAAACTTCTTGTACTGTGATGTAGATTCTTGGATCAGATGCTTCCATGAACAACCTGACCCTTTCCTTCCATATGCCAAAACATTCTTTCTTGTAGATAAGCAGTTTCATAGATCCAAATTCCTTCTGATTCTTATTTGAACCCATTCTTGAAATCTGTTAATTGCCTTGGCGATTCACTCAGACTGTTAGGTCTATCTTTGAGTAACCTCCCTCTGATACCACTTGAAATACTTGATTTCAAGAGCCTATACACCTAGAGGGTGGGGGGGTGAATAGGTTCTAATTTTCTTTAAGAATTTTAGGCAATTAGCTAGTTCTAACTCAGCACAGAAAATTCAATACACAATACAATAATCACAGCACAACATACAACAGATTTATAGTGGTTCCCCAAGGTATGGATACATCCACTTTCCCCCTTTACCTATCCAGTAGAGAACTGGATTTAGCCCAACTTCCTTCCACTTACTCAGATCCACAAATCTTACAACTCAGAACCAGATTGGTTCCTATAGCTCAGACTTATACAAGTCTTACCTCAGATTCCCAAGAACCCTACCTCAGGCCTCAGCCCTACCTCAGCCTTTATCACTAGGCTTACTACTCAGACTTCCATAAGTCCTACACCTCAGGCACTCAGCCTTACCTCAGCCTTTATAATTACAGGCTTACAACTCAGATCTTACAAAAGATCCTACAAGAAAATGAGCGTTTTAAAAGGTACGGAAATTTCACCATATAGAATTCTCTATTGGTGTGAGCTTTTTAATCAAAACTGAATCTTCAGATCCAACTTGACTTAGCTGTTTTAAAGCTTCTTGATTGAACACAATAAGGTTGATCTTCACTTGATGTAGAAGTTCATCTTCAAATAGCTCCCTACTTAAATTCAGAATTAGATCTGACTCTTTCTTACAGACTGTTCTGGATCTGCCTTCTTAAGGGTTTCTCCTTTTCTTGTTGTCAAACTCCCTTTCCCGTAATTGCTTGATTACTTCCTTAGTTGTCTCTGGTTATCAAGGATCAGTCCCTTATATAGAGTTTCCTCATGATTACCGGCTGATCCGGTTTGTAACAACCTTCTGACAGTTCTGACAAAGGTGTCCGACTTGTTGGTTATGACAGTTGTCGAGTCAGCAGTCATGACAGTTGATTCCTCAAAGACTTTACAACTCAGCATGAACCACTCAGCAAACTGCTTCACATGTGTCGACACAAATAGACTAAGTGTCGACACAAGTCTTGATGATGTCGACACAATACTCTCTGTGTTCACATAGTCATTCTTCTGCTACTCGACACAGCTTCTGTTTGTATGTGTCGACACAAGTCCTGTGTGTCGACACAACTGCTCCTAGTCTCGACATAACTGATGCTGACTGATGGCGTTGAGTGTATGTCCAACTGTCATTGAGTGTGTGTCGAGACATCATTGAGTGTGTGTCGACACAAGTCCTGTGTGTCGACACAAATCTTCAGACTCAGTATAGTTGTTGTTGTTAGATGACGTTGAGTGTCGTCCAGATATCGTTGAGTGTGTGTCGACACAAGTCTTGTGTGTCGACACAACTTCAGCTTTAGGTGTCGACGCAATTCCTGCCTCAGGTGTCGACACAATTCTAGTTATCGACAAAACTTCTTCTTTAGGTGTCGACACAATTCCTGGGTGTTGATAGAGGCCTTTCTTCTAGTGTCGACACAACTTCTTGGTGTCAACACAGGCCTTGCTTCTAGTGTCGACACAACTTCTGGGTGTCGACACAATTCTTCACAAGTGTCGACACTTGTACTTAGAGAATTTTCTTGCAAACCTTACACCTGCACAATAAAACTAAAACATCCCATCAAATACAAATTGATGTATATCAATGAGTAAGATGAGGCTTCACCAAATCTGGTACATATTTTTCAGTGTACCCAATAGTTAACACTTAACATGATCTGGTCATGTTAAGTATTGCTTCCACATCTCCCCTGGGCATGTATTGCACACCATGTCCCCTTTACTGTCAAGTATCTGCACAATATTCTTCTCAGTATTGCTCTACTCCTCCCCCTTTCTGGATTCTTAAAAAAATTATTTAATGAGGGAGGTGAAAGGATTATGGGAGAAATTATCTCTTAATCCTAGCCAAAATCTTATGTTGATACCACTTGAGAAATTATCCTTGTGATCAACCTACTTGACTAGATGTCATACCTCTTGTGTTGATACCACTGATACAACACATCATTGCATCCACTTGACACTTTGAGTGGTCCATTGATCCACTTAAGCTAGCTGCTATCAGTTATCTACTTGAGCTAAAGTCACTCCTTATACTACTTAAACCTTCTGCAGAATACAACTATAGTAAGGGAGGTGCTGACTTTTCCTCTTCTCCTACAATAGCATGTCTCTCCTACAGTAGTAGTGACTTCAAAGCAGCAGCATCTGCTATCATCAACTTTGGTTGATCTCCCCTTAGGGTTAATCTCCACCTCAGTATGAGCATTGTCCAGGAAGTTGAACTTGTTCCTGCAACTGCTAGATTTGCTACCCCTAAAAAGGAGCATCTTGACTTGCTCCCCCACAACAGGAGCATCTGCTATCATTTTGTTTACTAGACACTTGAGCCCATCTTAGTCTTGATATCAATTTAAAGACTTGATAGTCTTGATACCATTCTGGAGACTTATCTATCTGCAAGCAAAGTGAGTCCTGCAACAAAAGGAAATTAGGAGCTACTGATGCTATACCAAGTTCAATATACCCAACTCAAACTTGAAGGTGCTGAACTTGACTTCATCTAGTGGCTTAGTAAAGATGTCTGCCACTTGCTTATCTATGGGGACAAAATCAAGACAGATGTCTTCCTTTTCCATATGCTGCCTAATAAAATGATACATAATCTCAATATGCTTAGTACTGCTATGAGAGACAGGATTCCTAGTAATTGAGATTGCACTATTTGAATCACAATACATGGGAGTGTTACTTATCTGGATGTTGTAGTTTTGAAGCTGATGCTGGATCCACAACAACTATGCACAACACTACCTGCTGAGATATACTCTGACTCAGCTGTTGAAATTGCAATACTGGTTTTCTTCTTACTTCTCTAAGACACAAGACTTCCTCCAAAGAACTGACAGGTGTCTGATGTGCTCTTCCTATCCTCTTTGCATCCTGCAAAGTCTGCATCTGAATAGTCTGTTAGTTCAAAATCCATATTTCTAGGGTACCATAGGCCAAGATCTGGTATGACTTTAAGATATCTTAGAATCCTCTTAGCAGCAGAGTTGCGAGATTCTTTAGGGCTAGCCTGATACCTAGCAAAAACACATGTATCATACATGATGTCTGGCCTACTTGTAGTAAGATATAGAAGGGAGACAATTATCCCTCTATACAAAGTTTCATAAATAGGTTTTCCTGCCTCATCTTTGTTTATAGGCATACTTGACCCTATAGGAGTTTTCATGGTAAAGGCAGTCTCCATACAAAACTTTTTAATCAACTCCCTAGTGAACTTAGACTGGGATATGGATAATCCATCTGCATTCTTTCTTACTTGGAGACCTAAGAATAACTTAAGCTCACTCATACTGCTCATCTCAAACTTCCTTTGCATAAGTTTGGCAAACTTCCTGTAAAGGTTGTCATCAGTAGACCCAAAAATTATATCATCTATATAAATTTATACTAGGATGATCTTGCCCTTAGATTCCCTTAGGAATAGGGTCTTGTCTATCTTCCCCCTTGAGAATTTATTCTCAATGAGGAAGCTAGAAAATATCTCATACCATGCTCTAAGGGCTTGCTTCAACCCATATAGAGCTTTCCTAAGTCTACATGCAGAATGAGGAGAGTTAGAATCAACAAAACCTGGAGGCTTTTCAACATAGACTTCTTCCTTTAAGTCACCATTCAGGAAGGCTGACTTCGTAGACTTTAAATCCTTTGTATGTAATATATGTAAGGAAAAGCTTGATGGCTTCCAATCTTACTACAGGGGCAAAGGTTTGATCAAATTCAATACCTTCTTCTTGTCTGTACCCCTTAGCTACCAACTTAGCCTTATTCTTGATTATAATGCCATTTTCATCAAGTTTATTCCTGTAAATCCAATTGACTCTAATGACATCATGTCCTTGTGGTCTGGGATCCATCTTCCAGACCATACACCTCTTAAACTAGTTCAGTTCCTCTTGCATTGCTACAATCTAGAACTAATCTATGTTGGCCTCTTCAAATATCTTGGGCTCAACCTGAGACAGAAAACTTGAATATATTATTGTATTGAGACTTCTACTCCTTATTAGCACTCCTTGGTTGGCATCACCAATTATCTAGTTTTTTGGATGATCTCTTAGATGCCTGATAACTGGAGAAAATCTTCCTTCAGCTTCAGCTTTAGTGGCTGCATCTTACTGATATTTATCCACTTCAAGTGTGCCTTGCCCTTATTCTGGAATATCCACTCCATCTTGGATTACTAGAGCAGCTTCCTTGATGCTTAGCTTATCCATCATTAACTATGTACCTGCAGGACTAGAAGAGGAGCTTGGCACCTCACTGTTAATTATAGTTGACTCATCAAAAACTATATTAACAGACTCTTCTACAACTTGACTTTACAAGTTATAGATCCTATAGGTCTTACTATGATTATTGTACCCAACAAAAATCTCATCATAGGACTTGGCAGTAAACTTAGTCACATAGGACTTCCCATTATTCATCATATAGCACTTGCAACCAAAGATCCTGAGATAGGTCAGGTTTGATTTTTTGCCCTTCATAATCTCATAGGGAGAATTCTTATGGCTCTTGGTGATAGAGGCTCTATTAAGGACATGACATACAATATTAATAGCCTCAACCCAGGAATATTATAGGAGAGATGTATCACTTAGCAAGTTCTTACCAGCCTCTATGAGAGTTCTATTTTTCCTCTCAACAATCTCATTTTGTTGGGGTGTTCTTGGAGAAGAAAATTCTTGATTAATCCCTTGCTCTTCACAGAATCTTGTCATACTTTCAGACTAGAATTTAGTCTCATTGTCACTTATGATTTTGACCACAGTACTGTTTAACTCATTCTGAATCTGCTTGACAAAAGTCTTGAAGACATCAGGGGTTTCAGACTTTTTCTTAAGAAAGAAACCCAAGCAAACCTAGAATAGTCATCAACCACCACAAGGGTATAGACTTTCCTACCTGGACTATGAACCGGCATAGGACCAAACAAGTCCATATGGAGGAGATATAAATACAGCACAGAATCATTGTTCCCAATGCCCTTGAAAAAAGCTTTGGCATGCTTGCTTTTTGGCATGTTGAGCAAATGCCTTCCTTGGCGCATTTCATCTTAGGACCATTCCAAACTAGCTCTTCACTAAAGAGCTTGCCAATAGTCTTATAATTCAAATGAGCTAGTCTCTTGTGCCATTGTACACAATATGAGACTTTCTCATTTGCAACTAGGCATATAGGGGAGTTTTTACCTAAACATAAAAAAATTAAAGCAATAGACATTTCCACTCCTAGTGCCTATCAAGATGACCTCTTAGTCACTTAACCTCTTAATTTGGAACTGATCTATGTGGAATTCAATGACATAGCCGAGATCACAGAGTTGGCTTATGCTTATGCGGTTGTGTTACAACCCTTCAACATAAGCCACTTTTTAGATGGTGACTATGCCATTGGTAATCTTACCATAGCCTCTTATAACTCCTCTATCTGAACCACCAAAGATAACTTTGGGTCCATCCTTCACTAGAGTGTACTCCTTTAGATTGCTCCTTATTCCATATATGTGCCTGGAACAACCACTGTCCAAGTACCATATGGGGGTATGGGCACTTGGACTAACCTGCAGCATAAATTATCTTACCTTCGGACTCCAATATTTATTGGGTCCTAGGTTCTGATTAGTCTGAAATAGAAACTGTCTTTCTGCAGATTTTCTGACAGGAAGACTAACATTTGCTCTAGGCACACTTGGATTGGGCCAGAAATCTAGGGCAAAATGCTCCACCTTACCATAACACCAACACTCATGAATATTATATCTTCTTTTTTAAGCAGGTCCTGCAGTTTGGTTAACTGCTGACTATTCATAAGAAAGAGGTGTGGAAGCCTTCTTCAAGTTCCTTTTAGTAAGGATCTGATTGAAGGTGAGTCTTTCAGCAAATTTTTTAGCTTGCTCTGAATGCCATTTATAGCAGTCTTCTTTTTAGAGGACATGCTATTTATAGCATCAGAGACATATAGATCAGGCCTACTAATAGACTTACCCTTGGTCTGAGTCTTTGCTAGACAGTCTTGAGTGAAGGCCACTGCCTTATTCTTGAGTGAGGGGGCTGGTGCACCAAATAAAATGGTCTATGATGGGCCATTTGAATTTCCTCATGGGGAGCCTTAAAGGCACTCATTCCCCTATTATATCTTCCACCATGGCTGTGAAAATCTTTGTTCACACCAGTGGATCTACCATTCATCCAGTGACTATAGATGCTTTCTTGGTAATACCTGTTTGAAGGCAACTGAACTTTCCTGAAAGCAATGGGAGGCTTGGATGCCAGAGACTGAATAGGAGCTTTGTCTTTCTCTTTGGAATAGACAAATCTTGTGCTTCCCTTGAATCCCAACCCCTTCTTACCCTTCTGAGGGGAGAATGAGTCTATCAAGGGCAACACAGTAATTGACTTAGAATAACTAGCCACTATCATTTTCTCCCTCTAGAGTTTCTCTTCAAGGTCCCTAATGAGACTATTCTTGAACTTGATGGTGCCAATCTGAATGAGTGAAATAGTTTTCTGTTGGCTGACTTCCCTATCTTTCTGATCCAGCAAGGATGTTGTCTCAGCCTGTTGGGAGGCAGCTAGCTAAAGGGAGATAATCTCCTCATCTTGTTTCTTAGCCAGCTTCTTTCAACTTCTGAAGGCATCTAGAAGGGCACCATACTTGTCAATCAATTGATTAACATCTTCCTCAGACTCAAATTTATCTTTATCACAGGATAATGATGCTTCTGAATCTGAATTAGTCTCATAGCCAAACTCAGATGAGGAACTAAATATAGAATGTACCTTTTCTGGAACAGGCTGTTCATGGCTGGATTCTTCATCATACCTGACCATCAGCCCATATCAGCTGCTGACATCTTCTTCATCCTCCTCTGAGTCACTATCTAAATGTTACAGAGGGGCCATGATCCCTATCCTGGCAGTAGGATAGTCTTCAACTTCTTCGCAAGCTTCTTCATCACCAGCAAAGAGCCCAATATAGGCCTCTTCCTCTTCAGACTCAGTAGATACTAAGTCAGACTGACTCCATCTCTTCTCCTTCTATGAAATGAAGGACTTTTCCTTCTTGCCCTTCTGCTAGCGGACCTTTTTCTCACTAGCCTCTCTTATTTTGACTGGGCAGTCAGCTATCACATGCTCTAGCTTGCTACAACAATAACAAACAACTTTAGAGGAAATATGTTTACTAGTTTTAGAATCATATATGTCTCCCTTGGAGTGGTTCTTCTTGTGATGAGAGGAGGAGGAAGGTTTGCTCCTCCACTACTTCCTCTTCATCAACTTCTTAAACTACCTGGAGAAGGCAGTAAATTCTTCATCAAAGCTGCTGTAATCTGATGAACTTGGCCCTGTGTTGTCTGAATCAGCAGGCCTTCTTGGTGGAAAGGCAATCCTCTCCTTGCTCTTCTTGGTGCTATCAGCTCTGAAGACCAAAGACTTTTCCTTGTCCTGGATTTGCTGATGGTCTCCTCCTCCTTCCTAGTAGATAGATGCATCTCATAAGAGAACATCTTTCCAAATAGAGTGTGAGGGGGAGTATCAGCCAACTTTTCCAGCTCTATGATGGCACAAATATTGGTGTCCCAGTCTCTAGTTAGAGATTTTAGGAACTTGTCATTAAGCTCATAATGACTGAAGACCCTCCCATAGGTCCTCAATTCATTCACTATTCTAAAATATCTTTTATAGCATCCATCCATGTTCTCTTTTTGGGATTGCCTGAAAACCTCATACTCTTGGTTGAGCATGGACATCCTGTCATCTCTGACCTCCTCTGTGTCCTCCATGTAGACCACCAAAGTGTCCCATATCTCCTTGGAGGTCTGGCATTAAACAAGATTCTGAAAGGTAGAATAATCAATAACACTGACTATGATGTTCGGAGCTCTCTTTTCCAAGGTGGCAAGAATGAACTCATCCTTGGTCATCTCTGAATATTTCTTTGGTGTTTGGACTGTTGTATCCAGAACTGAAACTTTCATAGGGATAAAAGGTCCCTCTTTGACAGTAATAAAGATCCTTGGGTCAGATGCCTCCATGAAAAGTCTGACCCTCTCCTGAAAGTGTTTAGTGTTATCTGATACCAATTGTCTAAGAATAAAAGCGATGAAGGCTTACTATTATGTTGTTGAGTCTGTCAAAGGTCTTCAATATGATCGGTGCAATTTGATACCAATAGCAAAACCCCTCTCCCGAAACACAAGATACGTCTGAGGGGATTCTTATGCCCAAAACATTCGCCTTGTAGTAGCATCAGCACACGAGCTAATCTGTAGCACAAGTCTCCTATTCTGCCGGTTAATTTCCAATATCACATTATCAATCCTTCAATAAAAGAATTACACATAATTCACAATCCACATTAAGTAAAAGTCCAGAAATAGACAATAAACAATAAACTACACAAAAGCCCCTATAAATATCGGAGTACCAAAATCCCCAAGGGGTTACAATAAAAATGCTCACTGACATCTATCAAAAGGGAAGCAAAGGAATCGTAGTATCAGGCCATGTCTCCCTGGCGTGGCTACCCTCTTATACGAAGTGCTACTGCTTCTCCGTCTGTGGTGTGTCCTCCTAAAAAAAGTGGGTATTGTAACCATTTAAAAATAAAGTGGCTTCACATCCTCTCACACTTGCGGCTCTTAGGCATCGTGCGGAAGGAAGAAATATGAGACACAATATAATTAGTAAGTATAAATATAACAGGTGGTAATATTTAAGCTAACAGTTAACAATGACATCAGTAGTAGTGTAAACACAATAAGAGTAATTAATAGCAACAAGTGAGTAAGAGCATAGAAGTCTAATAGTATAACATCACAAGTACATAAACAAACTTAACTTATAAAAATTCTCATAAAAATTTATAAGTTAAGGATCGGGTACAATAGAAAATATCTCATCATATAAAGTGCACATACAAATTATATATGATGGGGATCTCATGCCGTATAGTGCAATGTAATTAATGCAATGTGATGAATGTGGTATGATGACTCACCTATGCTTACTCACGCACACTGAATTGCTATGTAAACATAGACCTTTAGTTTCCAATTTTCGAGAGGTAGCGAACGTATCAGACATCGCCTTTTGTGGCAAAACGGTGATAGTGGAGTGGGCAACTCCACTATTATCTGTACGCCTCAACGCTAACAAAACTAATAGCGGAGCTACTGCGTACAACGACACATAAGGGGTCTTGGGAAGTAAACTCCAAGAACCCAACCTAATTTGCCTAAACATCATGGAAGGGGTCTTTGGGAAGTAAACACCAAAGAGCCCAGCCCAACCAACTCAACATGCGCGGAAGGAGTCTTTAGGAAGAAAGCACCAAAGAACTCAGCCAAACCGGCCAAGGTCTATCTGTCAGCTTCCGTCGGTGTAATAATCGGCAAGCCTGTAGATCTGACTCAAGTAATTCTCAACCCATGATCATTTAACAACTGTGTATCGACATAAACACCATGAAATCCTCATGTACCAATGAGCCAAGAAGCTCCCAAGGACCTCCAACTGCATCCTTACACAATACAACCTAAGATACAACATATCTTACAATTACCAATAAGTCATCTTACAAGTGATTAATTAAGTGGTTATATCAAATCAAATCCCCTAAAAGTTCCACCATATGTCATGGTTATCATCTTCAGCATTTACACAAAATTCCAGCTCATTCAGATAATCATGATAACCATTTACAGTATAATAATTTATAATATAATGTTGACAAATTCACATCAAGTGTATATCCAAAAATTATGAAACTTAAAAGAGGTGTCCACATTGTCATCAAGCATTTATCTACCAATTTTCTAAAGCTTTTGATAAACAATTTTAGAGAAATTCATGAAACATCAAAATCTGTACCGTTACGACACAACTTACGGAAAATGTATTTTCTGGAGCTACAGACCATCAAAATTAAGATTAGCTTCATTCCAGAAAGGTATTTCCAAGGGCTATAACTTTTCTGTAAATTCCTAGGTCCAAATCTAAGTCTATCATGCCTAAAATCTGGTTTGAACTCTATCGTGCAAATGTGGACAGAATTTGTCCTGTACATATTTATTTCAAGATAGCAACTTCGATTCTACTTTTAGGGAGCTATAGATCCCCCTAGAAAATGTACAACCACTCGTTGTAAAGGTATTTCCAAGGACTACAACTTTGGTGTTGAGCCCAAGACCTGAATCTGACTGGATCATGCCTAAAAATAGGCTTGACGTCCGTCACGCAACTGTTCATCTTCTTCCTCCAGTCAATGTACAAAGCATTCAACTTTTCTCCTCCCTTTCTCGCTCATTAGACCACTATTCTTCACGAAATCAAGTTTTCCATCTTCGTACTAAAGAGAGGAAATGATTAATGACATTTTTACGGTGATTGACTCCCTAGAACGAAAGTTCTAGCGTGATCACTTCCTAGAAAACTCCATTAAACTCACCAAAATCAAGCTCTCTTGAGCCCGATATCTCTCAAAATTTTGGATCTAAAGATCTAGCACCAAGGGAGAGGTTAGGAAGCTCGCCTGGTTTGCGACTATGGATCGAGTTCTTCTCCTCGACAACATAACGGTGGTGGCAGTGCTCTAAATCCTTTTTACTGAGCTTGTTCTTCCAAAAGGGTGCTGGTCTCACCTTTTGGATGATGAGAAAGTGATGAGGAAGGTCTAATGTAGAAGGAGAAGCTTGGAACTTATTTACGATGGTGATGGGGAGACTTTTCCCATGCTTTTGAATGACCACTCAGGCCAAGTGTCATGCTCCTATAGGACCAAACTTAGTAATATCCTAAAATAAGATTTGGAAAAAGTCAAGATGTCATTAATGTGTCGTATGTACAAGTCCCAAAATATTATATGTGCCATTTCAGCCCACTATTTTCCAGGCAACACAAAAATTAAAATCTCAAGTCCATTCGTCGAGATCTCTCGATGATTCTTCGAGTTCACTCGACCATTTCATCCGTCAAGTTCACTCGATGATTTATCGAGTTTACTTGACCCTTTGTCAAGTGACACTCGACGGTTCATCGAGTTAACCGGACCATTCCATTCGTCTAGTTCACTCGACGATTCGTCGAGTTCACTTGACGATTCGTCGAGTGACACTCGAAAGTTCATCGAGTTAACTCGACTCGACCATTCCATTAGTCGAGTTCACTCAACGATTCATCGAGTTCACTTGACGATTCGTTGAGTTCACTCAGCGATTCAACCTTCCTACCACTCTGTGACCTTGGGTTTTCTCTCCTAGAATTTTCTACTGGCCTAAGCCACCAAAGGTGACACAAAACACATTCGAGGGGTCTATATCAAAATGGGACGTTACACATGTGATCAAGAGAGAGCTAACTTTTGCTTACACCCTCAACAGAATGGAGTGGCAGAGAGGAAGATCCATCACTTGGTGGAGTCTTGCAAAAGCTAGCCTCATGCGAAAGGCATTCCCGGGGCCTTTTGGCGGAGGAAATGGTCTGCGGGGAATATGTCATCAACCGGATGCCCTTGAATCCCAACAATATGAAGTCTCTATATGAGTTGATTTTCATGGAGAAGCCAGCATGGGACACCTTTGGGTGCTTTGTTCTACCTGCAACATGCATGTCCCGGATGCTCTCAAGAGGAAGCTAGATGCAAAGGGGAAGAAGTGTGTCCTCATCAGCTATGATGAGGAGAAGAAGGAATAGAAATGCATGGTTCTTGAGATGAAGAAGTTTTATGTCTCAAGGGATATGGTATTCGATGAGATGGCATTGTACCTGAGTAGCTATACTATTGAGTTACAAGTGAGCTGGGTAAAAAGCAAGGGAGAGGATGCTACTGAAAATCTTCTAGTGGACATGCATGTGTCTCAAGGAGCTCCAGTTTTATCAGGCTCGGGTTCTTCAGGTTTTGGAAGCAGGGGGAGCAATGCTCCTAGTACTTCTCATAGGAGAGCTGATGGAGAAGAAGCAGTGAAAGTTGTGGATAGTGGTCTGGCCTTGCGGAGGTCAAAGCAGACCATCATACCACCTGCTCGGTACAAAGATGGCCACATGTTGAGCTTAGACTCATGTTCATTTGATGGACCTCTAAATGAGTGGGAATCGTCATGCTTTGAGAATGCTATTTGAGTAAAGGAGTAGGAAGATGACATGAATGAGAAGATGGTCACCCTTAGGAAGAATGAAACTTAGGATCTGGTGCCCAAGGTGGATGGCATAACTCTGGTTGCTTGCAAATGGGTTTACAAGATAAAGAACAAAGCAGATGGCAGTATCGAGTAGTATAAGGCTCTCCTTGTAGCTCAATGGTTTTTATAGTAATATAGAGAAGACTACGAGGAGATATTCAGTCATATGGCCAAGATGACTTCAATTTAGATTGTGATTGCCTTAGCAACTTGTCGAGGATAGAAGATTTGGTAGCTCGATGCGAATAATGTGTTTTTTTATGGGGAGATTAACAAAGAAATATTCATGGTGCAACCACCCGATAATGTTTCTAAAGATCATCCAAGACATGTCTGCAAGCTCAAAAAAGCCCTTTATGACTTGAAGAAGATGCCTTTGGTATGGGAAGATTATAGAGTATCTACAGTTTTGCGGGTAATTTGCATCGAACTCAGACTTGAGCCTGTTCATCAAGAAGAGGAGGAGCTTTGTGTCTTGGTGCATTATACGTCGACGATATGATCATTATGGGAAAATCGGACGAAGAGGTAGGAAAGCTGAGGGCAGAGCTATCTGTTCGAAATTGTGCCCTTCAATGTTCCTTAGGATTTGAAGAGACATCACCAATCATGCTAAGGGGCGCATAATATATTTGATGTGTGCTTGATTTCATGCATGCAGGTAGTCCATGATTGGACAGGTCAACAAGAAGAATATGCTGGATAATTCAAATTTTGTCAAGCTTAGTTCAAAGTATGGGTATCAGATTTTGTCGAGCTCAACTCACAGTTTTTCAAGCTCATCTCACAAGTCGTTGAACTCAGCTCAGGATTCCTTGAGCTAAAACTCATAAGCTTGAGGTTCATAATTCATCGAGCTCAGCTCGCAGTTCATCGAGCTCAGCACACAGTTCGTCTAGCTCAGCACACAGATTGTCGAGCTCAACTCTCCACTTATTGACCTAAATTCAGAAGCTTGAGGTTAAGAATTTGTCGAGCTCAGCCCACCGATCATCGAACTCAGTTCAACATTCGTCAACCTAAAGTCAGACAAATTGACTAAGGCAAAACCGCTGAGACAGCTGAGACCGCTGAGAAGAAACCACTGAGACAGAAGACTGTCACAGCTTAGAAGAAGAAAGCATTGAGACCGCTGAGAAGAAAGAATTGAGACAGAAGCTTGTCTTAGCTGTTAAGAAGAAACAACTGAGACTGCTGAGAAAGAACTGCTGAGACAAAGCTAATGAAAATTCACAAGTCTAGAAGTGCTGAGAGACAAGACAGATGGCGTTAAGTGACTTAACATCACTTAACGCTTAATGAAGTTCTGGAATATTTTCTATGTCCAGATAGTGATTACCACTGCTGACGTCATCAAAGTCAAATTACATGAAGCCGTTGCGGGAAAGCTACAGTAGCGCCGAAAGCTTATTTGTCCTTTTCTGAGGGAGGTGTCGCTCACCATACTTGACTGAGCCCACATTCAAATTGTGTTGTTGATTCAAATCAATAGATATAAAATGAATAGAAGAAAAGAAGACTAGGGTTAATGAGAACGAAAGCAGAAAACGAAAGAGAGGCAGCTAGACTTCATCTTCTTCGACAAGCTTGAAAGCAAAGTCCAGCAGTGAAAGCCAGAAGGCAAAGATAGTTGAAGCTTCTTCCAGTTCAACAAGATTGTTCCTTGAAGAACAAGTTGGCTGATTCAATCTATCAGCAATAGAAGATAGTTGTGTGAAGGGCTGTAAGCCTTCAACACCAGTTGCTGCCATCAGTACAGCAGAGAAATTGGTAGCCATATAAGAAGACTAATGCCTTCTATAGTAAGTGGGCTGGACTGATATCTGCTCAGTCCAGCAGTTAGACTCAGAGATTTTTCTCTGAGTCACTATTTAAATTTTATTGATTAATTGCCAGTAGGATTCAGGTTGCCTGAATCTGAGTTATAGGGCACTTTATGCATGAGCTGTAGGTGACTAATTAGTCACTGAGGTAGGTGCCCTATTAGGGTACTGAGGTAGGATCAAAATGTGGATCTGAGAGTAGGGCTGTCCTCCCAGTCTGAGTAGTTGGCCTTAGTGATAAGGCTGAGGTAGGTGACTGTTGAGTCACTGAGCTGTAGGTGACAAGTGTTTCACTGAGTGTAGGTCTTGGAGGAGACTGAATGTAGGGCCTTTGGCCTGAGGTAGGTGATAAATTTATCACTGAGCTGTAGGTGCTTGGAAGGGCACTAAAGTAGGTACCTGGAAGGGTATTGAGCTGTAGGAGTGCTGCAACACTCTGAGAGTAGGGCCTTGTGCCTGAAGTTGTAGGGCACTTTGTGCCTGAAGTTGTAGGTCACTTTGTGCCTGAGCTATAGGCCTTAGAGATAAGGCTGAGGTATGTGGTTTGAGGACCACTAAGCTGTAGGAGCACTGCAGGGCTATGAGGTAGGAACCCTTGTGGTTCTGAGGTAGGGTTCTGAAGAGAACCTGAGTGTAAGGCTGAGTGTCTGAGGTGTAAGCTCTGAGGAGCATTTTTGTAGAGTTTGTGCCTTGTCTAACATAAGTTAGAAATGTGGGAGGGAAAGTTGATGTACCCAATTGGGGAACCACTATAAATACTTGTGTGTTATGTTGTGTTGCTAGTTCCTTATTTTTATTGTAGGTACTAAGGACAAACTCTAGATCACTTAGTTTATAAACAATAAAAAGACTAAAAAAAATTCGAAGACCTATTCACCCCCCCCCCCTCTAGGTGATAAGATAACCTTGAAGTAATAACTTTCAAGTGGTATCAGAGGGAGGTTGCTCAAAAAGGATTTAACAATCTGAGTATACCTCCAAGGTTAGCTATAAGATATAAGTATGGGGTCAGGAATGTTACAACTATAAGGAGCTAGGGGCCATGAAACTACTAATCTGCTGGAAGGAAGGATTTGGCCTCTAGAAGTAAAGGGTAAGACTATTCATAGAAGCATCTGACCCTAGGATCTATGTAACAATAATGGAAGGTCCTTTTATCCCCCACAAAGGCTTCCACCATAGATCCAACTCTGAGAGTGCCCAAGGAATATACAGAGATGGATAGAGATGAGGTAGTGATGTCTACCATGGACAAGAGGGCACAAAATATCATAGCCAGCTTCATTGATGACTCAACCATCCAAAATCTTATACACTGCAAGACCTTCAAGGAAATGTGGGACACACTTATGGTCTACATGGAAGGCTCTGAGGAAGTTAGAGATGATAGGAAGCCCATGCTCAATCAAGAGTATGAGGCTTTCAGACAAAGCAAATTTGAAAAGTTGGCTGACTGCTTTGAAAGATTCTTTAGGACAGTCAATGAACTAAGAACCTATGGTAGGGTCTTCAGAACCTAAGAGTATAATGACAAGTTCCCTAGATCTCTCACCAGAGTTTGGGACACCAAGATTTTTACCATTAGGGAAATGGCTAAGTTGGAAGACACTCCTCCAGAAACACTCTTTGGAAAGCTGATATCCTATGAAATACAGCTGGCTGCTAGACTAGAAGAGGAAAAGAGCAGCCAATCCAAGTCTAAGGATAAGTCTGTAGCATTCAAGGCAGAAGCCCCAAGAAGGAGCAGAAGAAAGACTCTCTCACCACCAAGGAGGGAAGCTGAATCAAGCTCAGAAATATATGAGTCAAGCTCATCAGACAACCACATGTCTGATAAAGATCTAGCTGCCTTCTCCAGGCAATTTCAGAAGTTCATGAAGAAGAAGGATTGGAGGATCAGGCCATCTTCATACTTTTATCACAGGAAGTCATCCAAGGATGACAGGTATGTCCCTAGAACTAGTAAAAAGATTTCCTCTAATGTCATCTGTTATTATTGCAGCGAGGCTGGGCATGTCATTGCTGACTGCCCAGTAAAAAGAAAGGAAGAAGATGAGAAGAAGAAGAAAAAGCATAACCATCACCACAAGGACAATAAGAATGAGAAGTCTTTTATGGCTAAGAAGGAGAGAAGCTGGACAGATTCTTCCTCCTTAGAATCTGAAGATGAAGAGGAAGAAGCCTATATAGGGCTGATATCTATTACTGCAGATCCAGAAGAAGAAGAGGAATATCCTACTTCCAGGATAGGAATCAGGGCCCCTATGTCACACTGAGATAGTGACAATGAGGAGGATGAAGAAGACTGTGGATGCTAGGGGTTGATGGCAATAACTGAAGAGGAAAGAAGTTAGGCAGATTCAAAATTAATTAAGGTACAACCTCTCTCCATTCCTTCATCTTCCTCTGAGTATGAAACCAGTCCAAACACTAATTCATCTTTATCCTATGATGAAGATTGCTCAGACTCTGAGACTGATGTCAATCAATTGATTAACAAGTATGGACTACTCCTAGATGCTCTAAGGAAGAGCAAGAATCTTGACAAAAGTCAAGAAAAGGAGATTAAAGTCCCAAAGCCTTATAAAACTCTCTATAATAATAAATCTATTGAGTTTTATAAGAAGAGTCATGAGGTGTCTGAACTCAAGAAAAGTCTTGAGTGTCAGACCAAGCTTCTAGAAGAGAAGAATAAGCATATCATATATCTGGAACAAAAGTTCTTAGAGAGATTGGGATTATGATTAACCCTTCCCAATCACAGGGTCAGTTTCAAAAAGCTGTAACCTGCCAAGTCCCTGGGAAGCTGGGTATTAATCACACTAATCATCATTTCAAATCTAAATTCCCTAATAAGTTGATAGTATTTCAAAAGGTGAATTTACCTTCTAAAACTGTCAAGTTTGCACCTCCCCTTGAGGATCAATGAAATGTGTGCTCTACACGTGGGGTAAAGACACATGATCTTAGAAGGAGTGTTTATGTACACTCTAGCCATAAAGCTCAGGATAAGCTCTTTAGATTTGGATCCAAATATCATGTATCTAAAGAGATGAGAGAGACCACTAGATGACTTGCTCCAAAAATACAATTGGCCCATCCTGGACCATCTGTATTTAGTTCCTCAACACATTCATTCAGGAAGAAGGAAGCAGCATCATGCAATGCTTTTCCAGCAAAATCGGGAGCTGCTCACATCTCTCATGGACAGCAATTCTATGCTGTCCTGAAGAGAAGATACAACATTCATAAATTTTGGTGTTATGGGAAGGTGGGTCACTTTGTCATTGATTGTTGGCACTACCTGAATGTGGCTAGTGGACAGAAAGGTGCTCAGTCCAGGCAGAGAGTTGGGCAAAAGTTTTTTATCCTAACAAGAACCTAAGACCCAACTATTGTTGGGTGCCTAAGGGTAAATAAATTTCTTTTTGCATGTTAGTCCAAATACCTGTCTACATAAGACTTAGTATTTTGACAATGGATATTCCAGGTAAATGTCTGGACAGAATGATTGCTCAAGGAACATGCTCTATGTAAGGCAATAAACAAAGGTTGAGGCTGTTAAGTGTGTAATCCTCAAAAGCTAGAGGCAGTATGCCTCAAGGTAAGTCTTTCTCTTGCATAGAGATTAGGTTTGAAAATTCATTAATAAAGTTAGATGTGCTTAGGATGAACCTAATCAAGCACACCAATTAGATAACAATGATTCAATTATCCTTTATAATTAACTTATGTAGCCTTTTCTTTCAAGTCCAAATAACATATAAATCAGTACATATTAAGGTTGCCAATAAAACTGACTAATTAACATGTTAGGTCTCCATCATACTTAGAATTTATAAAATATCTGTATAATGGTGTGACAAATAGAATGTACATCTAGACAGTGAGGAAAGCTACAAATTAATCAGGCACTAAGTTCCCTGTATCATAACAGAAATCGTAGAGCAAGCCGTAAAGTCTAAAAATATTTAATTGGTAAGTCATATGAAAAATGCAATTAAACTTTTTCATTACATATATAAAGGCGATAAGAAACGAAAATCCACATCGCTCTCAAAAGCCTTAACCCTAGTCGTCGAGACTGATACCCTCTCAGCGTCTTTCCGCACTGACTAAATGGCGATGAAGATCTCAAAGGATCTCCAGGAGGGCTATGAAATTGTGAGGAATGGATTCAGTCATGCCTCGCCAGAGATTAAGGAAGTGTTAAGGATGATTGAGACCACAGGTTTGGAGTATACCCTTTCTGAACCCTCAACCATTCTTAGAGAAGACGTAGTGGAATTCTTCTCCAACGTCAAGATGTCGTCCTCTCAAAACTCATTGAAGTCTAAGGTTGGGGACATCAAGATTAAGATAAATCCAAAGAGACTAGGCAAAGCCCTTCATCTACCCTCCGTCAACTCTAGCAAGGAAGAAGAACCCACCATCATGGATAGAGACAATGCTCTCAGGTGGTGTGAATATAGTTAGGCCAAACCTGGGTCTCTTAAGAGGAAATTCTTCAATCAGAGAGGAAAACTGCATGCAGATAAAGTAGGGAAAGCCCTCATATGTAAACCTGGATCACATGACACAATCTCCAGGTCAATTTTTTATATCATTACCACGATAATCTTTAATAAGCAGACTTCTTGGCATTCAATCATCTACCAGAGAATAGTAGACTGCCTACACACTCCAAACATTGGAAGAATTTTTTCCTTATACCTAGTGAATACCTACTCTGATACATTCAAGCAGGTGCAAGGAGTGAAGATTCACTACCTAAAAAGAATGGACAAAAAAACTTTGGATAGATTTACTAGGGTCCTACCAATGAGCCAACCTTCAGCAATAAAGAACTCCTTTAGGGACACAAGGAAGAAATCTACTGAGGAGGAAAGAACTGCCAGCTCTGAACCAGAGCTTGGAACCTCCTCTCCAGCTAATGTTGGTCTGCAAGTTGTCTTATCACTCAGTCAAACCTCTGCTAACTTCCAACTCCAATTAAGTGATATGCATGTTGATAAAATCCATGCCAGTCTTAAGTCAGGACAAGTTTTAAAGAATGCTACTTAAGATGTGATTGATGTAGAAGATGATGCAAACATGGCTAATACTGATGATGTAGATGCAGTAGAAGTTATCCCTGGAACAAAAGATAATTATGAGCCTCCTTAGGATTTAGATACTTATCTTGATGGGTCAAGCCTAGAAAATAATGCACAGTCTAAGGGGGAGCATGATCAGATGGATCTCACAACTTTAGATCAAGTTGTCAACAGAGTGGTTGATTCTGAACCCACTACAGGTACTACCCATACCCTCTTATTTAATAGTGTTAAAATAGCTTTAGCTAAGGAATTGTTTCCTTTTATAGGTGTTGTAGTTGAGGGGGAGTCCTCACATGTCCCTGCTAAGGAAAATGTCCCTCCTCTATTAAGCAAACAAACCACTACCCAAATCTCTAGTGAGTTACTCCTAAACAATATCAAAGCACTCCTGGATGCCCAAACCACAACCCTCAAGGAGTATGTTGACCAATCAGTTGCCAAATTGAGAGATGAACTGTCAACCAAAGTCAAGGAAAAAGAAGAAGAAATCTCTAATTTAAACAAACTAGTCACCACCTGGTTTGATAGGGCTGGAATTGCTGGCATCAAACTGACCACCCTCATGAAATCCTTGGACACAAGCCAAAAACTCTCTGCAGCTAACATAGGATATATCAAGAATTATGTGAGTACAACTGATGAGGTGATCAAGGGTGCAGCAAATCATGTAAATCAGCATGTCACCAATGTAGCTTTCCACTCTATGAAGGAGGCACTACTTCTGAAAAATGAGCTGCTTGCTGATAATGAGAGAATACTCCAATCCATATCAAGTAAATATGAAGCCAGCACTACTGTACTACAAAATACCATCCGTGAAGAAGGCAGAAAGGGTGAGAGCAGCCATGCAAAGACAGTAGCACTCATTGAAGAACAACCCTTCAATGTAATTCAAGGAACCAGGGTAGCACTACACCTGCCCCTCCTTGATAGAAAGAGGCCATAGGACCCAGACATCCCAGCACAAGCTAGAGCTACACCGGATGCACAACTTGCTGCCAGAAGAAAGAGGGAAGGAACTCAAATGGCTGAAGAGTTTATGTCAAAGAGGAGAACTGAGAACAAAGATGATCCAGATCTTGAACAGCTAAGTGATGCCTCTGAATCCATCATTATAAATGCTTGGGTAAGCCATGAATAAATTTTAAAGAATATTGATAGTGTATATCCTTCGGAGGAATGGATAAAGCATTTAGAAAGAAATTACCTAAGGGAAAGAGTATTCAAAGTAAATCTTGTAAGGAAGAGAAATCCTAAGAAAATGTCTCCCATATATATTCCAAAGTCATTCCTTTACTTCAAGAGGCAGAAGAATAACTTGAAGAAGACAGCCGCTACCAAGGATGTTGCTTAGAGTTCATCAAAGAAGAGCTGAGATGAGACTGCAAGACTTAGGGTGCTTTACATATGTAATCAATGTCTTGTAATGAAAATCAACAGTGTAGCAATACCAAATCTTTATCAATGAAATTGATATGAGTTGGCCCTGACATTATTGATGTCATAAATGTGTAATGCAATTCTCATTTATTTATCTGTGATAAATGAATGTGCTGTTCTTTCATAAATATCTTGTAATCACAAGTCTTCTTCTGTTACTTGGCTAAGTTAATGATTAGGAAGATCTTAATCATAATGTTTACCTTGTCAATAATTAATAAAGCTGTTGCTATTAATCACACTTTTACATTATTAATGATTGATAACTCACCAGTACTATTGGTTATTAAATCATAGTGTTCAGCCATCTCATCTAGGGGGAGTTATCCTATACTAGGATGGCTAGTTGTCATGATAATGTCTCATCAATCCTATCATGATACTATTTGTGTTAATGCACCTTAGCATAGATGAGTGTTCTACCTTCTTAAAATTGGGGAGATTGTTGGGAATTGTACCCTTCAATGTTCCTTAGGATTTGAAGAGGCATCACCAATCATGCTAAGGGCATAATGTATTTGATGTGTGCTTGAGTTCATGCATGCATGTAGTCCATGATTGGATAGGTCAACAAGAAGAATATGCTGGAGAATTCAAATTTTGTCAAGCTCAGTTTAAACTATGGGTCTCAGATTTCGTCGAGATCATCTCGCAGTTCGTCGAGCTCAGTTCGCAGATCGTCGAACTCAGCTGACCATTCCTTGAACTAAAACTTAAAAGCTTGAGGTTTAGAATTCGTCGAGCTCAACTCGCAGTTCGTCGAGCTCAGAACACAGTTTTTCGAGCTCAGCACACAGATCGTCGAGCTCAGCTCTCCACTCATTGAGATAAATTCAGAAGCTTGAGGTTCAAAATTCATCGAGCTCAGCCCACTGATCGTTGAACACAGTTCAATATTTATCAACCTAAAGTCAGGCAAATTGACTGTGGCAAAACCGCTGAGACAACTGAGACCGCTGAGAAGAAACTACTAAGACAGAAGACTGTCACAGCTAAGAAGAAGAAAGCATTGAGACCGCTGAGAAGAAAGCGCTGAGACAGAAGATTGTCTCAGCTATTAAGAAGAAACCACTGAGATTGCAGAGAAAGAACCGCCGAGATAAAGCTAGTGAAAATTCATAAGTCCAGATGCGCTGAGAGCCAAGACAGATGGCATTGAGTGACTTAACATCACTCAATGCTTAATGAAGTTCTGGAATATTTTATAAGTCCAGATGGTGATGACCACAACTGACGTCATCAAAGTCAAATTACATGAAGCCGTTACCGGAAAGCTGCAGTAGTGCTGAAAGCTGATTTGTCCTTTTCTGAGGGAGGTGGTGCTCACCATACATGATTGGGCCCACATTAAAATTGTATTGTTGATTCAAATCAACAGATATAAAAGGAAGAGAAGAAAAAAAACATTAGGGTTAAAGAGAACGAAAGCATAAAATGAAAGAGAGGGGGTTTGAATTCATCTTCTTCGACAAGCTTGAAAGCAAAGTCCAGCAGTGAAAGCCCAAAGGCAAAGATAGCTGAAGCTTATTCCAGTTTAGCAAGATTGTTCCTTGAAGAACAAGTTGGCTGATTCAATCTATCAGCAAGAGAAGATAGCTGTGTGAAGGGTTGTAAGCCTTCAATAGCAGTTGCTGCCTTCAGTACATCAGATAAATTGGTAGTCGTAGAAGAAGACTAATTCCTTCTACAACAAGTGGGCTGGACTGTTATCTGCTCAGTCCAGCAAGTTAGACTCAGAGATTTTTCTCTGAGTCAACATTTAGAATTTAATTGATTAATTGCCAGTAGGATTCAGGTTGTCTGAATCTGAGTTATAGGGCACTTTGTGCCTGAGTTGTAGGTGATTAATTAGTCACTAAGGTAGGTGCCCTGTGTAAGACCCCCCTTTTTTTTCTTTTTCAACCACCGGGGTCTTAGGCCCAGAATCGCCGCTTTGCGGTGACACCTTCACGTCCTGAAGGGTCATCACCACAAGGCGCCGATTCCGCCGGCCATTTCGATCACAAAAAAGTAGCACAATATAACAGTAAGAGTAATCAGTCCACAATAATAAAAATCACATATATATAATAAAACTCCACGAAGGGAGTGTCCACAGAAACATCAGAGTACTATAAATACGGGCTTATGCCCGGTACAAAATGTCCTCACTACAAGTCTCTCATGCGGAAGCGAAACAGTAAACTACTCAAGGATCGAGACTCACGGTCCCGGCTGTGTGAACTCCGGAGCTAGACTGCCCCATCTCTAGGCGCACCGATCTCTGGGGCTGCTCCTCCATGCTGGGCTCCACGATCCCCTAAATGATGCGGTTCGAAAACCGTTAGTCATTAAGACTAAGCCCTATCATCCCCTACCCCTTCCCCCATGGCTCCTAGGTACCGAGCGGAGAGGAAGAAAGGGAAGGACATGAAGGTAGAGATTTAAACATGAAAACAGATGGCAGCGGAAACTAATTCTAGCAAGTTGTGTTAGGTGAGCAGTTAATAAATTGTTATAATAGGTCTAGCAGCAAGAAAAGCAATTAAATGAATTTAAACCTTCACTTATGTGAGAACACATAAGCAAAAGGGGTCTTTTGCAAGGCTCCCATCGTATAGAGTGTCCCATACCACTTATACGTTGGGGTGTCGGTTATCAAACGGCAATGGTTGTTATATATTGAAATTAACCTTTGATTTATAAACTTGCCCACACAAGCTTATAGACCAAGGGGTCGTTTTGCAGGTCCTAATGTATAAGCGTCCCATACCACTTATACTTTAGGTGTCAGGGTTAAATGAATCGATTATGCTATGACATGCTAGTGGGTATGATGAAACATGCAGTGCAACTCACACACCCGACTCTGTGCACACAGACCTTTAGTTCCCCCTTTCGGAGCCGTTACCTCCCAGGATACCTCCGTAGTGGCAGACGGAAGCGGTGGGTTGGGCCTCGCCCACCTCAAAACCAGTAAAAGCACCACTGGTCTGACCTATCGTACGCCTCAACGCTTGGTGCACTAAGCGGACGCTTGCGTACTCTTGCCGGCTGGCGCACCAAACTTCTGTTGGCGAAGTGCTAACCACCACGCCGAGTCAACGATATCGGTGTCGGTGCAATCGAACTCCCCGATATCGAAAGACCCACCACCTTAACTTTTCCTATCTTATGCACATGCAAGTTTAATCGTAAACAAACAGAACCGAGCCGAAGCTCCCCGGACCAAACGTCCGTCTCCAGACCAACCGAGCCGAAGCTCCCCGGGCCATCCGTCCGTCTCCGAACCAACCGAGCCGAAGCTCCCCGGACCATCCGTCCGTCTCCAAACCAACTGAGCCGAAGCTCTCTTCATTCTTCCTGTGCCAACAGTGTTTGTGAAGAGTGCAACCCTAGTTACTAAGTTACTCTTGTCGGTTTATTATTACAGTTTACGTTAACCCAGGACTGCCCCCGGTATACCCTGTGAAGGGCTCTCAAGGGGCACTAGGAACCAAGACGGTGCATTACGGCCCGAAGTTCCCTTTCGCAAGGCACTTATTATTATTGGTTGTCTACCCTTTTACCCGAGTTTCATAATTTTTGGATTAGATTTAGTGCTTAAAATAATTAAATTACATGTTTATCCTATTCCAAAATCTCAACTTTCGAGGTACCTAACTACCTCCAATTCCTTCACTATTTCAACCAGAGGGTTTTCATAATATCCTCCCCCTCTCCTCCAAATTTCAAGGGCATACAAGAGCTTTTGCTCCTATGTCCTTCACAAACCTCAAACTCCCACCCGTTGGAGTTGAGCCAATCTCTTAGGGTAAAATCCACCCTAAACCACACCATGTTACCCAAGAGGGTAGACATAGACTCAACAAATCAGTGGTCAACAACTTCAGCCTCTTTTGAGGAGATTTGTCCACTCCATCTCCAATTGTGCCTTTCCCCAAAATACCCCTCACCAAGACCTAACTAGGATTTGATAATTCCCTATTCAAAACTCGACCAATCGAGTTGAAATTTTGTACAGATCTTAATATTGATGCCAGGGACCACCACCCAAAATTTGGGGGAGTTTGGGCTTAATTTCATCTCCTAATTAATTTTATATTGTTTATTAAATTTTTACAAAAACTTTAGGCAAAAGTTCTCCAAAAATTCTCATTTTTGGGCAGCCTCTCGATTTACATATTATAGACCTCCAGTCCAAATTTCAAGTCATTTGGACATGTTATGAACCGTGGGCAACCATTTTAATTTCTGGTTAACCTAGGTCTTGATCCCACCAAAATGAGTGCTGTGTTCAAACCACTCACCCAAATTGAATAAAATCAATTTTAAATTAAAGTAGACCCCGAGGGCTACAACTTTTGTGTCTGGTCATTTTTCCTAAATCGGCCTCTAAGTGCCTCGTTTTGCAGCCTCAAAATTACATTCAAATAATCTATTTTCATTGAGTAAATTATAACAACCTATGTATTATAATATTAATTCCACTGTTCATCTTCTTCATGAACCCGAACAGACACAGGAAAATATTTTTTTCCTGTAAGCATTCAGTGATCCGTCGCCGGCCGTTCGGTCACTTCCCTGGCCAGCCACCACCACCACCACCTCCGTTGAGGCGATGGCTAGCGGTCGGCGGTGGTTTGGCCGCCGGAGGTGGCGGTTTCCGGCGAACTCAAAATACCTTTTTTTCATGGTTTTTCCATGAAAACGAGAGATGGATCCGGCTCCGTTGAGCGCGAACCTCCTTTCTAAGAATCCTAAGATCTACCCATGAAAGAGAAGGAGTAGAGGAGGACCTTGTTCGCGGTTTGAAGGCGAGAAGAACGTCGGGGTGCCATGGCATGGTGGTGGCGTTTGCTGGACTTCTCCTACAGCAAGAACAAGGGTCTGTTCTGATTACTTGAGCGTGTAACCTTCTCCTCTTTCCCTAAATGGGCTTTTATAACTCAGGAAGTGGGAAGATGAAATGGTAAAAGCCATTATGTCCATGAAGTTTCCCCCTTAACGTTTCGGTTACGGTGAAGGGATAAGAAACGGCGGAACTGAACAGGTGTGTCCAGCTGGCGGTTTTCTATTGGACCACCTTTTCCTCATTTATTATATGATTTTAGAAGGAAAACGGCCGGTAGTTACTCTTGGTGTAACTTCCCACACCAGCATTTATTACCACGCGTGTTGGAATAATTTCGGGCCTGAACCGTCGTTTCGGTCAATGTCACGGGCGTGACACATAGGTCACGGGCGTGACAGGCCCGGGTAGCCCATTCTGGGTTCGAAGATCGTCGAACTGAGATCGACGATCGTCGATCGAAGGTCACGGGCGTGACACCTGTGTCACGGGCGTGACAGGCCCGAACGGCAGATTTCTGGTCGACGATCGTCGAATTGAGATCGACGATCGTCGAAGGTTGGTCACGCCCTAGGTCACGGGCGTGAACTACAGGTCACGGGCGTGACATGCCCGAACGGCAAGTTTCGAGCTCGACGATCGTCGAATTGAGGTCGACGATCGTCGAAGGCTGGTCACGCCCTAGGTCACGGGCGTGACACTCATGTCACGGGCGTGACATGCTCGGGCCGCAAGGTCGACGATCGTTTCATGGCGATCGACGATCGTCGATGGGGTCACGCCCATAGTCACGGGCGTGACATCTTGGTCACGGGCGTGACATGCCCAGACAGTGCGTTCGACGATCGTCTCGTGGAGATCGACGATCGTCGAAGTAGACACGCCCAGGTCACGGGCGTGACGGGCCGGTCACGGGCGTGACCAACCCGTGACCCGCAATATTGGTCGCTTTATTTCCAATTTTGGGCTTCCTAGGGTTCCGTCACGACCAATCTGACTCCTAGGGGTCTAGCCGGAAATGGGATGTTACAAATCCCAATAAACAAAACAAAAATTTCGTCCCCGAAATTGAGGTTGAGCCTACGGGGATCTCTATCGGAATGAATTAAACTTGTAACATCCCATACGATCCTTCTATTGGGTTCAGGCGACTGTTCGTTTGATAATGAAGACAATCTCCCCAATAAACAAAAGATTAGCCCCTACCTTTCTGATTAAGTGTGCATGCCTAGGTCCTGGATTTTTCCTTATCTAATCTTAACATTCCAAAACAAGAAGGCAGTCTATAATATACCGAGAGGTGGTGAGATGTACCTGACTGAACAACTCCGGGTATCTTTGCCTCATCAGATCCTGCGGTTCCCAGGTGTGCTCCTCCTGACCGTGATTTCTCCACAGAACCTTGACTAAGGGAATCTTTTTGCGGCGCAAGATCCGCACTCCTTTGTCGTCGATCCGAACCGGCTCCAAGTGAACAGATCGGTCTGAAGCTACCGGCCCTTCGGTGGTCAAAATCCGCTGCTCCGGGCGTAGTAGAGCCCTTCTCAGCGAAGAGATGTGGAAGACGTCGTGTAGAGCTGCCAGCTCCGGTGGCAACTCTAGCCTGTAGGCTAGGGGTCCGATCCGCTCCAGGATCCGGTAAGGGCCCATATACCTAGGGCTGAGTTTCTTCCTCCGACCGCGCACCCGTGAGACTCCGTGCATGGGTCGGATCTTCAAGAACACTCGATCCCCTACCCGAAACTCCACCTGACGATGCCGGGCGTCATAGTATTTGGCCTGTCTGCTCTGCGCCTCCAACATCCTATCTCTGATCAGTCTCACCTGAGCCTCGGTATCTTCAACGAAATCCGATCCCAGCAGCTTCGGATCCTCGTCCTGAACCCAGGAAAGCGGGGTCCTACATTTCCTTCCATACAAGGCCTCATAAGGCGCCATCCTGATGCTGGACTGGTAGCTATTATTGTAGGAGAACTCGACCAACGGTAACATCTTCTCCCACGGCTCCCCTCGGTCCAGTATACACAGCCGTAGTAAGTCCTCCAAGGTCCGGTTGGTGCGCTCGGTCTGCCCGTCCGTCTGAGGGTGGAAGGCCGTGCTAAAAGTCAACCGGGTGCCCAAATATGCCTGCACTGACCGCCACTCCCTGGATGTAAACCGTCCATCGCGGTCCGACACTATCGTCCGGGGCACGCCATGATATCGGACATACTGCTCCACAAACTTCCGTACCAGCACTCCCACCGAGTCATCCTTCCTGATCGGTATAAAGCGGGCCACCTTCGTCAAACGATCGACAATCACCCAAATCGAGTCGTTCCCTGTCCGAGACCGGGGAAGACCATGTATAAAATCCATCGCTATGTCGTCAAACTTCCACTCCGGCACCGGGAGTGGCTGCAACAGTCCTGCGGGGTTCCTGCACTCCGCCTTCACCAACTGACACGCCTCGCAATGGGTCACGAAGTACGTAATGTCTTTCTTCATGCCCGGCCAAAACATCGTCCTCTTCAGATCAGCGGTCATCTTTGTAACCCCCGGGTGCACGGAGTACCGGCTGCAATGCGCCTCCGTCAGAATATCCTCTCGGATCTGGCCTCCTGCGGGTATATATACTCTGCCTCTGAAGTGGAGCAAACCATCTCTCAGGGAATAATCTCCTGTAGAACCTTCCTCCAAAGCTCGGAACATCGGCTCCGCCCACGCATCTGTCCTCTGTCCATCCCGAATGCGATCCCGAATATCGTCTATGGCCACTATCGATGCCAGATACTCCCTATACAGATCTGGGTCATCCTCGGACACTAGGGATATCTGCATGTCTCTGAATGACTGGACCAGCTCCATAGACATAACCTGGGGCCCAGCTTCGGAAGTGGCCGCTCTCCGGCTCAACGCGTCGGCCACCACGTTTGCCTTCCCTGGGTGGTAGTGCATCTCATACTGATAATCTACTAAGAACTCCACCCAACGCCTCTGCCTGATATTCAGCTCCTTCTGAGTGTCCACGTATTTCAAGTTCTTGTGATCGGAGAAGATATCGCAGTGGACTCCATAAAGGTAATGACGCCAGACCTTTAGAGCAAAAACGACCGCTCCCATCTCGAGGTCGTGCACCGGGTAGTTCCTCTCATGGGTCTTCAGCTGGCGGGAGGCATATGCTATGACATGTCCGTTCTGCATCAGCACCGCTCCCATCCCTTGATATGATGCGTCGGTATACACCTGGAATCCCTCCCTTCCGGATGGAAGGGCCAGGATAGGGGCCGAGATGAGTCGGTCCTTCAGCTCCTGGAAAGCCGCCTGGCACTGCGGGGTCCAAACAAAAGGTGCCTCCTTCTTTGTCAAGGATGTGAGGGGGAGGGCAATCCGAGAGAACCCCTCCACGAACTTCCGGTAGTAACCGGCAAGTCCCAAGAAACTGCGTACATCGGTGGCTGTCCTCAGCTGCGGCCAATCGCGAACTGCCCGAACCTTTGCTGGATCTACTGATAACCCGGCTCCGCTGATGATGTGGCCTAGGAAGGCCACCTCCTTCAACCAGAACTGACACTTGCTGAATTTGGCATAAAGGTGATGCTCCCGCAACCTCTCCAAGGTCAGTGCCAGATGCCGAGTGTGCTCCTCCTCCGTCCTAGAGTAGATCAGGATGTCGTCTATGAACACTATGACGAACACATCCAAGTAAGCCTCGAAAACCCGGTTCATGAGACTCATGAACGCCGACGGAGCATTCGTGAGCCCAAAGGGCATCACGGTGAACTCATACAGGCCATATCTGCTACTAAAGGCCGTCTTCGGGATATCCTCCTCTTGGATCCGCAGCTGGTAGTATCCTGATCTCAAGTCCAGCTTCGAGAAATAATGGGCCCCCTCCAGCTGGTCGAATAATTCGTCTATCCGTGGGAGCGGATAGGTATTCCGGACGGTCAGCCTGTTTAGTGCTCGATAATCGATGCACAGGCGGAGTGTCCCATCCTTCTTCTTTACGAACAGGACCGGAGCTCCCCATGGCGAGGAACTCGGTCTAACAAAACCTGCCTCAACTAATTCCTGCAACTGAGTCCGAAACTCTGCCAACTCCTTTGGGGCCATCCGATAAGGGGCCCTAGACGCCGGCTTGGCCCCCGGCACAAGCTGTATCTGAAAATCCTGCTCTCGGTGTGGAGGTAATCCTGGTAGTTTCTCTGGAAAGACGTCAGCGAAATCTCGCACCACCGGGATGTCTGTCACCGACTCCTTAACTTCCGCCATCTCAAAAAGAATCTGATAGACCTCCTCTCCCTGCAGATGGGCCTTGACGGCCTGTACCGAAGATAAGAGTATACGAGAGACAGGTCTTATACCTTCAATGGTAATGAAAGAGTCCCCGTGTCTCACGGTGATCCTCTTTGCCTGGCAGTCAATCTGGGCATAGTTCCAGTGCAGCCATACCATGCCCAGGATCAGGTCGTAATCCGTCAGCTTCAAAATCGTCGCTGGAGCCTCGAACGCTTTTCCACCAATCTCCGCCTCCATATTGCAGTGATCCGTGGTAAGGAGCTCAGATCCATCCGGTAGTCGCACCCTCATCCTCGAGCCTGTGAACCGCTCCACACCTTCCAGTCCTTCCACGAACGACTCCGACACAAAGGAGTGAGTAGCTCCAGTATCGAACAGCGTGCGGGCAGGCTTGCCGCTGATGAAGACTATACCTGGGGTGATTAGATATCTTAGGGTTCTATAATGAGTTTTTACTTTCCTTGCTATCAATCTAGTGCGATTCAAAGTTTTAACAACTTAAAGGGGAAATTCTATGAAAACAAAGAAGCATTTCGGCATACCTGCGATGACCTGCTCCGGATTCCGCGGCTGTGCAAGGTCCAAGGCATATACCTGCTCCCTTCCCTGTCTACGATCTTCCCCTGGTATCCTCGACCGCGGCCGCGTCCTCGGCCTCCGTAATGCTGAGCTGGTGGGCCGCCCTGATGTGCTGGAGGTGGTGCCCCCCTCATGGGGCAGTTCCTCCGAATGTGCCCAATCTGATGACAAAAGTAGCACTCTGGGGGATACGCCATTCCCCCGGGTCTCGGCATCTCCTGCATCCGAAGGGGTGGAGGGGCCAATACCACCTGTTCCCTCGGCTCCGACCTCACGTCCTGACGAGGCTGGTCCTCTGTCCTCCTCCCCTCTGGTACAGCACCCCGCCGCTGGTCATTCCTTCCTCTTCGTCCCTGATCCTCTGCTGGCCGTTTCCGGCCCCGGGTGGTGTGCCAATCTGCCTCAATCCTTTTGGCCATCTCCAAAATCCGGGAGATGGGCCCGTCAGATACAAACAAGAGGGCCTCCCTCAAGTCCTCACGTAGGCCCTTGTAGAACCTCCTGATATACCCTGCCTCGTCCAGCTGGTAGGAATCTGCGTATCGAGCCAGGTGGTCAAACTCTCGATGGTACTCCACCACGGTCCGAGTACCCTGCTTCAGCTGTAAGAACCACTCCTCCAAATCATCCCTAGCCGACTGCGGAACGAAATGCTCCAGCAGTGCAGCCCTGAACTCCTCCCAAGTGATCTCCGCAACCTCCCTATCAGCAAATGTCGTGTCCAACAGCGTCTTCCACCACCTCTTTGCATGGGACTCCAGGCAGGAGACAACCAGAGCCACCTTCTCCTCCCATGGACACCGAATCCCGGTCAGCATCTCGTACATGATATCTAGCCATTCCTCCGTCCGAACAGCCGACTCTGTCCCCAGATAGGACGGGGGAGAAAGACCCCGGAAGATGCTGAGCCAGTTGGCCCCCAGATTGGGCTGCGGGACCGGAACCTGCTGGGCCCTGAAGGCCTCCAGAATGGCAGTCAGGGTCTGTCCCATGTCTGACTGAAGGAAAGGGGTGGGGACCGGTGGAGGTGGTGCAACTCCCTGAGTCTGCTGAACTCCGCCCTGTGGCGTAGGCTGTGCTGGAGGCTGCGCAACGAAAACACATGCTGAGAAAAACGTTCAAATATTACCTAAAGGTGGACAAATTATATGTGATCCCCATATGGGCACACCACTGCTTCCGCTGCTTAGTTTGTCCCCAAACTAAACTCGAGCGGGGGTGACCTAGGGTTTGTGGACTGCGACTTCCTTCTGATCGATGTTTGCTCTGATACCACTTGTAAGACCCCCCCTTTTTTTTTCTTTTTCAACCACCGGGGTCTTAGGCCCAGAATCGCCGCTTTGCGGTGACACCTTCACGTCCTGAAGGGTCATCACCACAAGGCGCCGATTCCGCCGGCCATTTCGATCACAAAAAAGTAGCACAATATAACAGTAAGAGTAATCAGTCCACAATAATAAAAATCACATATATATAATAAAACTCCACGAAGGGAGTGTCCACAGAAACATCAGAGTACTATAAATACGGGCTTATGCCCGGTACAAAATGTCCTCACTACAAGTCTCTCATGCGGAAGCGAAACAGTAAACTACTCAAGGATCGAGACTCACGGTCCCGGCTGTGTGAACTCCGGAGCTAGACTGCCCCATCTCTAGGCGCACCGATCTCTGGGGCTGCTCCTCCATGCTGGGCTCCACGATCCCCTAAATGATGCGGTTCGAAAACCGTTAGTCATTAAGACTAAGCCCTATCATCCCCTACCCCTTCCCCCATGGCTCCTAGGTACCGAGCGGAGAGGAAGAAAGGGAAGGACATGAAGGTAGAGATTTAAACATGAAAACAGATGGCAGCGGAAACTAATTCTAGCAAGTTGTGTTAGGTGAGCAGTTAATAAATTGTTATAATAGGTCTAGCAGCAAGAAAAGCAATTAAATGAATTTAAACCTTCACTTATGTGAGAACACATAAGCAAAAGGGGTCTTTTGCAAGGCTCCCATCGTATAGAGTGTCCCATACCACTTATACGTTGGGGTGTCGGTTATCAAACGGCAATGGTTGTTATATATTGAAATTAACCTTTGATTTATAAACTTGCCCACACAAGCTTATAGACCAAGGGGTCGTTTTGCAGGTCCTAATGTATAAGCGTCCCATACCACTTATACTTTAGGTGTCAGGGTTAAATGAATCGATTATGCTATGACATGCTAGTGGGTATGATGAAACATGCAGTGCAACTCACACACCCGACTCTGTGCACACAGACCTTTAGTTCCCCCTTTCGGAGCCGTTACCTCCCAGGATACCTCCGTAGTGGCAGACGGAAGCGGTGGGTTGGGCCTCGCCCACCTCAAAACCAGTAAAAGCACCACTGGTCTGACCTATCGTACGCCTCAACGCTTGGTGCACTAAGCGGACGCTTGCGTACTCTTGCCGGCTGGCGCACCGGACTTCTGTTGGCGAAGTGCTAACCACCTCGCCGAGTCAACGATATCGGTGTCGGTGCAATCGAACTCCCCGATATCGAAAGACCCACCACCTTAACTTTTCCTATCTTATGCACATGCAAGTTTAATCGTAAACAAACAGAACCGAGCCGAAGCTCCCCGGACCAAACGTCCGTCTCCAGACCAACCGAGCCGAAGCTCCCCGGGCCATCCGTCCGTCTCCGAACCAACCGAGCCGAAGCTCCCCGGACCATCCGTCCGTCTCCAAACCAACCGAGC
The DNA here is from genome assembly GCA_039513925.1 of Platanthera zijinensis. Lineage (NCBI taxonomy): Eukaryota > Viridiplantae > Streptophyta > Magnoliopsida > Asparagales > Orchidaceae > Platanthera > Platanthera zijinensis. The sequence continues at coordinate 172,470,683 of CM077086.1, forward strand.
CGAAGCTCTCTTCATTCTTTCTGTGCCAACAGTGTTTGTGAAGAGTGCAACCCTAGTTACTAAGTTACTCTTGTCGGTTTATTATTACAGTTTACGTTAGCCCAGGACTGCCCCCGGTATACCCTGTGAAGGGCTCTCAAGGGGCACTAGGAACCAAGACGGTGCATTACGGCCCGAAGTTCCCTTTCGCAAGGCACTTATTATTATTGGTTGTCTACCCTTTTACCCGAGTTTCATAATTTTTGGATTAGATTTAGTGCTTAAAATAATTAAATTACATGTTTATCCTATTCCAAAATCTCAACTTTCGAGGTACCTAACTACCTCCAATTCCTTCACTATTTCAACCAGAGGGTTTTCATAATATCCTCCCCCTCTCCTCCAAATTTCAAGGGCATACAAGAGCTTTTGCTCCTATGTCCTTCACAAACCTCAAACTCCCACCCGTTGGAGTTGAGCCAATCTCTTAGGGTAAAATCCACCCTAAACCACACCATGTTACCCAAGAGGGTAGACATAGACTCAACAAATCAGTGGTCAACAACTTCAGCCTCTTTTGAGGAGATTTGTCCACTCCATCTCCAATTGTGCCTTTCCCCAAAGTACCCCTCACCAAGACCTAACTAGGATTTGATAATTCCCTATTCAAAACTCGACCAATCGAGTTGAAATTTTGTACAGATCTTAATATTGATGCCAGGGACCACCACCCAAAATTTGGGGGAGTTTGGGCTTAATTTCATCTCCTAATTAATTTTATATTGTTTATTAAATTTTTACAAAAACTTTAGGCAAAAGTTCTCCAAAAATTCTCATTTTTGGGCAGCCTCTCGATTTACATATTATAGACCTCCAGTCCAAATTTCAAGTCATTTGGACATGTTATGAACCGTGGGCAACCATTTTAATTTCTGGTTAACCTAGGTCTTGATCCCACCAAAATGAGTGCTGTGTTCAAACCACTCACCCAAATTGAATAAAATCAATTTTAAATTAAAGTAGACCCCGAGGGCTACAACTTTTGTGTTTGGTCATTTTTCCTAAATCGGCCTCTAAGTGCCTCGTTTTGCAGCCTCAAAATTACATTCAAATAATCTATTTTCATTAAGTAAATTATAACAACCTATGTATTATAATATTAATTCCACTGTTCATCTTCTTCATGAACCCGAACAGACACAGGAAAATATTTTTTTCCTGTAAGCATTCAGTGATCCGTCGCCGGCCGTTCGGTCACTTCCCTGGCCAGCCACCACCACCACCACCTCCGTTGAGGCGATGGCTAGCGGTCGGCGGTGGTTTGGCCGCCGGAGGTGGCGGTTTCCGGCGAACTCAAAATACCTTTTTTTTCATGGTTTTTCCATGAAAACGAGAGATGGATCCGGCTCCGTTGAGCGCGAACCTCCTTTCTAAGAATCCTAAGATCTACCCATGAAAGAGAAGGAGTAGAGGAGGACCTTGTTCGCGGTTTGAAGGCGAGAAGAACGTCGGGGTGCCATGGCGTGGTGGTGGCGTTTGCTGGACTTCTCCTACAGCAAGAACAAGGGTCTGTTCTGATTACTTGAGCGTGTAACCTTCTCCTCTTTCCCTAAATGGGCTTTTATAACTCAGGAAGTGGGAAGATGAAATGGTAAAAGCCATTATGTCCATGAAGTTTCCCCCTTAACGTTTCGGTTACGGTGAAGGGATAAGAAACGGCGGAACTGAACATGTGTGTCCAGCTGGCGGTTTTCTATTGGACCACCTTTTCCTCATTTATTATATGATTTCAGAAGGAAAACGGCCGGTAGTTACTCCTGGTGTAACTTCCCACACCAGCATTTATTACCACGCATGTTGGAATAATTTCGGGCCTGAACCGTCGTTTCGGTCAATGTCACGGGCGTGACACATAGGTCACGGGCGTGACAGGCCCGGGTAGCCCATTCTGGGTTCGACGATCGTCGAACTGAGATCGACGATCGTCGATCGAAGGTCACGGGCGTGACACCTGTGTCACGGGCGTGACAGGCCCGAACGGCAGATTTCTGGTCGACGATCGTCGAATTGAGATCGACGATCGTCGAAGGTTGGTCACGCCCTAGGTCACGGGCGTGACCTCCAGGTCACGGGCGTGACATGCCCGAACGGCAAGTTTCGAGCTCGACGATCGTCGAATTGAGGTCGACGATCGTCGAAGGCTGGTCACGCCCTAGGTCACGGGCATGACACTCATGTCACGGGCGTGACATGCCCGGGCCGCAAGGTCGACGATCGTTTCATGGCGATCGACGATCGTCGATGGGGTCACGCCCATAGTCACGGGCGTGACATCTTGGTCACGGGCGTGACATGCCCAGACAGCGCGTTCGACGATCGTCTCGTGGAGATCGACGATCGTCGAAGTAGACACGCCCAGGTCACGGGCGTGACGGGCCGGTCACGGGCGTGACCAACCCGTGACCCGCAATATTGGTCGCTTTATTTCCAATTTTGGGCTTCCTAGGGTTCCGTCACGACCAATCTGACTCCTAGGGGTCTAGCCGGAAATGGGATGTTACACCCTGCAAGGGTACGGACGTAGGATCCAAGTGTGGATCTGAGAGTAGGGCTATCCTCCCAGCCTGAGTAGTAGTCCTTAGTGATAATGCTGAGGTAGGTGACTGTTGAGTCACTGAGCTGTAGGTGACAAGTATGTCACTGAGTGTAGGTCTTGGAGGAGACTGAGTGTAGGGCCTTTGGCCTGAGGTAGGTGAGAAATTTTTCACTAAGCTGTAGGTGCCTGGAATGGCACTGAGGTAGGTTCCAGTAAGGGTACTTAGTTGTAGGAGTGTTTGCAGTACTCTGAGAGTAGGGCCTTATGCTTGAAGTTCTAGGGCACTTTGTGCCTGAGCTGTAGGCCTTAGAGATAAGGCTGAGGTAGGTGGTTTGAGAACTACTGAGTTGTAGGAGCACTACAGGGCTCTGAGGTAGGAACTCTTTTGGTTCTGAGGTAGAGTTTTGAAGGGAACCTGAGTGTAAGGCCGAGGTCCTGAGGTGTAAGCTCTGAAGAGCATTTTGGTGGAGTTTGTGCCTTGTCTAACATAGTTAGAAAGGTGGGAGGAAAAGTGGATGTTCCCAATTAGGGAACCACTATAAATACTTGTGTACTGTGTTGTGTTGCTTGTTCCTTCTTTTTATTGCAGGTACTAAGGACAAGCTCTAGATCACTTAGTTTATAAACATCAAAAAGACTAAAGAAATTTCAAAGACCTATTCACCACCCCCCTCTAGGTGACTAGCTAATCTTGAAGTAATAACTTTAACTATCTATTAAGTTTGAGATGAAGGATCTTGGTGAACTATAACATTTCCTTAGTGTTGAAGTGAAGAGGAAAAATAGCGGTGTGCTTGTCTCCTAGAAAGGATAGGCGGATCAGATCGTGAAGCGGTTTGTCATGAGGGAGGGAAAGACCAGCTCTACTCCACTTGAAGTTGGGATAAAGCATCTGCGAGATGAAGGAAGGACTCTTCTAGATCCCTTGGTCTTTCTAACTCTAGTCGAGAGCTCTATATACTTGACGATTATAAGACCGGATATTACTTATGCTATTGGCTGAGTAAGTTAGTATATTCAAGAACTCGAGAATCCTTATCTCATGGCACCGAAGGTGATTTTGAAGTATGTGAAGTTCACCTTGGATTTGAGGCTCTTTTATGAGAAGGACACGAGCTTCAACTTGTATGGGTTAATGGATGCTCATTATAGTGGAGATATAGATGATCGAAAGTTGATATCTGAGCATGTCTTCATGTGTGGGTCAACGACAGTTTCATGGTTCAACACGAAGCAAGATTTTGAGTCTATTTCCACCACTGAGGTAGAGTATAAGGTGTCATCCTTGGCACTCCAGCAGGTCATCTGGCTGCGCAGGTTGGTGGAACATTTCTATATGGAGGTGTGATGTCCTAATCTACTTTGTAGTGAAAATGGGAGTGTTATGAAGCTGGTTACTAATACAGTATATCACGTGCGGACAAAGCTGAAAGTGAAGGGATAGATACTACTCTAGAGGGGGGTGAATAGAGTTATCAAATTTTGCACAGACAAAACTTAATAGTCTACCCAACTCCCTTGGAGTGAAGTGCGGAATGAAAAGATTATAGATATTGATTTAACCTTAAAGCCTAACACAAGTGATGTGTACAAACTCAAGTTAACTGTAATTACAGTTAAGCTTGGAAAACCCTAATAAGCAACTAGCAACCTAGTTATATCTAATCACAGCCACAATGCAGGAATTAAACAATAGAATCCAGACGACACAAGGAAATTTATAGTGGTTCCCCAAACAACTTGGGTACGTCCACTCTTCTACCCACACGGTAGGAATCCACTCAGGTTTTTGATCAGGTGCCCTGCCACCAACAGGATCTGCTTCAGGTAGATCCAGAAACCCTTTAGACTTTTGATCAGGTGTCTAAAAACCAAGCACAGGTTTTTGATCAGGTGCCCTGCCACCAAGGGATACTTTTGAAGGGAGTAATAATCCTGTACAGGAGGGGGAAGAAGGTTAAGATGTCTTCTCTATTTTACAAAGATTAGAGAAGCACAAAAACTTGCACTGAGCTAGAATGCTCTAAAGAATCAAGACTCCCCCTGGCTCAAAGATGTCCAGGTGAAGTCTTGCTTCAGTGCAGAAAACTCTTCAGAAAGTTCTGAAGGAAAAGCTACAGGAAGAAAGTAAATAATAAAATCAAAGATCTTCAAGCAGCTATCTTCTTCTTCTTCTTCAAAGGAACTCTGAGTTTGAACTTCCTGAAAGCAGGAGAACTCAGGTGAAGAAGAGATGAAGATGTTAACACTTCTCAGTTAGATGGAAATTGCTGAGAGCAGAAAGCTTTTTCTTGATGAAGGCTTGAAAGCTTGAATGAACAACTGGTTAGCTATTAGCTAGCTTGAATCCTTCTTCAAAGAGTCCTTTTTATAATCATCAGCAAGCAACGGCTCTCTTCCATTTGAATTATTTGTCTTCTTCTGAGCCTTGAGACCTGGGCTGTAAATATCAAGAAGACAGAAACAACTCTGCAGCAAAACATTCTATAAAAGGAATAAACCTCTTTCTAAGAAGCTGCAGGCTTAAATCAAATAACAGAAGGACTAAATAAAGTCACATCAGAAATAATCTCTTTATAGCAAAAAGAAGACTTTTCAGTCTAACGGCTATAAAGGGCTGACAATAGATAAAGTAGTTTATAAAGACAGCTAATAAGACAAACAACTTTATCTTAAAAAGATTTGACTCAGGCAAAAGAGATGGAGCAAATATTGCCTGGTAATTTTATCATACAGCTTAAAATATTGTGCCAGAAAATGTATTAATTAATTAAATATAATAAATAAATATAAAATACAAAGGCAGACAGAAAACGTCGAACGACCCTCGAAGATCGTCGAACGACGTACAGAGATCGTCGAACTATCGGGCAGATAGTCGAACGATCCAGATAGTCGACCTATCGAAGAAGATAGTCGAACTACCCCGGAAGATAGTCGAACTATCAGAACAGATAGTCGAACTATCAGATAGTCGATCTATCTAGGACAGATAGTCGAACTATCAAGCGCACAGAGATAGTCGACCTATCAAGCAGATAGTCGACCTACCTCAGAAAACAGATAGTCGATCTATCAACAGATAGTCGAACTATCAAAACAAACCAGATAGTCGATCTATCAGCAGATAGTCGAACTACCAGATAGTCGAACTATCAGGACAGATAGTCGAACTATCAAAGACAACAGATAGTCGAACTATCAACAGATAGTCAAACTATCAAGACGAAACAGATAGTCGATCTATCGACAGATAGTCGAACTATCAAAGCGAAACAGATAGTCGATCTATCAACAGATAGTCGAACTATCAAATAGTCGATCTATCAGAACAGATAGTCGAACTATCAACGCAGACAAAGCGTCGAACAACTGATAGACGATCATCGATCAGCCGATAGACGATAGTCGAGCGGCGTTCGACTATCGTCGAACGAAAAACTACTTAACCAAATTCTCAATCTGGAAAAGTGAGGACTCTACAGCTAGACTCCTAACCATTGACCATAAGTATTTCTTGGGTCAAGGGGCACAAAGGAGAGGACTAAACTCAAATCAAAACTAGGGTACCAACAATCTCCCCCTATTTGAGTTAAGTCTCTCAACATCTAAAACATAAAGCTAGCTAAAGAGCAATAAAATAATACAGGAAAGATTTAAGAATTAACTAGCAGATTATCAAACAGATAAACAAATGTAGCACAGCAGTTAATCATACTAAGGATCAACAGAGTCAGGCTTAGAAACAGAAGAACTAGAAACAAAAGAGATTTTCCTAAGAGGATCATCAGATTCTTTCTTTGACATTTTCAGGTCCTGCGCACCAATGATCTTCAGCTCTGTAGCTCTTGGGACTACTGCTTCAGGATGTTTTTCCATATATTTTGATGGATCAAAAATCTCAGGATTAACCTGGAACTTTTCAAGCTCTTTCTTTCTGTAAGCAGACATGGTAGTTAGACCAGTCGTATCTTTTCCTTCTGCTCTAGCTTTTCTTATTTGAGCTGCTCCTACTAGTTCTTGAAAGCGAGCCATCCTAAAGTTAGGATCTAGCTCAGGATTTTCATACACAGGCTCAGGAGAAGCAGCATCAGCTATTTTTTCTTGAATAACTAGATAAGACATTAGAGTATACTTAGCAAAAGGGGTTCTTGCTAGAAATTTTAGAACAAAGTAAACTATTTACCTTTTGATACAATTTCCTCAGACTGAACTTGAGTTGGAGATGGAATTCTCTTCTTTGGAGAAGGAGGTGGGGAAAAGGTTGGTCTTTGAACCACAGCCTCCTTCATTTGTCTTTGAGAACCATAAAATGATTTGCCTTGCGAGCTTTGATAACCTTGTCTTGGCTGGGGCTGAAAAGAAGCAGATCTTCTAGAAGAGGCAGCAGGATTAGCTGATAGGTTCCCAGAGGCTCCTGCACCTGGAGGAGGAGGAGGACCTCTGGGAGTCCATCTTGAGACAGGACTATCATACCTCTTAGTTCTTTTTCTTTCTTTCTGCTGATTCTTTGAAAACCTCATCCAGTGCTGAAATTCCTTGGATTTAGGGTCAATGCCCTTCAAAATATAATAGGGAGTATCATTATCCTTACTGGGAGGTGGAGGAGGAGCAGCTTTTCTTTTCTTTGAGACAGCTTTCTTTCTCTTTTACTTTTCAGAAACATCAGAATCATCATCATCATCAGAATGAGATGAGGGAGGATTTTCATAAGGATCATAGGCTTCTGAAACAGCCTTTTCTTTAAGCTTTGAAGCAGATTTTTCTCTTTCCTCTTTCATGGCATCCAGAGCCAGAAGGGAATCTAAGTCCAACCCTGGAGAGTCATCCCAGATGGTTGACTTTTCAATTTGCAAATCTTTTTCTTTCTCTTTTAAAGATTGTACTCTTAACTCCCAGACAGCTCTTGCTTGAGCTTCTTCCAAACTCAGAACAGGAGAGTCATCCTTGACTTTATCTTGATTCTCAGATTCATCCTCTCTATCATCTAAAAAGGATTCCAATTCAGGGTCTACTTGAGTATCAGGAGCACTTGGATCAGCTTCAGAGACAACTGCTACGATCTGAGTAGCTAGATCTTCTCTAATAATATCTGTAGAATTATGAATACATATCTGCTAAATAAGCGATAATCATTCCTTCAAGGTATTCACAAACTATCAAATTAATCGACTCATCAACAAAACGAATGAAAGAGTTACCTTCATACTTAACCATCTCCCATGATTCATTCAGATATGAAGTTATAATTCCATCTAGGAATCTAGCAATCACAGGAGAGGTAAGATCTTCTAAGCAGACTTTAACTGCAATCTCAGATAGCAAGATTCCATCTGCTATTTCCTTATCAGACAAAACTGGAGCTATTTCTTTCTCAGCAGGAGCAGATTCTTCCTGGGCAGTCATTACAACATCTGGAACTATTTCTATCTCAGCTTGAGCAGATTCTTCCTGGGCAGACATGACTGTATCCTTTATAGCTGGAGGGGAGGCAGGATGGTCTGAGGCATCTTCATGGAACATCTCCCCCTGCCTGATTTCAGTGGATACTGAAACCAGGCCCCTTGAGGAAGATGGCTCAGCAGATTTTGAAAGGGATTTGATGGAGGCAGATAAGATATCAATGGAGGCTGCAAGGGGAGCGATTGCCTCTTCAATCATGGTTTTGATTGAGGGGGTAATCAGCTCCACAATGCGGGAGATAAGCTCAGGAGAGATCTCAATAGATGAAGGATGTGAAGTGGATGGAGCTGCAGCAGATATGGTAGTGGTGCTGGGATGAGAAATGGTGTGGACAGGGGATCGAGCAGGAGATGGAGCAGGTGATAGAGCAGGAGAGTTAATTGGGGAATGATCTGGGGAATGAACGGGAGAGACAGGAGGAGTAGGAATTCTCTCTGATCCTAACAAATCAAAGCTAGGAGCAGATATCCTAGCCAGATGAGCAGGTAGAGAAGAAGCTGGAGGGGAAAGAGGAACAACCGTAGTTGTTGCTGGAGCAGCAGAGGAAGAAGGTCGTACTTCAGCTGAAGTTGATGGAACTTCAACTGAGGCAGACATCAATGCAGAGGAGGAGGAAGGAAGAGCTGAGCCAGCTTCAACATGGTGAGGAGTGACTGATTCAGTCCTTGTGTCCTCAGATGTTGCTGGAGCAGGTTTCACAAACGTTCTCTTCCACTTAGAGAATAAGTTGGGATCCATCTTCTTGCTCGCATTGATTTTTGTTGCAGGTGAACTTAGCAGCTGGGGGTATTTTTCTTTAAGGAAGATTCCAATGACCCTTCCTAGGGTGACTTCCTTCTTACCAGTCTTTTTCCTGATTAAATCAAACACAACTGCTGCCCAATCGATCCTTTTTCGATTAACAATCGCACACATGAGTGCGAATTGCTGCCTTGTTATATTGTCGTGGGCAGAGTGCTTACCAGGAGCACTTTTCCTACTAACTCAGCCAGAAACTTGATCTTGAAAGGAAAATTCACTTTGAGCAGCTTCGTGGGAATGCCCTCAGCATGTCCCAGCTCAACCAGCATTCTTCCGAATTCCTGAGCATCTTGCTCATAATCCTCGTCACCATTAACTAATCCAAAAACATCAGATAAAACGGCCGGAGTCAGGATTACCTCTTCTCCGCCGATGGTACCGATCATCGATTCGTCTGAGGAAGACGACGTGAAAGCCCATTCTTTGATTTCTGGAATGTTGATCTTAATCCTTGCGGACATTAATTTCTCTAAACCCTGATCCCTGCATAGCTGTAGAACTTCTACGATTCCTGCATCGCAGCTGCTGAATGCGTCGAAATCCACGCTAAATCCTGCATCAAACTTCACGACGGCTAGAACTGCTGGGGAAACCGCCATTGATTTGCTGGAGAAAGCTCGAGAAAGCTGCAGAGAACGAAGAAGACGAAACGCCCGGAAATCGCAAGTGGGAAAGCAGAATGCGAAAGGGCACGCTCCGTCGACGATAAAACACAAGATCTTTTAACCTAGGTCGACTATCGGCTTTATATTAGACCGGGAATAGTCAATCTATTAAAAAGATACTTGACCCGATAGTCGAACGGCCGTTCGACGATCGGCTCAGAAGCAGAGTAGTCGAACCATCGTTCGGCTATTTCTGGCTTCACAAGCAACAAGCTGTCGTCGTTCAGAGATCGACGATGAGCTCAACCTGTTCGACGATGGTCGAACGTCGATCGACGATCTTCAAACAGATAAGCTATCATTAACCAGAGGTCGACGATAGGCTTAATCCGTTCGACGATCTTCGATCATCGTTCGACGATCTTCAAGCAGATTTCAACATAGGCAGATATAGTCACACTTAGTCTCGTCCATTAATCATGCCTAGTTGAACTAAAAAGAACAGATGCTTCTGTTCATCTAAAGGCTTGGTGAATATATCACCTCTCTGAAACTCAGTGGATATGAACTCAAGACAGATCTTGTTCTTTTCCACACAATCTCTCAGGAAATGGTGCCTAATCTCAATGTGCTTGGTTCTAGAGTGGTGCACTGGATTTTGTGCAATTGAGATAGCACTGGTACTATCACACATGATCTTGGTGTTCTTGTGTGAGTAACCATAATCCACAAGCTGGTTTTGAATCCACAGGATCTGTGAACAACAACTGGCAGCTGCTATATATTCAGCCTCTGCAGTTGAAGTTGAGATAGAAGCCTGCTTCTTACAGAACCAAGAGACCAATCTCTCTCCCAGGAACTGGCAAGTTCCTGAGGTGCTCTTCCTGTCAACTCTGCAACCAGCATAATCAGAATCAGAATATCCAATTAATTCAAACTCTGACTCAGCTGGGTACCAAAGTCCTAGATCTGGACATCCCTTCAGGTATCTCAGGATTCTCTTTAGAAGAATCAGATGAGATTCCTTGGGGTTGACCTGGAATCTAGCACAAAGGCATGTAGCAAACATTATATCTGGCCTACTTGCAGTTAGATATAATAGGGAACCAACAATGGCCCTATAATTCTTTTGATCAACTGGCTTGCCGTGATCATCAGAATCAATAACTACATTAGTAGCCATGGGTGTAGGCATTGCTGAAGCATCAGCCATCCCAAATTTCTTTACCAATTCCTTGGCATATTTGGATTGGGAGATGAAGATACCATCAGCATCTTGCTTAACTTGGATACCAAGAAAGTAAGACAGCACACCCATGCTACTCATCTCAAACTTGGAATGCATCAAGTTGGAAAACTTTTTGCACAGTTTGGGATCAGTGGAGCCAAAAATAATATCATCTACATACACCTGAACTAACAGGATTGTGTCCTTGTGATGCTTGACGAAAAGGGTTCTATCAACTACTCCCCTAGTAAAGTTGTGCACTAACAGGAAACTAGCTAAGGTCTCATACCAGGCCCTAGGAGCTTGCTTTAGTCCATAAAGAGCTTTCTGCAACTTAAAAACATGAGAAGGCTGAGTTGAAGAAACAAACCCTGGTGGTTGTTCAACAAACACCTCTTCCTTAAGCTCACCATTTAGGAATGCACTTTTGACATCCATTTGGAACACCTTAAACTTCATGAAGGCTGCATAGGCCAAGAAGATCCTTATTGCTTCTAGCCTTGCAACAGGAGCAAAGGTTTGGTCATAGTCTATACCTTCCTCCTGTCTGTAGCCCTGAGCTACAAGCCTAGCTTTATTCCTTATTATAATTCCATTTGCATCTAACTTGTTTCTATACACCCACTTGGTGCCTATGATCAGTTGGCCTTTAGGTCTTGGAACCAAAGTCCAAACTTTACATCTCTCAAACTGATTGAGCTCCTCTTGCATTGCAATGATCCAGTGGGGATCTAGCTCTGCATCTTTAAAGGTGAGGGGCTCAACCTGTGAGAGGAAACAAGCATGCATCACATCCTGTCTTAATTGGTGTCTTGTTTGCACACCAGCTGATATGTCTCCAATCACTTGAGATGTGGGGTGATCTCTAAGTGTGACAATATCAGCAGGTGGGATGTGATCTTCAGCAACAGTTGGGATTAATTCCTCAGGAGGAATTTGATCTACTGTTGGTGGTACAACAACAGCTTCAGCAATGTCTTCATCACTGTCTGATTCAGTGATCTGAAGAGTTGATAGTTGAAGAATTTCTTGAGGGGCATCAGGTACCTGCAAAGAACTGGAGGAAGGAGAATTTTCCTTCTCCTTGTAAAACATCTGAGACTCATCAAAAGTCACATGCACAGATTCTTCTATCTTACAGGTAGACTTGTTATAAACCCTATAAGCTTTGCTTACTTGGGAATATCCAAGCATGATTCCCATTGAAGCTTTTGCTTCAAATTTTCTAATATATTCTTTATTATTATTATGAATATAAACAATACAGTCAAAAACTCTAAAGTAATTAATTTTTGGTTTCTTTCCTTTAAGCAACTCATAAGGAGTTTTACACTTAAGTTTGTGTATCAAACTTCTATTCAAGACATAGTTGGCTGTACTAACAGCTTCTGCCCAATAGGATAGAGGCATGTTAGCATCTGCCAACAATGTGCTAGCAGCTTCAATTAGTGTTCTATTCTTCCTTTCAACTACCCCATTTTGTTGGGGAGTTCTAGGAGCTGAGAAGCTATGTTTGATACCTTCTCTCTCACAGAATTCTTGCATGAGAAGAGAGTCAAACTCAGTACCATGATCACTTCTGATCAAGGCCACATGAGTAGAGTACTCAGTCTGCACACATAATAGAAAGTTTGTAAGGGCTTTGAAGTTATCAGACTTAGTTCTCAAAAAGAAAACCCAACTGAACCTAGAGAAGTCATCTACAATTACTAAAGTGTAATACTTCCCTCCTAAACTCTGTACATTTATTGGGCCAAAAAGGTCCAAATGTAATAAATACAGGATTTTAGGAGAATCACTTTTATTTACAGATTTAAAAGAATTCTTGGTTTGCTTGCCTAGCTGACAAGCCTTGCATAGGCTCTCCTTCTTGTAGGGGCAAGAAGGTAAACCTCTAACAAGGTTGTGCTTAGATAACCTAGATATATTTTTAAGGTTTACATGACTAAGCCTTTTATGCCATAGGGAATTATTATTAAGGGTTACTTCATTAAACAGGCAGATTTCAGAATGAGATGAATTGAAATCTACTAAATAAATATTACCTATTCTAATACCTACTAAAACAACATTATTATTTAAAGTAATATTGCAAGAGAAATTAGAAAATGAAACCTGGTAGCCAGCATCACATAGCTGGCTGACTGAAATCAGATTATGCTTCAGTCCATTGACATAAGCAACTCTCTTGAAAGTAACTGCTCCAATTGTGATCTTGCCATAGCCTTCTGTCTGACCACAGCTGGAGTCTCCAAAGATAACCTTTGGGCCGAGCTTAGCTTTGAACTTTGACAGTAGATCTTTATTTCCTGTCATATGCTTAGAGCATCCACTATCCAAATACCACTTATTTTGAGTGATTGGATAGGCCTTCACCTGCAAGACAATTATTTAGACAGAGTGGACCCAGGTAACCTTGGGTCCCTTGTTTTTCACATAAGAAAAACTGGAAATATATGAGAATGCAGGCTGAGGGTGATAACCTAGTGGGTGAGATCTCCTAGGTGGGATTCTCCATGCAGATGATGGGTCAACAAACCTAGGGTTTCTATTCTCATTTAGGTTTCTATGGAATTGATTATGATTTTGAAAATCATATTGAAATCGTCGATCGACGTTCGACGATGGGCGCTCAGATCGTCGAGCTTCGTTCGACCATGGAGCTTCCGATCGTCGAGCGGCGTTCGACGCTCTTTGCATTTCTTTGAAAAACTTCTTTCTCTTTTCTCTCTTAGCTTTATTTAAGGTTTTATTTACCAGATTTACTTGCTCAGTGTTCTTCTTTCCACTAGCTGAAATGAAGTTCACTGGAGTTGAAAGATTATTTTTAAGAAGGACTGGGGGTTCACTGGGAGAAGCTCCTAAGCCTAGTTTATCATTACCTGACCTAGTGTTAGTCATGCTGGTAATTTCTAACAGCTTAAGGCTTCTATCATTAAGGGATTCTTCTAATCTCTTAGACTTAGCTAACTCTATTTTAAGAAATTTAATTTCTTCACTACAAGTAGTGAGATCTTCCTTTAACCTAACATTTTTAGAGGCTATTGATTCTGAGTCAGCTAACCTATTTCTAAGTTCTTTTATTTCCTTTTCTGAGCTAATTAAATCTAAACATAAAGATTTAAATTCTAACTTAAATTCTTCTGAAGTAAAGTCATAAGAAGAAAGTACCTCATCTTCTGTAGGCATCTCTTCATCAGAATCAGAACTCTCTGCAGCAGAGTGGTTGCTGCAGGCATCTATTGCCATTAGGCAAACTTCTTTTGCCTTCTTCTCTCCCTCATCTTCACTGGAGCTTGATGAGGAGGATTCTTCATCAGAATCACTCCAGGTTTCAGCAATGAAACCTCTCTCCTTCTTCTTGTTTTTGTGGGAGGATGGCTTGGAGTGCTTCCTGTGTTGTTCCTTTTCTTTTCTCTTTTCTTTGTTCTTCTCCTCTGGACATTCTGGCAAAATATGTCCAGGCTTCCTGCAACCATAACAAATGATTTCTTTAGCAGGAGAGCGATCATACCTTGGTTTGTCTTCATAGCGTGAAGACTTCTTTCTGAACTCCTTTCTTCCCATCTTAAGAAATCTTTTGGCAAACAATGCCATAAGTTCCTCATTAGATTGGCTGCCTTTAGAGACATCTGCAACCTTAAGAGCTAGAGATTGCTCTTTTCTTGTTGGAGTGGGGGTCTTGGCTTCAGCTTCTGCTTCTCTGGTCTTCAGCACTTGCTCAAAAGACTTGAGCTTGCCGAGGAGAGCTTCAGTTGAGATCTCATTAGTACTTCTGGCTTCCTTGATGGGCCAGATTCTTAGATCCCATGTGCTAGGGAAGCACATAAGAATCTTATCATTGACCTCTGTCAATGATATGTCCTTGTCCAGGGTCCTCAGCTCATTGATGATTGAGCTGAGCCTGGTGTACATAGCTTCAATTGATTCAGCATCAGTTTTCTTGAAGTTCTCATACTGTGAGATCAGGTTGGACCTTCTGTCCTTCCTTTCATCAGCTGAACCAGCTACAATCTGGTTCAGTGTGTCCCACATGGCCTTTGCTGAGGAGCAGTCAGCCACCTTCTGGAACACCTCATCAGACATTGTCTGAGCCAGTATGTTCATTGCCTTGGCATCTGCAATTTTGGCCTTCTTGTATTCATCATTGTAGTCTGGAGGAGGCACTGTACTCATATCAGATGATGAGGCAGTGGCAGCAGCAGGTGCTCTTGGGGGACCTGACAAAATAGAAGCAAAGATGCTTTCATCAATAGAGTTCATATATAATTTAATCCTTGCCTTCCAGATGCCAAACTTAGCTAAGTTGCATGCTGGAGGTCTGGTGCTAGAATAATCCTTGGACTGGGCCATGATAGTGAATATCTATAAGCTCTTGGTATCTATCAGGATCTTATGACTTAGGTGTTAGCCTATACAGTCAGTCAACCTCCCTCTGATACCAATTGAAAGTGAAGGGATAGATACTACTCTAGAGGGGGGTGAATAGAGTTATCAAATTTTGCACAGACAAAACTTAATAGTCTACCCAACTCCCTTGGAGTGAAGTGCGGAATGAAAAGATTATAGATATTGATTTAACCTTAAAGCCTAACACAAGTGATGTGTACAAACTCAAGTTAACTGTAATTACAGTTAAGCTTGGAAAACCCTAATCAGCAACTAGCAACCTAGTTATATCTAATCACAGCCACAATGCAGGAATTAAACAATGGAATCCAGACGACACAAGGAAATTTATAGTGGTTCCCCAAACAACTTGGGTACATCCACTCTTCTACCCACACGGTAGGAATCCACTCAGGTTTTTGATCAGGTGCCCTGCCACCAACAGGATCTGCTTCAGGTAGATCCAGAAACCCTTTAGACTTTTGATCAGGTGTCTAAAAACCAAGCACAGGTTTTTGATCAGGTGCCCTGCCACCAAGGGATACTTTTGAAGGGAGTAATAACCCTGTACAGGAGGGGGAAGAAGGTTAAGATGTCTTCTCTATTTTACAAAGATTAGAGAAGCACAAAAACTTGCACTGATCTAGAATGCTCTAAAGAATCAAGACTCCCCCTGGCTCAAAGATGTCCAGGTGAAGTCTTGCTTCAGTGCAGAAAACTCTTCAGAAAGTTCTGAAGGAAAAGCTACAGGAAGAAAGTAAATAATAAAATCAAAGATCTTGAAGCAGCTATCTTCTTCTTCTTCTTCTTCAAAGGAACTCTGAGTTTGAACTTCCTGAAAGCAGGAGAACTCAGGTGAAGAAGAGATGAAGATGTTAACACTTCTCAGTTAGATGGAAATTGCTGAGAGCAGAAAGCTTTTTCTTGATGAAGGCTTGAAAGCTTGAATGAACAACTGGTTAGCTATTAGCTAGCTTGAATCCTTCTTCAAAGAGTCCTTTTTATAATCATCAGCAAGCAACGGCTCTCTTCCATTTGAATTATTTGTCTTCTTCTGAGCCTTGAGACCTGGGCTGTATATATCAAGAAGACAGAAACAACTCTGCAGCAAAACATTCTATAAAAGGAATAAACCTCTTTCTTAGAAGCTGCAGGCTTAAATCAAATAACAGAAGGACTAAATAAAGTCACATCAGAAATAATCTCTTTATAGCAAAAAGAAGACTTTTCAGTCTAACGGCTATAAAGGGCTGACAATAGATAAAGTAGTTTATAAAGACAGCTAATAAGACAAACAACTTTATCTTAAAAAGATTTGACTCAGGCAAAAGAGATGGAGCAAATATTGCCTGGTAATTTTATCATACAGCTTAAAATATTGTGCCAGAAAATGTATTAATTAATTAAATATAATAAATAAATATAAAATACAAAGGCAGACAGAAAACGTCGAACGACCCTCGAAGATCGTCGAACGACGTACGGAGATCGTCGAACTATCGGGCAGATAGTCGAACGATCCAGATAGTCGACCTATCGAAGAAGATAGTCGAACTACCCCGGCAGATAGTCGAACTATCAGAACAGATAGTCGAACTATCAGATAGTCGATCTATCTAGGACAGATAGTCGAACTATCAAGCGCACAGAGATAGTCGACCTATCAAGCAGATAGTCGACCTACCTCAGAAAACATATAGTCGATCTATCAACAGATAGTCGAACTATCAAAACAAACCAGATAGTCGATCTATCAGCAGATAGTCGAACTACCAGATAGTCGAACTATCAGGACAGATAGTCGAACTATCAAAGACAACAGATAGTCGAACTATCAACAGATAGTCGAACTATCAAGACGAAACAGATAGTCGATCTATCGACAGATAGTCGAACTATCAAAGCGAAACAGATAGTCGATCTATCAACAGATAGTCGAACTATCAAATAGTCGATCTATCAGAACAGATAGTCGAACTATCAACACAGACAAAGCATCGAACAACTGATAGACGATCGTCGATCAGCCGATAGACGATAGTCGAGCGGCGTTCGACTATCGTCGAACGAAAAACTACTTAACCAAATTCTCAATCTGGAAAAGTGAGGACTCTACAGCTAGACTCCTAACCATTGACCATAAGTATTTCTTGGGTCAAGGGGCACAAAGGAGAGGACTAAACTCAAATCAAAACTAGGGTACCAACAAAAGCACATCGAGATCAAGCATCGTTCGGCAAAAGGTGCTGGAGGGATCTCTGATGATGGAGTATGTATAGAGCAAGGACCATGTCGTGGAATCTTCATGAAGCCACTGTCGAAGGAACCGTTTGAGTGGTTGCGGGGATTGCTTGGCTTGACTTTCACTTCCCACTTTAAGGGAGAATGTTGAAAATGTTGAAATGAAAAATCCCTTATCCCAGGAATTGGCACGGTCGAGGAGAGATTTTATGCCCAGGACCGTCGCCTTATAATGACACTAACTACGAGTTAGTTGTCATCACAAGTCAACGATCATTCACACAGCCAACGAAAGAAGAAGTAAATTTGTCCACACATCACATCATAGATATATAAATACCCAAATTAAGCCCAGCACATGACATAAATAAAAGAGTATAAGTAATAGGGCTTATGCCCAGCACATGAATATCATAAATATATCTCTCTCTAAACTAACAATGCGTAAGCTAAAATTTATGACCATCAACCTGAAAATGGGTAGTAGTAGTGCGCAGCTCCGGCTCCTCAGATCCCAGTGTCTTAATCTCTGGCTACGCCTGGTCAAACTGTGGCGGTGTCTCCACGTGTCCCTAAAATGATGTGGTCAAATGATCGTCAGTCAAACTAGACTCAGCTTCTTTGTTTCCGCCTCACCCCCGCGTCTCCTAAGCACTACGCGGGAGGAAGAAAGTGGAGGATCAATAATAGCAGAATGTACAAGCAGGTGATGGTGATATATATAGGTAATTCTTCTATATCAGTATGAGCAATAAAGAAGCGTAACAACTAGTGCAACAAAAATGTGTTGTAAGAGGAGCTAAGTAAAACCAGTAAAGTAAAGCAACTACACTAACATTATAGAAGCGTACCCTAACTTATATGATGCCCATACAAATATATAAGTTATGGTTTCCAAATAGTAACTCATCATATAAAAGAGCCCATACTAATTTATATGATGAGGATCTGCAAGTGTGTATGCTATATCATGCTATGGAATGCAATGTTTATGTAACTCACACACACGACTTTGTGCACAGACCTTTCATGCATCCCCACTTTTTGGAGGTGGCCAACCTCTCAGGTACCAACCGTCGTGGCTCACGGTGGTAGTGGAGCGGGTGTCTCCACTCCTAGGCAGGCAAGCAAACTACCAAGCCTAGACCTCTAGTACGACTCAATACTAAGAATACAATAGCGGAGCACCTGCGTACTCTTGCTAGCAACTACCAGTCTTCCATGGTCGAGTGTGCTCTTAGGGGACATAGTCTTCCTAACCTCGGTATAAACATCATATCAGTCTCCCCAATGGTCTACACTCCTCACCAGAGTCATTGTACTTCCTTCGATGTGCCGACTGAACCAGTATCGAGTGATCCACCACATAAGAACAAACCAGGCATAATAAGACCCTCCCGAGCCCCTAGCACACAGGACTAACCCATCCCGATATAAACAAACCACCCGAGCCTCCAGCTCGTAGGACTAATAAGTCCTAAATCACTCCAACCCACAAATGGGTGAGATTATTATAACTATAATCTTATCAGACTACTCTTCTCTAACTCGGGATTACTTAGCGATTTATGGTTAACCTTGGGCATCCCGAGGTCTACCCTGTGAAGGGCTCGCAGCAGTACTAACAACGATGATGAGTTGAAGCCCATCGCTCCCTTTTTCAAGGCACTTAGTAATATTATCCTACCTTAACCAAATCCACTCCCAAGATTTCTAAGTTTGTGAACTCTCCAAAGCATCAACTACTGAATTACTAATTTTTCAAAATTGATAAATGTAGACCATATGATCTTGTATGTGTGTATGAATAGAAATCCTCCAAATTCTTGATCCTACGACCCAAGATTTTTTCTCGAGACCTATCATGATATCTTTGATCTAATTCCAAAGATTTATAATTTTCCTAAAATAATCAACAATTATTATAATTTTCCCAAATTATTATTACATGTGATTTTGAACATCTTTCACTTTCTGTCATCAAACCAACGAGATAAAATTATCCTAATATCACCTTGAGTAATAATGGCTCTGGACCAAATTTTGCATCATTCCAATAATATTTAATTTTTAATTTTCAATTATAAAATATGATCCACTATGTCATGTTACACATGAAGTACTATAAATATTCATTGAATAATTCCATAAAAGTTACTAGGGGTTAAAAATAGTAAATAATTATTTATAGCAAAAATATAAAACTTTATAACTCCATTTGAGCACAATTATCTCAATAATATAAAAGGGGCAAAATGGTAATTATAACGGCAACCATAAGATTCTGACCTTCAAAAATTCTAATTAATTTAACCAGAGTTTATAACACTAAATAAATGTTATTGGCAAGGTTTCATAATTTTTTCAACTATTTTAGTCACCCCAATTTCACTAATACATTTGTGTAATAAAAATACTAATTAATTCATTTGTTAAGCAAATCTACTCCAAATATTCTTAAACTTCATGAGGAGGTGTACTTTCACTAAATAAATGCTTGTATAAAATTTCACTGGATTTGACCAAGCCAATCTCTTTAAATTCATAAGATACACTTTTTTTGTCTAAATGCACGCCACTTCACATACAACATGACAACTTGCAAGTGAGATTCACCAACCTATAGGGGTCCAAAGGATCTGAATTTTTTATCAGGACCTTATACCTCACTAATGAACCTCTCACCAAAATTTGGGGTTAAAATAATTATTTTACACCAAAATATTTCAGTTTTATGAAAAATCACATTTTACCTAAAACTATAGGAACATGTCCAAAAATTCCCATTTTGGACTGTAGGTGTATCTTGGGTATATTCTGACATAACCCAAATTTCAAGTCAATATTCTTAGCCAATTAAAAGTTATTAAGGATATAGTGACTGTCTTATCCTAAGGACCAGTCCCACAAGAACTGCCCAACATGGAGCTATATTGCTCTAAATGACCTAATTTCAATTTCTAATTAAAGTAGACTCACCGGGCTACCTTTTCCATGTTGTGCACTTTTCATGTTTCATCCCCTAAGAGCCTAATTTTATGATTTAAAAAGGTGTATAATAAAGGATAAATATAATATATTACATATAATAATTTATATATTAAAACTTTTAAACGACCATTATTTTGTCTTCTCCAATCAGCCAACCGTCGAGATCCAGCCGACCTGGAGCCTTTTCCAAGGCCTTTTGCCGGCGATACAACCCCCTCCATGGCCACCCACCACCTCCGTTGAGGTGGTGGCTATCGTCGGGCGGCAGTACGGCCGCTGTGTAACGTCCCAATTCACGCTAGGACCCTCGCATGAGTTTTGAGTCAAGAGACTTGACTCGGGCTCGGGGCGCACTGGCAAAAGGTGTCAAGTGCGTTGGATGGAGTGTAGGGTTGAGTGATATACAACGGATCGAAAGGGAATGGCCTAAGGGAAAATCGTCGAGAATGCCTGGTGATTCTCACCGATCGTCGAGTATCGCTAAGAATACTCAACGCACACAACGCAAGATTTCCGATAAGAATGGCCTAAGGGAACATCGTCGAGAATGCCTGGTGATTCTTGCCGATCGTCGAGTATCGCTGAGAATACTAAACGCACTCAACGCCAGATTTCCGATAAGCATGGCCTAAGGGAAAATCATCGAGAATGTCTGGTGATTCTCTCCGATCGTTGAGTATCGCTGAGAATACTCAACGTACTCAACGCCAGATTTCCGATAAGCATGGCCCAAGGGAAAATCGTCGAGAATGACTGGTGATTCTCGTCGATCGTCGAGTATCGCTGAGAATACTCAACGCACTCAACGCCAGATTTCCGATAAGTTAGGCTAAGGGAAAATCGCCGGGTATCATTGTTGATACCCGACGGATTCGTCGAGAATGCCTGACGATTCTCGCCGATCGTCGAGAATGACAGATGATTCCCGCCGAATTTGACTTGTGCGTTTCTTCGCCCAGGCAGATTCGCCGGATTGTACAGGCGGACCGAACCGGATTTCGGTATTCGCGCTGGATTGTTCCTTGGACCGGGTCACTTCAATATGACCCATTATGGGCGGTCCAATGAGGCGTTGACACGTGGCAGAAGATGTAACCTAATACATTGGCCTATAAAAGGGAGTTAAAGCCGAACCCTAGCTTTTGCGCCGATCGACCCTTGCCGTCATCATGGATCTCGCGAAACTGATGGAGCCGAGGGAAGCGGGCGGAGCTCTTGGAGGCGGCCTTCTTTCACTTTCTCCCTCTCCTTCCTTTGTCGTGAAGAACAACCACACCAAGCGAGAGATGCCGCAAAGAAGAACGACTAGATCCATGGCCGGGAACGGTGGTACCGCTGGAAACGAGGTCAGCTTCCTCCCCTCTCCCTTGGTGCTAGATCTGTAGATATATTCTAGGAGAGATATCGACTCCATAGAGTCTTGATGGTGAGGAGGAGATTTCCTAGGAAAGCCATGCCTAGGTTTGTTTTCTAGGCTTTAGCCCCATCCAACCTCTTCATCCTTCAAAGTGAAAATGAGAGAAGGATTCGT
The DNA here is from genome assembly GCA_039513925.1 of Platanthera zijinensis. Lineage (NCBI taxonomy): Eukaryota > Viridiplantae > Streptophyta > Magnoliopsida > Asparagales > Orchidaceae > Platanthera > Platanthera zijinensis. The sequence goes on from CM077086.1 coordinate 172,492,507, forward strand.
GGAGAAATATGGCTTCGTGAGGGTGAATAAGGGTGGACGATTTTCTGGATGAGATTTTGGGAGTTTGGTGCAAGGAGAAATATGAACGGATGCCGTTCATCTCGCCTTAAGATGCGTGCAAAAATCTATTTTTTGCATGCAGCGACCTTCGTGGCCAATTTCGGGGGTGTTCTGGTCATATCTGGGTTTTCGACTAAACACGAAAGGCGTAGCCCTCAAAATTATCTTTCCAACGAGTGGTTGCACATTCCCATGCGATACCTGTAGCCACAGGAAAGTCTGTTTGAATCAGCTGTAATTGGGGGAAATTCCACCCAGGAAATCTGTATCCTGTACGCAGCAGGCTTCGAGTGAATTTCTGGTGTGATGCGATCAAATATGGGCTTTTGACTAAAAACGAAAGTTGTAGCCCTTAAAATTATCTTTCCAACGAGTGGTTACACGCACTCGTCGAATTTCTGTAGCCTCGGGAATCCTTGGTCGAAGTTGCTGCCCGGGATTAAGGCTGCACCTAAATTCTTGGCTGTGTAATGTGGAATGCGATGTGGTGGAATTCCATGTTGCGATCCAACTCGAGGCTTGGGTGGACTCTTTTGACATAATCATCATAGTGACGTGATAAGTTGAGGTTATAAATCTAAATTCATATAACGAGTTCTGGATAAGATTAATTGAAGGAAAGAACCTGATATAATTGGGTAGATATAATTGGATAAATGTATAAATGATTTAACTATGGCCATGATATATGTTGGATGGATAAAAGGGAATTAGTAATCCAATGCTTAGAGTGTCGTCTCCCTACGGATAGCATTGTGGAAGTAACAAGTGCAGTGTTGACTATCACTAGTTGGAATGAGATTGAGATGAGTAAAGTTTGACGGTTGGGCTTAGCCCTCGGTGTCCATGTCCCGAGGCTCCTTCTGCATTTGATGGATGGTTGGGCTTGGTCCTCGGTGTTCACGTCCCGAGGCTCCTTCCATGCCACGATATTGTGAAATTATATGTGGTGTGAGTCGACACATGGTTTCGTAATCCCGGGTTAAGGATAGTGTGGCAGGTCTACGGGATCGCCAATCGTCACACTGATGGGAGTCGACAGCTAGACCTTGGCTTGGTCCTCGGTGTTCATGTCCCGAGGCTCCTTCCGTGCCAAGTGAACGGTTGGGCTTGGTCCTTGTGTTCATTTCCGAGGCTCCTTCCGTGTCACGCATAGGCCAGTTCGGGGCTAGGATCTTGGTGCTCACTTACCCAAGAGAACCCGCTGAGCCGTAGTACGCATGTGAGCTCCGCTGTTGTGTCCTTAGCGTTGAGGCGTACGAAGGCCTAGGTCAGGTAGTGTGGAGACCAGCCTAGTAGTGGATATGCCCGCTCTACTGTCACCATTTGGCCATGACGGTTGACGCCTGAGAGGTTAGCTACCTGCTCGAATAGTGGGAACTATAAGTCTGTGTCGACATAGCGATTGCATGTGCTTTATCATGGGTGTGTCATTGCATTGCATTCATAGCATTACACTTCATTGCATACATGAGACCCTCATCGTATAAGTTTGTATGGGCACTCCTATACGATGAGTTACTTATTGCTGAACGACCCTAACCTTATATGCTTGTATGGGCATCCATATAAGTTGAGTTACTTATTGTTATAACTATATACTCTCTTGCTGCTGTAGATAGTAGATTTGTAAAATAAGAGCTTGTTTATTATAATCTACTGTTGTTGCTGCTTATGATATGTATACTCACTTCACCTATTGTACTACTGTTATTTATATATTGTACCTGTTCCTTTCTCCGCCCGGTGTCGAGGAGTCGCCGGGGGAGAGGATGTGAAGCCACTTAGTCTTTATGACTAACGGTTGCTACGTCTTCCTTTTTAGGAGGAAACCCCACAGGTGGAGCAGCAGGCTATACAGCTGGACAGCCAGGCCAGGACGACAGGGCCTGAAGGGACGGTACCGTCGCTGCCGTCGGTTACAGATGTGAGTGAGAGAGATTTTGTTGTATCCCTTTGGGGCAATTATATTTACGTACTCTGATTATGTAGAAGCTTGTTTAGCTTCTCTTTTGTTATGCTTATGGATATATGATTAGTGTGGATTGAATTTCTTATATTATTATGGTTGGGTTGGCAATTATGTGTTGATATTGGTTGTTGCCGGCAGAATAGGCGTCTTGTGGTACAGGCTAGCCCGAGTCCTAGTGTTACTGCAAGGCGGCTGTTCTGGGCATAAGACCCCTCTCGTGCAGTGTCTTGTGTTCCGGGAGGGGGGTCTTACAAATGGTATCAGCTTGCTACGATCCTCCAAGGAGAAAGTCACTTAACAATGGTGCCACCCCCGTTTGATTAGTTAGTTTGGGGACAAGCTTACTTAGCGGAAGCAGTGGTGTGCCCATATGTAATTCACACTAAGTTGTCCATCTATAACCTTAGATTAGCCAACCTAACCCTAGGTTTGTACCTTATGTGTAGATCCCAGTACTTGCTGAGCCAGTAAGGGGCACCCCCGTCCCGTCCGTACCTACACAATTCCAACAATTAGAGCTGGGGCAGACGCTCACAGCTATTTTGGACGCCTTTAGGTCCCAATCTCAGCAGGCACCTGTACAACAACAGGGTCCGGGATCTAGTTGGTTAAGCATTTTCCGATCTCTCTCCCCTCCCGCTTATATTGGGACAGAGTCGGCGGTGCGTATGGAAGAGTGGCTCGACACTATACAAGAGTTGTTGGCAGGAATAAGATGTCCAAACAACATGGCGGTGACCCTTGTGGTGACATTCTTAGAGCTGCATGCTAAAAGGTGGTGGAAGTCCTTCATGGGCTCCACTTTTCGTGGAAGAGTGTACACGGACATTAGTTGGAGCGAATTCTCCGAAGCCTTCTTAGAGCATTTCATCCCCTCGGCCGCTCGGGATGGTCTGGAAGAGATATTTTTGCAACTAAAGCAAGGGTCCATGTCGGTGACGGAGTACCAACGAGAGTTTTAGCACCTGGCTAGATTCGCTGACTCCTATGAGCTGGATGATAGAGGGTACGCCAAACGATTCTACAAACGCTTGCGAGATCCCCTAAGGCAAGCACTTTTGTTTATAGCGGACTCTAGTCTGGCAGAGATTATTAATATGGCGAAGAGATTGGAAGCGGACCACTTGGGAAGTGGTAAGAGTCTAGCGGAGAAAGTGATGGAAGCCAACCCCAGCAACAGAAGGAGATTCGACAATAAAAGAGGAAGAGGATATCGGAGGGGTGGCGGGCGTTTCCCCCAAAACTTTAGAGAGGAGCGCTCGTTTCCGCAACTGCCAACAATACCTCCACCTCCACAATTTCAGCAACACGGCGGAAGGCAGGAACGGGTGTGCTTTGAATGCAACCAACCGGGCCACATTCGACACTACTGCCCACAACTGTTTGGAGATGTGCCTTTCACTCTCCCTCCAGCAGCACCGTGGGGGAGAGGGTATATGCGTGGTCGAGGACGAGGACCACGAGGAAGAAACCTCGGACCCGCTCGAGATCAGATGTATGCCTTGGACATGACTCAAGAGCGGAATCCTCAAGAGATGATTGCAGGTACGATTTGAATTAGTCATTTTGCTTCCATTAATATTCTCTAGTGGCTTAAGATATACTAGACGTCTAGCTTGAGTATTATTAAATGACACTTAGGCACCGTGACGGTCGGCGGGAAACCGGCTTATACGTTATTTGACACCGGCGCCTCACATTCTTTCATGTCCGAAGACTTCATCAAGAATATACCCGGAGTGCAATATTTCACTGGTATTGCCCGAAGAGTACGCCTCCCAAATGGATCTGAGATGACGGCAATCGTGAAGTGTGAGTTAGAGATAACCATTGGGAGAAAGACCTTTGATACCCCTGCCACAATTTTGAGAATACCAGAATTCGACCTCATCCTGGGTATGGCGTGGCTGGATTGGCACCATGCAAGAATCGACTGTGCGGAGAAGCGCATCTATTTGAGACATGGGGATACTGATGTAGTCTTCTAAGATATAAATTTCGCACCACGAATATTGTTATCCTCAATCCAGACCTTGAAGGCTCATATGAGAGGGGATGAAGTCTACATGATATGTTTCGAACTAAAAGAGATGAAGGTAGATGTGAAGGATGTGCGGGTAGCACGGGATTTCCCTGAGGTATTTCCTGAGAAACTGCCAGGGTTACCCCCGCATAGAGAAGTGGATTTTCAGATAAAACTTGTACGAGGAGCTAAGCCTGTCTCCAGGACCCCTTATCGGATGGCCCCAAAAGAACTCGTGGAGTTTAGAGTTCAACTGTAGGAGCTGGTAGAATCAGGGTTTGTTCGCCCCAGCTCATCACCTTGGGGAGCCCCTGTTCTATTCGTCAATAAGAAAGATTGAACCCTGCGTTTAAGTATAGACAATCAGGAACTCAACCGACTGACAGTACAGAACACCTACCCGTTACCTCAGATCGATGAGTTGTTCGACCAATTGGTGGGAGCGCATTGGTTCTCCAAGCTATATTTGCGCTCGGGGTACTACCAATTGAGAATACAGGAGGATGATATACAGAAAACGGCTTTCAGCTCAAGGTACGGCTTATATGAGTTCACAGTGATGCCATTTGGGCTCACCAATGCCCCATCAGCTTTCATGAGCTTGATGAATAAAGTGTTTGAGCCCCACTTAAATGTCTTCGTCATTGTGTTCATTGACGACATCTTAGTCTACTCGAAGACGGAGGAAGAACATGCCGGACATTTGGCCTTAGTTCTGGAGAAGCTAAAAGAGCACGCCCTGTTTGCCAAGTTTAACAAGTGTGAATTCTGGCTTAGGGAGGTGGCTTTCTTGGGTCACGTAATCAGTGGGGCTGGACTAGCTGTGGATCCTGCCAAGGTGCGTACCGTGAAGGAGTGGCCCCCTTTGAAGTCGGCGGCCGATGTGAGGGGTTTTCTTGGACTTGCCGGATACTACCGCAAGTTCGTAAAAGGATTCTCCAAGATTGCCCTTCCGCTTACTTCATTGACAAAGAAAGGAGTGCCATTTGAGTGGACACCCCAGTGTGAAGCGGCATTCCAGTAATTGAAGGATAGACTTACCTCCGCCCCCATCCTTGTCCTTCCGTCTGGGAAGGAAGGATTCCAAGTTTACACGGATGCGTCTTATCAGGGGTTGGGAGCGGTGTTGATGCAGCACGGGCACGTAATTGCTTATGCTTCAAGACAATAGAAGATGCATGAAATAAATTACCCGGTGCATGATTTAGAGCTAGGAGCGGTGGTGTTCTCCTTGAAGGTATGGAGGCATTATTTATATGGCGTCCACTGTGAAATCTTCTCGGATCATAAAAATTTGAAGTACGTCCATACCCAGAAAGAATTGAACTTAAGACAACGACGGTGTTTAGAGTTTCTATACGACTATGAGTTCACCTTGAACTACCACCCCGGAAAAGCAAACTCGGTAGCCTATGCGTTGAGTAGGAAAGTACCCATCTCGAGCCCAGAATCTCGATTGATGATCATGGAGTTGGCACGGATGATCGAGGAGATGGACATCACCTTAATATTTAAGGCTTCTTCGGAATATACGGAGTACCTGTCCAGCATGAGCATAGTTTGTGATATACAGGACCGGATCCGAGTGGAGCAAGGATTGGATGCGGCTTTGGCCCCGGCAATAAAGTTAATCGAAGACGGGACTACCGACGAGTACACACTAAAGGACGGCCTCGTTTACTTTCACGGCCTGCTCTACATTCCCAAAGGTGGCAGAATCCGGGCGGATATTATGAGAGAAGCACATTGCTCTCAATATTCCGTGCACCCAGGAATTTCAAAGATGTACGCCGGCTTACGGAAGACGATGTGTTGGCCAGGAATGAAGAAGGATGTCCGGTACTTTGTCACGCATTGTGAAGCCTGCCAAAGAGTGAAGGCGAAATGTAGGAGCCCCGGTAGCCTTTTGCATTCGTTGCCAATCCCCGAATGGAAGTTTGAGGATATCTCCATGGACTTCGTACATGGGCTACCTCTCTCCCGCTCAGGAAATGATTCAGTGTGGGTGATCGTTGACCGCCTGACGAAAGTTGCCCGGTTCATCCCAATGAAGAAGGAGGCTCATGTGGACGTCTTAGTACGTCTTTTTGTGGAAATGTTTGTACGATATCACGGCTTATCTAAGACGATAGTTTCGGACCGTGATGGTCATTTTACCTCCAAGGAGTGGAAGGCAGTACAGGCATATTTGGGCTCGCGCCTTACCTTCAGCACCGCATTTCATCCACAGACGGACGGGCAGTCTGAGCAGACCATCCGAACATTGGAGGATCTATTGAGGTTATGTGTGATAGATAGGGGAGAGCCGTGGGAAATACTCTTGCCCCTAGTGGAATTCTCCTACAACAACAACCATCAAGCTAGCATTGGCATGACACCCCATGAAGCCCTATATGGAAGGAGGTGTAGAACCCCCTTGTCTTGGGTGCAAGATGAAGACCCGAAGACTTTGGGGGTTGAATATATAGATGACACGAATGCGGTGGTTAGGTTGATACGGGATCGTATGTTAGAGGCTCAAAGTCGGCAGGCGAAGTATTATAATGCTAAACACCGGATGGTGGAATTTCAAGTGGGAGACAAGGTATTTCTGAAAATCCGACCGATGCATGGAGTATCATGAGTACGAGGAGTGAAGAAGCTCATCCCACGGTATGTTGGACCCTATGTCATAGTGGAAAAGATTGGCCCTTTGGCCTATCGGCTGGAGCTACCGCCCGAGTTAGAAAATCTCCACGACGTGTTCCATGTCTCGTCGCTTCGGAAGGCGCTGTTGCGGCCCGAACAATACATCCCCACGACTGATGGTGCTGTGGCGTCTGACAAATCTGTGCGACTGGAGCCAGTACGAATCGTTGATAATGAGATAAGAAACCTGCGCCACAAAAGTGTGCCTCTGGTAAAAGTATTGTGGTCTAATCATGGGAAGGAAGAATTTACTTGGGAGCCGGTGGACTTGATGCAGAAGCGCTACCCGGAGCTATTCTTCCAAGGTAACATTTTATAGCGCATATTATTTTGTAATTGCATCCCCATAGACCTAGCCTAATTTCAGGGACGAAATCTTTTATTTTGTTTATAGGATTTGTAACGTCACAATTCGCGCTAGGCCCCTCGCACGAGTTTTGAGTCAAGAGATTTGACTCGGGCTCGGGGCGCACTGGCAAAAGGTGTCAAGTGCGTTGGATGGAGTGTAGGGTTGAGTGATATCCAACGGATCGAAAGGGAATGGCCTAAGGGAAAATTGTCGAGAATGCCTGGTGATTCTCGCCGATCGTCGAGTATCGCTGAGAATACCTAATGCACTCAACGCCAGATTTTCGATAAGAATGGCCTAAGGGAAAATCGTCGAGAATGCCTGGTGATTCTCGTCGATCGTCGAGTATCGCTGAGAATACTCCACGCACTCAACGCCAGATTTCCGATAAGCATGGCCCAAGGGAAAATCATCGAGAATGCCAGGTGATTCTCGCCGATCGTCGAGTATCGCTGAGAATACTCAATGCACTCAACGCCAGATTTCCGATAAGTTAGGCTAAGGGAAAATCGTCGGGTATCATTGTTGATACCCAACGAATTCGTCGAGAATGCCTGACGATTCTCGCCGATCGTCGAGAATGACAGATGATTCCCGCCGAATTTGACTTGTGCGTTTTCTTCGCCCAGGCAGATTCGCCGGCTTGTACAGGCAGATCGAACTGGATTTCGGTATTCGCGCTGGATGGTTCCTTGGATCGGGTCACTTCAATATGACCCATTATGGGCGGTCCAATGAGGCGTTGACACGTGGCAGAAGATGTAACCTAATACATCGGCCTATAAAAGGGAGTTAAAGCCGAACCCTATCTTTTGCGCCAATCGACCCTTGCCGTAATCGTGGATCTCGCGAAACCGACGGGACCGAGGGAAGCGAGCGGAGCTCTTGGAGGCGGCCTTCTTTCTCTCTCTCCCTCTCTTCCTTTGTCGTGAAGAACAATCGCACCAAGCGAGAGATGCCCCAAAGAAGAACGACTAGATCCATGGCCGGGAACGGTGGTACCGCTGGAAATGAGGTGAGATTCCTCCCCTCTCCCTTGGTGCTAGATCTGTATATATATTTTAGGAGAGATATCGACTCCATAGAGTCTTAATGGTGAGGAGGAGATTTCCTAGGAAAACCATGCCTAGGTTTGTTTTCTAGGCTTTACCCCCCTCCAACCTCTTCATCCTTCAAAGTGAAGATGAGAGAAGGATTCGTGGAGAAATATGGCTTCGTGAGGGTGAATAAGGGTGGACGATTTTATGGAGAAGATTTTGGGAGTTTGGTGCAAGGAGAAAGATGAACGGATGACGTTCATCTCGCCTTAAGATGCGTGCAGAAATCTGTTTTCTGCATGCAGCGACCTTCGTGGCCAATTTCGGGGGTGTTCTAGTAATATCTGGGTTTTCGACTAAACACGAAAGTCGTAGCCCTCGAAATTATCTTTCCAACGAGTTGTTGCACGTTCCTAGGCAATACCTGTAGCAAAGGGAAAGTCTGTTCGAATTAGCTGCAATTGGGGGAAATTCCACCCAGGAAATCTGTATCCTGTACGCAGCAGGCTTCGAGAGAATTTCTGGTGTGATGCGATCAAATCTAGGCTTTTGACTAAACACTAAAGTTGTAGCCCTTGAAATTATCTTTCCAACGAGTGGTTACACGCACTCGTCGGATTTTTGTAGCCTCAGGAATCCTTGGTCGAAGTTGCTTCCCGGGATTAAGGCTGCACCTAAATTCTGGGCTGTGTAACGTTGAATGCGATGTGGTGGAATTCCATGTTGCGATCCAACTCGAGGCTTGGGTGGACTCTTTTGACATAATCATCATAGTGACGTGATAAGTTGAGGTTATAAATCTAAATTCATATAACGAGTTGTGGACAAGTTTAATTGAAGGAAAGAACCTGATATTGTTGAATTTCCCGGATCTTAGAATGAGCAGGGGTTATCTCAACTTAGAATGCTAAACACAACCAGAGACACAAGCAGAATCAAGAATCTTTATTGATCACAACAATCTTCTTACAAGGCGAGACATACACGGCGAGACATGATTTCTCCAATGTACCAAGCAGAGCAAAAAATAAAAGGCAAACTAACCGTGCGGACTCAAGGAGAGGCCGCCGATTCTACTACTTCACTAAGGAGTCCGCACAAACCGCCCAGTCCGCCAGGTCGCAAGACCGAAAAGTAAGCTGAGCGGACTGCCCCTTATTCCAATGCTGAGCTCTAGCCGCCGATCTGCAAGCTGCCTAACCGCGAGGTCGCCTAGCTGCCAGACCGCACGAGCTGCTGATGCCGAACTGTACAGACCGCCTGAAGCAGACGACTTATTGAACCCCGAAACAAGTTGCCAAAGAGAAGATTGCCTGATCGCTGTCCGCGACCTGCTGTTTACCACCTGTTGCTTAACCGCAGAGTCCGCACTGCCCCTGACCGCAGTCAAAGCCAAGTCCTGGCTTTCCAGCGCTATCCGCACAACCTGCACAGCACAAACCAGTCAACTCGGTCAACCCGGGCGGATACCAAAATCCAGTCCGCAGCAACTGTTTGCGGGCTCACTTACTGTTCATTCGCTCTCTTATGACGTGACGGAGGGATCCTATTTATAGTCACAATGAGGAGTGTGGTCACCGCCCTAACTGATAGGATCACCGCCACCACCCCGCGGCGAGAACCAAGCAGTCCGCCCAGTCCGCCGCGTCCTTGTACGATAGCCAGCCCTCCTCAGCATCACAAAGACCAGACTGAACTCCCAGTCCGCCTTGTCGACAAAGGGCCAAGCCAGAAAAGGTCGGCATCCCGTAGACTCTACAACAACAACACGCGTCCGCCATCTCACGGAGATCGCCCAACCTGCTCCCCCCAAGTTCACAGCCAAGGCACCAAGCCATCTGCCAAACTCGGCAGAGAAAGAACACGGTCCATCCGCCTCGCAAACACAGCAACAGTTCACATAACACCGAGTCCGCAGCAAAGCACCAAGCTAACAGCTGCCGGACATAGCGGACAAGGCTCCAGTCCGCGCGCCGAGGTGGACATCTCTCCAGAGAACACTCGCCAAGCATGCAGCCACCCCATAGGGCAACACCTGCCGACCTTGGCGAACTTAGAAGCATTCCACGCACTATAGAGTGATATCCCTGGACTGAGCCAACCATGGACTTGGTTCAGAACCAACCAAGTCCACACCACTGGCCACCAGGGCCAGTCCACACTTACTGGCGGATACTGGTACAAGTCCGCAAAGCTCGGTGAACTCCAGTATTACTCCGCTCTAACCGACAAATCCTGCGGCTACCACCAGCCGCACCACAAGAGCTTGTGTCGAGCTCTTGTCCAGTCCGCACCTTGCCGGACTCCGCGGATAGAGGAGCTATCCGCTTGGTTACCATCTGGGAACTTCCTGCTGACTTGATTAACCGCCAGTCCTGTCCGCACAGTCCGCGCGGACAGATCGCCCTGGTTGCCTGACCATCAGCAAACTGTTGCCTCTTTGCCGATCTGCCTATTCGCCTATCCAGTCCGCACAGGCCGTGCGGATAGAAAACCTAGGTCGAACAATTTGCAACTTTCACTTCACAATTTTCAACACTCCCCCTTGAAGTGAGAAGTGGCAAGCAACCCCAGCAGTTCCCGTAACCTTGCACCTGGTACCTCCGATAGAGCCTCCGAGAAGATGTCCAAGATATAGTCCTCGCCCTGCCTATCCTGGACCAAAAGGGATCCCTCCAGCATCTCCCAAAAGGAGCCATGCTTCCCTCTGCCTTCTTTAGCTTTGACCTCCACTTATGCGTCACAGGAGTATCACCAACGACCTTGGGCACAAGATCCCAAGCCTCGCCACCCTTGAGAATAGTCACATCCTCAACCCTAGTGTCAATCACCTCCTTGACTCCAGTGGTGTCCTCACAGCTAAAAGAACCTTGCTCGATCTGAGGGCTTGCAAGGAAACATGAGATAAAGCTCACCGAGTTTCCTTCACTGTATCGAGCTGGTGGTTTGGTGATCCTCTTCGATCTTCGAAGACCTTCATCACGGCTAACCACCTCCGCTGCCACTCCTGAACCAGCTCCAATCCTGGGCAAACCTGGAGCATCGCTCCCCTTGCTATCTGAACAAGAAGACACTGCCTTGGAACTAGAAGCACCTGGAGCATCGCTCCCCCTGCTTCCTGAACCATAGGCACCTGGAGTAGAACTCCCCTCGCTTCCTGAACCAGAAGGTAACGTCTTCAACCTAGAAGCACCTGGAGCATTGCTCCCCCTGCTTCCTGAACCAGAAGACTCTGCCCTGGAGCTAGAACAGCGTGGAGCTCCTGGTGACTCAGGCAGCTTCAACTGAACCTTTGCAGCAGCCTCCTTATGCCCACCATCTTACCTGCTCATCTCTAGCTCAACATATGAGCTATCCCAGTATGACGTCAGCTCATCGAAGACAATGTCTCTTGACACGATGAACTTCTTCGTTACTGGATCCATGCACCTCCATCTCCTCTTCCACTCATCATACCCAACGAAGACTAGCTTCGTCTGTAGAGCACCAGGAGATTGTACATAGCAGGTAGAACCAAACACTCGAAAGTGTTTTATACTGGGCTTCACCTCAAACATCAGCTCATACAGAGTCTTCACGTTGATTAGATCTAGAGGCATCCGATTGATGACATGAACCGCACAGGACATCCCTTCCACCCAAAAGGCCTTAGGAATGCCTTTACATCGAAGCCAACACTTGCAGGTCTCCGTCAACAAACGGATCATCTGATCTGCAACACGACCTTGTTGCGGAGTGTATTCACAAGAGAGCTCTCTCCGGATGCCATGCTTTCTGCAGAAATTAAAGAACTCAGCAGAACCAAAATCACCTCTGATTCCTGCACTCAACTTCTTGATCCGCAAACCAAGCTGACCCTCCAAAAGCTTCTTGAACTCCACAAACAAGCGAAACATGTTCGACTTCTCCTTCATGAAGTATACCCAAGTATACCTTGTATAGTCATCAACCAATAACAGCATATACCTGCTGCCTCCGAGACTGGCAGTGACGGTCGGCCCTAACAATCTCCCATGGATAATCTCCAATGGCCTCTTGCAACTAGTCTGTGCCTTATCAACCTTGAAGCGATCAGCTTCTCCGAGTTGACATTCCGTGCAACTATGACCGTCCTTGAAGGATAACAAGTTAGGCAAGCCTCCTACAAGACTTCTCACCGCTATTGCTTTCAGCTTGTCCATCCTCACATGCCCAAGTCTTTCATGCCAGATAGCTGCACTATCAATGACATTTATCTGATCAGAACTTGTTGACGTCTCAACCAAGTTCTCCCCCTTACTCCCAGAAAGAGCAACATTTGCGGAGTGAAGGATAACCATACACTCCTTCCTGATGTGGCCTAGCTGCTTGCACTTATAGCACCTTGGTCCTTCCTTCTTCTTCCCATCACGCCTAGGAGAATCTCTCCTCTCTTGCTGATATGAGGTAGAAGGACCATCTTCCGCAGCCACCTTCCCTTCCTTGTTGAACAACCCAACAAGGGAAGTCCATATCTCCGCAGCTGACTGACAACCGTCGATGTAGTCCAAGAGCTCCGATGAGATCAACTGCTTGAGGATCTTTTTTGCATTTGTGTTTCTCTCCTCCCAAGCTCTCATCGCTTCAGCATTGCCAGTGACAGTAGTAAACCTTTGCCTTTCTGCTCCGCAAACCACCTCCCAAAGGTCCTCACCTAGAAGAAAGCTCTTCACACAAGACATCCACTTCTTAAAGTTTGTCTGAGTTAGGAGATCAATACCAAGATTACTTGCTAGTCCTGCTTCCATGGTCCAACACTGGTTTCCTCTTCAAAAGAGCAATAGAAACTTCTAGTTGATCACTGCTTATCCACTCCAACCTCCCTCTGATACCATGTTGAATTTCCCGGATCTTGGAATGAGCAGGGGTTATCTCAACTTAGAATGCTAAACACAACCAGAGACACAAGCAGAATCAAGAATCTTTATTGATCACAACAATCTTCTTACAAGGCGAGCCATACACGGCGAGACATGATTTCGCCAATGCACCAAGCAGAGCAAGAAATATAAGGCAAACTAACTGCGCGGACTCAAGGAGAGGCCGCCGATTCTACTACTTCACTAAGGAGTCCGCACAAACCGCCCAGTCCGCCAGTTTGCCAGACCGCAAACCAAGCTGAGCGGACTGCCCCTTATTCCAATGCTGAGCTCTAGCCGCCGATCTGCAAGCTGCCTAACCGCGAGGTCTCCTAGCTGCCAGACCGCACGAGCAGTTGATGCCGAACTGAACAGACCGCCTGAAGCAGACGACTTATTGAACCCCGAAACAAGTTGCCAAAGAGAAGACCGCCTGATCGCTGTCCGCGACCTGCTGTTTACCGCCTGTTACTTAACCGCAGAGTCTGCACTGCCCCTGACCGCGGTCAAAGCCAAGTCCTGGCTTTCCAGCGCTATCCGCACAACCTGAAAAGCACAAACCGGTCAACTCCGTCAACCCGGGCGGATACAAAAATCCAGTCCACAGCAACTGTTTGCGGGCTCACTTACTGTTCATTTGCTCTCTTATGACGTGACGGAGGGGTCCTATTTATAGGCACGATCAGGAGTGTGGTCACCGCCCTAACCGATAGGATCACCGCCACCACCCCACGGCGAGAACCAAGCAGTCCGCCCAGTCCGTCGCGTCCTTGTGTGATAGTCAGCCCTCCTCAGCATCACCAAGACCAGACTAAACTCCAAGTCCGCCTTGTCGCCGAGGGGCCAAGCCAGACAAGGTCAGCATCCCGCAGACTCTGCAACAACAACACGCGTCCGCCATCTCGCGGAGATCGCCCAACCTGCTCCTCCCAAGTTCACAGCCAAGGCACCAATCCATCTGCCAAACTCGGCGGAGAAAGAACACGGTCCATCCGCCTTACGAACACAGCAGCAGTCCGCATAACACCGAGTTCGCAGCTAAGCACCAAGCTAACAGCTGCCAGACATAGCGGACAAGGCTCCAGTCCGCGTGTCGAGGCGGACATCTCTCCAGAGAAAGTTTGCCAAGCATGCAGCCACCCCATAGGGCAACACCTGCCGACCTTGGCGGACTTAGAAGCATTCCGCGCACTACAGAGCGATATCCCCGGACTGAGCCAACCATGGACTTGGTTCAGAACCAACCAAGTCCACATTACTGGCCACCAGGGCCAGTCCGCACTTACTGGCGGATACTGGTACTAGCCTGCCAAGCTCGGCGAACTCCAGTATTACTCTGCTCTAACCGGCGAATCCTGCGGCTACCACCAGCCGCACCACAAGAGCTTGTGTTGAGCTCCTGTCCAGTCCGCACCTTGCCGGACTCCGCGGATAGAGGAGCTATTCGCTTGGTTACCATCTGGGAACATCCTGCTGACTTGATTAACCGCCAGTCCTGTCCGCACAGTCCGCGCGGATAGATCACCCTGGTTGCCTGACCATCAGCAAACCGTTTCCTCTTTGCCGACCTGCCTATTCGCCTATCCAGACTGCACAGGCCGCACCGATAGAAAACCCAGGTCGAACAATCTGCAACTTTCACTTCACAATTTTCAATAGATATAATTGGGTAGATATAATTGGATAAATGTATAAATGATTTAACTATGGCCATGATATATGTTGGATGGATAAAAGGGAATTAGTAATCCAATGCTTAGAGTGTCGTCTCCCTACGGGTAGCATTGTGGAAGTAACAAGTGCAGTGTTGACTGTCACTTGTTGGAATGAGATTGAGATGAGTAAAGTTGGACGATTGGGCTTGGCCCTCGGTGTCCATGTCCCGAGGCTCCTTCCGCATTTGATGGATGGTTGGGATTGGTCCTCAGTGTTCACGTCCCGAGGCTCCTTCCATGCCACGATATTGTGAAATTGCATGTGGTGTGAGTTGACACATGGTGTCATAATCCCGGGTTAAGGATAGTGTTGCAGGTCTACGGGCTCGCCAATCATCACACCGATGGCAGTCAACAGCTAGACCTTGGATGGTTGGGGTTGGTCCTCGGTGTTCATGTCCCGAGGCTCCTTCCGTGCTAAGTGAATGGTTGGGCTTGGTCCTCGTATTCATTTCCGAGTCTCCTTCCGTGTCACGTATAGGCCAGTTCGGGGCTAGGATCTTGGTGCTCACTTACCCAAGAGAACCCGTTGAGCCGTAGTACGCATGTGAGCTTCGCTGTTGTGTCCTTAGCGTTGAAGCGTACGGAGGCCTAGGCCAGGTAGTGTGGAGACCAGCCTAGTAGTGGAGATGCCCGTTCTACTGTCACCATTTGGCCACGACGGTTGACGCTTGAGAGGTTAGCTACCTACTTGAATAGGGGGAACTATAAGTCTGTGTCAACATAGCGATTGCATGTGCTTGATCATGGGTGTGTCATTGCATTGCATTCATAGCATTACACTTCATTGCATACATGAGACCCTCATCGTATAAGTTTGTATGGGCACTCCTATACGATGAGTTACTTATTGTTGAACAACCCTCAACTTATATGCTTGTATGGGCATCCATATAAGTTGAGTTACTTACTGTTATAGCCATATACTCTCTTGCTACTGTAGGTAGTAGATTTTTAAAATAAGAGCTTGTTTATTATACTCTACTGTTGTTGCTCGTTATGATATGTATACTCACTTCACTTGTTGTACTACTGTTATTTATATATTGTACCTGTTCCTTTCTCCGCCCGGTGCCGAGGAGTCGCCAGGGGAGCGGATGTGAAGCCACTTAGTCTTTATGACTAACGGTTGCTACGTCTTCCTTTTTAGGAGGAAACCCCGCAGGTGGAGCAGCAGGCTATGCAGCTGGACATCCAGGCCAGGACGACAGGGCCTGAAGGGACGGTACCGTCGCTGTCGTCGGTTATAGATGTGAGTGAGAGAGATTTTGTTGTAGCCCTTCGGGGCAATTATATTTACATACTCTGATTATGTAGAAGCTTGTTTAGCTTCTCTTTTGTTATGCTTATGGATATATGCTTAGTGTGGATTGACTTTCTTATATTATTATGGTTGGGTTGGCAATTATGTGTTGATATTGGTTGTTGCCGGTAGAATAGGCGTCTTGTGGTACAGGCTAGCCTGAGTCCTAGTATTACCGCAAGGCGGCTGTTCTGGGCATAAGACCCCTCTCATGTCGTGTCTTGTGTTCCGAGAGGGGGGTCTTACACGCTGGAGGGGTGTTTTCTGGCGAACCCTCCACGTCCATTTTCAAGCTTTTTCCATGGAAATTCAAAATGGAATTCGGCTTGATTGAGCTCGAACTCATTACCTATTGATCTAAGATGCTAGCACAAGGGGAGAGGTGGAGAAACATGCCTGATTTCAGGCTTGGATGAGGCTACTCCGGCGGGTGGACATGGTTTTTGGCATTTTCCGGCGAACCTCTCTTGATCTAATTTCTCCACCAAAAGCTTCGATCCAAGAGCTGATTTCAACTGCTTGAGGGCTTTTGAAGGTGATAAAAGGGTCGAATTGAGCTTTGGAGGCCTCTATATAGGAGATCCATGAATTGGAGGTGGTAGTCCATGGCCATTATTGGCCCTCCTTGATGGTGGCCGACCTTGAACTGCTGGAAACTCCTCCTCTTCATCAGGGGAGATGAAAGGAGGGGTTGAGGAAGGAGAAGGGAGTGTCACTTGTCCTCCCTCCATTATTCCCCTCCTCCAAATGAAACATCCCCCTTAATTACCTCCATTAAACCCTAATTAAATCACCTAATTCAGATTAAATAAATTTGGTAAACTTAGTTGGCCTTAGGTTGGGCCTTGGCCAAGGCCTTAGCCCACTTGAATTGGCTTGGGCTCTCATTTAGCCTTTAGATGTTGATTTGACCCTAGTTGACCTTGGGGTTTACTTTGGTCAACTTTATGGGTTGACTGGTCCAAGGGGTCTGTCTTGAGTCCCTTGACACCACCCAATGTTGATTGGGTTATGTTGTTGCCCTAATTGGGCCCACTTTGCCAAATAATGTGATTTTGGCCTAAATAGGGCCAAGTTGGGCTTTGGTCAAATTGGTCAACTTGGTAATCCCATGATAGAGCTTTTGGGTCCACATGGCCCCTAATGGCATTACAAGGCTAGAGGTGGGGTCGACTTTAAGTTTTGAGGCCAATAGGACCTCTTAGGGGAAGGTTTGACCTATATTGACCTAAGGTTGACTTTGGTCAATTCAGCCCACTAGATTGACCTAGCCTTGAGTCCATTCCTCTATTGCCTCTCTCTTAGGGTTAGGGAAGTGTTAGTGAGCTTATCTTGAGGTGGTGAGTTCATGTGAGTGTGAATTGGCCTACGTTGACTTGTGCACATTGGGGGTGCACTTAATCATTTCCCTAAGCTCAAGCTGAGCTAGGGGCTCACTAGGGCCTCCATGTACCACTCAAGCCCTAACCCTAACTTTAGGGGGTCTGGAAGTGTGGGGGATGTTACATGAAATGTGAAGTCAGATGATAATATTTTGCAAACCGCAGAGGTCGCGCGGCATGTTGACTTGGCTAACTTTAGAGTCAGCGTGATTTAGTTTTGGCAGTCCATACAGCTGTGTGATCCGGTGTTGCTAACAACTGTTCTATTAGTGGTGTCCCTATTGACTTCAGTGGTGATTGTCCTCTCCCCCCTTTGACTATAAATAGGGGTCCTGATCCCCTCATTTCTAACTGAACCTGGAACGATAACTTAGAGAACTGAAGTTTGTGGTTAAGATTTCCTAGACCGCGTGACAAGGAGAAATATTTGTGAAGTTGTGGTTTTTGAACTGTGTGTCTAACATTGGTCGGCTAGGCAACTAGTACTGGCGGTTTGTTAGTGGAGTCTAAATATGGTATGGTAGGCAGTTATTGGACGTTTAGCAGCTAAGTCACGGGTTGTGTGACTAGAGCAGTCTTCTTCCTTGGGAGTAATTCTAAGTTCTTCAGCAGGCAGTTAAATACTAGGTCGCATGGCTTGGTTCTCTATTTGCGCAACTTGTGTGGTCAGTTTGTTAGAAAGTCCAAGTTCTGTACATGACGACCTTTGCGGACTGACGTCTGTCGGTTGTGGCACTTGCAAGTTCACTTCTATAATTAGGCAACCTTTATGGTCAGGCGACCAAAAATTTATGGGTGATAGGCGGCTTGGCGCATCCAGGTGACTTGAAGTGCGAACAGGTAACTTGGTGGCTTGTGTTTTTTTGTTCGTCAATTTTATACTTGTTTGTTTTTTTATCTCCATCGGGTGCAATGCAAAATCATGTCTCGCTCTTGTATGTCTCGCCTAGTAAAGTAGTGAATAAAATACAAGTATTCATTCTTGCTCTTCTTTACTAGAGGGACATGTTTTAGCAGTCAGCCACCAATCATACATTTCTAAGTATCTTTGGAAGAGAAGTAAATCAGGTATCTAGTATGGAAGGAAGATACGTAAGAGGATTGGGTATTGAGCTACTAACTCAAACCAACTATAAGAAATGGAAGTCTTGTATGGAGAGTTACTTACTTGGCGAGGACCTCTAGGAGGTCGTTGGTGGAGATGACAGACAGAAGGTGGTTCCTATTGGAGATAATGTTCAGGAGGTGATAGCTTGGAGGAGAACTAACGCTAAAGCCAAGTTCACTCTCAAGAGGGCTATCTCACCAGAGTTATTTGACCACATCATGGGTTGTAGGTCGGCTTCTGAGATTTGGACTTCCCTAGACGGGTTGTTGAACAAAAAGAATATAACTCGACTACAGTTCCTAGAGAATGAGTTGGCAAAGGTAAAAGTATCTAGTTGTCAACCTAAATCACCTAAAGGGGGTGAATAGGTGAATCTTGTGGTTTTTAGCGGAATAAAAATTGAGAAAAAATAAAGCACACATAAGGAGAAAATAAACACATCATAGAAACAAGGATTTATAGTGGTTCCCAAACTGAGTACGTTCACTGTCCCGCCTCGCCTATCTAGCACTTTGGGCTAGACTCAACTACTTCACCAAAACTCAGATTAATAATAATCTTACACCTCGGAGTCTTCCACTCCTACAAATGCGGAGAATAACTTCCCCTACATTCAATCTTTCAATAAGGATCTACAAAAGAAACTCGGAAGAATAATCTTCCTACAAAGCAATAAGAAAAATCTTGTTTGAATAGAGAACTCCTTTATCTCAGATCTGAAAAAAATTATCCTCATTGCTTGAATGTTTTGGCTGAAAGAAGAAGAAGAATCTGAATTTTCTGCACGGATCGGATCTGATAAATGATTGATCTTTGAATGAATGTAAATCTAAAATCTTGAGATCGATCGAGTTCTTTCTTTCCAAGATAAATCGCAGATCGAGAGAGAGTCAGTGACTATATTCTTCGTGAAATTAGATTTGAAATTGCGATCATTTTTGGTAATAAAAGTATGATTAAATTTCTCGTTTTGAATTGTCAATCTAGGTCTTTTGAAATAATTCAAGACTATTTATAGACGATTCTTCTCCAATGACTTGATTTCGAACTAAGGTCTACCGTCCACGTGTATTGTATATGGCGGAAACCCTAATTTAGGAAAGCCGTGAAAACTGAGAATGATGCTGAAAGAAAAATTACTTAACTCCAATTTGTCGAGATATCACATGTACTTTTCAAACTACTCGACGAATTCATCGAAATAACTTGGAAAGAACTTGCATGAGAAGTTGAGACTTTACGAGATCTTTCGACAAATTGTCTGAATGGTCTCGAGAGTACTCGACAAATTTACTTATCATCTTGACAAATTATACTTAGAACCGGCTAAAACCAACTTTCTATCGAGTTCACTTGACTTCTTGAAAGGACTCAATGAATTCCACGAGTACTCACATAAGTACTCGACAAATTCCCTTAAGTACTCGATGAATTATACTTAGCCGTTCTGGTCAGCAGTTCTCAGTGATCTCTCAAGTACTCCTGAGATCACTCGACGAAATATACGAGTGGTTACGTGAGTACTCGATGAATTTAATGAGACATCACATGATCACTTGACAAATTATCCTTAGACAAAATCTGTAACTTCTGAATGTCCAAATCATTTGTGATGCTAGATGAAGTACACTCCATTAGAGAGATTACACATGGTTCAACATGATGTTCTATACAATGAATGAATACATTGCACAGAACTGTGTTTGAAGACCCATTATAACCTGACAATGGTTTGTACTTGACAATTATAACCTACACCACACATAACTGAAACTAATATCAAATACTCCCTCAATTTAACTTAGTTCAAGGGACACTTCTTCAAATCAGGGCTATTGTGGTTACAATACCCAACGATCTCCCCCTATTTGAAGAAGTCAGAACCCTATATACTAAGCTGAATTGCACAGATAATAAAGTATAGAAATAAAATGTACAGAACAAATATATAAATTTAAAGATATCCAAAAATAAACAAAATGCCAATATTCATATAAAAGTTCAGGTAAGCATTCTAAGACATTCACAAAAATCCAGAATATAATGATCTCAAGCATGATCCTTTCCCTTTGTCTTCTCATATTATCTATCAAAGTAGGCATAAGGCTTGGGATAGTACTTTGGTGGAGGAGGAGCATCATCAAGATTTTCTCTTCCATGCTTTTTGAAGTGTAGTCTCCTCTTCACATTTGAAACTTCATGTTTATCTCATGCGTCTTTGTTGTAATATATCATTGGCTCTTCATTTGTTAGATCAACAATATTGAAGGTGTCAAAAATAATTCCTTTGGAAATGGGACTCCACATTTCAGCATACTCCATGTTCTCTCTGTTAGGTTCAGATCTTTTAGCATATGGTCCTTTCCCATATCTTCTTTTCTTTTGAGGAGATCTAGATAAATCTTCAGGAATTTCTACCTCTGCCTCAACAGTATCAGACCATAATGTGTGTATTCCTCAGGAGGGACATACACTCCACCTTCAGGATGCTGCTCAAAGTACTCTGCACCTTCAGCATAGAACTCTCCACATACAATAGGTTGTTCAAACTCAATAGGTGGGGCTTGAGCCAGACGGACGGGGATTGCTATAGGTTGACCAAGAACTGAGGTCCTGATAAAAAAAATCTTCAGATCCAATAATAAAGAAAGTGAACAAAGTTTGATTCATCGAAATCTTGTGGGAGTACACGTCAAATTAGTTGAATGGTTACGTGATTACATGTCTAATTCATTGAAAGAGTCGAAGACCTCTCGTCGAATCATCGAGTGTTCACGAATATTCGTCAAATGTACTTGTGAATTCCCAATTAATTTCATAAGTGGTTCTGTGATGACTTGATGAATTTAACCATCACTTGGGCATATTTATTTTGATACTTTGAATACCTTAGGAGTCCTTGTTGAGCATTCCAAGTTCAGTTTTAAAGTATGTAAACTTTGCTTCATCTAGCGACTTTATGAAAAAATCCACAACCTGCTTGTCTGTTGACATATAGCAAAGGTTGATATCTTGATTCTCCATATGCTTCTGGATGAAGTGATAGTGTATCTCAATATGTTTTGTCCGGCTGTGAGAAACTGGATTGTTGGTTATTGCAATTGTGCATGATGAATCACAAAATATAAGAATCTCCTTTAATTTCATGGTGTAGTCTTCAAGCGGATTTCTTATCCATAGAAGTTATGCGCAATAACTGCCTATAGAGATATACTCTGACTCGGCAGTCAAGATTGCCACACAATTTTGCTTCTTAATACTCCCTGAAATAAGCCTTCTTCCGAGAACTTGACATGTACCAGAAGTTCTTTTCCTGTCATCCCTGCCTCCTACAAAATCAGCATCTGAAAAACCAATTAGCTTGCAGTCATTACTTCTTGGGAACCAAAAGCCAAGATTGGGTGTTCCTTTAAGATATCACAGAATCCTCTTTGTAACGACATAGTGATAGTTATTAGAGTTCACCTGAAATCTAGCGCAGACACATGTTGAAAACATTATATCTGGTCTACTAGCAGTGAGATAAATCAAGAATCCAATTATACTTCTATACTTGTGTAATGCCCCAGCCGATCCAACGTGACGGTGTCACGGATCCGCTCTAAGCGAAGCTACCTGGCTGCAGCCCAAGAACCCCAAACCCTATCCAGCCACTGGCGGGTTGTTGGTAGCCACAACCTTCCTTTGATGATGTAAACTCGATAGTAAAGCGCGCACCATAGGGACTTCCCAGGAGGTCACCCATCCCAGTACTACTCCAGCCCGAGCACGCTTAACTTTGGAGTTCTTTCACTTCTCATCACCAACTGAGCTGCAGATCTTGTGAGCTTGTATACATTCCTGGTGTTATATATAAATGTATTATTTATATATTTAGTGGACATTCATTGGATGAGTTTTTGCAAGCTAAACTTCTGCTAGAATGCTCTGAGTTAAAATGCGAGTAGAATGTATTTTGATATTCACACGTGATTCCGCCGTTTGTTGGTGAAATATGGCGTGGGGCCCCGGTCGGACCCTCTGTTATATTCTATGTGACGGATGGAGGCATTACAACTTATTTAATCAAAAAGTTTTCCTTTCTCATCCTTTTCTAGAGATATAGTTGAGCTCATTGGAGTCATCATAGAGTGTTGGGGCTGCGGTCCGGAATCGCCCCCGCGCTGCGGTGCTATGCGGTAATGGCTTAACTGGCTGCCCCGTGGATCCGCCCGAGGACCTTTGATATAAAGATTAGTGGCGCCGTCCTCCAACAGTCCGGGCTTTTGGTGCGAGTGGTTGCGCTAAGTCCTCTCAATTGGTATCAGAGGGGGTCGCGGGTTCGAAACCCCGGGGTCGTTTCCGGGGGGGGGGATTGTTGGGGCTGCGGTCCGGAATCGCCCCCACGCTGCGGTGCTATGCGGTAATGGCTTAACTGGCTGCCCCGTGGATCCGCCCGAGGACCTTTGATATAAAGATTAGTGGCGCCGTCCTCCAACAGTCCAGGCTTTTGGTGCGAGTGGTTGTGCTAAGTCCTCTCATAGAGGTTGAACTCTTCATTCTGAATTTCTTAAGTAACTCTTTGGTGAACTTCGTATGAGAGATGAAAATTCCATCTTCAGATTTCTTCACCTGAAGTCCTAAGAAATATTTAAGCTCACTCATACTACTCATTTCAAACTTCCCTTGCATCAAGTTGGAAAAATTCTTGCAAAGGTTTTCATCTATAGAACCAAATATAATATCATCGACATATATTTGTACTAGCAAAATCTTGTCTTTTACTTCCCTAAGAAATAATGTCTTGTCTATCTTTCCTCTTATAAACTTATTTTCAAGAAGAAATCTTGATAGCATCTCATACCAATCTCGAGGAGCTTGCTTTAAACCATACAATGCTTTATGAAGAAAATAAACGTAATCAGGAAGGGATGAATCGAAAAAACCTAAGGGTTGTTCCGCGTATACTTCCTTTAAATTACCATTAAGGAAGGCTGACTTCACATCCATTTGATAGACTTTGAAGCCTTTGTGAGCAGCATACGCTAAAAATAATCTTATTGCTTCGAGTCTGGCCACCGGCATAAAAGTCCGATCGAAGTCGATCCCTTCTTCTTGTCAGTAACCTTGAGCTACAAGTCTAGCTTTATTCTTTATAATGACTCCATTCTCATCCAGCTTGTTTTTGAAGACTCATTTCGTCCCTATAATATTATGACCTTTCGGGCTTGATACTAGCTCCCACACCTTACATCCTTTGAACTGATTGAGCTCTTCTTGGAATATGATGATCCATGAAGCATCCTTATTTACTTCATCAAACTTCTTCGGCTCAATTTGGGAAAGAAAACTCAAATACAATACTTCGTTAGTTGTACCTATTCTTGTTCGAACTCCTTCATTAGGATCTCAGATGATCAGATCAATGAGGTGATCTCATGAATGTTTGATCACTAGATTCCTTGTATTTCCACCAGGAGGTTCTGCTTCTTATAGTGCACATTCTTCAACTTGAAGTTCTTCATTGTCAATCAAGCTTGGTGTATTGACTTTGATGGAGCTTGAGACGTCTTCTTTAATTGCTTCTTCTAATCTTAGCTCTTTTAGCTGCAAACCTGCATCTTCAACAAGAATACTAGAAGAGCTATTATGAAGCATAATCGTCTCATCAAATACAAAATTAATTGATTCTTCTACAACCAGGGTTTTCTTATTAAAAATCATATATACTTACTATGACTAATATATCCTACAAAAATACCTTCAAAATATTTTTCATTAAACTTAGTTTTTTAATACATCTCGTTATTAAGTACAAAGCATGTGCTTCCAAAAATTTTGAAGTAGGACACAGTCGTTTTCTTACCTTTAAGAAGCTCATAAGGCGTCTTACAATGATTCTTGTTGATTAAGACTATATTTTGCACGCGACAAGCTGCATTGATTGCTTCAACCCAAAAATTCTCTGGAAACGAAGAGTTATTTAACATTATTTTGCCTGCCTCAATGTGTGTTCTGTTCTTTCTCTCGACAACTCCATTTTGTAATGGAGTATGAGGAGAGAAAAACTCATGAAAGATACCTTGGTGTTGGGTCCATTGATCCCAAAATCCTTAGTTTGAAGAAGGACCAGCAAAACAATGTATACACATGTTGTGATCTAACTTGTGTTTAAGGTGAATGATTGCAGTTTGTCCTGATAAGATATGATGGGACAGATAGCCTAAGTGGCTAAGACAGGTAAGTTCTTACCTAAGTTGTGGAAAGACAGATAACTGTCTGAGTCCACAGGCGTTGAGTGAAGATAAGTAACTCAACGCCAGATGACTTATAACACTGAGTGAATCCTATACAGTCAAAGACAAGGCAGTGGCAAGCTGAGAAAATGGAAAAATCCATAGGCGTTGAGTGATGTTAACTCACTCAATGCCATAGTAAAAAGCTATGATATAGGCTAAAGCAGTAAAAGCCTAAAGTTGGAATGAGCGGAAATGTGGCTAAGTCCACATGCATTGAGTGAATTCAATTCACTCAACGCCATGCTACTAAAGAGAAAGTTAGCTAAGTGTTTTGGCATTGAGTGATGAAGACACACTCAATGCTATTCAGCAAAAAGGCTATAAGTTGAACTGGTTGAACTAAGTTCAGATTTTGTCGAACTGAGTTCAGAGTTTGTCGAGCTCAGCTCACATTTCATCGAGCTAAGTTCAGAGCTTGAGTTCTGAGTTCATCGAGATTAGTTCAAAGTTCGTCAAGCTCATCTCACATTTTGTCGAGCTAAGTTTAGAGCTTGAGTTCTAAGTTCGTCGAGCTCAGCTCACATTCGTCGAGCTAAGTTTAGATCTTGAGATTCTGAGTTCGTTGAGCTTAGTTGAGAGTTCGTCGAGCTGAGTTCAAAGTTTGTTGAGCTCAAATTCACCATTCGTCGAACTCAGTTCAAAGTAAGACAGTCTAAGCCCAGTGGTTTTAAACACAGAAAATTGGCTAAGGAAAAAAGCATTGAGTGAGGAGTGCTCACTCAATGCTCTCAATGCCTTTATGCAAAAATGAGTTAAAAGAAAATAACATTGAGTGAGGCATGCTCACTCAATGCTCTCAACGCTTCAGTTGCTGAAAAAAAAGATATATGGCTAAGGCAGATGGCGTTGATTGAGGGTTGTTCACTCAACGCCCTCAACGCCTAGAAATATATTTATATTCTAAGTAGTTTGGCATTGAGTGAAGGCTACTCACTCAATGCCAAGTGATAGTAAATCTGTCCAAGAGTTTTGGCATTGAGTGATGCTTATTCACTCAACGCCTATGCTAATATTGCTTGATTTTTGGCCAATTCCATTGTTGGTGACGTCAGCACGTCAACAAGTCAACATATTTCAAATAAGTGGCAGGATGGCTACAGTACACGATAAAGGTTGAAGCAGACCTACTGTACGATAGTTGGCAATAAAGCAAAATTGCAGCCAACATTAAAAGTGTGGGACCCACTACTAAAAGAGTCGTTGGGTCTCAATAAATAAAAGGAAGTGCTCTTTATAGAAAAAGAGTTCGTGACAGTTGTTCTTCTTCTCCGGCATTGTTGTGGAGCTAAAGAACAGGAAGCTCAAGTTAGAAAGACAAAGAGCAAGTTAGTTGTTGAGATCAACATCTTCAACAACAAGTTTGCTGGTACCATCTTCATCTGCACCAGCAAGCAAGCTCAGAGTGATTCTCTGAGAAAGAGATAGCAGCAAGAGCCAACCCTTGTTGTAGGAGCTTCACAGATCCATCCAATACTTTCTAAAAGAACATACACTTGAGGAGCTGTGAAGAAGAAGTTGGAGCTGAGCAGTTGGCTCAGTTTAGAAAGGAGTAGAGAAACTGATCTGCTAGTTGCTTCCAGCATAAGCCAAAGCTTCTACATCATTATTGATGTTAAGAAGAGAGAGATGAATCTTTGGTTCAGTTCAGAAAGAGGCAGAATAGTATTCTGCAAGTTTCTTCCAGCTTAAGTGCATAAACTTGTTGCTGTGAAGTAGTTGGGACTGAGGTGAACTCAGCTCAGTAAAGTTGACACAGGAAAACTCTCCTGGTGTTATAGTGGGGGGCTGAGTCTAACTCACCCAAGTCTGATTGTCATAGAGGAATTTCTCTTGTGATCAATCAAGAACCACATCAACCCATTTCCATCTTGTAGGATCCTTCTAGATCTGAGCTGTAGGAGTGCTGCAACACTCTGAGAGTAGGGCCTAGTGCCTGAAATTATAGGGCGGAAAAGCCTGAGTTATAGGCCTTAGAGATAAGGCTGAGGTAGGTGGTTTGAGAACCACTGAGCTGTAAGAGCACTGTAGGGCTCTGAGGTAGGAACCTTTGTGGTTCTGAGGTAGGGTTCTGAAGAGAACCTGAGTATAAGGCTGAGGGACTGAGGTGTAAGCTCTTTGGAGAATTTTGGAGAAGTGCTTAGTATAACAAGAGAGTTGGATAGGTGGGAGGGAAAGTGGATGTACCCAGTTAGGGAACAATTATAAATATCTGTGTGCTTTGTTGTGTTGTTTTCTTTGTGCTGGGTAAATCATCTTGAAAGAAGAAATTAACCAACCACTCAAGAAGCAAAATAAAAGAAAAGAAAAGAACTAATAAAGAGACCAATAACCTATTGACCCCCCCCCCCCCCTCTAGGTGATTTATCTATCCTTGAAATTAAAGACTTTCAAGTGGTATCAGAGGGAGGTTACTCAAAAAGGACCTAATATTCTGAGTTAACCTCCAAGGATAGCTAAAAGGTTAAACTTATGTGTTCAAGGATTAACCATAAGATGTGGAACTCTATGGAGCAGTAAATCTATAGAGAGGACAAGATCAACATTGGGCTATTGGATGCTCTTGGTGATGACAAAGTCCTTCCAGATGCAAGAGCAAGAATCTGGGCCCCTTTGTCACATTCAGAGAGTGACACAGAGGTGGATGAAGTGGAAGAAGAGGAAAACAGATGTCATAGACGTATAGCTACACCATAAGTACAATATTGTCAGGATCAGCCTGGTTAAAATAAGGTGCATTCCCCATCTAGCTCATCCTCAGAGTCTGGATATGAATCTTGTACAGACTCTGATGTCTCCTCATCTAGTGATTATGAGGGTCCTTTGACAGATGATGATATCAATCAATTGATTGACAATCCTGCTACCCTTCTTAAAGCTTTCAAGGAAAGTAAGCTGCTTGTTAAGAAACAAGCAGAGGAAATAGCCTCCCTACAGAAGACTGCTTCCCAGCTGGATGAAGCTTCATCCTTCCTATGTATAAAAGAGAGGGAAGCAGCTCATCTGAAAATCATGGTAGATATCCATGTTGATTCCCTAAAATACAAGGACTCTATTATCAAGAATCTTTAGGAGAAACTTGATAGGGATAGGAGAATTGTGTCTAACTTCTCTAAGATAGATTCAATCAAGAGATGATCTAAATCTGAGTGGATTTCTAAAGTAATCCAATCTCAAAAAGGAGGCCAAGTTCCTGTCAGGCCTCAGCCTACCTTTCACAAGGTAATTCTCCCTTCTAACAGGTATGGACAAGACCCCAGGGATGGTCACTGGTGGAATGGGAATCTTCCTTGTAAGACTACAAATGTCTCTTACAATGGAAGAAGAAAGGTCATGGGTCTGAGTGCTCAAAAGGCTCCCATGAAGAAGTGCAAAAGGCCTATCCTAGACCTTTTATATTTAATGCACCAACTCTATCTCTCTTGAGCAATACAGTGGCATTTTCACAAAATCTCCCTGCTCACACTCTGACTAAGGGTAAATCAAACAGGATGCAATACTTGGAATCTTCCAAGGGCACCAACAATATGTCCTCTACAAGGAAAACTGCTGCTGATAGACCTTATGAAAAACCAAGCTCTCATCATGTCAGACCCACTCTCAGTCAGACTGTGGCTAAGAGAATTTGGAATAAGGAAGCTGCTTTTCCTTCTGTTCAGTCTGCAGTAAACCATGCTGCCAGACCTGCTCATAAAAGAAGATACAATATCCATGAGTGCTTGTGCTATGGAAAAGTGGGCCACTTTGCCATAGATTGTTTGCACAACCCTAGTGTGCCAAGGGTAAGAGAAAGTCTTCCTGACAGGGCTCCTATAGGTAGACATTTGTTTTTTCAAGCTAACACGAACCTAGGACCCAAGTCAGCTTGGGTTTCTAAAGGAAGGTAATTCTGTCTTGCAAGATAGTCCAAGTTGCCATAACTATTTATGGTTCTTAGACAGTATTGTACCAGACCCAAGTATGGATATAAGAAATGATTCAACTTATCATCATGCACTAAATGTCAATGACAAGTGCAATTATTAAGGGGGAGCTTACAAAGGAAATCCAGATGAACATCAAAGGCTAAAGCTCAGAAGTAAGGTTGTTGGTATGCTTAGAAACTGTGAATCAAGCATGGACTTCAAGTCTATAGAGCAGAGATAAGTAGAATTCACCTTTCTTTAATTCTACTACTTAATTTCACTACTGATTACTCATGTATGAGAAGGGTAATTGAAACAAATGACTAAAAAGATGTAAAAAACAACAACTCTTCTTAATACATATGTTAGTGGCTTACATGTTCACCATGCAACAAAATGTAACTTGTCTCAGCATACCTAAAGACACATTGCATATGGAATACTAAGCTAGATTAGCATCAAAATTTGGTTGAGCCAATTGACTTTTGGGGCTAATACACTCTCAATTGAAATTATGTCTAATTGCACCCCAATAGAACACATTTTAGAATATGCACTGTAGGTCTATATTACCCCTGCAAGTTAGGTCAACACAGTTAGGGGCTAATTGAAATTTAAATTACTAAAGAAAACTGATGTTAAGCTAAATAAGCCCACTTATTAAATACTGGAGAAAAGACGGACAACGGATATGTGTCGGGATTCAATCCGGGCCATTGATCAAGATTAAACAACAACTATGGATTCGTGACTTTCCGCCTTCCTTTTAACAATACCTATAAATAAAAGGTCTTGTGCAATAAGCCAAGTTACTACTCCTTACCCTCTCCCGCCCGCATTTGCTAAATTGACGGGAACCCACTTTCGCTGGCATTCTCAAATTCTCCAGAGAAATAGCGCCCAAGGGACCAGATTTCCTCTTTGAAGGAGCAGATGTGGTTCGGAATGGATTCGTTGATGCTCTGGAAGAAGTTCAGCAGGTGCTTAATCTTCTGTAGAAATCTAACCTAGCCTTCGTCCTGGCGGAACCCTATCTTCTATGGAAGAGGGAAGTACTGGAGTTGTTTGCCAACGCCAAAGCGGATCCTTCAGCTGGTAAAATTAAGACCATAGTAAGCGGAAAGAAGATCAAGATAACCCCCAGAAGGCTATGCAAGGCTCTGTAGCTACCAAAGCTTTTTGCAACTGAGGATGAAGAAGAGATATTACTGGACAATACAAAATCGGCAATGAAATGGTGTTGACTTTCTATGCACACAACCAGATCAATTCAATGGAAAGAACTCAACCTGAGAGGCAAGTTCCTAGCCGATGTCATTAGGAAAGCTCTGATATGCAAAAATAGGCTCCCATGACAAAATCTCAAAAAGTATGTTTGAACTAATGGCTAGGGTCATACTGTCCAAGAGAACTGATTGGGGAAGAGTGATGTTTGAAATAATAGTGGACTGCATGACTGAACCAAATTTAGGGAGAATCGTTTCACTATTTTTACGAGAAACTGCTCCAGAATTTCTAAATCTGAAACTTGGTGCAAGAATACACCACATGAGAAGGATGGACATCAGGATTCTTGAGAGATGGGGCAGGGTACTTCCGCCTCGTGGTCTAGAAGCTATGGAAAGAAAAGGAAAGAGAATTGCTGCTACTGAGCCCAGCAGCTCATCTGAGGATGAAGAGCCTCATGATCCTGATCTATCTTCATCTGCTGAAGTGTCCAGGAGGGACATGAATATCCAGGTATCTGCCTCGTCTGATCTTACCCCTCTTAGTCATGTGAGCAGACTAGAATCAGGCATTGTTCCTGAAGTGGATGAGACTGCTATTGAGTTAGCTAGATTTGCTAGAGAGGAAGGAGATGCTTTGCCTCAGCCAAGGATGCTGGGCAAATAGCAGATGAAATTGTTAACAAAATATCTACAGAAATGAAGGATGATGCCCCCATATTGGAAGATGTAGATAGGTATATACCTATGTCTGAAGATGAGGAACTACATGATAAAGTCATGGTAATTCCAAGTGCAGAGTGAAGGATTGCTCAATTTAAGGGGGAGCAACTAGTGCAAGAGATAATGCATGATGCATTATTTGTAAGGGAGAAATTAAAGGTTCCTCCAATAGAAGTTGGTGCTATTGCTAACCTGCATGCAAATAAAAGCATGGCAGTGGTTGAGGGGGAGAAACCTTCTGATCTCCCTGGTCATGAGGTACATGATCTGGTTTCATCAAAATCTTAGGAAGAGGAAGACAGTCATGAGAGAGCACACTCCTCACCACATCCAGAAACTGAACAGCACAAGAGTGGCATAGCTCAAGAAACAGGGAGCAAGCCTGTACAAGAATCCCAGAATGAGGGCACATCTGCAAGATTTGATCAGCTGCCACCTACCTTTATGGCCCAGCTAAAGGGTTTGATAGATGAGCAGAGAAGGGCATTGGAAAATTATGTGGATGAAGCCCTCAAAGATGTTAGAAATGATCTTGCAACTGAGATCAAATCCATAAGGTTTTAACTGAATCTGTTGAAAGTAGAAACAGTAAAATTCTTTACAAGAGCTTCTCCTGCTGTAGATTACACCATGGAAAAACTAGATGTGTCAAGCCAGAATATTGCTATTATTGTTGAGAATCAAAATATTCAGGCTAAGAACTCTGTGACCATTCATGAGAATGATAAAATTCTGAGAAGAGAACATAACACTGAAATCTTCACAAAAATGGATGCCTGCACCAAGATGCTTGATTACCACATGTTAGAAGTTAAAAATCAAGTCGCTGCTGGAGTAAACTACCTGGAAGGGGAAAGATGCAAGACAAGCATCTCCCAGACTACTCAAGTAATTGAAGAAGTCAAAAAGGGGGAGAAAAATGTCATCATAACAAATACTGAGAATATGGTCTGGGCCATAAATGTTGTGAGAGTCTCATTAGGAATGGAGCCACTGCAATATAATGACATCCCAATGATGCCTGACCATGTACAAGATGCTTTGAACAAGATGTATTGCAGTGAAGCCCAAGTTTAAGACAATCAAGAATATGTTCAGTACATTGAAGAAGGTGACAATGTTAATGCTCAGTGGGGAGAGAAGACTACTGGTGCTCAGAATCCTTCCTTCAGCCCCACAATAGACCGGTCACTACAGGTCAAAGAAAGAATCAAAGATGATGCTAAAGAGGAGACCAAGCTAAGGAAAAAGAGATATAGAGAAGAAATGGTTCAGAGGCCTGATTTCAAGCAGTGGAGCCCAGAGTCCAGATTTATTATTCTGCTTGCTTGGAAATAGGTCAAGAATAAGAGATCAGACAGAGGTAAATTGTACAACAAGACTGAATGGGATAAGATAGAAAAGAGAGATACAGAGAGAAGGATTTTTTGGAGGAACAAAAAGACAAATCTTATCACTTCTGATGCTGTAGAACCATCTAAATACTTCCCCAAGCCTTTCAGTTATTTTGATAGACAAAATGATAAAGCTGAAGATTGAACTACTAAGGATAAGGATGCTGATGAAGCCGATAAGAAAGGAAAGAAGTAAGTTGGAGTTGAAGACAAGCCGACAAAGAGATCTAGAGGGAGTGGGATTATGATAAGGGAACCTAGAACTTAAAATGTTTCAGGTTCTACTTACCTGGCTAGGGATGAAACATTGTGTTTGTATTGCTCAAACATTTATTCCCTATATGATTAAATAGAACAACCATTTGTTATAATCATGATCTGTCTAACTCATCATTTGCTATGTTTTTGACTTATCTGCAACATCATTTTATATGTCTATGATTTATCTGAATTATGATGTGATGATATGTTTTATATATTTATAACATAAGTATGTTAGTGTATACATTGGCTTAGGTTTTGACTTCTTCAAATAGGGGGAGATTGTTGGGTCCATTGATCCCAATGTCCTAAATTTGAAGAAGGACCAGCAAAATAATGTATACACATATTGTGATCTAACTTGTGTTTAAGGTGAATGATTGCAGTTTATCATGATAAGCTATGATGGGACTGGTTGTAACGTCCCGATTCGCGCTAGGCCCCTTTTGCACGCTTTTGAGTCAGGAGAGATGATTTAGGCTCAGAGAGTACTGGCGATCAGGTGCGCACTCGTGGGGAAAAACAAAGTTGGGCCTATGTAGGACACGGGTAGAGACACGAGCGTGTCTCTACCCGTGTGTCGTGGCTTTGAGTGCCATGGCTTTGAGTGATAAGAAAATGGCATTGAGTGGCTTGTCCCGAGAAGGACATAAGTTGAGACACGGGCGTGTCCCTACCCGTGTGTCGTGCCTTTGAGTGTCATGGCTTTGAGTGATAAGAAAATTGCGTTGAGTGGCTTGTCCCGAGAAGGATACGGGTAGAGACACGGGCGTGTCCCTACCCGTGTGCCATGGCGTTGAGTGGCATGGCGTTGAGTGTCTGTTTTGGGTATGACATGGGTAGATACACGGGTGTGTCCCTACCTGTGTGCTATGGCATTGAGTGGCATGGCGTTGAGTGGCATGGCGTTGAAAGTTAAGCAGTCATTGCCCCGAGAAGGACACAGGTAGAGACACGGGCATGTCCCTACCCGTGTGCTTCATGTCAAGCTCGACGAAATATGTCCGGAGCAGGACATGGGTATAGACACGGGAAGAACCACGGCCGTGTCACCTTAACACGGGTACTGACACGGGCATGTCAGTACCCGTGTATATGCACGAAGCGGCAGTCGAACCGTTGACGCCGTTTCATCCGAGCAGGACACGGGTAAGGACACGGGCGTGTCCCTACCCGTGTCACCTCTTAATAAAAAAGGGAAAAATGAAACCTAGCCATTTTTCATCCCCTTCCAAGCCACATTTTCTGGAGAAAATTCTGGAGGAAGGAGAACTTGCTGGAGCCAACCAAACTCCGTGAGGAATCGCCACCGCTGCCAAGGAAAAAGGGATGCCGACGAGGAGAATGACAAGATCCATGGCCTGAAATGGTGGAACCGCTGGAAATTAGGTGAGCTTCCTCCCCATTCCCTTGGTGCTAGATCCATAGTTATTCTTAGGATATCCATCGACTCAAATGAGTCTTGATGTGTGAGGTGAAGGTTTCTAGGAGGGTCATGCTAGAACTTGTGTTCTAATGGTTAGTCATCTTCAACCTCCACTTCCTTCAAAGTGATGATGAGGGTTGTTTCGTGAAGAGGAACGGCCTTAAGAGGGTGAATAAGGGTGGAGGAACTTCTGGTTGAGATTTGGGAGAATCGGCTTGAGGAGGAAGATGAACCGATGTTGTTCATTTCGCCTCAAGATGCGTGCAGAAATCTGTGTTCTGCACGCAGCGACCTTCTTGGCTATCTTCAGGCAAGATATGGTCAGATCTGGGCTTCTGACTAAACACAAAAGTCGTAGCCCTTGGGATTACCTTTCCAACGAGTGGTTACATGCCTTCAGGTGTAGTCTGTAGCCACGGAAATGTCTGATCGAAGTAGAGGGCTGTCAGACCAAGCATGCAGAAATTGTATCTTGTACGCAGCAGGCTTTGGAGCCAATTTCATGTATGATACAGTCTTATTTGGGTTGCAGACTGAACATGAAAGATGTAGCCCATGGAAATACCTTTCCATCGAGGGGTTACAAGCACTAACCGGCTTCCTGTAGCCACAGGAATCTTTGGTCGAAGTTGCTACCCAGCAGGTGTTCTGCACCTGAAATTCTTGGGTAAGTGTAAAGTTGGGTTTGGACTCGGAAGAGGTTTTGTAACAATCCGACGTTAAGTTGTAGGCGAATCATAATATGCCTAATTCTGATAATTCAACGCATGATGAAATTACTGAATAGACCCCACGTAAACAAATGGTGAAATGGTATGTGGTTGAACGAAACGACTTGGTGGGGGTTAATGAACGAAGGGTAATTAGTCGTTTAATAACAAAATTTACTAGAGCTTGGGTAATTGTTCAGTGATGGTTGTATGAACATGTGAGGTGTTAAATAGATGGTTAACTCATGTGTACACAAATGGTTGATCTTGGTTATGTTAAAGTTATGTGACCATAGCATTGACGAAATCATGGTCTTGATGCTTATCATATAAGGGAGTCTAAAATGGTCCATTGTATGTGGTGGTTCGCCACCTATGTTTGTGGTAAACCCCTGAGGTGCCTTGGGCACCAGATTGTGAAAAGGGTGAGTGCGGATATCTGATCGCACTGGTTGGTAATGTTGGGAAGAATCATAAATGAACGGTTGGGCTTGGTCCTTGGTGTTCATGTCCCGAGGCTCCTTCCGTGCCAAGTGGTCGGTTGGGCTTGGTCCTCGTGCTCGTTTCCGAGGCTCCTTTCGTATCACGATGTGGATATGGGTGAGTGTGAATATCTGATCACACTGGTTTGTAATTTTGGGAAGAATCATAAATGGACGGTTGGGCCCGTGTCCTCGGTGTTCATGTCCCGAGGCTCCTTCCATGCCAAGTGGTCGGTTGGGCTTGGTCCTCGTGCTCGTTTACGAGGCTCCTTATATATCACGATGTGGATATAATGCATGTGGTGTGAGTCGACACGTGGTGTCATAATCCCGGGTTAAGGATAGTGTGGCAGGTCTACGGGCTTGCCAATCGCCACACCGATGGGAGTTGACAACTAGACCTTGGGAGGTTGGGCTTGGTCCTCGATGTTCACGTCTCGAGGCTCCTTCCATGCCAAGTGAACAGTTGGTCTTAGTCTGAAAGTGAGGGGATAAGTTGTAAACTACTCTAGAGGGGGGTGAATAGAGTATTCAAAATTTTATGAACACTTAGTCAGCTCCCTTGGAGTTTATTTGCGGAATAAAAAATCTGATACTTGAACCCTAAGAGCCTAACACAGCAACTAGCAATCCTAGGTAGTTCTATCACAGCCACAGAATAAAATGAATAAACAAGATAACCAGATGGACACAGGATATATAGTGGTTCCCTTTAAATAGGTACATCCACTCTTCTACCACCCTGGTAGGAATCCACTACAGGTTTTTGCTAAGGTGCCCTGCCACCAATGATCTGATTCAGGTAGATCAAACAGACCCTTTGAGCTTTT